>CM069454.1:20037657-20174522 GCA_035610835.1 Ophiura sarsii
TTAAAAGTGCTGTATCAAAATGTTATGCACTTTTAAACAAACAGGTCAATTGGGTCAGTTTCAACTTGAAAATATTTCAAATGACACAAGTTTTTGTCTTAGGTACCATGATTATGCAAAAAAGTCCGTGAATTGCCAAAGGAATTTCTTGCCAAATAACTGATTTGGCAGTTAGTGGGGTTTTTAGAGGACCTGTAATGCCATTATCGTTACAGATTTCACAAAATGTTCATTTTCGCTACATAGGTCAATATGGATATATGGAATAATATTTCCTCAAGACGCAATTTTGCTTTTTCATCTTGGTCGGGTTTTCGATAAAAAAACGTATTTTTGGTATAAATTAAAGAAATCAAGAATTTTATTATTTGAAAATGATGCGACTCGTCGGCAGTTTCTCAAATTGGTGGAAATATTGCAACATGTTGTAGATTTAAGTCGAAACCAAAAAAATACGGAATTGTTTGATATTCAGACATTGTTTTAGCAAACAATGTGTGATTTTAGATAACAAACTCAATATTTCTAATTTCATGTTTTGAGGTAGATTTAAACATCACGTTACGTTACAGAAATGCCTTTAATTTTTAAAGATAAGGCTTCAGAAAAGTTTTTGGTAAAACAAACCGGGTGACAGTATCAGTGCTAAAACAGCTAAAAAAGGTAAGAAATCTTAAATATTGGATTATTTTCATGTTTGTCTTTTTCAATATTTCCCTTTTTATGGTGTTTTTCGTTATCAACAAACATTTGTACGCCCGAGTTTTCAGAAAATATCAAAGAATTTGTGTTTTGGTTATGTTTTGTACTTTTTGGAACAATATATAGAAAACGTATATTTTTGATAAATAATCATTTATGCAAAGAAAACGTATGTTTTAATAGTTTGTCATATAAATGGTGATAATAGTCTGATTATTGGTATATAAATTCATTTTATTTGTACTTTCATCATATTAAGGATTTAAAGCAATTAAGAAAATCTTTGGGGCAAAATAATCAAATAGTAAATTTCTTTTACATTCTGAACATTGATACCACATATTAAGTTTATGAAACTTGTTAACACAGACAAAATGGTAAAAATGTTAATTCGCATGGTATTGCAATACAAATTTAAGAAAACGAACAACGATAAAACTAATAGATTGGTAATCGCGCGGTAAAAGAGAATTTTTCATCGACAGAAATGCATTTTGGTAATAGGAATAAATGGTACTTTTCTACCTGAAATCACTATACATGTATGTAAAAAAAAAATGTCATATTGAAGAAAACATCTTAGTTTTCTTGTTATTCTGAATATGAGAGCAATCCATCGATTAATTGGAATAATGGAGCGATTGTGTGTACAGATTATCATCATGGTTCCGTTTTCCCATTCAATTAACTTTGTACGGAAATTATCACAATGCAACTAATATTTGTGGGTTCTCCATCTAACGACCAAACAAGCAGTTTCTGTCTATTATGTTGCCGGTTATAAGTAACGTGTCGAGGAGGGTTACATTCCTGTGCGCTTAATGGCTGGTAAGACCGGTGTTTCACCTTTCTATCCTTAAACATGATAAAGATTACTTCGCCTGCAATGAAAATATCACACATAAATCTTTCCTGCCGCCAGTGTGCATATGATCAGAAGTCACAAACTGGTCCAAAAAAATGTTTCACTTCTAATAATGTTGAGAAATGCACCAATTCTGATTAAACGGGACAAAACTTAAGTTTTACATACTTAATGACCCACAAACTATATATTGTTGGAAAGCTTATGATTCAAGGTTTTTCATTTTTGCAAAAAAGAATCAAATTATACAGGGTGTGTAAAATTTTTACAGGGTGGAACATAAAAAAGTTGATCGTTTTTACTCCTCACAAAATATGTTGATAGTTTGTACAATTAGGGTTTAGCTGAAGATAGTCACCAAAATCAGAACAACCGCAGAAGGTGCTACGAAAATTGCTAAGAATTACTTGCCCAAAATGTACACAAGAAAAGTACTAGGGTGTCTAAAATTATGATGGAATAATGCATAAAATGAAGGTTTGTATATAATATTCTATGATATTTAGTTAGCATGGACTATTTACTTTAAAAGAAAATAGTTATCAAAATGAACTACATGAATATCGTTAAAGTTCCTTTTATTTTGAATACAGGGTGGTCCAAAATAGGTCTAAATAGCAAATTTTTCATAAATCTATGAACATTTCTGTAAAAGAAACACTGCTGGCTTTTTTAGTTAAATGTTTTACTACCCAGGGTAGAAAAGGACCAAAGAGTCACACAAATGAAATAGAGAGACTGCGATTTGGCCATTGTTTAATCAATAAAATGAATAAAACTGTGTATTTTTGACATTAAGACACTCCCTGAATTGAACATCATATTCTAGTAGAGTATGTCTAGATAACAATTCAATATTATTATTCATAGTAGCAGGCACATGTTATTAACACATATGAGAAGTTTGAAAACTTTCCTATGTATACTTTTAAAATGGCATCAATTTCAAAAGTTCTAGTTTTCCGCTATTTTGTGTAGAAACCTATGGGCGCCACATCCACCGGTCCCACCCTTGAATCACTCGACGTTTAGATTGATAACTTCACTGTTGCTAAACATGTGGCTTTAACCCTTTTTTATTCGGTAGCTTGATAAATCGTCTTTAATATGATACCAAAAATGTTATGTTTTTTTGACAACTTCTATTTAAAATAGAGACACGTATCACGATTTTAAGGATTTTTTTAAACGGCCCCACCTTATTTGATATACATATTAGTGACCTGTGACCATACAGAGTGTCCCAGAACCTGGAAACCTGGAAGGCTGCATTTATTTGGCTAGCCATAGCGGTATTTATGGTGTAAAGATTCGCTGTTACATTCCTCCCATCTTCCATTAAATCACACATGATATATAAGATTAGTTTATTAACTTCTCGAGGTCTTGCATCAAACCCACATGCAGTCTTCGTTCTGGCTCCAAATATTTGTTTGCACGTAAGAATATGGTCGCCGTTCTTATCAAGATGCTTTTGTTGAACCCTGAAACAATTTGCCATATCATAATAAATCATCCAACACTTTTGAACTGTTAAAATCATTTCTAGAAACTCACCTACTTAATTCCACGGCTTAATTCATTTTATTTTATTTTTCGTAATTTATTACTTTCTTTTTATGTATTTGTCTGCTTCATTTTTTATTTTTTATAGCACATACGTAATATTGCTACATACTCCACGATGGGTTAGGGTAATTCAATAACTATTCACCTGTTACAACGCTTAGGCTTCCTGTTGAATGAGCCAAGTGCAACCGTGTACACCATATCCTGTCTCACTAACTTCCTCTATAATTAAACATTCTTCGCGGGCAATAACTGAAATTACGAGCGTCGTTCAATAAGTTCTACCTCCTACCTCATAACTTTGCTATTTAATAAGCCAGTCATATGAAATATTTCACAATTATAGCTTTAAATCCCAGCTAAAAATACATAGTAAATTGGTCTGAGTACTGGTTGTACGTTTCTGTAGATGCAGTGAAAACCAAACGTCCATTTAGTGCGACGGAAACGGATAGAAACAGCCAAATGTCTCCTAGATGCTATTCATTTGGCCAATTCTTAGAGACAAAACTTACCTAATAGGTCAATCAAAACCGTTCTAAAATACAGATATCTCAAGAACAGACTATACACAATAAAACTATTTATTTTGGTTAAAATGCCCTCTAATTAGCCAGAACGAGACCTGGACAACCATTAATTATAACCCTACTCTAGAGAACCGCTGCAAAAGTCATATTTGTTTTTCATAAGAACCAAGACATCTTCAATATACAGGACTAAATGGACATATTTGAAGTCACTTGAATATACAATGTTCTATCACTGACTACCTAATTGACTATTGTAACGGTTGCATATAAGAAAAACACATAAAACAACTATCATGTTAAGATTTAACATCCGAGGCATCACTGTGGCTTGACTTTTAACAACAAAAATGTTGACTGAATAGCAGCATTCCAGTATGCTAAAGACGCAGTGAAACATTCGAGTTGATATTGTATTACTTGCTAGCCCACAAAGGTTAACATTGCCTACAATCTGATTTATATATGATAATACAGTATTATATTCAGAACATTGTTTTCTATTTTCATACAACACGGAGGGAAAACGAAAAATGTATTTACAGGGTGTCCCAAAAGTCTATGCACGTTTTTGAAGAGTCATATCTCATAAAATATAAATCATATGGTATAAATTTAACCATATTTTGATAGACGAGATTTGGGAAATTATTTTGATACCAAACATAACCCTATTGGTGAACCACCAACATTATAAAACTGGTTGAAAGTTTTTGGCCGTGTGAGACCTACCCATACCAAATACCACACATTGTTGCTAAAACCAGGTGCGCATAAATTAACGGTATGAAAACAACGTTGCGCATTAGTCACAGTTCACTGCTTACCTTGAAACATTAATGTTATTACCAAACTCGGTCACTCACAACATAAATAGGCGCAGCAGACAACATTGCACAGCAAAAGTCTTCATTCAAGATGGTTTACAGCATAGATAATTGATTACAAATTGTATGGTTCTACGCTGAGACAAATTCAGTTCAACTTACTTAAACAAAAGTTCAGAAAATATTTCAAAGTGAAACGCGCACCAGGAAGAATATCTATTCTGAAGTTGATGGATACATTTTTGAACACAGGAACTGTGCATGATTTGTCTCGATGTGGTAGAAAAAAGACTGGTTGATCAACAAGCCACATTGATGTTAAAAGACCCCAAAGATCTATTCGCCGACTTTCCGCAGAAAACAAGATTAAAAGATCAACTGTTCACAGAATTATGCGTAAGGACTTGAAGAAGTTTCCATACAAGATTCAGATCAAACGAAACATTTAAACTATATTTCACTATAGAAACGAAAATTATGTGTGAAATAGTTTGTTATTATGAATGGGATCACTGTAAGGTAAAATTTTAAATATTACATTTGACGGATCACTTTCCGTCTAACCAACTCTACCCGTCTTTTTGTTAATCTCAATAGGTATGGATTTATGAACTTTATTCCTCCGAAGTATAAAATTACATTTTTGCAGTAATACATATTTTTCTTCTAGGGTGGCATTACAAACAGATGTTACTCCAATGTTTGGTATCAAAATTATTTCCCACATCTCCTCTTTCTAAATATGAATTCATATTTTCAATACGACTTATATTTTGTTAAATACAAAGCTTCAAAGTCGTGCATAGACTTTTGGGACACCCTGTATCTTTAGGGTCATTTTCCGTGTCCGTTGTCCAAAATCTCTCTCTGACTTTGATCGCATCATGACAAAAGTGAAACAGATATAATTATATTTTACTATAAATGTGTAGCTATGATTTAGAGCTATAATTATTAAAAAAATCTCATGACGCTGACACTCATTTTAGCGATGTTATGAGGAGGTAAAACTTATTGAATGACCCTAGTAAATGGGTTACGCATAATACGGCCTCAAGTGATATCATCTCAAACCATTTAATTGCTATTTGAATTGCTGTCGAGTGGCAGAAGCACTACGAAATCGGCCTCAAGTGATGCGACCTCAATGTATTAGACTATTCTTCAATATTGGAGTACTTTTGGTAAAATGCAAATGAACTTGAATGGTGACGTAAATGTAGTTAATAATGGTGATGCCACAGGTAACATAGTGAATGGAATGGTTAATGTGTCACTCAAATAAGAAATTAAATGATGATCATTATTTGTATGAGGTTTAAACAATGTTGATATTGTTATAGAAGCCTTACATCTTGCTACGAATAACTTTTTTAAATATGGTGGGGATAGCTTACACAAGTCTATCGTGATGTTCAAGAAATGAATTGATCATGAGAAAACCCCTAAGGAATGGAATAGTAGCTTCATTGTTCCATTTTTTAAGAGGGGTGATCGCAAGGATTTAGATAATTACAGGGGCATTTCATTTACTTCGTGTGTATTTAAAATATTCAACCGTATAATTGCAATGGCTGTCTCAAAACTCTCTCAAAAGTCCAAGGAAGATTTCGCCCATTACACATTTTTAGTCTAAAAAGTATTGCTGCATGTCGATTAGCAGATGGTAAAAAAACCTTTATGGCATTTTTGGATTCTCGCAAAGCTTTTGATACCGTTTGGAGGGAGGGCTTACTTTTAGCAGCCTGGAACTCGGTGCAAAGAGGTCGAATAATTATGGAGATTAATCGATGCCTTATATGACAATGTCCAAGCTCAAGTTAAATTTGGCAATATAAAAACTGATTTCTTTGAAGTGCCAGGAGGCGTTAAGCAAGGCTGTGTTTTATCGACAGTTTTGTTCTCTATCTTCATTAATGAATTCGCAAAAGTGTTAAAGGAACATGAAGTTGGTGTAAGTATTCATAATGTATGTGTTGGTAGCCGTTTCTGGGCAGACGATGTCGTTCTCCTTGCAAATGATGAGATTGAATTAAGAGGATGCTTAAATTAGCTGCTAAATATGGTATTGATTGGAAATTGAGTTCTAACCATGATAAATCTAATGTTTTGATTATCGGGCAACGCATAAATAAGAATAAGTTATGGGATTTGGATGACAAACACATATCTGAGGTTAATTCGTATAAGTATTTAGGTGTTTACATAACACGCAATCTCTCTGCTCATTGTCATTATTCGAGTAGTTAAAAGTGTAACAGACTTATTGCATATATTATTAAGTCTATCATTAATAATTTTGATAACTTTAATCATGTACATTATGGTGATGTCCTATGGAAAACCATATCTCTTCCATCGATACATTATGTAAGTTCAGTGTGATTTCCTGGTAGTCAAGCAAATATTCAGCTTGAAATGGCGTGTTACATTCTGATTGCACCTCATAAACACACCTCGCAATGTAAAGGGTTCAACAAAAGAAAGTATACCACTTTGTTTATGTCATTTTGAGTAACTTTCAATTTGTTTTTGACCAAACAGGCTAAATAGGCATTTAGATGAATCTTTTAGGCATACTTTGATACCAAATTTGCCCCCTATCAACAAAGAAAAACCATGATTAGCACCATTTAAAGGAAAATATCCCATTTTCAAAAGTCGCATTTCCAATACACAGCACGAGAAGATTTGGTTAATCTGTCCATGTTCTCCCCACCCATTAAAATTTCTTTACATTCAAATCCTTCACCAATGCATCAGTTTGCATTTGAACTAGCCCGCGCATTGAGGGATATGCGCGGTGATCAGTACGGGATAAATACGGCATATGTGTGCGTTAACAATTGGCCCTTTCTTCTCGTGCTGTGTTTGGACAAAAACAAATTGAAAGTTACTCAAAATGACATAAACAAAGTGGTATACTTTCTTTTGTTGAACCCTTTACTTTATGGTGAACTCGGATGGGCACCAATTTCCACAGTTCAAGATTGCTTTAGAGCTACATTTTTTTGCCCGTTTATTGACATGGAACAACATCACTTATTAACACGATGCTAAGATTGGATATTGAGCCAATTAAACTTCGATACAAATTCTTGTATTGTATTCATAATATTTTGCACAAGTGTGACCTTTTTGACATCATTGATTCTGTAAAGTCTGGTAGAGCTCCATTATTTAATCCTCATTTGGGCAAATGCAATTAAACACGCTATCAATAATATATTTAACATTGAATGGGAAGAAGATGTTAAATCTTAATTTTCACTTACCGATTACTTAAGTATTAAGTACACTCTAGGTATGGAAACATATTTGTCAGATTAATTCCTATGGTGCTTGTCTGAAATTCAAGATTCGCTCAAATACCCGCCATTGGAGTACAAAGTGAGTAAATGGACCCCTGATAATGATGGCACTTGTCAGTTGTGTAATATTGGTATTGAGAATCAAAACACTTTCTTTTCACTTGCATGTCACTTAATGCTATAAGAACTTATGAATACAATAATCTAGAAAAGGCTTTATGGTATGGTATTGATGTATGGGTGTAATTTATCTCTAGCGATCTTGATGTTAAATATAAATTATTGCTAGGAAGTACATACACCACATTTTGTAATTATAAGCAATGTTAATGATTTTTATCATGTATTTTATCCTTCTCCAAACGTGCATGGAATGCACGATTGGCAAACAATGATAATTGAATAATACACATATATGTATAGTGCCATTTTCCACGTGAGCCTGACATAATTTCAAATCAATATATGTATTACGACTGACTTTGTGTCTGCATATAATATGTTTCTCTCACGGTAAAAATGTGTAATCTGTGTATTAACCCTAACACTCTTCAGTACTACGAAGTATTACGATGCGGTTTGCTTGTGTCACCCGGCTCGGCAGTTTTCGATGAAATAATGGCCCCAGGGTATATACAGGGTGAAATATACTCCGCCATGTATGGTTTTCCACCGTGGCCTAGCGGTAGATCGTCTGCCTCTGAACCAATAGGTCCGGGGTTTGCTACTCAGAGATTCACGCTTGTGAGATCATCAGACAACTGGTTGCTAAAAGCTGTGTATACCGGGGAAGTCGTTGGTTATTGCGGACGTGGTTGTAGATGCCAGTTATTACGAACGTGATTGCAATTAGGTTATGCCTCAGGCACAATTCGTAAGGTAGAACTTGTTTTCATGACGGCACTTGGAAACAAGCTCAGATCTGTTGTTGAGGAGTCTTCTTTTGTCGCCGTTGATGATGTACAGCTTCTCCGTGAGGCAATTTCCTTCGAGTGGACAGTCTTCCTTCTTGGTTTTGGGTCAGTTGCTTGTTTTCGGCATTGCTGTGTGCGCGGTTTCGTTGGTGTTCGGTGCGACCTCAAACAATTAATGTGTTGTTGTATTTCTTGTGAACAAACCAGGGATATATAATAATATAATTTATTAGAATAGTGCAAAGGCACGTAAATGAACTATATGTTTAATTACTTACTTATATTCATGGGCATGTACATGAGGAGAAAATAAACCTTGATATGTACGATACCACAATACATATTAGCAGTTTATAAAATACCGCTCTGATACGGAAACAGTTCCATTTATACTCGATAAAATTATCGAGACGGTATTGGGCCCAATGAGTTTTTATCGAGCCTGATTTGAAGAAAATGTCGAGCCTCGCATCGAGCAGCAAGGGATTATTTACCAAGCAGCGTAATACCTCTTGTCTAAATAAACTAAATGAACTAAGGACAAGTGAAGCAGTATGTAAATAAACATCCAGATTTACCCCGGGATATTAGTGACTACTGGTATGGCCCTCGTTTGGAGCTCGATATCGAGCCCCAATGTCTATTTTATCGAGTCTCAACTTACGGAATATCGAGCCCAAAACGTATCGAGGCTTGATACAGTCTCGACAATTGTATCGAGTTTATAAAGGGTGAAGTGTGTTGTTGTTTTATTAAAATAAATCTAACAAAAAGCGTTTTTGTATGTCACCAATGAGATTGAAGTATTTTTACTTGATTAAGTAAAGTGCTTAACAAAAGAAAGTCGTACACTTTGTTAGGTCAATTTAAGTAACTTTTGATTGTTTTTTAACCAAACAAACTACATGTAGATAGACATCTGAATGAATCTGTTAGGCACATTTTGATACCACAAACATAACACCTAGCAACAAAGATAAACCATGATTAGCGCCATTTAAAGAAAATTAGTCACTTTTCAAAAGTCACATTTTCAATTACTACACGGGAGGAAAATGGGTGTGTGCGAGGTTCACTCCGTGTATGACACTGTTATTAACCAGGATTGACCGGCGGGCAATCGATTACACAGTGCAGCCGTGTACATTACCCTGCGCTGGGCGTACACTTAGTGAGCGGGATATTTGATTCCGAACATAAACGGCATTATGTGCTTGTTAACAATCGGTGTTTTCTTCCACGTAGTGTATTGAAAATGTGACTTTTGAAAAGTGATTAATTTACTATAAATGGTGCTAATCATGGATTATTTTTGTTGTTGTGTGTTATGTTTGGTATCAAAATGTGCCTAAAAGATTCATCCGAATGTCTATTTGGTAGAAAAATAATCGAGAGTTACTTTAAATGACCTAAACAAAGTGTACGACGTACGACTTTATTTTGTTGAGCACTTTATATTGAATGCATTAAACTCGGTCCTGCTGCCTCTTCTGACACGTGTCACATCATGGGCTTTCATGATCACAGCTGACAGATTATTTAATTTAAAATATAGCTCTTTAAAAGATTTTTGATATTAACTATTTCTTATTCCAGATAAAGTGTTTGTATTTTGTCGCGCCAATTTAGCATAATTGGATCAATTTACTATTAGAATGAACTACAGGGCACCACAGGGCACCACAGGGCTGATACTGTCATCACTGACCAGGTTGACATCACAACAGAGAAGCAGCACGTCGATAAAGCATTGACCAAGTGTGGGTACCCGAAGTGGGCATTTGACCGTGTCAACAAACCTAAGGGTAAGGTCAAACCGAAAACTAAAGACAGTGAGAAACAGACAAAAGGACACGTAGTGTTGCCTTATATCAAGGGCACATCAGAGGCTCTCCGCAGGATTTTCGGAAACTACGGGATACGCGCATACTTCAAACCCACGCGCACACTACGCCAACTTCTGGTCTCTCCAAAAGACAAAACTGAGAAGAAGGACACTGTAGGCCCAGTGTACATGATCCCTTGTCAGGGTCAGACTACCCGGGGTCTTTGCTCCGAATCATACATCAGAGAAACCGAACGCTCATTAAAGACCCGGTTTCTAGAGCACAGGCGTCCTAGTTCCACCTCGTCCGAGGTATCCCAACACATCCATATTGAGTCACCAGGACACAGTGTTGACTTAGAGAAAGTCAAAATCTTGGATAGGGATCCTCGTTGGTTCGAGAGAGGTGTCAAGGAGGCTATTTACATCAGAGCCAACCAACCATCACTCAACAAAGACGGGGGCAGGTACAAATTACCAAGAGTCTATGACCCGATTCTGACGTCACACCTCCAAAAGGTCAAGTCGAGTCATTAGTCTGCTGATGAAAGGTGTAGCAACACCTGAAAATTCCAGGTAAATATTTCTTGTGTTGAGATCGAAAGTTTAACTTCATATTATGGATCAATTTACCTTTCTGTAATTTCAACTTGAATACTTACATTAATACTCAAATATCACAAGCAGACTGCAGCGCTCAGACCTGTAACCTGTAGAAAATACAACTATCGAACAATATTATCAAGAAGACAAAAATAGACCAATTAATTTGGAACTTGTACGAATGTGTAATATTTCAATTTTAATATTACTTTTGCTGCTGAATGACAAGCACTTTTACATGGGCGGCAGGCGTCTGCAGATGACAGTTCCAAAATTTCACAAAATGTTCAAAAATATAAAAAATATTGAATTTCAACATCATATTTGAAATCCTTATGGGGAATGTATTAATATAGATACAAACATCCCTGGTATCGTTTCGGTGTTTCTTGAAATAACACTTTGAAAGTTGTGAAAGGTTTCTGAACAATCAATTTTAGAAACTCTAATGGTAACTCTAAACAGCCGCGTGGATAGTATAAACAATTCATGTTGTTTGGTCAGTCAGTATCCAGGTGTTTCAGAATATAAGGGAGTGTTCAGGTATACTTTGGTGGGATGGGCTGGGCAACTTGCATTTCTCTGTGACAAATGGTTTTGCTTCATAGGCGTAAATCCCGGGGGATTGGGGATACATCGTTTGATTAGGAACAAAGCCACTCGCATACACTAAACATATACTATTCATCGAGTGACCTTGATTCTTTATTTTAGCCAAAGATCACAGTGGAATATCCGGGGGGCAGCAGACCATGCCCTCCCCCCCCCCCCCCCCCCCCCCCCCCCCCCCTTGACAAAAGAGTGTTTAAAAATATCAGAAGAATATGGCATTTCTATCCATTTGGCCAAGCTCTTTGGACTCCCCTTTCATAGAAATCATTAATTTTTGGTACCCCCCTTTCGGCAACTTTAAACTGTTGTGGCCCTCCCCCATCCCCCACCAAGTATTTCTGAACACTCACTAAGCAACATAATAAATCATTTGCAGCGCGACAGAAGTGTATGTCACATTGGTACAATGTAAAACAAAGAGAGCAAATACATTTTTCAATTTTGAACAGTTTCATCGTGTGCTAAATAATTAAACACAGATTGATTGAATTTTTTGAATTAAGGGGTATGGTAAACCGATTAAAGCGTGACCTAGATTTTCGGAAAGGGGGTCATGGGAAGGATTTGCTATCTAATTGAAATTGAAACACCACCGATATGTTGTCAAGATTAACAAACAATAAAGCGCATATACAGGGTGAGTCAAAAAGACTGCAATGGTGGAAAGAAGCCATTTTGTTTTCAAAACCAAAATGAATTTTTAAACTTTTTAAACGTTGCAAGAATGATGTACTGAATTCTAACTTTGTGTGAAAAATTGAAGTCGATCGCATTTTTCGTTTGTCTTTGGTGAACCTTTTGATCAGTGCACCCATTTCACATGTTTGTCCACGAGATACCCAAAATATGATCGCAAAATGTGTCTCTCATTCAAATTTGGAAACTTTAGTTCATTTGTGATGTTATTGGAACTTGGTGCATCCTTTCTTGATTACATGTAAGTTAGCATAATCAATTATAATCATACCCATGCCATGAAAGCGTATAATTTGTCTAAATTGTAATAAAAAACTGACATTTTCTATTTTTTTTGTTGGCGGGATATTCAAATATGAAAATGCAATGTGTGCCATTTCAAATGAAAATCCCTGTGCTCGTGGACAAACAGGTAATTCTGGTTGTGCAGCAAAGAGGGTCACCAAAGACAAACGAAAAATACGATCGACTTCATTTTTTCACACAAGGTTAGGATTAAATACATCATTCTTGCAACGTTTAAAAAGTTTTAAAATTCATTTTGGTTTTGAAAACAAAATGGCTTCTTTCCACTATTGCAGTATTTTTGACTCACCCTGTATAATAGGTCACATGCATCTTGGAAAATTTAAATCATAACAACAACAAAAGCGTTATGACAATGATTTTATATTATGGTTACTGATATGCAGGTGTTTCAATACCTTGGTATTGAGAACTTATCATTAATTATTTGAAGAAGAAAAAAGACACACCACAATACAAAATTGATGCCTGGGACTATTTTATCCATTTTGCTGGAAGGCAAAAAAAAAACCTCTTAAAATAAGATTATTTATCAATTCATCAGCATTAACAACATCCCAGGATGATAAGAATGAGCAAATGTTAAATAGGTATTCTTCCCATTGGTTGGAGTTAGTTATGTGTAGCCTGAACACAGTGAAATAGCGCCATCTAGTGTCCGGTCATAGAGAAACAAGTATTGGCTCAATGAACCTCGTCTTGCAGTTTATTTAGTTTGGCAACCGTCCAACACACATATTCCTGCGGGTTTTACCAGAAACGGGAATATGTTACTTATCACATAGCATGAGGAAATGATAACAGAACACCAGTCATGTCGAACTCACAGAGTGAACAAATGTCGTGGAACGAAACTATGCTACCCGAGGATCCTGGCTGCGATTTCTCCATACACAGCACCAGTCCGTTATTGCTATCACACTACTACATGGATTATAATCGTTATATCGTTACCATAGGTATACCTATCGTAGTAACACTTGGATTGGTTGGAAACATGTCATTTCTATTCTTGGTATGTAGACTGAACCATATGAGGAATTTAACGAATCTATACCTCGCCAATCTATCCATCGCAGACATATCTGTACTTATCGCCGCATCGATACAATACTTGTACTCCTATGTATATTCCGCGCCTTTAGATGTATCACTTATAGGATATACTTTCAAAACTCCCATAGGTTGTTCTCTACCGAATCTACTCAACTATTCTTGCTATTTTGCATCTACCTTGTTTGTTACATTGGTAACTACTGAAAGATATCTTGCAATATGCCGTCCATTACATCACATTATTATCAGGGGAAAACGCAGGGCAGTTCGTTTAGTGCTAGCCGCTTGGATACTAGCTTTTGTAATGGGTTCCTTTGCCGCACCGTATGCCGGTATTTCAACAATTTGCATATACGACACGTCCGGCGGATTTCTTGCGGAAAAGCCGAAGTACATTTCACGTTGCACTCCCTTGTGTGAGTGGTGCGAAACCTCTTTGACCATTATCGATACGCTACAATTTTTCATCGCGTTACTATGTAACATAGTGATGTATGGATGTATTGTTTATACCTTGACAAAACGTTATCAATTGTCTAGTGGCGATGTACTTTACGCTCAGGAATGCACGCGATTACGTCAACAGGAGAACAGGGATAAAGTGGCTAGAATGCTCTCGGTGACCGTAGTGGTATTCTTTCTGTGTCTCTCTCCTTTCATGGTTATCAATCTGAACAATTTATTTAAAGATGTGTCCGATATAACGTACACAAGTGTTTTCTCCTGGGTAGCTAAGATGGCGTATCTAACCAATTCTGCTGCTAATCCGTATATTTACAGCATTACTAATCTACGCTATCGACAGGCTTTCCGCGAAGCATTTAGACTAAAGTGCAAACCGATTCCAAACTCTACGATAACTACTCGTAATGTGCTTAGTAATTATCTCGATAGAAATGCTGAAACTAAAGTATAATTATACATGATTTTCGAGATGATATAACTGTTTTCATGAGCGAGAATGCACATCAACTAAATAACACTAACATGAACAATATTTCATATGAAGTGATATAACAATTGGCAACATACGTTATACGCTTGCACTAATAATATTTACATGGTTTCTCCCTATGAACAGTAGATTTAATATGGTGGTGCTCCATGACATCAAAAATATGTTTTTGTTATCAATCATCTAGTGTCGATGGCATATAATATGTCAGGGAATGCACGCGATTACATCACCAGGAGAACAGGGATAAAGAGGCTAGAATGCTCTCAGTGAACGCAACCGTTTGCTTTCTGTGTCTATCTCCTTTCATGGTTAT
Source organism: Ophiura sarsii (assembly GCA_035610835.1). NCBI lineage: Eukaryota > Metazoa > Echinodermata > Ophiuroidea > Amphilepidida > Ophiuridae > Ophiura > Ophiura sarsii. Next base: position 20,052,745 of record CM069454.1, read on the forward strand.
CAATCTCAAAAAATCTTCAAAGATGTGACCGATATAACATACACACGTGTTTTCTACTGTGTCGCAAAGATGGCGTAACTAACCAATTCTGCTGCAAATCCGTATATTTACAGCGTAACTAATCTACGCTATTGGCTTTCCGTGAAGCATTTAGACTGAAGTGCAATACGAGACGCAATATAAATCCAAACACTACCACGATTACACGTGGAGGAAATAGTGAAACTAAAGTATAAGTATATTTATGAATGTTGTCAGTCATCCAGGTAGTGAAAATCAATCAAAAATGTTTATAATCTAGTCAAAAGTAAGTCCAGTTGACTAGATTATAGACATTTTTGATTAAAGTATAAGTATGTGTTATTTTCGAAATAATAATTGCTTTTACGAACGAGAATGCACACCATCTAAATTACACGAACGAGACAAATAATTATTTCATCACTACCATCACTACCACAAGTGTTGACAAAGGATACAGTTGTGTCCGTGACAAAGGATACAGTTGTGTCCGAAACGTACACGTGAGTACTTACAATGGATCAGTATAATGAACCTTCCATATTATATTTAATATGAAGTTACATTCAAATTGTAAAAAGTTAAAACCACTCAAAAAGAGTTACAATTCACTCTTACAAAGAGCCAACTGAGTGACCAATCTTTTTGAGTGAAGTTCACTCTTCCAAAAGAGTGAATTTTCTAGATCTTTTGGGAGCGTGAACAGATCTTTTGGGAGCGTGAACTTACTTCCATCTCCAAAAAATCACCCTTTTTAGCTGTCTTTCATTCTTTTACATTTATCATTTTTATAGCCTAAAACAAAGTGGATTTGGTGAAGATATAGTTAAAATTTAGCGGTGAGTACATTTTATGCGTAGGTCATAATTAATAGCAAATACATACCAAAAAGACGACAGCGAACGCCTTTGAGTGACAAAGAGCTAAGCTTGTATTGTCAGACGACAAGTTAGCTCTATAGTATGTGTGGGTAGATTTTGTCTGTACGTGCTATGATATATGACCTGCACATACAATGTACTCACCGTTAAATATTTCGTCTATTTCTTCAACAAATCCTCTTTGTTTTAGCTTCTAGCACTCCATACACGCGGACATGATATTGTCTGCCATCTTTCAAAGAGCGATGGTGCTCCATGAAATCATAAATATGTTTTTTTATCAATCATCTAGTGTCGATGGCATATAATATGTCAGGGAATGCACGCGATTACATCACCAGGAGAACAGGGATAAGTGGCTAGAATGCTCTCAGTGAACGCAACCGTTTGCTTTCTGTGTCTATCTCCTTTCATGGTTATCAATCTTAAAAATATCTTCAAAGATGTGACCGATATAACATACACACGTGTTTTCTCCTGGGTCGCAAAGATGGCGTAACGTACCAATTCTGCTGCAAATCCGTATATTTACAGCGTAACTAATCTACGCTATTGGCTTTCCGTGAAGCATTTAGACTGAAGTGAAATACGAGACGCAATATAAATCCAAACACTACCACGATTACACGTGGAGGAAATACTGAAACTAAAGTACAAGTATGTGTTATTTTTTTGCTTTTACGAACGAGAATGCACACCATCTAAAGTACACGAACAAGACAAATATTTAATATGAAGTTACACTCTAATTGTAAAATAGTGAAAACCACTCAAAAAGAGTGACATTTCACTCTTACAAAGAGCCAACTGAGTAACCAATCGTTTTGAGTGAAGTTCACTCTTCCAAATGAGTGAATTTTTTAGATCTTTTGGGAGCGTGAACTTCATTCCATCTCCAAAAAATCACTCCTTTTGAGCTGTCTTTCACTCTTTTACATTTATCATTTTATAGCCTAAAACAAAGTGGATTTGGTGAAGAAATAGTTCAAATTTAGCGGTGAGTATACTTTATGCGTAGGTCATAATTTATAGCAAATACATACCACAAAGACGACAGCGCACGCCTTTGAGTGACAAAGAGCTAAGCTTGTATTGTCAGACGACAAGGCAGCTCTATAGTATGTGTGCGGCCTATTTACATGATGTATTGCTATATGTGCATCTATGTCGTCCTTGCGGCTCTCTAGATTTTGTCTGTACGTGCTATGATATATGACCTACACATACAATGTACTCACCGTAAAATATTTTGTCTATTTCTTCAACAAATCCTCTTTGTTTTAGCTTCTAGCACTTCACACGCGCGGACACGATATTGTCCGCCATCTTTGTGCGATTTCCGGGTTCCTGATTGGCTAATAGCTCACTCCAAAAAAGCGATAAAGGGTTATTAGCCACTCGGCACGCGAGCCATTGTTCACTCTATGAAAGGGCGGTGTTTCTTGCCACTCTGTAGCGAGCGGAAATCACTCTGATGTGAGAGTGAATAGCTGTAACGTTTTTTCGCTCTTTCAAAGCTAAAACCCAGTCTATTAGAGTTAAATCATATTCACTCGAAATTTAGAGTGATTTTTCACTCTTTCACATTTAGGGTGTACGCTCTAACACAGCATTGTGAATTGTCCAGAGACGATAGACTATTATTCGCAAGAATTCGCAGGGCTGCGTAATCAAGAAACTAGGGAATAAAGCGACAAAAAAAAACATGTTCTATGGGCCCGACTGACGCATGTTTTCGATTTTATTTTTTAAATTCACCAAAAAGCGTCCGACCGACCCTACCTAAGAGGTCCGTTTTCTTGTACAACGGGGTTGGCATTTTCAAAAAAGTCCATGCCGCAGGCGTCTGCAGACGACATTCCCAAATTTCACAAAATGTTTCAAAAATGTCAACATTATTTAATTTCATTACCATATTTAGAATCACCATGAGAAATGCATCGAAATAAGTACAATCATGCCTAGTATTGGTTCAGTAATCCTTCAGATAGACCTTGAAAGTTGGGAACAGCGTCTGAAAAAAATGTTTTGTAAAAATGGTAAAACAAATAGCCGCATTGAAAGTAAAGGTACCATGTAAAAGTGGCATATCAGAAGAGTTGCAGTGATAATGCTATCTCCTTTAGGCGATATGCAATTAACTAACTCAGTTACAATCATGGGGAAAAGAGTAGTTGTTAATTCCATAAATAAGAATATGCCACATGTGCAGCGCTTCTGACGTGTTCTTCTGGCGTTATCCACTCAGATGGGTATTTTTTAGGTTGTTCTTTTTTTTCAATTTGTTTGTGAAAACGTTGGGGATTTTTTGTTGTTGATGCAATATTTGAATCATTTTTATTTTTCGTCGCCTACCAATTGTTTTCCTTTTCCATAGGTGGATATGAATCCGCATAATAAATATGTATCCGACATCATTATTTCTCGGTGATAGTAAAGGTCTTTTTTCTTCGTTAGTATATGCCTCTAGATAGTGTAAATGACGTTTCTATATTGAATTATCCAAAATTGAGAACTAACATAAAAATACTGTAAAATAGAATATTATCAATTCAGGAGGTACTCAGGAGAAATGATCGATCACAAATAATACCTACTACAACTTAATTGGCTATGCTCTAATTACATTCTCGTCTCACGTCATATATTGATATATTATGGCAACACTTTCCATAAGCCTTGGAATCCGCTCATTGCATTTGTAAAAACATACTCAAAGCTTGAAAATTAGGTCACATAGAAGTGGGTCTGGAGCCATTTTAAGTATTTGAATGTGCAATTATGACTGACATTGCCATTTTCTATGTTATTGGTGGATTATGTTGAACTACGGTATATTACCCATCATGAAGGCGGCTCATCGTGTTTCTGTGATGTCAATTACATTATAACGATCCGTCGCCGTCGGCGAAACCAATAACTGTAATGCTGGTGATCACAACATAGCTAAACACAAAATGCGCACAATTGTGGATATCAAATTATTCTTATTGTGTTTATGTGACGCCAACTACGAACTATACCGTTCCATCAATCTCAGCTAGTACAATATATGTCATGTAGGATTCACACCACTAAATAAATAATAGAACAGTCCACGAAAGGCCTGTTGAATTGGATGGGATGACCCTTCTCTAAGTGAAATATATAAAAATGCTACACAGGAAGTATTTTTGGCTAAAATGTTGATTGTATTGTTTTTAAATAAAGATTATCAAACAATATCAGTGCAAAATTTCTTCTTTTGACCAATTTTGTATGATTTTATAGTCATTTTTTTCAATAATTGATTAGAATCGCTTAGACCTGGGCTAGACCTGGGCGTTCTAAAAACATTCGTATCTTCAAGGGCGCATCTCGAAAATGTTGCCTGGACCTTAATTATTGTTGTTCATCAAAAATGTAAAGTTGAAGCAACCACTTGCTTTATAAGCGAGAAAATGTGATCTTGATTAATGATGAATCTGTTGAATCACGTTAGAGAGGTATAAGGAAGGGTAATCGGGCAACCATAAACAAGTTTATATTTTCACCTGACTAGATCAACATTACGTTTTACATGATGATTGTGAGTTAATTGACAGCACTTTTTATTCAATGCAGTATTAGTGCTCTATAGTTGCGCCCTAGATTGTTTGTTTAGGAAGAATGAGGTTTGATCACGATCAGATTAAAGGCATGACACATCCCGGGTTCCTGGTGCTAAATAGTTCCCAAATTTAAAACAAGTTCAAACAAGGCAAACATCGCTATATAGAGATGACCTTTCCTTCAATGTTGTTGATGAGATACGAATGTGCAGAGTTCCAGTTTGTTCTCATCGATTCTCAAAAAGCTCAGGAAAACTGCCCAGTCAGCCGTTATCTTTGTATTTTGCTGGACACGTATCCATGTTCCTTTTCCTCGCTTTGCTCTTGTCATCGCTATAAAAATATCACGAATGTATTCGTTCAAGTCAATATCCACTCTCGTATACAGGGTGTCCTAAAAAACCGTGCACGTGTTTACCTAACATATTGACCATGAATTTAAAAAAAAATGGTTTAAGATTTTACTGCATATTGAGAGATGAAACGCTTAGTTTTATTATGCCGTTTATTTCATCTAATTTGGTTCTGTCAATCCTGAGATATGCATAAAAATGTTACACCACCTTCTAGAACTTCATGGTCAATATGTTGGGTAAACACGTGCACGGTGGTGTTTTTTGACACCCTGTACACTCTGCTTTCTTGAGCTGGGACTCGATAAAAGGCAATAGCTCTGAGTACTCTGTGAATGTCTTTGCAACACAGGTTTTAGTATGTTTATATTAGCAACACGATCAGGGCGAATAGCATCATCATGAAGCTCCCGAACATCGTCTGTTGATGAAAGGTATGTGTCCGGGAAACATGCAACAAGGTTCATCTTTGTTCCAGAACAAAGATCTCCCAATTTTGTTATAGAAAACAAGAGTTTGTCAGTGTTTCCTACACGAACTTGACACGATACAAACATTCTAGAAAACAGGGCTTTAAAGTTTTCTTCAGAAATGCAACCTTTAGCTTTTCAATAGACTTCACTAAATGTGTAGGGCAGCCAAACAATGCCACTTTATTTAGATTTAATGATTTAGACAGTGATTCAGTTCGCTTGTCAAGGCGTGATTCTATACTAAGTGGGTGTACAGCTCCCAATAAATCCTTAATATGTTCTTCAAATGGATTGGCCATATCTCCTATGTTATTCAATTCAATTCAATTCAATTTATTATAAAATAACATCGTGGCCAAAGGCCAAAAACATATGATATTATCATCAAAAATACATATAAATACATGATAAAACAGCGATAACATATAAACTACATAATTATGTTATTGCAGAGAGACTGCACTTGTTTGGCAAACGTGGCTTGCATATACTTCATTTGCTCACGATGTTTAATGTCTGGACCATCTCTCTGCTTCCCCTTGATTCTTTCTACGGACTCCTGAAACTAATTTTTGACTAATACCATCTCTGTTCCTGCCACCATCCATCGCATTGGTTGTGATGCGTTTGCTGTTAGTCCTATAGTGTAGTTATAACCGCTGTCCTTTATGCAATATTTTGCTCGTGAGCGTGATCAAGAGCTATTGGTGAGAACGAATGATGGGTTTTCTTCAAGACGAATTTACCATTCTGAAATTCGCCTGCATTAGAAGGGTGAACATTCTATCGATTCCTCGTTGTCGCACAGGTGAACTGACAACCAAATGCTGTAATGATGGTAGTCACGGGCAAATAACGGGCCGCAAGCTGATCAAGAGCTTCGATATATATAGAGCTGAAAGTTGCCTTCTCAAAAAGACCTCGTAACTCTCTGGATTAATATTTAATTTTAATCGTTCTAATATATTGATAAACAACATTGAAAAGCTTACAGATAAAGCCAAACTTGCAATTGAGGACCCTAGATTTAAAAGGGGGTTAAGTCACAATCTTGTGAAATTGTAGTTAGTATCAGTTGCTACAAGGAGGATCTCTGCACCCTCTGTTCAAATGTTAAAGTTAAGTCATGCGGTAAAGCTGTGTAAGAGTCCATGGGAGGTACAACCTGAGTGGGTCAAGTCCACACATGGACAATGAAACCCAGTTTTTGCCATTTTTCTCAATGTGACTTAACCCCCTTTTAGATCTAGGGTCCTCAATTGGTGTCCAGTAATGACAACATTATGTTCATAATTCTTAAACAGCTACGAAAGTTTAAGCAATCTCATTGGTTCTCAGAGAAATCGGCGACATCTAGATGAGACAACTTAACACGGGGAGGTGGGGCTTACGTTTTAACAGTGCGCCCGACCTTCACAATGCGTGGTTTGCTCCATAACGCGCACTTCTGCAGTGCGTGTTTAGCGCTTTTCCTGCGTTTATGCCGGCGCCGCGACGCTTACGCATGGTTTACTCATCGCATGTGATTGGATGGAATGTTTGTGGGTTATTCGATCCTAGCAGGGGTAAAAGTTGTCAAATGTGGACAATAAAATGTACTTATTTCTTTGATAAATGTCTAAAGTATGATTGTTTAAGAATGAGAATAAAGGTATTGTTTTTAGACCGTACCCGTGTTATATTGTCTGACATAAATGCGGACGATAGTAATATTTTAAGTAGAACAACGACGCAACCACAAATCATATGTTCTATACTAAAGTCTTATTTTAAGTAGAACAACAACGCAACCACAAATCATACAACTAATACTTTAATCATCCCTAAAGTAAACTCTAATTCTGGGCATTCCAGATCTGGATATATGGATATCTATGGAATAGTATATCACCAGCAATACGTCTGAATTACAAAATATGTCAATCGGTCAATTTAAATCACAGATATCTACACAGTCATGATTTGGTATTTTCAAAATGGTACTTAAAGGTAGATGACCCGATCACATTTTCGTAACACAGAATTATTTCAAACATACGGAGATTTTCATATCATATGAAAGCTCGTATTTTTCTCATCATCATACTGAAATTTGACGGCCTAAATCGGTATAATTACGGAGAAATCGATGAAATAACGTCGAATTACCGCGAATGGTGGTAACCACCGATATAGTTTGTGTACTACTCAATGGGTACAGTTCACAGCATCTTGTACGTCTAAAATAAGAACCATTAGAGCTATGCAACTCAAACTTTGGAACACGAATTTTTTAAGGATGACCTTTTCATGTAGAATAGAAAACTTCAAGTTGAAAATCGGAATGTGATCGGGTCATCTACCTTTAATCATAATAATCATTGCATACTGTATATTATTTGTATTATAGTTGCCTTAAATTGTTATACTATGACTTCATTGATACCAGGACTTTCGATCACCGCGAAAATTTAAAAACAAATGCAAGCATGATGAGAGATTGCAATTTGTATTCGTTTTTGGTATTATGTTTTGTTTTACACAATTTGGGCCCGATAATAATTGTCTAACATAATGCACAATTGCTGGATACCTCCATGAAGCTACCTCTAAGTAAATCATCAAAACTATGTGATGTGAATGTTGTAAACAGATTAAAAATAATCAAAACTTGAATGTAATAATGTCAAGATGAATATACTTTTTCAGAAATGAGTACAGCCATTAAAGTTGCTAATAGTTCTATGACAATGGCGACCATTTTGAATTGGTCGGCCATCTTCAACGTATTGGGAGGAATATTGTTGGCCATAGTATCGGCCGATACTAGGTGTTCCAGCATCGGACGATACTAGTATAGTCCAGAATCTGGGACCTAAAGTACACCCCCCCCCCCCCCTCTCTTAGGTAACAGTGTTATAAAACGTCTTAGGATGACGAGGGTTATACACCATACAATCAATTACGTTCAAAATCCCGTAATGGTGACATTGACCATACAATCAAGTCCGTTTCCCTGTTCCAGCTTTTCCATTAAAGATTCCTTAGTGACATACGTTTATTTACCTGTTCCAGCTTTTCTTTTAAACATCATTTAATGACATACATTTCCCTGTGGCATCTTTTCCATTAACGACCACACAATCAAGTACGTTTTCCAGTTCCCGCTTTTCCATTCAAGATCCCTTAATGAAGTGCGTTAACCTGCTCCTCCTTTTTCTTTAAAAAGATCAATTAATGACGTACATTTCATCTTTTCCATTAAAGACCACACAATCAAGTACATTTCCCCGTTCGACCTTTTCCCTGTTGCACATTTTTACTGTTAAGATCACCTATTTACGTACATTTTCCTGTTGGTATGTTCCATTAAAGACCAATACAATCAAGTCCGTTTCCCTGTTCCAGCTTTTCCATTAAAGATTCCTTAGTGACATACGTTTATTTACCTGTTCCAGCTTTTCTTTTAAACATCATTTAATGACGTACATTTCCCGGTGGCATCTTTTCCATTAACGACCACACAATCAAGTACGTTTTCCAGTTCCTGCTTTTCCATTCAAGATCCCTTAATGACGTGCGTTAACCTGCTCCTCCTTTTTCTTTAAAAAGATCAATTAATGACGTACATTTCATATTTTCCATTGACCACACAATCAAGTACGTTTCCCCGTTTGACCTGTTCCGCATTTTACTTTTAAGATCACCTAATGACGTACATTTTTGGTTGGTTTGTTCCATTAAAGACCAATACAACAATACAATCAAGTACATTTTACTGTTCAAACTTTTCCATTAAAGATCCCTAAATAACGTACGTCTCCACGTTCCAAGTTTTACATTAAGATCACCTAATGACGTTCATTTCCTTGTTGCATCTTTTACATTAAAGAACAATACAATCAAGTACGTTTCCTATGTTGCATCTTTTTCATTAAAGATCCTTAGTGACGTACGTTTCCCACTTGCACCTGTTACTTTAAAGTTCACCTAATGACGTACATTTCCCAGTAGCATCTTTCTCAGTAAAGACCATACAATCATTTTCCTGGTCCACCATACCCATTAAAGATCCCTAAATGACCTATGTTTTTCGACCTCACAATCAAGTACGTTTTCCTGTTGCATCTTTTCCATTAAAGATTCGTAATCAGTCTTGATATTACAGGTGTCTAATCCAGTGTCTTGCTTGCGAGTGTCGATAAATGTCTTTCTGGGGTTTTTTTGCCATGCTTGGGATCCAGTGCACCAGTTTGCATACTGGCTCATCACTTCTGAAACACTGACCAGCAACCCTTGTTCGTCTCTTCTAAATCTTCTGGCTACACAACCGGGTACTTGGGTTGTTTCCAGTTAGCCCAAATTTATCCCATATTTACTATCCCCAGAGATGAATATCCATTGTTCTTAAATTGTCAGCTAAAAAATTAATTATACAAATAAAATGGATACAAATGTGGTATTATATTCCTCTCAATATTTATATATCTTTAATGTCCCCGGTGTCCATTCTCTCGCATTTTGATCCATTTCTGCCAATTGACTAGATCATTTTGAACCTTTTCTTAGTTAAGATGAAAGAAAAAACATTCTCAAAAGGACTTTTTTGTAGTAACCTAAAATAATGAGCAGCATGAACTGTATATAAAATTAAACCTACAACCCTGAGGAATCTTAATAACACATTTCGGGCTGTTGGCCGCAGGACTATAAGTTTAACCCTCCCCTTTAGGACCACTGCAAAAGTCTTAATATTTGTTTTTATACGAACTGAGAGACCTTTAATATACAGGACTCCACGTAGTGATTAAAGTATCTCCATAAGTTAATGTTCTACTATTAACTGTCTGATGGACTATTCCGAAGGTTACACATAAGGATAACTCGTAAAGAGACTATCATGCTAAAGATTTAATAAACGAGGCATCACTCTGACATGTAACAACGGATTTGACCAATTAGCAGTATGCTATTAAAGCATAGGAATCCATTAGGGTTTATATTACACTATTTGCAAGCCTACAAGAGTTAAGCTTGCTTCAAATGTTGTTTATACATGATAATACTGTATTAAATTTAGAAATCATCCATTGTTTTTCATTTTCAGTATTAAAATTGTGCTGATGTAACCGTACATTGTGGACAATTTGAGGGTAATGTCCCGTTTCCGCTGTCCAAAATCTCTCTCTGGCTTAAACCACATCAGAATAAAAGTGAAACACATGTCAGGAATCGTTTACTATAAATGTTGAAAAAGCGGAGGGCCCTAGACGGAACCTGCTTCTGGACAGAAGAACGGTATAAACTTGCTCTATGTAACAAACTTCGGCTAAATCTCAAGCTCTATGTAAAACATCCGACATAAACAAAGAATTAAAATTTTCCAACTAGAAAACTCTAATGATGAAGACGTTGACAAGTACAAATATCTGGTTGATAGTTGTGTAAGATTGTGTGAAGGCCGGCCGTGAGGACCTTAAAAACACACAATTAGATATTCATGACTATAATATCTCGCATTCATATATAACTGATATGAAATTATAAAGGCGGACTAACTATAAAGACTATTATAGAAAATCAAAGGCATGCGTCGTTCTTAAAAAGAACAAATAAAAGGCAATTATTCAAGAATATGAACAATATCAGGTGGCTGCTTGCCACCTATGAGAGAATATTCTGGAGAGGGAAAGATGTGTTTATTCCATAAAGAAACAAAAAAAACGCGAAGATAGCTCAGATATTCAAAACTATGAATAACAAACATACTGGTGAAACAAAGGCCAACGTGCCTCCGAAATAAAATCTGGAAAAGTGCTTTATAAAATAGTTGTGTAAACTATAAAATAATGTAAAAACTGAGACTGAAATTCTCAACTGAGAATGTCCTATATACATTAACTTATGTATATAGATAATCATAGGCCTACCACGTTCAAAACTATAATCGTGGAGGTCAACTAAATCCGTGCTTAACGGCGCAGATATAAGTCGAATTGGAGCATGCAGATATAGCTAGACGCGTTTCGAATCTCCACGAATCTCATCAGTAGCGGGCTGCCAAAGGTCAACTGACCTAAAAATGCTACATACACAAATCAAATTCTATAAACATGTATAGGTCTAGCGTGACCATTGCTTACAGAAAGCAAAATGTTATGTGAAAGATGTGTAGCCATAATGTGTAGCCATGATTCCGAGCTATAATTATGACAAAATGTCATTAGGCTGACATTATAATTTACGATGTTGTTAGGTAGGAGGTAGAACATTGAATGAACCTAGTATGATCAATTTGAAAAGTACCTGGATATTAGTTCATATATACATGTGTTCTCATTGATTCAACAACTCCCCCATACCTTAAGTACAGTAACAAAGCGTTGTTGATTTGAGATAAACCCACTCTTCATATGCAAATTAATAGGATGACAAACAATTGTGTTCATTTTTTTCGCCCGTTTTTACGGCGTATAAATGCATTTCGTCATGCGATCCTTAAAGTTAGCAAACAGCTTTATATACCAAAATGTAGCTATATCCCTGAGGAAAATATTTTTGGCGAGGGCCATATGTCACGGATCATTCCTAAAGCCACAATTTTAGCCGAAACGGTCGCTACCCAGCACAAGAGAATCGTCATTTTGTATCATCGCGCGGTGAAATGACATCCCTCTGATCTATTTGGACCGTACCACTTTTGAAATGGAGGGGTGTGTTTATATTGATACAAATATTCTGTAAACATATATTTAAATGTGTTATGTAAATTAAACGCATTCTTGATTTAATTTTTCTCTGCATGTTAAAGGTGGTGTGTGAATAAAATGCTATTTACAAAATATTTTAAATTCCACAATCACTTGCGCAATAATTTGTCTTCTCTAATGTTTACCTTTTGTAACCCATCCCATTCAGAAGTTCCCTCGCCCATATACAGGGAACGGACGATGTCCAAATAAGGGCCTAATTATAATAAAACGTAAACATTTTGTTCCGTTTTTTAAAGAGCAGCTATATTTTTTATGTCAAATTAAGGCTATTAAACCACGTTTTTTACTTGTTTTCATCAATTTTCCAAAACGCTATTCACATATGAATGATGTAAATATGTTTGGTCGTTGTTGAACGGGGTTCAACAAGGTCTTCGTCGTTGTTTATCTTGAATCGACAACGGTAAGACGGGTTTATTTTGCTATCCCGTCTTACCGTTGTCGATTCAAGATAAACAACTCCGAAACCTTATTGAACCCCTAAATCAACATCATGGTTATCCAGGCGGAGGGTGTTACTACTAGTCTTAATATATAGGTCAGTGGTGTGTTGGGTGAACTGAAAGGTGCTGTGTGGGTTTTTAATTTCAATTCCCTGGGTCAGCAGGTTAACAGGCGTGTGTAACTGTGTCCGTTGGCAGTCAGTCGTGATTTTTACCAAATTAGCTTAAGGGGGCACAGCACTAAATAAGTGTCCCATTGGATTACACGTAAAATAGGGCTAAAAGGGACTAGATTGTTGGGGCCATAGTAACCATTTTTGGAAAGTCTCGAATGCTTCAGCTAATAAATAAATATTAAAATTGCATAAAAACGTCAAGAAGTGTTACGGCTTCCAATTATATTTTACGATAGGATCAATTAAACAGATTCCGTAATAACGACATTTCCATTTTGTATATGTTCCATTAAAGTCCATACAACCAAGTACCTGTTCTTGTACCACCTTTTCCTTTAAATATCCCTTAATGACGTACGTTTTCCCGTTACACCTTTTCCTTTGAAGATCACATAATGACACATTATCATTTTGCAGATTTCACACCACTAAAATATGTCCCTATACGTTTACATGTTAAAGGGTTGTTACAAAAAGCGACTGGATTTTTCAATTTGATATTTTCCTTAAATTTCATGATATCTTTGATCTTTTAATGAAAACAATTATATATGGTATCCCCGAAAGTTCCGAGAAATTAGCCCCAAGATTCGGACAACTGGTGTAGCGCCCTCATTTATCAGAAAAAGTTGAGAAATGTTGCTAGATCATTTACAATCAAAATGCATCCAAAAAACCAACAAAATGCATTGAAAATCTTTCATTAATTAATTAATTAATTCTATAATCATTGGGCCACAGCGCTCTGTCAGAGAAACAACATGGCTTTATGAAAGGAAAGTCATGCTTGACCAACCTTCTGAGGACACCTGAAGAGATCACATGCGATTTGGATCATGGGAATGCTGTAGATGTAATCTTTCTAGACTACGCCAAAGCCTTCGACTCCGTCCCACACCTGAGACTCCTCAATAAGCTAAAAGCTTACGGATGTGAAGAGTCCAGCATGCTTTGCATGACTTTGTGCCTATATAGATGTCTTTTCCACGAAAATAAAGAGTATCCAAAGCTAAATTCATAAAACCTGCATGTCGTCTGACTTCCACCTTAGGCAAAACTCGGCCACATATATGAAAAAGAAGTTGAATCTCACCTAAAACTTAAATAGAGGTTATTTAAAAAATCAAGGGTTTTATAAGAAAAAAGAATAGGAGAAAAATCAAGGAATTACCAAATTGAAACTACGTCAATTCTACTATTATGACTTTCTTACAGACTCTAGTTTACATGTATGTCAATGGGAACTAGTAGACACTTGTGACAAAAACACTGACCATGTGATGAAAGTGAAGCATACTAGTACTGCTCAACAAACACGACATATGCTATGAATATATTCCCTTCTGACAGTTCCAACACCTTTCATTGCATCCATTACGTCAATGTTGACCAGCGTTACTTTTAAGTGATTTATGAAGAGTTGAAAATCAAAATTGTATTGCCTGACCTGTTTCAGCAGAACCATGAATGATAACGTTTTTAATAGTTTCTTATTGGCATGATCATTAATTGAGTTCATGTCAATATTTTACGACGTGCATTCTCCCATATTTACCATATTTGCAGGGTTTTGGAATAAAGTATCAGAAAGACGTCACTAGCTTTCTGCTTGGTAGTATGCCATTTTTGCATATTTCGCATATTTTCAAGAATAAATGCAAAGACTGATATTGGTCTTCTTACACATTTTCGAATTCAATTATGATGAAGAAATTATTCGCTTAAATTCTTTTTAAAGTGTTTGCCTAACTTTCAACATGTTTGAGTGGAAGCTGTTATCTTGTCGCCCAAACACTGAATATTATTAGAGAGGCACATATAATATTAGCCTCTTTGATTTATGTGTCGTCTCACTTCATTAATTGTAAATAGTATATACAATCGGACAAACTGGCGTGAATTAGAATTTTAGAAATACTATTAGTTATCCACTGTTTGATAACGCAATACGGGAAGATACCTATGGTTGGGTGCCATATCACATGAGGCCGGATGTGATATGGCACTCAACCATAGGTATCGACCGTATTGCGTTATCAAACAGTGGATAACGAATTTATCACTTAGGAACAACGCGATATATCCTGTATTGCGTTGTAAGCTGGATGGCAGCTTCTGATTGGTTTACTACCATTTAGGGTTGATCCATTTTGTCTATGTAGGGGTCTGGGTTTCAAAAGAGGTGATATATCCTGTATTGCTTTGTTACCTGAATACAAGTTTTGGGTTGATTCATTATCTTGGGGGGGGGGGGGTAAATTGAAGGGTCAGTGTTTAGGCCTATTAATATTATAGGCCTACACAAAATAAAACATGATTTACTTGATATCAACTTACCTGAATAATCTTCAACAGCAAAGCCTTGATCCAGTGTTAAAAAATCCAATAAATTATTGTTCGTGCAAATGTTTCTAATCCATTCAATGTTTCACATATTCCAATTCCAAGAAGAATTCCAGTTTTTAAAATTCAACAACAAACAGTAAAGTCTCAACTCAATATTCAAAATTCCAACAAAAAATCCAATTATTTACATATTTACAGTCTCTCCATATTGATTAGTTTTGATTTTAGCGAGGTTGAACGTTGATTGTCAGATTATTGATCGTGATATTGCTACATCCAGACAAAATTACTGGGCGTGTTGGTCTTGGATTAGGAGACGCATGGTGGAATTGCTGCATCATTGAAGATTGATGACCTCGATTACCTGGACCTCTGGCAGTCGTTTGAACCAAGAGCTGCTGTGTTGTTTCAAATTCTGGGTCATCCAAAAGATCACGGAGGAATGGACTCAAATTAAAGTCAATAGACTGTAGTTCTGATGATGGAGGCGTGGCAGGTCTTCCTAAAGATGAAACTGTTGGACCATTGTAAGGTGTCCATGAAGCTGAAGGTGTAGTGGTCATGGATGGTAATGGTATCAAAGGAGGGGCTGGTGCAGTTGAAGGTGTTGAAAAAGCAGATTCTGTTGCAGGTGCATGAACTGGAGCAGAAGTGGTCATCAAAGGAAGTGGCATGGATGGACTTATCTGAGGCTCTGTGTCTGAGCTGTGTTGGAAGTTTTCCAAGAAGCTTTCGACGTCCATATCAAGGTATTCTATCATGTCAGATTCAGTAGTAGAAGAACTTGTAGATGGTGTATTAATTGATGGAGGTGCAGGTGACGATTGCGGATTCCTCATATTCACTGATACAGGTGTAGGTTGATGTGGAACACCTAGGGTTTTGTCAGTGAGGCTCTGTCCCATACGCATCTTTTCTCCATTTGAAACCCGTTGGTATATGGCCAAACTTGATACTGATTTGTGCCCCGTCACTTCCTTGATTTGCGGTGATGCATATGAATCGCGGGTGAGTATGGTTGCTCCCGTCACTCGGATGGAATGGTTTGAGTATATCTTGGAAAGGCTGTATTTCAAACTCATATCCTTCATAAAGCCATGCAGCTTATCACAACCTATGGCACGATTGTAATACCATACCTGGGATGATGTGGCAGGCTTTGGTCTGGTCCATAGTTTGTCGCTCTCTGGATGAAGGTGGCTTACATATTTGAGGAAGGATTCGACCGGGCACTTGAGATCTCCTTTTCTCTCCGGCATGAATGCCGTGTACGATTCTGCACAACTTTGTGTATGGTTTTGTTAAGTTCATCGAGCACTTGGCATACATAGCGGTCGCCTTCTGGGGTGTGTTGAACAGCAAATGTTGATTTGGTCATAGAGTGCATATTTTCCGAACCTCTACGGAAAAAATATAACCTGATGTCGAACTGTACTTTCTCTTGTAGTTCTGTTGGATTGGCTGCATCAAAGCTCTTCATTTGTTGGTAAAGCTTGTTCAGATCTCCATCCTTGATCTCTGGGTGATGTTTGATCGGCCCTTTTCCTTCTACCTTCAATTCCCTAACTGCTCCTTTGAATGCTTCCTGTGACTCGCGAAATATGGCGTCCTTTATTATATCAACAGTTTGATTGAATGGTGGCGACTTCAGATATCGTGACAGGCTGTGCCGCAGGTTGATCAAAGACGCCATAGAGTACTTCTCGCCTTTCAGTGTTCTGGCGCTGAAATAAAATTCTGACAAGCATTCGTTGAGTACAGGCGCGTCAAAATTCTCAAAATCCACTGGGCCATTTCCATCACCTCTCTCCATAAGAAATGCTCTAAAAGCTCTCCCTGCCTTAACATTCGCTCGTTTGGTGTTGATTGGTATCAAATTATCCCTCTTTTCATTGATTTCCTCTCGAGTGTGCAGTACAAATCGCTTGCTGGTAGCAGAATTCATTGATTTATCCATCGTGAATTGTAGACTACAAAAGCTTATTTCAAAAAACGACTGAGCTTACAAGCAAAAGTAACGGGATACGAGATACGGACCACTTGCATAAATCTTACCTCATTAAGCTTCCTTGGATACCAAATCTTGCAAAATGTGTCTTTTTTATTCAAACATCCCGCGCGAAGGTACTTACCGTAAGTTGGCGTAACGCCGTATTGGGAATTATTGATAACAGTCATCGTATTACTACAGCCTTCTTTTTTAAACGTGAAGAATGTTTTGGAATATTCTTTTGCCGTATTCATGAAATAACAACTCTTAACATTCATAACATACCTTTCCTAGTGCGCAAATATTGCTTAAACAGTCAAAATCGAGCATTTTCTACAGTGGTGACATCGCTGGAAAAAGTTGTTTTCGTCTCCATTTTGTTTAATTGCAGCCGATCGATCGATCATATAATTCGTTTGTTGTAGCAATTTTCGGCTTCAAAAGTCATTACTGGAAAAATTACGATGAAATATCATGAATATGCAAATAATTTATAAATATTCATGAGTTTGTTATTTCAAGAACCAATTAAAACCAAGCTTGATACATGACATCATACAATCGAACTATTAGACAGATTTCATTTTTAACCTCTTACACAGATACTGCACTTTCACTTCCCCTATGGAGTTAGTGTTATAAACAAACGTAGAGTACATACACGTGCAAGAGTCATCCCAACTACGCAATACGAAATATATCATCCTGGTAGTAAAAGGTAAACATTGCCGGAACAGCTGATTACTACGCAATACGAAATATATTACGTTGTTGAGATTGTAAACATTACCAGAACAGCTGATTACGACGCAAAATGCGACTTTATATCACCTTGCTGGTAAATGGCCCATGACCAATCAGATAACAGCATTTGTATCTATTTATAGCTACTAAGTGATAAACGGTCGTACACATTCGCGACGATTGGAATAACCACTAGACCACCGAGACTGCGTTACATGGCCACCAGATGAACGAGCGTTAACATGTATACAAAGTCTTTGTTAAGAGTCTCAAGCAGCCGAAACACATGTCTATAATTCACGCCAGTTTTTTTTCAGAATCTATATTATCTATTCATTTCACTTACTCGACTTGTATCATTTGCTCGAACTTCGCGAGGATTTGATTGAGTTTCGCTTGTCATAGATTCTGCGAGAATCATGCTTATAGGCCTTATAAATTGTAACATTAATTAGAAATAATCGCTAGTACATGTAAGTGCACACACGAACCACTCATAAACAATTGCCAGGGCTCGGTCGCTGCCGCGCCCGCTGTCATGACCGTTGCTGGGTAATAAAACATAGTGGTCGGGACTCGGAATTAGTGCCAATTGGTTGTCGCAATGTGCACACAGAATTAGCGATCAGTTTTTTTCGGAGCGAGATCGTGCTTCGTGATACCGAGAACTATTACACGGGCAAGAATGGATATACTGCTGCAAATTACTCAAGTGTTTAAAAAATGATCATGGTATTTATATTTATTACTCATAAGGAATCATGTATCTGGAATAGATTACTATATAGAACAACCAATATCACAATGAGTGTGCCTTATTCAATACATCGTCCCATTTCAATTTACTTGGAGTCTCTATTCGCCTACTGGAAACCTATCTCTTTTTCTTCTTTTCTATTTTTCTCACTTATATCTGACAGTTTAAGCACCAGTACGTGTTATGGGTAGGCAAGCCACGTAATTTGCAATTGTTGGGGATAGATTCCCATAATTAATTCAAACAAAACCCTCGCGCTATCGCAAGTGATTTTTTCTTGATATTAACGATAATTACCTTATTTATATAGATACTAAAATACGTACATTACAGGGTGCACACAAAAATACACAACACTTTTTATCGAATTCCATACCCATAAGCCGAAATCACACATCGATATTATAGTAGATTCATAAACTCTGGCGCATCGGTATCGATTTTGGACCTCGTCCATTGGGCGTTAGAGGAACCCATTTTGACCAATGATGAAACAGCGGTACTTTTATAGATGTTATTATCATGATTAGTTGCGCTCCATAATCAAATGCTATTCATGATAGTGTGGCTTTATGAATAGGGCTGATCATTAGCTTTACAATCACGACAACCAAAAACTTAATCCAGCAGCTTCAAATGTGTTATCCCTTTGGAAGCGGTTACCATAATAAAAACAAATCGACCATCATCGACCGTATACAGGTTTCGAAAGAAAAATATTATGTATGTCATTTTATCTATTCATAATTTAGTGGATACTTGTTATTATTTTCCGTTTTTATTATGCACGTGGAATAAAGGAAACATTAAAATGAAAATAACAGTTCTACGTATTTATTTGCGAGAAAAAACCGGAAAATAATTCAATAATCATGTTTGTATATACCTAGGTACAAAACCATTTGTCCTAATTAAATGGAAAAACAGTTATATCAACCAAGATACGGATTATAAACGTTACTTTAAGTATTTCTGGCTATGAGACCACCTGAATACCTTTATCAATTTATCTGAATAACAATACATTTCTTTATCGTTATGCCGATAATCCAACCGCAAGTTCCCTGTCACTAGGTACATAGTGGTGACTACATCACAGTAGTATGCACACGAAGACACGGTATTAACCTTGCACATTACGATTTAATTCGAGTGCCTCCCCCTCTGTTGCTTCTGTTACCTCTTTACTGAAATGGTAAATCGCTAAAATCGGCCAATGTCTGCGAATCGACTATAGACCTATACAGCGAAATCGACAATAAATTCGTTGAGATATTCCGGATATAATATAGACGACCTGAAAACACAATTTACATCGCCCTATTCTGTATACCTAATTGTCTTGTCAGGTCAATATTAACAACAAGCTTAAATAACTGGGATTGAAGTCATCATTCTTAAAAGTAATTGTCATGTTAAAGACATGTCTTGGCTATCTCATTATTAAAATTGACTACTTTGGCTGATCAATATTGATGCATCTTGGAAATCCAAAGTAAAATAGTATGTATGCAAATCTTCTCTCTTGAATTTGTATGCAAATCTTAATGTATTAAAAAAAAGTTTCAGCATTTTAAAAGAAATAAACAATGAAGTAGTCCAGTAGCTGCCCCCAAATAAAAACGCAGTAACTGCATTTTTGATGAACTGAGGAAAATACAATTATGTGTTTCTTGCAGTTGATAAGTATGAATAAAGATGTTTGTATTACCAGTAGTTATGTTCTTGAATTAAATAAACTCTTCGGAGGCACTGCAAGAAACACATAATTGTATTTTTCTCAGTTCATCAAAAATGTAGTTACTGCGTTTTTCCTTGAGGCAGAACGGTGGACATTGTCCTGAATTAATCATTCATTGTTATGTTTTGAATATGATATTATGGTGCTGCTAGACAGTCAAAATGCTGTCCTTTTTCAAGTGATGAAGTACTGCACGACGTGATATTTGTGTGCGCCTTATTCCCTGAATAGCGTTGATGATGCGGTTTCTAAGATATTGAAGAAGTTGGTGGTGTCTGAAAGACTTGAGACTTAACATAACCCCAAAAGAAAAAGTATAACGGTGTAAGATCTGGGAAGCGAGAAGGCCATTCCGTAGCATGGCAGACAAGAAAAATCAGGTATCCATGATTAATGATGTAATTTGTGTTTTTAAGCTGTCTACTTATATCCGTTAATTATCAGCGATTTTATGATCGATATCGCTGTAATTTGAAGGCCAAAACAAAGCTCTAACAGGATATCTACTTTGTAGAGCGATATGTGATTTACTGTAAGGGTACAGTACTCGCCAAAACTGTTGCGGTCATGCCTTAATGGAATGTACACATACACTTACTAAATAACGTAAATAGTGTTTCGAACTGAAGGAGATTCACCTATAATAGTTTAGTCAGTTCCAAATTGGCGAGAAATATGCAGTTTTTAACTCTCGGCGGAAAAGTAATCCAGGCGTATACGCGCAATTTTTTGACATACGCATATGTCACGCATATTATAAAAGTGTACCCAATTTCGTTGTACGTTCCTTGATGTAAGATATTAACAAACTATAGTTTGTTCTTTAACAGTGCTTTTTTACAATCCTTGTAAGTATTCTTGTATGTAAAGGAAAATGCCACCACAGGTTGTTATTAGCAATTTACTTGGGAAACCGATGAGGGATGTTGGACAAGGTTTTGACAAGGGATGGCGCCCAAGCAGTATTTGTTTCCGTTTTGTCAATGCAAAAAATTGGTTTGGTTTTTTTGACTAATATAATTTGCATAAAAACTTTGTATATGTAAGCTTACAAAGTCATGCTCTTATTACCTATCTTTTTTATAAATATAGCCTTGTTCAATACATTGTTCCTTTTCATTTAAGAAATAGTAGTCTCCATTCGCCTACATACATATCCTTTTTATAACACGAAAACTAAATGTAACGCAATGAATATGTAAATATAATAGCTTTTCATATCGTTTGTTATGTAAGCGATTGTTGCGTCCATATAGTTTGATCAGCTCCAAATTAGCAAAGCCTCCTTACACCATCAAATGAAGAAGGACGCAGGCGCACATGAACGCATTAAGAGCATTGTGCGTGATGCGTGATGCGTGCGTGCAACCAAAACCGCGTTCGTGTGGCCATAATCGCGCGCGTACGCTTAGATTACTTTAGCATACGGAGAGATTTCGTTTGTATACAAAGAGCAAATGTGAACAATAACCCAACATACATAAACAAGGTTGATGAACTGAGTGATAAGAAATCAAACTGGTAACTCTCTACAAAGAGCTCTGAAAGGCCAATCAATTGATTCACTGCCACTCAGAAAATATGCATAATACACGAAACACAAATGGACAGGGGTACAAAATGCCATTGAAAGTGACATAAGTATAAGATAAGAGCCCACACATAGAGAACAACATCAATATAAATAAAAGAAAAACAATAATATATGGAGGTCATTGGCATCAAGAGAACCTACACAACAAATTTGGGAACTAAATATACCAGCCTGTCGTCACCTGTTGGGGCGTAGCCGTATCACCAACTAAACTTGCTATATGCTGTACAAGACCTTCCACCATCTCCCCAACCAAGCATTAGCCTACACTTGACCCATGACCATGCCAATGTAACAGTCAGGTGTTGAAAGGACTTGAATGAAGGGTGTCATGAAAGAGTATGAAGGCTATCCCAAGTTAAGAATTGTAGAGATGTCTGTGCACGCGAAACTTGAAAGCCTTGATTCCTGCCTCTGAGATGTATCAAGTGCAGCTTTCAACTCCACATGTTTGTGATAAAAAATATATATAATTCTGGTAAAATGTTTAACGGGTTGCGACGTTCAGATCCACCATATATAATTCAATATAATGCTCTCTTTTATGTGTCATATAATCATCATTTAGTAGGCCTACTTATGACAAACTATCTTGATCATTATCAAGCTTGTAGTATTATTGGGGAAGTAAGTCAATATGACTATGATGACCCAATGGTTAATATACACAAAAGACAGTGAATAAAAATAAATATTATACTGGACCTCGTTAGTGTTAAAAATGACATTGCGCGCTTCTTCGCACTAATTGGTTTCAATGTTTCATTATTGAAGCTCAACAAGATGTATTTAGAAACATTTCTGGACCATTTTAGTGAATAAATGTTTGGGCTTCATTTAAAGGTATTAACATTGGAGAAACATTATTTAACATGTAGTGTGTCGAAAGATTAAACGAAAAACTACAATATACAATATACTTTTAAACAATTCGCAGCGAATTCGTATTGAATGAAAAATATAGGAACTCAATCTTCTACTAACCGTATAAGTTTACTTACAGGTGTATAGCACCGGCAAAACGTATTAATAACGCATAACGTATCAATAATGAATACTAAACTACTCACAAAAAGTATCGAAACACTTAGAAATGATCCAATATATAACGGCTCGAAAGGGTATGCATTAATCGAAGCAAATAACCAAGTGCATAATTTTGTTCTGCGTATTTTGACACCACGATCGATGAGATACGAGATTGCGGAGCGGAGTTATTGTCATTTCAATGGTCGTGGGTCCAGTTTCAAAAGTGACAATCATCCTATAGAAAGAAGTTTGCATTACTGTTTAGAATGATCAGATTCGTGTTTTTCAATAGGGATGAGTGTCACTTTTGAAACTGGACCCACGGTCATTGAAATGACAGCAACTCCGCTCCGCAACATCGTATCTCAACGATCGAGGTGCCAAAATACGCAGAACAAAATTATGCACTTCGTCATTTGCTTCGATTAATGCATACCCTTTCGAGCCGTTATATATTGGATCATTTCTAAGTGTTTCGATACTTTTTGTGAGCAGTTTAGTAACGTATCAATATAGCTTTTTTTCTTATATTATATCATTTATATTCTTTAAATTTCAAGTGTATCTGACGGAAATTAAACCTGTCATTATTGATAATTGCAGGTGTTTAGTTTAAGTAATAAATAGTGATTGCTCACCACAAGCAGTAAGCCCAAATACGTAGTGGTTGAGTTTACTAAAGTAAAATCCAATCACAGGGATGTCCAACTCATTTTAGGGTTCGTGATGTTTTTAGAAAAACATTTTCTTGGCCTAGTTTGCAAAGATAAGAATCAACAAAAATCTCACTTACTGACGTATTTTTCCCTGTTGCATCTTTTCCACCAAGGACCACACAATCAGGCATGTTTTCTTGTTCCATCTTTACCATTATTGACAACACAATCAAGTACGTTTCGAAGAAGTACTACACAAACAAGTACATGTCCCTGTTGCATCTTTTCTATGAAAGACCATACAATCAAGCATGTTTTCCTATTCCAGCTTTTCCATTAAAGATCACCTAATAATGTATATTTCCCTGTTGCATCTTTTGCATTAAATATCTCCTATGACGTACAGTTTATGTTCCTGTTACAGCTTTTCTATTAAAGATCCCGCAATAACGTATGTTTCCCTGTTGCATCGGTTCTATTAAGAACCACACAATCAAGTACGTTTTCCTGTTTCAGCTTATCCTGATAGATCACGTAAACACGTTTGCTTCTGTTTTTAATTTAAATGAAAACTCAATGAAGTACTATTCCCTGTTCAAGCGCTCTCAGTAATGTGTACTCAATGGCGTTTGCTACGTTAATCCAGCGCTCCCCTTACAGGCAGCGCACAGAGAGATTATCTGTGCCCTCAATGTTTTCGATTTCTTACGCTTACAAAACGCTTACACATTGTACTAATTACCATCTGAAATCATGGAGCTTAATTTGCACTTGTTCATGTGAAATGACATTAATTTTATATTTATGATAGTTATTCTGTGTATCTATGTAATAATATCTATTTCATCAAAATCGCCATGGATAACATCGATGTAAGGTGATATGACGGAGCTCGGACGAGGGCTGGCCACTGGTCATAAATATCTATCAAATGATACACTCGGAGAACTCGATGTTTAAAATCAGTGGTATAACTGTATATAGTTGTTTCAAATAGAGGGGGCATCATGATGACCCCACACCACAAGGTTATAGACCTTTATGTACCAAGAAGTAACTTAATATGAAGTGCCAATGTTGAAGAAAAGACTAAAGATTCTAGTCAGTATTTTGTTAGATTTAAAGTTTTTGGAATACAAGCCTTCAAGCATGCTGAATTCGGAAACCTTGCACTTCAAATGTTCAACCTTGCGGAGGTCCCCCTAAACCATGTTCGAATTTTTCAAAATTGTGCATGAGGTCTATTTTTAGGCAATGTAACTAATTTAACTAGGGACAGAAGGATAACAGACACTTTTAAAAAGGGGGCATTAGATGCACCCTACCCTTTATAGGTCAATGTGCCTATCTAGAATTATTCTAATTACATCCGTTTACATAATTTAATTAGTTTTTAATTAATTAGTTGTTATTTCATTGAAAAATGTCTTTTTACACTAAATACAGACATGATAGTAACTTAAATTCAACATTATGACTATTTTTCCAGAAAATGTGGGTTCTCTGTAATGCAATATTTTTGTATATATTTTGTCGATATTTGTTGAAATATTGATAAAAAAAAGAAAAATCGTCCCTAAGTCAGTGTCTTTACATCATTATCTAGCAATTTGAGAATTTGTTACTCAAAATTATTTAGCTTTGTTGAACATTTTTGGTCAACATTGACGCAAAATTTGGATTCTATGATCCAATTCCTTTCCAAAAAAATTCTTTTATATGCATTTGATTAATAGTTCAATAATTACAACACTCTCAAAATTCAAAAAATCAAGTCAAAAACTTCCTTGAGACCTTAACATGTAAAAGTATAGTAAACCTATTTACCGCTGTAAAATGTAAAGCTCCCCACCCCGTGCCAACGACAGGTTTAGACGACAAATTAACATTTCGACATTATCACTGATGGTTTCACGTCAACTCCTTGTCCATATAATATATAAGTTCAACTTTGCCATTCTTTACGTCTTTCATGCCCTAGGTCATAGGTACACTTCAACATTTCTTGACATTGTATGAATCCATCATTTTTTACGATACGCACACAAAGTAAAGGTGACTGATGGAGCCAAAGCTCCTTGGTATTCCGTGATCGGCAATGCAGTTTTTTTTGGCACCAAGGAAAATGCTGACAATATAAATAATGGTTTACACAATTATCGCCTACAGCTCTATCTCATTGTTTACGCTATCATGTCCTCGGTACGTCACCGCAATAGATTCAGCTATTATTCCTAATTATATCATGAATATAAAACCTACTCGTTGTACTTACGTGCGACTCATTTAAATCCCATTATTTCACGATACGCACGAATAAGTGACGTTTACTAACGTTTTAAAGAAGATCGTAATGAAGTTATAACTGACCGGACGAACAGGATGCCAGGGCACATTCTGAATTCTGAATCACTTATAAAATAAGGAGGTCTACTTACTCGGTTATCAAAAGCACTGGTAGTCACTTGTAATACAAGGAAGTCTACATACTCGGTTATAAAAAAGCCATTCACGTGATAAGTAAACGTCATCGGGACTGGTGTGTTCATGTAAAGTCAACGAGGATTTCTGCTAATTGATGAATGTGTTCTTTTGAAAGTAGATCACTGTATAAGATATATACTTAAGCTTGTTTCTAAGTGCCGGCATGAAAACAAGTTCTACCTAAAGCAGCAGTCACATAGAAGACAGCTCGCAAGAGATGATGAATTACCTAACAGTAGGCGACAGCATCATGAAATCAACAAGAGCAAAGATAAAATCAGGCTTTTGTGACGATCTGATTAGAGTGTACGCCATTATTCAATAGTGACATTCAAAAGAACTTGTTAGAGAAATATCACAATTCTTCGATTCTTCTTCAGTTGTTTAAATGTACACTTTTATCTAAATTGGCTTAAAACATGTTTTGACCGACAGAGAACTTATTTCTCGTGAAAATACGATGCATCATTGAGTACAATACTCAATATTTTGTTCGGTTTCAAAAATGCATTTACTTTACCATGAAATGTTGTGATCTTTTTTGCTGATAACAGTAAAGAAATGCAGCTATTGATTCAAGCATTGGTTGCCTTCACATTGGTAAGAAATACTTCAAACGTTTATTTTACTTTGATAAAGCTTTTTTTACTCACCTATAGATATTGTAATCAACCTAATCTTCTTTTAATTTGTCATTGTCATGTGACTTATTAAAGTCGATTTCACTGGAAACGATGTTTATTTTATTTTCTATTGCTGTCTGTATTTAATAGTATTAATTTTATTGTGCATCTGAAAAGCAAGTAACGCGGTTTATTCTTTAATGAGTCTATGTGGAGGTGTTTCTACTTATGTGAATTGCGGTATAGATCTTTTACTTTCATGTAGCTCTATATTTTCAACAATTTGTATACGTAATACAGTTTATACCTTGTAATGGTATGTGGGTGTTAACACTTTCCACGCGGCAGGCGTATGCAGACGACATTCTAACATTTTAAAAAAATGTTTGAAAATGTCAAAATTGTTGAATTTCATTAACATAATTTGGAATCACCATGATAAATGCATTGAAATAAATACAAACATGCCTCTTATTTCAGTAATCCTTCGGATAGACTTCTAAAGTAGAAAAAATTTCTGAAAATCTGGCAAGTGTTAATATGTGACTTGTAGTAGGCTATAATACTAAGTTTTCACTTTTATTTAGCTCGTTGTCTCAACAATTTGTATATATTCTTCACCACGATAGTAAAGAGGCACCGGGATTGGAGATATTTATTCAATTTGTATGTTAATAGGTGTTTTGCTGCACATAACTGATCAAATAAATACTCGATCAACAGTTCAAAGAGAAACCCAGGCAGCGCGAGATTGGATAGATATCGATGCTGTTCAATTTCATTATCTGTATCTGGGTGATTCCAGGCCATGGGAAATGCACGTTGAATACAGAGTATGTTTCACACAAGAGAGAACGGATATTGCAAAGTTTAATCAGTACCGGGATAGCGAGGCTTCTTAAAGAAGCGATTTAATACAGAAGAGGCAGGAGCGCACGCGCATGAAGAAACATTTGCGTACGCATGCAGAGATCAAATTGACATGTTTCTCGCCAATTTGGAACAGACTAAACAAGAGTCAATAGTGCTCAGGCGAGCATTCATTCATAAATGGTGTTTATGAGACAAGACAAGATAACAGTCCACTCGAATACGTTGAAAGTTTGGCAAATTCTCAAATAATTTCTTTATCATAATTGAATTCGAAAATGTGTAAGAAGACCAATATCAGTCATGCATTAATTCTTGAAAATAATATGCTTAATATGCAAGATGGCATAATACCAAGCAGAAAGCTAGTGACGACTTTCTGATACTTTATTTCAAAACCCTGCAAATATGGTAAATATGGGAGGATGCACGTCGTAAGATATTTACTTGAAGTGACATGAACTCAATTAATGATCATGCCAATTAGAAACTATTAAAACGTTATAATTTACCGATGGTGCTGCTGAAACAGGACAGGCAATACAATTTTGATTTTCAACTCTTCATAAATCACTTAAAAGTAACGCTGGTCAACATTGACGTAATGGATGCAATGAAAGGTATTGGAACTGTCAGAAGGGAATATATTCATAGCATATGTCGTGTTTGTTGAGCTGTACCAGTATGCTTCACTTTCATCACATGATCAGTGTCACCAGTGCCTACTAGTTCCCATTGACATACAAATAAACTGGAGTCTGTAAGAAAGTCATACTGCTAATAGTAGAATTGACGTAGTTTCAATTCGGTAATTCCTTGAATTTTCTCCTATTCTTTTTCTTATAAAACCCTTGATTTTTTTGAATAACCTCTATTTTTTATCTATTATTATTATTATTTAAGTTTTAGTT
Organism: Ophiura sarsii; assembly: GCA_035610835.1. NCBI lineage: Eukaryota > Metazoa > Echinodermata > Ophiuroidea > Amphilepidida > Ophiuridae > Ophiura > Ophiura sarsii. Next base: position 20,081,179 of record CM069454.1, read on the forward strand.
GAGATTCAACTTCTTTTTCATAAAACCAGGCGGAATTGGACAGAGTTATGAATAGAGAAAAATGCCAAAAAAGGTTTTGGGGGTTATTTTTGTCAATTGTTAGATTCTCATGATTTCAAAATGTTAGTCATGTCTAAAAAGAGCTGTACAAATTTCAAACTGAAATTTCATTGGAAAATAATATTTTTATTGTTTATTCTTATTTATTTCTTTATTATTTACTTTGTTTTATGCAAATTTAAATGGACGTTTTCTATTTTTTAACATTTCAGGCAGTCCAAATTCAAAATGTTATAACTCGAGTTAGGAATGTCCAATTTCAATAAAACAAGTGGTGTTGTAGAGCGCAAAGCCTATATTTGTATAATACATCAATAACTCAATTTTGAACTCCTGCACAATTGTGCCTGGTTTTGACATGCGGCGTCATGTGGCCGAGTATTGCCTAAGGTGGAAGTCAGACGACTTTCAGCTTTTATTAATTTAGCTTTGGATACTCTTTATTTTCGTGGAAAAGTCCTTTAGGCACAAAGTCATGCAAAGCATGCTGGACTGCACAAGAAATCTTATGTTCATCTCATTCATCAAACTAACTATAATAATTATCGAAGTATACTCTCGATAATATTCATTTCTTGTCTAAACTTGTAATTGCAATGCTTGGTTATTTGTACCTAAGGGCATTGAATCACACCTAAGCGCCGAGATGCTTATTACCAACCAGGCCTTTACACATGAAAGATTAGACAATTCTTTTTCGTGAACCACGCGATTTGGAATTTTAACTCTCGTCTTACTAAGGGGAAAATCCCCGCTAAGGGTTTTTCTGGTGGCACCAAAATGCAACAGATGGGTGATTTCGTTTTCATCCTTTGCGCTCAATTTCATTTTAGTATATGTTAGAAACACCATTTCCCTCTCTTATAAGCAAAAAACTGTTGGAATTCCGATATTTGGAACGATTTTGGCAAACATTTTAATTTGGACTATATTCCACTGTACAGGGTGTATAAAAAAACGCAACACTTTTTGCCAAGAGCAGTGTGCGATAACAGCAAATCACATATCGCCCTGAAACTTAGATATTCTGTTAAGACTACTTATTGGATATCAAATAGTCAAATTGCAGACATATCGATTGGGAATTAGCTGAGATACTCGGGATATAAACACATTTTACATCGTTTATCCTGTATTCCTGATTTTCTTGTCAAGTCAATATTAGCAAAACACTTTAATAACCCATTGTACTTAAATAGTGGGAAATTTACTCATCATTCTGAGAAAAATATGTCATGTTAAAGATAAAATCTGGCTACATCTGCTATTTCAGTATCATATCATATACAAATTGAGCACATTTGCAATAAATTAGTTAATAATTAATGACACAGCTTGAAAATCCAAATGCGTGGGATTTTTGCACCTTTCATGGTATTTTTGTAAAGAGAGACCTCGTGCTGCTGCAGCTGCTATACTATGATATAAAATAAGCATACTCTACATCTATGTTTGGAGTTAATTAGGGGAGGGGGCTAATCACCACCTTAATAAACCGTGTTACATACAAGACTTAGTAGGACGAGGGTTAACAAATCTTTCATCGACTTAGGTTTTCTCATAACGTGAGTGTCTGTATGAGTGGATATTAGCAGCATATCTCATAACTGCGTTGGCAGATGTGCAGGAAGTAATGTTAAGAATTTCTACAGCGCGTAGATTCGAGGGCAATTTTTGGATATTTAAGTGAACTATTTGGAATATTCACAGTAATGGACATAACACTTGATTAGTACCCATCGATGTCCAAATTTCATCATTTGTTATCATCTTGAAAATCAATGATATTAGGTTCGTTGTTCTTTAATCAACGTTGACACACCAAGAACAAGACATGTTTTACTAGTTTTAATTTATTCGGCCCATTGTGTAGAACAAAATGAGGTCTCAGAGGTATGAGTGGCTATAGTATACACCATTATAGATATCTTACAAGCTTTTGCTATTTATTTACGAAATAAACAATATTTGTAAACTGTATTCGGCTCATCTTCGAAATGTAGGATGTTTATATAAATAGACGTTTAACCTTACACGTACCACTTGTTACCTTATACGTATTACTTAACGCTATTTGTTTATACTATGGCCACCCATACAGAGGATCCGTCATCGAGTTTTTATTTAAAGGAAAAAACAGGAAACAAACATTGTTACATAATCTATAAGGAAAAGCTGAAACAAATAAACGAAGGTAATTGAGTGATGTTGAGTGATGTTGAAAGGGAAAGGTTTAACAGGAAAACGTACTTGATTGTATGGTATTTAATGAAAAAGATGCAACACGAAATTATACTACATTAGGTGATCTTTAAAGGAAAAAGCGGAACAAGGAAACGAACGTCATTCAAATATCTTTAATGGAAAAGCCGGATCAGGAAAACGTAAGTAACTACGGAAAGATATTTTGCAATATGCCGTCCATTACATCATATTATTAACAGGGGAAAACGCAGGGCAGTCCGTTTAGTGCTACATGTAGCTACCTGGATACTAGCTTTTGTAATGGGTTCCTTTGCCGCACCTTATGCCGGTATTTCGACAATTTGCATATACGACACGTCCGGCGGATCTCTTGAGGAAAAGCCGAAGTATATTTCACGTTGCACCCCCTTATGTGAGTGGTACGAAACGTCTTTGACCATTATCGATACGCTACAATTTTTCATCGCGTTACTATGTAACATAGTGATGTATGGATGTATTGTTTATACCTTGACAGAATGTTATCAATTGTCTAGTGGCGATGCACTATACGCGCAGGAATGCATGCGATTACGTCAACAGAAGAACAGGGATAAAGTGGCTAGAATGCTCTCAGTGAACGCAGTGGTTTTCTTTTTTTGTCTATCTCCTTTCATGGTTATCAATCTGAACAATATCTTTAAAGATGTGTCCGATATAACATACACAAGTGTTTTCTCCTGGGTCGCTAAGATGCGTATCTAACCAATTCTGTCGCTAATCCGTATATTTACAGCATTACTAATATACGATATCGACAGGCTTTCCGCGAAGCATTTAGACTGAAGTGCAAACCGAATCCAATCTCTACGATAACTACTCGTAACGTGTGTAGTTATTATTCCGATAATAATTATATATTATTTTCGGGATTATATAACTGTCTCCATGAGCGAGAATGGACAAAAATTAAATAACACAAACATGAACAATATTTCATAATGAAGTGATATAACAACTGGCAACATATATGTCATACGCTCGCAATAATTATCATTTACATGATTTCTTCCTAAGAACAGTAGCTTTAATATGGTGGTGCTCCATGAAATCAAAAATATGTTTTTTTATCAATCGTCTAGTATCGATGGCCTATAATATGCCAGGGAATGCACGCAATTACGTCACCAGGAGAACAGGGATAATGCTCTGAGTGAACGCAACGGTTTGCTTTCTGTGTGTCTCTCCTTTCATGGTTATCAATCTCAAAAATATCATCAAAAATGTGACCGATATAACATACACACGTGCTTTCTTCTGGTTCGCTAAGATGGCGTATCTAACCAATTCTGCTGCCAATTTGTATATTTACAGCGTAACTAATCTATGCTATCGGCAGGCTTTCCATGAAGCATTTAGATTGAAGTGCAATACGAGACGCAATATAAATCCAAACGCTACCACGATTACTCGTAGTAATTGTCCTGAAGGAAATGCTGAAACTAAAGTATAAGTATGTGTTATTTTCGAAATATTTACTGTTTTACGAGCGAGAATGCATACCATCTAAATTACACGTACAACACAAAATAGTTCAGAAATACTTAGGTGGGCTGGGCTGGGCAACATGATAATATGAAGTTACACTCTAACACAACATTATGAATCTTCAAGAGCCGACGATAGACTTTATTCGTAGGAATTCACAGGGCTGAAAAAAGCGATGACAAAACCATGTTCTATATTGGCCCGACCGACGCATTTTTAAATGTTTGAATAGTTCGAATGTGTTTTTCAAAAATTTCGATTTGATTTTCGTGTTTTTTTTTGTAATTCACCAAAAATGCCCGATTTTTGTTGGAAACAAGGGGGGAGAAGCGTCCAACCGACCCTACCTGGAGGTTCGTTTTCTTGTAGAACGGGGTTGGCATTTTGCGTCGCATAAGGTAAAAGCATAAGTGACATATCAGAAGAGTTGTAGTGATAATGTAATCTTCTTTAGGCAATACGCAATTTTACTTTTCCCATGATTGTAACTGAGCAGTTCAAACTGCTCTGTTACAATTATGGGGATTCCCATGATTGTAACTGAGCAGTTCAAACTGAAACTGCTCTGTTACAATTATGGGGAAAAGAGTACGATCCTTTAGTTGTTAATTGCATAAATAAGAATATATCATATTTACAGCTCTTCTGACGTGTTCTGCTGGCGTTTGCCTCTCAGATGGGGTCGGATTTTGGGTGTGTGTTTTTGGTTGTTCTTTTTATCAAAATGTTTGTGAAAACGTTGGTGCATTTCAACAATTGTCGAAAAAAATCTCAAACATGGGTCGGTCGAGCCCGTAAAACAGGTTTATTATTATTTTTTGTCGCCTACCTAACGGTCGTTTTCTTTCTTGATCTCACTCCATAGGTGGGTGTGAATCCGAATAATAAATATGTATCCGACATCCTTTTTTCTACGTTAGTATAATGCCTCTAGATAGTGTAAATGACGTTTCTATATTGAATTATCTAGAAAATGAGAACTAACATGAAATATACTATAATATAGAATATGATCAATTCAAATACTCAGGGGAAATGATCGATCACAGAAAATACCTACTACAACTAAAATTGGCTAAGCTCTAATTAGAGTTTCGTCTCACGTCATATATTGATATATTATGGCAACACTTTCCATAAGCCTTGGAATCCGCTCATTGCATTTGTAAAGACATACTCAAAGCTTCAAAATTAGGTCATAGAGAAGTGGGTCGGGAGCCATTTTAAGTATTTGAATGTGCCATTATGACTGACAATGCCATTTTCTGTGTTATTGGTAGATTATGTTGAACTACGGTATATTTGGAAAAAGTGTACTTTAGCTCCCAGATACTAGACTGTACTAGTATCGACCAATACTAGAACACCCAGTATCGTTCGATACTGGTACATTATTTTGTTCCAGTATCGCTCGATACTGGCACGTTTAAAATGTTCCAGTATTGCCCGATACTGGAACAAAATAATGTACCAGTATCGATCGATACTGGTACATTATTTTGTTCCAGTATCGGTCGATACTGGTAGAATGTGTACCAGTATCGCCCGATACTGGTACATGCAAAATGTTCCAGTATCGCCCAATACTGGAACATGAAAAATGTACCAGTATTGCCCAATACTAGAACATGAAAAATGTGCCAGTATCGTCCAATACTGAAACATGAAAAATGTGCCAGTATCACCCAATACAATATCGGGGAAGTTGTTTGTATAGGTTTTTTCTCTTTCTGGAAAATAGGGTGGCCGTTTTGTGGTATTCAAAACTGCCTGTGATGTGTCAAGCGACGGGAATCTTTGGGAGGTTCGTCTCTTTTCTCGTGCGGTTTATTCTATACGTTGGCGATTGTCTATAGTGTTGATATGTGTCGGTGTTTCCGTTTCTTAATGACTGCAGCTGGTTGTTCTTTTTAGAAGGACACGTCGAAGCTGTTGTCTGAGACACTTCATTATTATTATTTGTTTGGTTATTCGTGACAAGTACAAACATCTTACGCTTGACGTCACAATGATATTATAAACATGGCCTCAACATGCCGTTTTATATTTGTGTAGTGAAATATACATGTAGGCCAACATTGAAATGTTTGCCAACAACTCCATATCGGAATAACACGACATTGCTACTTGTTTGTCTTACTTCATTATCCGGGTTTGATTTCTAACTTCTCTGTAGTCGTAGACTCTCTCACTGATAATGGATGACTCAAGCTATAAAAATTGAAACAGCAGATATTATCGGAGGCGTGTCTTTTTCAGAATCAGAAGCCGACGGCACGTCAGCTTGGAAGACGAAATAGACAATAGGCAAATTTAAGAAAGGGGTCTTGTCAACCGAGCTAAAGTGGAATGTCCGAGGACATCCCGGTGGACTGCAAGGTACAAATGAACCTACCAACACTATCAGGCGATGATGAGAGAACATCAGAAAGCTGTTTTGAAAACTTGTCGCAGTTGAGTATGGGGATATTTAAATTCTCAAACTAGAGTCAACTATTTATAAGCTGATTGACGATTCGAGGAAGCATTTCGAGAGGATGAAGCTCCCCTTGGAAGCCCCAGTGCAATATATGATACTTGATTCAACTACTAGGTATTCACTAAACATGCTAAAGGCAAAGGTCATACGTTAGAAGGCGTGGAGATCACAACGATTTTCGTTTGAGATACATATCATCTGTAGTTTTCCAAGCCACTCAATTTTTCAAAAGAGAAAATGATCATGCATACGTAACGTAAAATTGACTTTACCAATCAGCTCATCCTACTAGTATCCATAAAAGCTCTTTTCAGAGCCACAACAACTTCAAGAGAAAGATATTGAACGACCCCATTTAGTGTGTAGTACTCCAACATAAATATTGTTGTTCCCAAACCATAATGAATGAGATGGTTTTCCCTCGCAATATTATAACACTACGACATTTTTTTCTTCAAACAAATAATAGAAAAAAATCCCGCAATTCATAACAACTGAACACGTATTTGAAAAAGGAAAAAATAACTATAATGCACTCAAAGCTGACGTCGTAAAAATGTCGCTAATTTTTAAAGCTGAAATAGTCGTCCCCTTTTCACAAATATGACAATACACGAGTTCTGGAACACTTAATTCGTTCCATTATCGCTCGATACTGGAACATGTAAATCGTTCTAGTATCGAGCGAGCGATACTGGAACAATTTACATGTTCCAGTATCGATTGTTTTTAAATAAAGATTATCAAACAGTATCATTGCAAATTTTCTTCTTTTGACCAATTTTGTATGATTTTATAGTCATTTTAGACTTCAATAATTGATTAAAACATTCGTATCTTCAAGGGCGCATATCTCGAAAATATTGCCATGACCTTATTTATTGTTGTTCATCAAAAATGTAAAGTTGAATCAACCAGTTGCTTTATAAGCGAGAAAATGTGATCTTGATTAATGATGAATATGTTGAATCACATAAGTTAGAGAGGTATAAGGATGGGTAATCGGGCAACCATAAACAAGTTTATATTTTTACCTGACCCAAAAATTACATCACATTTTGTACTGGCAACATTTCTAAAGAAGAGATTAAAACAGGTTTTCATTCACTTCTGTATTCGTCGGTAATTTTCAGACTAGTCCGTCTTCTGCTGGTAAAAGCTGGCTTCCTTTCCGCTTGTGGGGATGTTTTCCGTAAGGAGTCATAACAGTCAAGTCAACCTGAAATGGACGTTTGAGCAAACCCGAAACCAAATAAAACCATTATTAGCTTAAATCAATAGTGTTGACTGTCGTTACGCACACACCAGCCATGCAGAAGGAGTCTGTGACCTTTTAACGTGCTCGGGTATTGCTCTTCCGATGCACGGGACCACCATTTCTACGTGACTTCCAAACCACGGTATTTTCCAATACCTTTCGGACAAATACCTATGAAATTTCAGCTGATACCAATATAAATATGACCATGTCCGAAAGAATTCAACGGAGCCCATCGGATAAATAGGTCATCGATTTGTATATCTACTTAACTAGCAATTATGTTAAAGAGTCGTAAACTTGGATATTAAGTAGCGATACTTGAAATATCACAATAACAATGGGTGTCAGCAGTCGATACGGACCAATTGATAAACCCTAATCAAGTTGTGTTGACCAGCACACGATGTTTGAACGCTGGGTCTGAAAGATCATACCGAGCCGTTTTTCAAACCTGCTTTATCATGTGACTATGTTAATTAATTAGTCTAAACAGTAAACGTTTATTCGTTTCTGGTTTTTGTTTCTGGTTTTCCCCGGTGATTTATAAATGTCTTCTCCCGCTCTTGCAAACTAATCATTTGAATACCGTCAGTTATTTTTCATTTTGCTAGCTTATCAAGACAAATTACACGATCCCGTGAATTAGTAAATGTCAAAAAAATGCCAACATTAATACGTATGATCTTGGAATGATTGCATTTCATTCGGATATGTAAAGAATAGATGGGATAAACGTTATCATTTTGACTTGATATTCCTTTTTATTATTGCATACGCTACTATACAACCACGTTGAAATCACTTGATTTCGAAAAATAGTTAGGCTAATAATGTTATGCGTTTATGATCATCTATAGGATCATATTAATGTAATGTTCCTGGATAACACACAGGTATAGGGCCTACTATGTATAACAGTCCCTGCTAGAACCACTTGATCACTCTAGATCATAACCCAGATCACTAAAATCAAAGTTTAATAAAACTTAAAGAATTACATCGACTTTTGTCCAACGCGCACACATTGGCAATTTTGATTAATTTGTTGCTATTTTCTGAAGAAAAAAAACCCACCTTATCGCCTAAAATGTTTAGTTTCAGTCTAAAGTCATATTCCTTTAGGTATAATGGAGAGGACAAATTTGGTATTAATGATCAAGAACTCAAAATTGTTACTCATCTCACTTATATTACTTTTTACGTTTCTAGTGTTTATACTTTATATGATATTTCAAGCCTGTTATATGGCGAAAATAGCACAATTTTCTTCTTTTTTCTTAAATCTTGAACTTTGTCCTCTATTTTGTCTTCGTGTTTCTTGTACCTTTGTTGTAATTATCAGGTCCGAATAAGATTTCACACATTTGGGGGAGGTCATTACTTTTTACGTTTCTTATGTTTATAATTTATATAATTTGTCAAGCCTATTATAGGCCGAAAAAAGCACAACAAATATTTTTTTCTTAAAACTTTAAATGTGTCCTCTATTTTGTCCAAGTTGAGGCAAGATATAATTATTTTTCTTCATGTTTCTAAATGAAGAATTTGTTTATTCCGTTTCATTGATAGGACATGATATTTAGATTACAATAAACGGGAAGGTATCAAGGGTAACTGCTTTCGGTCTCAAATCATAAATTGCTCATAATGCTTCCGACATTTAATTAGTGTAACATGCTAACTTTAACGTTAAATGTTAAATGCTTCCGATTGAAACTCGATAAAAGCATAGATCGTCAATAGAGGGGATAATTATCTCCCGGATTATCTCTATTGAAATGTTGTGTGGAGATGACCTATGTCTGTTTCGCACATACCTGTATGACTAACATGTTTGAAAAGCCCAGTAAACAGAATGGGTATTGACAGTCTATTGCGGCAAATACAGTATCTAATACTAGCTAATGGGATACATAAAATTAGTTTGATAAAAAAGAAACCATGAAATTTAAAATACTTCTAATATTTGAACGTTTGACCTGCAGATTTCACACCACTAAAAGGTTTCCCTATACGTTTACATGTTAAAAGGTTGTTACAAAAAGCCAATTTTCTCGCTTATAAAGCGACTGGATTTTTTAATTTGATATTTTCCTTAAATTTCATGATAACTTTGATCATTTAATCAAAACAATTATATATGCATTACGGTTCCGTTCCCTTTATATTCTAAGACTATTTTGACCACGGATATGCCCTGGTATCCGGGGTAATATATCATGACTTTCTTTGGCTGATTTATTTGATTTATTGCACCACGCCTGTGTATTTCCTAGCCCGGCTACTAGGATCACTGGCCAAGCATTGCTCAAGGCCCCGCCACGCCAGGGGTGGTATCCTGGTTTTGTCCATAGTGCCATAGTGAAAGAACCTGGTACTAGCGTGGTATTAGTAGGGACTTTAGAAACGTAATTATTACAGTTGTTGCTGTTTTTCTTCTGTTAATGTTCATAAATGAATAATGTTCATATTGTTTGCTGCTCGAACGAGTGAATTCCATAGGATATTTACGAAATTAGCAAAGTTTACTCATACACAAGTTTATTTAGATTCAATTAAATTAGATAATTTTCTGGGTGGAAAGAAGCCCAAAGTCTTACTTTTGAAAGTTGTTGTATTGAGAAATTTACACTTTAACTTCAATTTGTCATTGGAATTAGTACTATTTCAAATTTGGTTAAAGTCTAAAGTTCAAAATTCGAAATAAAGTCACAATATATTATCCCTGGATCGGATTATAGTTTTAAAACTTAGCCCAATGTGGCTGAAAGTCACCGCGTGTGTCAATTGATGTGGCTAGATTGTAGACAGAATGCCTCAGGGTCTTCCCAGCGTGCGGTCAATGTCTTGAATTGAACAATTCTTGGGTGGAATTCTTTTAACCCAACACGCGACTTTTCAATGTTCTTGCGATAAGAAACTCAATGTTTGAACTTGAATTTGTTTAAAAATTGTAATTTCAGATGTTGTCAAATATAAAGTTCAAATTTCAAAAAAAAACACAATTATATAGCAGATTTTAGTTTAAAATGTAGCCCAATGGGGCTAAAGACAGACAAACTATGCCAATAGCAGGAGTGTTGCAGCGTGGTTACAGCGAGTGTCTTTTCGGGTCGTCTACAGTTGGTCCAGGCACGGTCCAGGGTGAATCACCCCCATTCACACCATGTTCACACCATGTTCACTCACAAATACTAGCATGATAGCCAATTCAATATGTCAGCCCCAGTCAGACCATGGTCAGACAATATCTGAAACTTGGCGCAAACTTTACTGGACGATGGAACGTAATGGGTATCCCCGAAAGTTCCGAGAAATTAGCCCCCAGAGTTGGACAACTGGTGTAGCGCCCTCATTTATCAGAAAAAGTTGAGAAATGTTGCCAAAACATTTACAATCAAAATGCATCCAAAAATCCTACAAAATACATTGAAAATATTTGTTCTTGCACTGTGGTATTAGGTAATAGTCCTAACATCAGGGTTAAACTACAACTTTAATCATTTGGGAGCAATAAGTAGTAACAATTTCTGATTAATTCTATAATCAATTAATTACTGGTGTGGAATCTTAATGACCTACTTTCCCGGTTGCATCTTTCCCATTAAAGATCAGACAATCAGGTACGTTTTCCTGTTCAGCTTTTCTATTAAAGATACCTTAATGACGTTCGATCCCTGTTTCGCTTTTTCCTTTAAAGATCACCTAATGACGTATATTTTCGTGTTTCATCTTTTCCATTAAAGACCATACAATCAAGTACGTTTTCCTATTAAGCCTTTCCCTTTCAACATCACTCAATTACCGTCGTTTATTTGTTCCAGCTTTTCCTCATAGATTATGTAACAATTCAATATGTCAGCCCCTGTCAGACCATAGTCAGACAATATCTGAAGCTTGGCGCAAACTTTACTCAACATCACTCAATTACCTTCGTTTATTTGTTCCAGCTTTTCCTTATAGATTATGTAACAACGTTTGTTTCCTGTTTGTTCCTTTAAATAAAAACTCGATGACGGATCCTCTGTATTGCTGGCCATAGTATAAACAAAACGTGTTAAGTAATACGTATAAGGTAACAAGTGGTACGTGTAAGGTTAGACGTCTATTTATATAAAATATCCAATATGAAATTTGGACTTGATCCTGCTACTCGGTTTTACAGATCTGTTTCGTAAGGACGATTAGGTCCGCACTCGTCAGAAACTCAATATACAGAGTGATGGTACAATTATAATACACACACGCATAAAAAGACAACCTGAAAGTGTATATAAATTTCATAGACATATAATACATGTATACACACATGATTGATTACGCATAAAGAGACAACGATGAGTTTACAAATATTGTTTATTTCGTAAATAGCAAAAGCGTGTAAGATATCTACAATGGTTTATACTATGGCCACTCGTACCTCTGAGCCCTCATTTTGTTCTACACAATGGTCCGAATAAATTAAAACTAGTAAAAGTTGTATTTTTCTTGGTGTATCAACGTTGATTAAAGAACAACGAACGTAATATCATTGATTTTCAAGATGATAACAAATGATAAAATTTGGACATCGATGGGTACTAATATTTTTTGGGACAGATATTCTGTCAATAATCAATTGGGAAATCCGTAAAATGTATTTTTTAATAAAATAATCAGTTGTACAATTAATTTTCGATCAAGTGTTATGTCCATTACAGTGAATATTCCAAATAGTTCACTTTAATTTCCAAAAATTGCCCTCGGATCTACGCGATGTAGAGATTCTTAACGTTACTTCCTGCACATCTGACAACGCAGTTATTTACCTCAATTGTCTTGAATTAGCATTTACTAATATATGTCCCCAGTGATGAGATAGCAGCTATAGCCTACTCATACAGACACTCACGTTATGAAAAAACCTAAGTCGGTGAAAGATTTGTTAACCCTCGTCCTACTGAGTCTTTTTTGTAACACTGTTTATTAAGTGGGTGGTTACCCCCCTCCCCTCATTAAATCCAAACAGAGATGTAGAGTATGCTTATTTTATATCATAGTATAGCTAGAGGTCTCCTCTTTACAAAAATCCCATGAAAGGTGCAAAAATCCCACGCATGACGTCACGATGATGTAAGAAATATGGCAGACCTCAAAATGTTGTTGTATTTTATACAGGGTGTATAAAAAAAACGCAACACTTTTTGCCGAGAGCTGTACGTTTACAGCAAATCACATATCGCCTTAAATATTCTGTTAGGACTGCATCTTGGCTATGACATCATTTACAGCGATAACGATTACGAATTCGCTGAGATATTAAAGGTGTTAGTACACAAGTGCAAAACACGATTTACATCGTTCGTCCTATAAACAGAGTGGTTGGTCTTGGACATGCTACGGAGTGGCCTGCTCGCTCTCTAGACCTTACACCATTAGCCTTTTTCTTTGGGGGTTATGTTAAGTCTCAAGTCTTCCAGACACCACCAACTAATCTCCAAGATCTTAGGAACTGCATCACTAACGTTGTTTAGGGAATAAGACGCACACGGATGACACGTCGAGTAGTGCTTCTCATACGGGAATGTGCTCGTTGATGGGTCTTGAAACAAGGACAGCATTTTGAGGGTCGAGCTGCACCATAATGTCACCATCACAAACTAACAATGATTGATTCATACAAAACAATTCCTACCTTTACTGGACTACTTCATTTGTTCATCTCTTGAATTTTATACCATACTTATATTTTATTACTTACATTTAAGAGAGAAAGAGGGGAGGAGATTTGCATCAACAGACTTTGTAATTTGGATTTTCAAGCTGTGTCATTAACTATTAAGTAATTTATTGCAAATGTGCTCAATTTGTATATGATATGATATTGAAATAGCAGATGTAGCCAGATTTTATCTTTAACATGACATATTTTTCTCAGAATGATGAGTTTGTTTCCCATTATTTAAGTACAATGGGTTATTAAAGTGTTTTGTTAATATTGACCTGACAAGAAAATCAGGAATACAGGATAAACGATGTAAAACGTGTTTTGCACTTCCCTACTTATATCTTTTATACTTGTATCTCAGCCAATTCATAATCGATATTGCTGCAATTTGACTATTTGATATCCAAGAAGTAGTCTTAACATAATATCTAAGTTGCAGGGCGATAAGTGATTTGCTGTAATCGCAGCGCACACTGCTTATAGACCAAATTAATATTTTCGCCAAAATCGTTCCAAATATCGGAATTCCAACAGTTGTTTGCTTATAAGAGAGAGAAATGGTGTTTCTAAAGGCCCTGTCACACCATAGCGTGTGGCCTGAACGTATGCCGACGTATTCAAAAAATAGCTCGAAAATTGTCAGAGTCCGAGAACGTCCAAGAACGTCCAACTTCCCAACGAATTGCGTCAACATCGGTGATGGAATGGACGTATCCATAGCGTATTAAACGCATACATAGCGTATGACTAACGTATTGATAGCGTATCACTAACTTATGACAAACTTATCACAGCGTATCACAGCGTATGCGATCGGCAAACGTATGACCAACGTATTCGTAGCGTATGTCTGCCGTGCTCGACGTATCCTCAGCGTATCCTCGGCATACAACGAACACGTGACTTATGCCGTTGCAGAAATTGAGTTTCGTACACTGCGGGACAAGTGTTGCCAGTTCAGGTAAACGCAGCCTAGATGATAACTATTAAAATATCTAGAAGGGTAAATAAATGTCCAACCTATAACTTAAGACGATTATCGTACCTCTAACGTATATCAGCGTATGTCTAACGTATGTCAGCGTTTGTAAACGTATGTCTAACGTACCACGAACCTATCGGGAACTTATGCAGAACGTAAGTTAAGCACACGTTGAGTACGTCGAGAAATTTTGAACATGCTCAATAAATTTTCGCGGGCTCGACGTGTTCCAAATTTTCACAACGTATCACAGCGTCCTCTTAACGTATACGACGTATCCCAAACTTACTCCTAACTTGTATCAGCGTACACCAACGTACGCCAACGTACGCCAGCGTATTTTTCGATATTTCGCATACATTGTTATACGTTCAGGCGATACGCCATGGTGTGACAGGGCTACCGTACAGCTAGCGCGCATTCGGCGTGTTGGGAACTTATGGAGGGTTTGAGTATATAAATGGGTCCCTTGAGTATCTCATCCTCACCTCTTCATGGTCTGTCGTGCTGAACACATCAACCCATCATCATATGCTACGAATACGCTACGCTACGTTAAGTATATGTTAAGCATACGTTAGTCATACGCTAGCATAAGCTGTGATACGCTGTCTTAAGTATGTTATAAGTTAGTGATACGCTATCAATACGTTAGTCATACGCTATGTATACGTTCAATACGCTATGGATACGCTATGGATACGTGACAGGGCCTTACACGATCGCCCGGCATAAGGTGAATACGTGAGAATACGTCGAAACTCGTTGGAAATACGTCAGGCATACGTTAGACACACGGCACATATACGTTATCAACTCGTTATCACTACTTTGGCTGTACGTTTGCCCCAGCCTAAATTCATCAACTTATACCAACTTACGAGTAACGTACGAGTAACGTACCACTAACGTATGTCAGCGTATATCAACGTATATTTAACGTACCACAAACTTACCGGGAACTTATGCAGAACGTATTAAGCACACGTTGAGTACGTCGAGAAATTTTGAGCATGCTCAATATTTTTCGTGGTCCAAATTGTCACAGCGTATCACAGCGTGCTCTTAACGTAAACGACGTATCCCCAACGCACCCCTAACTTATATCAGCGTACACCAACGTACACCAACGTATTGTTCGATATTTCGCATACGTTGGCATACGTTGAGGCGATACGTTATGGTGTGACAGGGCCTTAACATATACTAAAATGAAATTGAGCGCAAAATTCAATTATGATGAAGAAATGATTTGCTTAAATTCTTTTTAGAGTGTTTGCCTAACTTTAAACATATTCGAGTGGACTGTGATCTTGTCGCACAAACACTGAATATTATTTGAGAGAATACAGATATTATTAGCCTCTTTGATTTATGTGTCGTCTCACATCATTAATTGTAAATAATATATACAATCAGACAAACTGGCGTGAATTAGAAATACACGGTAATACACCCGGTCCATCTCCCATTTGCGGCGATTCGAATAACCACTAGACCACCGAGACTGCTTTACATGGCCACCAGATAAACGAGCGTTAACATGTATACAAAGTCTTTGTTGAGAGTCTCAAGCAGCCGAAACACATGTCTATAATTCACGCCAGTTTGTCAGAATCTATATTATCTATTCATTTCACTTACTCGGATTGTATCATTTGTTCGAACTTCGCGAGGATTTGATTGAGTTTCGCCTTTCATTTTGCGAGAATCATGCTTAAAGGCCTTATAAATTGTAATATTAATTATAAATAATCGCACACACACGAACGACTCATAAATAATTTAAAAAAATTGCCAGGGCTCGGTCGCTGCCGCGCCCGCTGTCACGATCTTTGCTGGGTAATAAAACAAAAAGGGTGGAGTTGTCACATTTTTTCATTTATTTTTCATTGAAGTGCTTGTATTTTTCAAACCATACATCACAATTGAGTATATTTAGTCTCATTTGGAAGATAATTTATTGCTTTAATAATATCTGTATAAAAAAAATTAAAAAAAAGTTCAGATTAATTACTATACCTCGTTAATTACAATTAGTCAGGGGTGGAGGAGGGTGCGGATGCGCGAGGCAATATAAATGATTCACCTTGTGAATATTAGTTCATTAAATTATTATTTTGTTTGGATAGTGGCATTTTTGTAATTAACCAACATAAATACATTCATTCAATTCCCAATTAATTAATAACACTAATTAATTAAGAGTTTCGCTGTGACAAATAGGCTACCATCCGAATTGTAACGACGGGAAGATTATTACCTATTTCAAATGGTAGAATTGGGGGGAAATATCTTTGCTGTGTTTATAATGCAATCAGACATGTTCCTTGCTTTTCAAAACAATCTTGGCTATTTATCTGTGATTGTAATTAGCTCAGAGAATTAAGAAGTCATCAATGAAAGACTTGATCTTCAAGCGTGATCATAAAATTGCAACTATTTACTATCCCATACTTCAGCTTGATTTACTGCGCCATTGAACTGTTTCGTGGTAAAGGACAGAATGAATTTCTACTGAGCAATGAAGATCATGCAGAAATACTATGCATGGTGTCTCTGAAATGACTAAAGATTTGTCTCTGAACTCATGAATCATCATTGAACATGTAAGTCAAAACAAAGATCACTGAGGATCTGTTGTCGAAAGAGTCACGCCAGATAGTATAGGATGCATATATAACACTTAAACACCCTGTATTTTAATGTTCATGATTTGTTATGCTTAAATGTTAAGTATCAAACTGTAAGTTGAAGTAGATGTACTTTTAATAACCTTAGGTATTTATTTAAACGTGTACATGATATCATCAACATGATTCATTTTTGTAAGTGAAATTAAGGTGTTGTTTGTCCGGACGCTGCAAGTATATAAAGAGTTTTAGATATCACCCTATATGATTTTCAAATTGTTAAATGCTCAATGCCGATTTCCCATAAAGCAACAGTTCTTAACTAAATGTATGTTAACAGGATATGAGTGCATTAATGCCAGGCATACATTCACGTTTCTAGACTATTAAAGAAGATTTGTTGCTATTTTCTCATTTTTTGGTCACCCTGTACAATAACATCTGGACATTAGAAATGAATTATAGTATGGAGGTATGTTCATTAACTTGGTTTAAATATCTGAACAAATACAACAATTATGTACATTTTTGTCATAATGTTTGTACTGTTAATATGATTCATAGTTTTTTAATGTAAAAAATCGGCAAATTTTGATCACCTGTATTTTTATTCAAGAATTAATGAACCACTATAAATTATATATCACTGGATGGGTCTCACTCATGACTATTCAAATATGAGCTTTATTTTTGTATGTATTATAGACTAGGAAGCAAACAGTAAATTACATTTTACTGTAAAATTTCTTTTGTTACACCCTGTATATTACCTTAGTCACCCTGTATACTGGAAAAAACTTAAGATTTTTATAATTCCCAGTATCTCAGCTTTCTAACAGTATATACTTTTGCACACTTTGGATAATCACTTTTTGAGTTATAAGACTTAGAGCACAATTACATGCATTTTTTGTAAAATGTGTGTATGTGACACAAAGGGGTCCCAACTTAAAATATGTGACCATAGTGGTCTGGACTCGGAATCAGTGCCAATTGGTTATCACAATGTGCACACAGAACGACCGATCAGCTTTTCGGAGCGAGATCGTGCTTCATGATACCGAGAACTATTGCACGGGCAAGAATGAATATACTGCTTCAAATTACTCAAGTGTTTAAAAAATGATCATGGCATTTATATTTGTTAATCATAAGGAATCATGTATCTGGAATAGATAACTAGAACAACCAATATCACCATGATTGTGCCTTATTCAATACATTGTCCCTTTTCAAGTTACTTGGAGTCTCTATTCGCCTACTGCAAACCTATCTCTTTTTGTTCTTTTCTATTTTCCTCACTTATATCTGACAGTTTAAGCACCAGTACGTGTTATGGGTAGGCAAGCCACGTAATTTGCAATTGTTGGGGATAGATTCCCAATAATTAATTCAAAACACTCGCGCTCTCGAAGTGATTTTTTCTTGATATTAACGATAATTACCTTATTTAGATATTAAAATACGTACATTGTACATGGTGTATAAAAAACGCAACCCTTTTTATCGAGTTCCGTACCCGTAAGCCAAATCACACATCGATATTAGACCTATGTCTTGGCTATCACATAGTCAAATTTACAGCGAAATCGACAATAAATTCGTTGAATGCATGAAAAGCACTGTGCATCATGCGTGATGCGTGCGTACAACCAAAACCGCGTTCGTGTGGCCATAATCGCGCGCGTATGCATAATACAAGAAACACAAATGGACAGTGGTTAAAAATGCCAATGAAAGTGACATAAGAATAAGAGCCCACACATAGAGAACAACATCAATATAGATAAAAGAAAAAATAATATATGGAGGTCATGGGCATCAAGAGAACCTACACAACAAACTTGGGAACTAAATATACCAGGAGCTGCCTGTCGTCACCTGTTGGGCCTTGGGGCTTAGCCGTATCACCAACCAAACTGGCTACATGCTATAAAGTACCTTCCACCATCTCCCCAACCAAGCATTAGCCTATGACCCATGACCATGCTAATGTAACAGTCAGGTGTTGAAAGGACTTGAATAAAGGGTGTCATGAAAGAGTATGAAGGCTATCCCAAGTTAAGAACTGTAGAGAATGTGTCTGTGCACGCGAAACTTGAAAGCCTGCCTCTGAGATGTTGCCAACAACACCGTCGGGAAGACTGTTCCATAAGGATAACGATATATATCTCATGAAACCAGGTTTTATACAATTTTCGTGGTTAATGTGTAAATAACAGTAATCCTAAGGTGTTAAGCAAGTGCAGTTTTCGACTCCACATGTTTGCGTTTAAAAAATATATAATTCTGGTAAAATGTTTAACGACGTTCAGATCCACCATATCTCATTCAATATATAACACTTTCTTTTATGCTTCATATAATCATCATGTAGTAGGCCTACTTATAACAAACTATCTTGATCATTATCAAGCTTGTAGTATTATTAGACAAGTTAGTCAATATGACTATGATGACCCAATGGTTAATATACACAAAAGACAGTGAATAAAAATAAATATTATACTGGACCTCGTTAGTGTTAAAAATGACATTGCGCTCTTCTTCGCACTAATTGGTTTCAATGTTTCATTATTGAAGCTCAACAAGATGTATTCAGGAACCTATTTATGTAGTGTGTCGAAAGATGAAAGGAAACACTACAATATACAATATACTTTTAAACAATTCGCATGAATATCTTAAAAGCCAATTCGTATTGAATGAAAAATCTAGGAACTCAATCTTGTAGACTAAATCATATAAGTTTACTTACAGGTGTATAGCACCGGCAAAACGTATCAATAACGAATAGATTCTTTTTTATATATACATTTATATCCATTAAATTTCAAGTGTATCTGACGGAAATTAAACCTGCCATTATTGATAAGTTCCAGGTGTTTTGTTTAAGTAATAAATAGTGATAGCTCACCACAAGTAGTAAGCCCAAATACGTAGAGGTTGAGGTTACTAAAGTAAAATCCAATCACAGGGATGTCCAACTCATTTTAGGGTTCGTGAGGTTTTTAGAAAACCCTCTTGGCAAAGTTTGCAAGGATAAGAATCAACTAAAATCTCACATAATGACGTATATTTCCCTGCATATTTTCCACCAAGGACCACACAAGCAAGCACGACTTTTTCTTGTTCCATCTTTACCATTATTGACAGCACAATCAAGTACGTTACCCTGAAGTAAAATCTAATCATGGGGATGTCCAACTCATTTTAGGGTTTGTGAGGTTGATAAAAAAAGACCTTGGCATAGTTTGCAAGGATAAGAATCAACAAAATTACGTACATTTCATTGTTGCATCTTTTCCATTAACGACTACACAAACAAGTACATTTCCCTGTTACATCTTTTCCATTAAAGACCATACAATCAAGCATGTTTTCCTGTTCCAGCTTTTCCATTAAAGATCACCTATAATGACGTACATTTCCCTGTTACATCTTTTCCATTAAATATCTCCTAATGACGTACAGTTCATGTTCCTGTTCCAGCTTTTCTATTAAAGATCCCTTAATAACGTATATTTCCCTGTTGCATATTTTCCATTAAAGACCACACAATCAAGTACGTTTTCCTGTTCCAGCTTATCCTTATAGATCACGTAAACACGTTTGCTTCTGTTTTTAGTTTAAATGAAAACTCAATGAAGTACGATTCCCTGTTCAAGCGCTCTCAGTAATGTTTACTCAATGGCATTTGCTATATTAATCCAGCGCTCCCCTTAATGGATGAAAGGAAACACTACAATATACAATATACTTTTAAACAATTCGCATGAATATCTTAAAAGCCAATTCGTATTGAATGAAAAATCTAGGAACTCAATCTTGTAGACTAAATCATATAAGTTTACTTACAGGTGTATAGCACCGGCAAAACGTATCAATAACGAATAGATTCTTTTTTATATATACATTTATATCCATTAAATTTCAAGTGTATCTGACGGAAATTAAACCTGCCATTATTGATAAGTTCCAGGTGTTTTGTTTAAGTAATAAATAGTGATAGCTCACCACAAGTAGTAAGCCCAAATACGTAGAGGTTGAGGTTACTAAAGTAAAATCCAATCACAGGGATGTCCAACTCATTTTAGGGTTCGTGAGGTTTTTAGAAAACCCTCTTGGCAAAGTTTGCAAGGATAAGAATCAACTAAAATCTCACATAATGACGTATATTTCCCTGCATATTTTCCACCAAGGACCACACAAGCAAGCACGACTTTTTCTTGTTCCATCTTTACCATTATTGACAGCACAATCAAGTACGTTACCCTGAAGTAAAATCTAATCATGGGGATGTCCAACTCATTTTAGGGTTTGTGAGGTTGATAAAAAAAGACCTTGGCATAGTTTGCAAGGATAAGAATCAACAAAATTACGTACATTTCATTGTTGCATCTTTTCCATTAACGACTACACAAACAAGTACATTTCCCTGTTACATCTTTTCCATTAAAGACCATACAATCAAGCATGTTTTCCTGTTCCAGCTTTTCCATTAAAGATCACCTATAATGACGTACATTTCCCTGTTACATCTTTTCCATTAAATATCTCCTAATGACGTACAGTTCATGTTCCTGTTCCAGCTTTTCTATTAAAGATCCCTTAATAACGTATATTTCCCTGTTGCATATTTTCCATTAAAGACCACACAATCAAGTACGTTTTCCTGTTCCAGCTTATCCTTATAGATCACGTAAACACGTTTGCTTCTGTTTTTAGTTTAAATGAAAACTCAATGAAGTACGATTCCCTGTTCAAGCGCTCTCAGTAATGTTTACTCAATGGCATTTGCTATATTAATCCAGCGCTCCCCTTACAGGCAGCGCACAGTATTGCACTGCTGACATTTAGCTTTAGGAAACAGACCATTTGGTGCACCGCCCCTGGTATTGTATCTGTGGGTGTTGGACAATTTGGTAAAATGAGAATTCAGGTACTCAGGTGCTATTTCATTATAGATTTTAAAAACATGATTGAGTTTAAGTTGTTTAACTCTGTCTTCAACTTTCAACATTCCCACCTTCTTAAATTCTACATCACCAATGTGGGACCTGGGCTCCAGCTTCAAAATGAAGCGAATCAACTTATTTTGCACAACTTGCAGCTTATTTTTCAACTTTACAGAAAGTGAAGAAAACCATGAAGAGCAACAATAATCAAAATGACATTGTATAAGGGCATAAGCTCATTAACCGTACCAAAGATAACCACCACAAAGAGAAACTTGAGGGATCAAATAGCAAGAATATGTATGGAACTTAATTACCAATTACCAAAAATCTCATTGCTGTGCAGTTACACAATCTGGAATGCTCGAAACGAGCCCCAATGGGACACAGCCCCATGTCTAAAAGTATGACCCAAGAACCTTCACGCAGTGCGCAATGGCTTCGGGTCTCCGCCATAAACCTGATTCAAATCTTGAATTATTTATAATGATGATGTTTGTATTGTCTTGTCCTGTCCTGTCTTTCCCTGCCTGTATGTTGGTCGGTCATTGCTGGTCATTGACGGGCCAACATCGTGTCCTGGGTTTTATGTACGTTCATTTTATCAATTTTACTGTATTTTTTAATGATTGAATAAAGAATGATGAAACACATAACGTCAAAAAACTGATTGTAGTTCTACTACTGATGTGTAATTCGTTTGCTACATTTTTCAATGACAAAGTTATGAAGATACGTAGGAACCTTGATGACAACTCTGAATCTAATGTTGATGATCGTGAACTTGAAATGAAAATGTGTGGTAAATCAATGTATGCTTTTTATAATGTGACTTCTGATGATGTTTGTAAGATAATTATGTCGACACCTTCAAAATCGTGTACTCTTGACACATTGCCTTATGTGGTTGTTAAAGGTAGATATTGCTGAGCTTGTAGCTCCACTGACAAATATTATCAACAAATCGTTTAATAGTGGTAATTTCCCCACACAACTCCGTGAGGCGGTTGTGTCCCCTATTCTAAAGAAACCCTCTCTGGACAGACAGGTTCTTAAGAACTACCGACATGTCTCTAACCTAAGCTATGTGTACAAGATCATGGAAAAAATCATTTGCGCCCAGATAAAAGACCTCAATGTCCATGATCTTCAACAAAGTTCCAGTCTGCTTATAAAGAACTACACAGCACTGAAACCGCCCTTATGTGTGTGAGAATTGATCTTCTGAGAGCCATAGATGAAAACAAAGCTATTGCGGTCGTGTTACTTGATCTCTCTGCCGCGCTTGACACGGTTGATCATTGTATTTTGTTGAAGCGACTTTCTTCCACCTTCGGTATTCGTGGCAAGGCTCTTAATTGGATTCGTTCTTATTTACAGAACCGTTCGTTTCGTGTTTGTGTTGGGGATTCCGAATCTACAACACATAATCTTAGATTTGGAGTTCCCCAGGGCTCTGTTGTTGGGCCACTCTTCTTTACGATGTACTCTAGTGATATTGGTAATATAATCCGGAAACATGGCATTAAGTATCATTTGTATGCGGATGATGTCCAACTGTACCTGTCATTTAATCCCAAGATTACAACTGTAAAAATTCATTAATGACATTACCATCATACTCGGCGACACTGTTATACAGCCATCTCCAACAATAAAAAATATGGGTGTCGTGTTTGATTATACTATGTCCATGACAGCACATGTTAAATCTACCATCAAAACTGTGAATTTTCATCTCCGGAATATTAATTTATAGAATACGTCGTTTTATTACTGTTGATAGCTGTCACCATCTAGACCGGTCACTGGTTTTATCTCGTTTGGATTATTGAAACTCTTTACTTCATGGCATATCAGCGAAAGATCGCAACAAATTACAAACACTGCAGAACACTGCAGAACAGGGCCGCAAGAATAATTTTTAGATCAAACAGAATGGATTCGTATGCACCACTCCTTAGAGAGCTCCACTGGTTACCGATTACATTAAGGATTACATACACACTCATGTTGTTCACCTTCAAAAGTTTTCATGCACTTCTTCCTACGTACCTGACAAACTTTCTCACTCCGTACATACCAAAGAGACCTACTCTGAGGTCAGGTGATGACAAATTACTTCTCACAATCCCTCGTACTAAGCGTGCTCTTGATGACAAAGCCTTCTACGCGATTGCTCCACGTCTATGGAACTCTCTACCTGCCTCGCTCCGCAAGTGTTCTACTATTCATAAGTTCAAAAAGGCTCTCAAATTTCATCTGTTTCCTAAGCATTAATCCCCCGACTATTTTTAGCTTTGTATATTTTGCTGTCTTATTTTGAGAATGTATAGGCTCTAATTTGTACAGTATATGTTGTAGTACTGCCCCCAAAGGAAAAACGCAGTAACTACATTTTGATGAACTGAGAAAAATGCAATTATGTGTTTCTTGCAGTGCCTCTAAAGAGTTTATTTAATTCATGAATATAACTATGGTACAAGTACTGGTAATACAAGCATCTTTATTCATACTTATCTATATAATGATATTTGTTTATTTTCTTTGTGTTATTAGACAAAAGGTAGATACTGCACTGTTAATCTGCAGTTTCCCAAATTAGCATTTTTTTATGTTAAATACCATGTGTTTCAAGTATCATAGAGTTGTAAATAACTCTATAGTCTCATTCTTGAACCGTAAAAGGAACAATAAAATGTTTTCGGAGCTATCCCCACACACCCACACACCACACGAAATGCGGAGACATCACGCAAAAAATACCGTTTTTGAATTTTTTTCGGTGTTTCTGAAGATCCAGCTTTGTTTTAAAATAGATTTTTAAAATCTTTACAATGCTAATTATAGCATTGTAAAGATATTTACTTTGACTTATGAACCTAATAAATGGATAATATTTATATGATTTTGAGTAATAAAGCAATATGTAAAGTTGTCTCCTTCCCAAAGTGAAAACGCAGTAACTACAAATGTGTCTAATTCCCAAAGGAAAAACGCAGTATCTACTATACAACATTGTGTTAGCAATTTTTATGATATCAAGTGTTGTATGTAGACCGGTAAATAACAGTTTTTGGAGCTATCCCAACCCCAACCACACACACCAGGAAGAATTTGGGGATATCATGCAAAAATTACTGGTTTGTTTTTTCGGTGTAAAGATCCAATTTTATTTTAAAATAGATCTTTAAGATAATTATTTTATTGTAAAGATATTTAATTTGACTAATTAACCAAATAAATTAATACTTTCTATTTGATTTTGAGTAATAAAGCACTTATGTGGATATATGATCATTGTAGATACTGCGTTTTTACTTTGGGAATTAGACACATTTGTAGTTACTGCGTTTTTACTTTGGGAAGTAGACAAATTTATGTAGATACTGCATTTTTGGAAATGAAAAAAAAACCTTTCCCAATTTCTTGTTTTAAAAAATCTGTCATAATATGAAAGCCTTGTGTCCCTAGTACCCATTTATGCAACAAAAAAATCAAAATCCCAAAATATGTAGTTCCTGCGTTTTTCCTTTGGGAGAGCAGAGTAAGATGTAGTGTTTTTGTGTATTTTAAGTTTTTACTATTTTGTACAGCGCTTTGATCACTTTTGATTAGGCGCTCAATAAATGCTGCTTTAATATTATTATTTTAGACGAGTTTATTTATCTATTTATTTATTTATTTATACAGGTGGCTAAATGTTCAGAATATAAATTTATACAACCTGCAAAATACTAAATTAAAGTTAAATGTATGTAAATTAAGTCAAATTGTACGATAGTTTGGGGTCCAAATGGAGGTACATGGCTTGAGCTGACGGGAGACGGAAGCAAGTGTGGGGGGTCGTGAATGATGGTAATTACGTTTGACGTCTTGCCTTGCTGTCTTGATAATTGTAATAAAGGTATTTTCTTTTTCGTTTGAATCTATACGCAGCTGAACTTGACGCTGAAATTATGCACATTGGAATTGGAGAGGACATATGGTATTTAGGAAAAGAGGAGGTTGCTTGTAGAATAAACCAAATTAGGATAGCGGGCACAAAGGGAGTCAATTATGTACGACATCACATTTTGTGGAGAAACCACAAAACATCAAGTCTTATTTGAACAAACTTCTAGGATATAAATTTAGAGGCAATGCATCCTTGATGCATCTTGATCGTCACATGTCGTTGGAAATGAGTCCCAAGAAGAGTGGTGGACTAGCTGGATAGGCAGTCAAAAGTGCAAGCTGAATGATACCTCGCTACACAAATGGTGGTTGTATTGGTGTTTTAATTGCAGTGTCAATTTAATGGTCTGAGCTCGCAATTAGTGTCAACGGGTTGTCGCACTATGAACACAGAACGCACATAAACTGCTCCACTTCAACCGATCAGCTTTACGGTGCGAGATCGTGCTTCGTGATACCGGAAACAATTATACGGGAAATAATGAATATACAGGGTGTGTCAAAAAAGTGTAAGGAGTTGATTAAGGGTTTAAGTCGGTGTGAAGAAAGGTAATACGTTTTTATGATTTTGTTTCAAATGTGAATCGTCTTGATAATTGCTGTATAATAATAATAATAATACATAATACTTATAAAGCGCCTTACAACAAGTTTTCAAAGCGCTATTGCCAATATTTCGCTGTCATTAGGAAATCGTCAGAATCATTTCGCTTCATATACGTGGCTACTGGCTAAGCGCACACAGTATCAGTCAGCACTTAGATTGTTATATCACCCTTTTAAACAGCTCCCCAATCTCGCTTGGGTCAACGTTGAATAATAATAATAATAATAATAATAATAATCAGTATTTATATAGCGCCTTTTCCAAAGGGCTCAAAGCGCTGTAATTTTTGCTGCTGTTGAATCATCAGAATCAGGTCGCTTCAACTTGGGTGCTGCCAATTTCTAGCGCAAACCTATCCGCACTTAGATTGAATACATATTATGAGCGTACAAATACAGACCCGGGATGATCCCCTACTCTTTACGAAGGAGTCAATTACATGTTTAACGTGCTCGTGTCTAGTAGTAAATAAGAATTCTTCAGATGTACAGTCCTAGTCCGTGAAAATGCCGAGAATGTTGAGAGTAGCTCTTTTTCAATTAACCGCATTTCTGTGTAATTATGGCATACAAACTGTAATTGGTACCCTGTTCTACATACCCGGCTGACCCAGTTTTTTCATGAATTTTTAACTAAAAACAAAAGGAAAGATGTTTGATATTTTTCGGGGAAAAGAAACAAACAAAAACACCCGACCAACCGACCTGAGATTAATTAAAGTAATCATAGATGGCACTAATCTCTCCTCCCCATCCTTGATTTAATTTTTAATCTAATACTAATTGTAAGACTTGTATTATACAAGCAGATCCTGAAGAAGTGGCTTGGAATTCCAAAAAATGGCGCTAACACTGCCTTGGTTCACATGTCACGAGGTCTCAATATCCACCGCATTTCTGATGTATATCGCCAAGCTCATTGCGCCTCATACAGCAGATCTAGATGTAAAGCGGATCAAATAACAAACCTGGCTTTAGACCTTAAACTTCAGCGCGAATCTGCCAGGGTTCGTAAGATCTCAATTACCAAACAATGTCATAACATACATGCTATTGCTTCCACCATGAAAGTAACAGCTTCCACGAACTCCGAAAATAGTTCTTGGAACAAAATCAAACCGGCGGTGCAAAAATCTCTGAAGGATGAAACCAATAACTACTGGTAATCCATAGTTGAGTCCCTCTTGAGCCAGGGTGACCTCCCTAAAATGTTAGAAAAATGTGAAACAGACTTAACATGGAAATCTATGATTTACTCATTGCCAAAAGGTGTTTTGAAATTAGCTATAAATGCCTGTATGGATTCTCTGCCTTCTTTTACAAACCTAAAACGCGGGGTAAACGACTTAGTGACATTTGCCCTCTGTGTAAAAGCAAAGGTTCCTTATTGCACATTCTCAATAATTGTCAAAAAATACTGGATAGATACCTCTGGAGACACTACAACATAATCCGTATTCTGCTTTCAGTGTTCAAGGACTCAGAATTATACAAGAGTAGTAATCTACTTATCTATGCCGACATCAAAAATAACACTGTCGGAGGTGGAACAATTCCACCCAACATAATCGCCACCTCCCAAAAACCTAACATTGGGTTATTCTGGCCTACAGACAAGCGGGTCGTTCTGTTTGAATTGTCGGTGCCATTTGAACCCAACATCGAGAAAGCTCACCGTACCAGAAACGAACGGTACACATCCCTTTTTACCGACATTGTCGACGCCGGGTTCTATTGCACCTTAATCGCTGTCGAAGTAGGATCAAGAGGAAGAGGGCTTATTGATACCGACAATAAAGGCAGAATAACTCGCTTGTCCAAAGAACTTCAAACTCCTACCACATTCACTGTTATGAAGAAACAGATCACAAAATCCGCGATAAGTTCTTCATACTCCCATTTTTAATGCCAGATATGAACCTCAGTGGAACGTTTATGAATTTATCTAGTCTGCTTTCCTTCCCGCCATGGTATTTATTTTCTTCTTTTTCTGTTTCTTTCTAGTGAATCAAGACCAGGCAACCCTTTCCCGCCGTGCTCGAACTACAATTTCTTGTGCGTGGGTAGTTCCGGTCAACTTTGCTGCTTGATATACATCGATAGACGCAACGGTCAGATTTAGGCCATGTTATAGAATGTTGTCAGTCTTTATGACAACAGGTGGGCTTTCTTGGTTTTACTTAGAAGCTCAGATTAGTGCGTTGTAGTTTAGGTTCCATTTCAAAGTATAGATGCTGGATACAACAAAATTGTTGCTCCAGGCGCATCGACACAACATTGCAAAACAAAATTAGTACAAAATTCTGAATGAAGGAAAACCGTCATCACTTCAACACAACAACAACAAAAATGGTAGCGTTGACATGGTTGAACTAATGACAATCCCGACTCACAATGTGAACAACGCCACAAATAATAACATACACATCAAGAACATAAAAATTCACAAAAACATTAATCAAAGAAATCACTCTCAGATTTCATAATTAAAGTCTTTAACAATGTTTTGAATGAATCCACAGATTCTGCAGTTTTTATAGACTCCGGAAGCTTATTCCATAAGCGAGGTGCAGGTGTGGATTTCACTGTGACTACGCATGTTGAACACGATTTAATAAATAATATTATTGTTTATACGAGGGTCGGTCAATAAATAATGAAAGTGATCATGGAATGGGATGCATGAGTGAATCTATTGACAGATAGCGTGATCAATACAAAGTATGGACCTATGTCTTTCAAACAATACACTTTTGGATTTCTAGGTCGGAACTATGACGTCATAGCATTAGCTTAAAGTAAGTACACTTTGGACCCTGCCTGAAATCTGTCAATATTTGGCTGGATATGTAATAGGTCGAAATATGGGTTGATTGATACATTTACGTATATCTCGACAATGCAAGCATAGAAACAGATAAAACTTGGTGAATAGTAAGAACACACAATAATCTGTTTTACACTCCTTTTTAGATCTGAATTGCTAAATACAAACAAGAAGGGACCATCTCAAATACGTTTTATTAAGAGAAATCTACAACGATAAACCATATAAAACAACAAAGGATAACGAACAATCGAGGGATTATATTTGAATAAATTGTTGTGGGATATCAAGCAATAATAGTGGAGATTTTGTGGAATTATGTGACGATTACATTAACAATACACATATAGTAGCTCTTTATTGGCCAAATTTTCCTCCATCACGTTTCCCTTGATGATCAATGTGCGTTAATACACCTAAGTAGCGGAAACGTAACCAGCTTGAAAAACTCATTAAAAAACTTATTTAGTAGCGAAGCTCCAAAATACATTTATATGGCTTTCTTACGGAATATTGTACTCGCAACTACAACTACCGGCTATAGCGGAAACGTTAGCAGCCTGTAAAACTCAACTAGGTCTGACAATATCAGAGAGTAAGAATTAGTAACAAGACTCCAAATTACCTTTACATGGCTTAGTTTCGGAATATTGTACAACTACCAGTTGTCAAAAGGCGAGTCATGAAGATTCTACATAGAGGAAAATTAGGAAACGTATTTTTACACTTCAAGAAGCTGGGAGTGACCCTCGCAGGTTTAATTACATTTCATCCTTCCATTTAATTTTGTTATTCAATTATCTCTGATTGATCGATTGTGTTCTGCAAGTCTTTATTTCTTTCTGGAAACGTCATTCCCGCGCTCGCATTTCGTAGCTTGAGAGAAGTAGAGTGAAAAGTGTTATAAGGACTTCAACAACAGCGTACATTTGACAAAAGAATAGAACACTATGCAGCTTATTATATAAAGCTTTTTCCCGCTCAAGCTTGTCAATCGAACAACTTCACATGTCAGAATGAAGATAGTCATGAAGATAGGTCATTTCATGGAATTAACGCACCATTAACATAATGTTGACACTTCATTATCCTTCAAGTAGATTCCGCGAGCAATATCCCTAGGTATGAATTATATTGCCATAATGACCATTATTTTTGTCACTTATGTAGTAATCAAAATTTACGCTAGAAGTTCTTTCGATCTTTGGTTGAGCAACGAGCACACCCTCTGGTAGTTGTAGTCCTTCGTCGAGGTTTCCATGCCAATCCGTTTGGGCTCAACATCTTAGAAGCCGTCATACCTAGCCTGGGGAACATCAGCTGCCAGAAGGAATTTGCATTATAAAATATGGCATATCCCAGTCCGTTTATATATTATAATGGTTATGACCATTACAAACTTATTCAGTTCAAAATCATTTTATTACAATAAAATAACGTTTGTCTCTTTGCCTAGAGCACTACTGACTATAGTTTAGTCAGTTCCAAATTGACGTGAAACATGTCAATTTTATTTCTCCATGCGTACGCAAACTTTTCTTCATGCGTGTGCGCTCCTCCCTGAGCGCAATTTGGCATAAGTACGTGTCAAGTATATCATAGACTAAACTAACTGTTTTACAAATGCGCCTGTTGCATTCATGCGCGCTCATGCTCTTCTGCATTAAATCGCTTCTTTAAGAAGGGTCGCCAACTTGGAACTGATTAATCATAGCAATGTCCGTTCTCTCTTGTGTGCAACAAATTCTGTAATCAACGTGCCTTTCCCATGGCCTTGGATTTACCCTTAATACAGATAAAAAGAAATTGCACAGCATCAATATCTATCAAATTTCGCGCGGCATGGATTTCTCTTTGAACTGTTGATCGAGTATTCATTTGATAAGTTATGTACAGCAAAACACATATTTATATACAAATTGATTAATTAATATATAGACTCGGGGGAACTGGCGTGAATTAAATTAACAATGACCTTTAAGAATACACAGTCTCCAATCCCGGTCCCGCTTCACTATCGCGGTGAAGAATATATACAAATTGTTGAGACAACGAGCTAAATAAAAAATAGTATCTACTATAGCCTACCACAAGTCTACCACATGTTAACACTTTCCACGCGCTGCCATTTTTTTTACCATACCGTATACAAAACAGATTTTCAAAAGCATTTCTCTACTTTCAAAGTCTATGTTAAGGATTACTGAACAAATAATAGGCACGTTTGTAATTATTTCAATTCATTTTTTTTCATGGTCATTCAAAATATGTTAATGAAATTCAATAAATTTGACATGTTTGAAATATTTTTTACAATTTTAGAATGTCGTCTGCAGACGCCTGCCGCGTGGAAAGTGTTTACACAGTTATAACGCATAAACTGTATTACTTAAACAAATTGTTAAGAGCTACATGAAAGTAAAAGATCTATTATACCGCAAATCACATAATTAGTAACACCTCCACATAAACTCAATAAAGTATAAACCGTGGTACTTGCTAATGTAGAAACAGTGTATTCATCAAAACCAGTGATTGAGGTTAATACATTTACTCACCAACTAACGTTTCATCTGACTTTGTCAGTCAAATTTCATCAGAGTTGTGATTCACTGCTGGAACCGCGGGAACTGGTGTTGCCAGATGTGCGAGAACCAGGGTTGCCTGATTCTTTCTTCAACAACTCTGAAGTCAGATGAAACGTTAATAGTTGGTGAGTAAATCTCCATTTATTCACCTCAATCACTGGTTTTGAAGAAAACAATGTTTACGTTTGTACATATTTATCCTAACAAACCTGATGAAGTTATACAATTATTTGCGTGTTACTTGATATTCAGATGCACACATAAATGAATACTATTAAATACGTACAACAATACAAGAAAAAAACTTGGAGCGATGTAAGTAATGTTATATCGTTTCCAGTGAAATCGACAAGGTTGATCACAGTATCTAAAGGGTGAGTAAAAAAACCTTACTCAAATTAAAATACATTTTTGAAATATTTCTTACTAACATATGAAGGCAACCAATGCTAGAATCAATAGTTGCATTTATTTACTGTTATCAGCAAAAAAGGATCACAACATTTCATTGTACCTTTATCTATATAGTTATGACTATTTTGGTAAAGTTAATGCATTGTGAAACCGAACAAAATATTGAGTATTGTACTCAATGATGCATGGTATGTATGATTAAGTGACTACATGCGTGAGACACAATAGTTAATTATTATAATCAAAACAAAACCTGTGATCGTTGATCTATTAACATACATTTGTAGAATATTTCCCTTTCATTTAATATTTGTTCCAAATAATTAATTTATAAAGTCATGTTTACCCTGAAATGTGTGAAAGCATGCAGCTACCTCGGAGTAAAAACTGACGGGATGAACGGGATGAAACTGTGTCCAAATCCAGTGGAAAATGTCCGTAAATACCTTATTTTAGAGCGTCGTAAAGTATAAGTTCATATGATGCTAGATTATAATAAGATGTTTTATATTGTCCATTGTTTTTGTGTGTTTGAGACAAGAGCTCTAATCCAACGATCAGAATTCGGATACTAGTCTCAAAAGACACATTATAGTGCAAATCAGGTGTAAATGCAGCAAAACATTATCCTACCATCTCTTCAAAACGTCACATCATGGACATTGCCCGTGTGTGAAAGTCACGTCTTTATTTATGATTACAAGTAATGGATCCCCGAGCAAGCAGAGGTAGGCCTATCGTGTGGGAATTATGTGGTGTGGATATCTGTTAATAAACCAACCAAACAATAAACAATAACTAAATTAAATATAAACAAATACATAATTTGTAGCGAAAACGTAACATTGATTTTGACGAGAGAAAAAAATTATATATCATTGTAGTCAGCAGTAGGGTCGAACACTCCCGCTCACCAAGCGAATGATTCACCAACTGAGCAATCAAGGGCGATGGCTATATCCGGAAATTTGTTTTCGTAGTTACCACCCCATATTCGCCGATTGCTCTAAAACGCATAGGACAGTGACCTAGGGCGTCTAGGTGATCGTTTTTATATACATTCCTTGCGTTACTTTTGACGAAAAAATGTTGAGTGTACGTCCACCTTACCCGGGGTAAGCCGTCAAAGTCCGATAGTGGTTGTCACCTTTCGATTGTTTTAAATCGCCATTTTGAAAAATATCTTAATTGTATGATCCTGAATATTATAGTACATGTTAAAACACAATTTCCCTCACTTATAAACAAAAACCGGGTGAAATTCCGATATTTGGGGGCAAAAATTGGCAAAAATTTCAATGTTGGCTATATTTCACTGAACAGCGAATACGGCGGGATTTTGAGGTCGGCCATATTTAGTGACGTCATTGTGACGTTGTGCGTGGGATGTTTTTACTTGTTTTGATATGTATGAAAAAGGGGGACCTCTAGCTATACCATGGTACCCAAATAAGCATACTCTGCATCTCGGTTTGGATTTTTAAGGGGTGGTAACTCCCCCCTTCCCTAGATCAGGAGGACGAGGGTGAAACACTTCCTCCTAAAAGTAGCTATAAGCGGTTTCCCGCCAAATTCCGATTCCTTAAATTCACAACACCGAGTGTGGCGTTTAGCTTCCAATATTGCAGGATTCATGTAAGCAAACAAATTATTGTCCGATACACGGACCTCAGGATGTTTTTTGGAGGAATTTGATACCATAATCATCACAAATAGTTTCGTGAAAGTTGAGAAATGTCTATATTACTGAGTCATTTTACAAACGCTTTTTCTCAGAACCAAAAGGCATTTACCAGGCTTGCGCCGCCGCATTTGATACAGCCCAAAGCTCGTAACTGATACACCATCCATTGCACTGGCCTGTTGATTGGATTTGGATGATTTCTTTGCTGTTATATTTCAGTTGTTTGTATTTAATAATAATAATAATACTTTTATGTTTGCCGCAATGCCTTCTATGAAGTTGAATTTTTGCATCCATAAAGAGCATGAGCATTCACTATCGGCCTAGGCTATGCGCATTGTTTGGGAATTTTAAAAAAATAGACGAAGGCTAAATGCCCTAAAATGTGCCCCGATTTGCTTTTTTGGATATTATTTCACATTTTGAGCTACGTATAAGGTCGGTGTAACAAACCGGTCAAACCGAAACACATCTGATGTTCTTTGTTGAAATCGCAAAGAAAAAACTTATTCGCAGCCGATTTAGGCTCAAAAAGGCTGAGTACACTAAAATGTGCCCCCGATATATGATTTCACATTTTGAGCTTACGTATAAGTTCGATGTAACGAAACGGTCAAACCACAGCACATTTGACGGAACAAATTACATTCGCGTGGGAACAGCAAGGAAAAACGTTTTTTCGCAGTCTATACCCTAAAAATGTGCCCAGATTTGCTTTTTGTGGACATGATTTCACATTTTGAGCTACGTATAAGGTCGGTTTAATGAACCGGTCAAATTATTAAAACATTATTTGTTGACAATATATGAGGTAAATTAGTTAGGATTTTTCTCAAGTTGTACAAATCCAACCTCATAAAGCATGGGCCTAGAACTATTATAATACAGCATCGCACGACATGTCCTGCAGCGGGTAGTCCCACGGTAATCCCGCTAGAAATGATAAGCAGTATTATGAAAGCGGAAAACGTCAATAAGATTCTGCAATCAAACTTCTTAAAAGAAGTCTCCCATCCATGAATATTGGTTTAGTGGTTCAAAATAATAACCGTTGTTGCCGACTCCTGCTGAAGCAATAAACTTCGTAACCATCAAATTTGCCCAGGCTTGTTCGTTTACCAAGCCGATTCTAAGCGATACCATTCGCTTAAGGGGAGTTATGCGGCATACAAACAGATATTAGTAGTTTGCATCCCTTATATTCATTATAAAATCTCTACCATTAAAAGAGTAAATAAATAAAGTTGAATCTTCTTGATAAAACAATCAATCGTATTGTTTGCCATCATATTAAAGAAAAGGTAAAGAAAAATATGAAAACTGTGGCAAGTTTAGTCAACTAACCGCGTTTTTCGCCATTCCTATGGGATTTATACACAGTTAAGACATAAATATTTCTGTAGCTTGATGGTATGGAGTGAGAATCTTGCTTGTAGACTCGCTCCCCATACCATCATGCTGTTTTAGAAACTGTAATGATAACTCTAATAGCCGCGTGGATAGTATAAAACTATTCATGTTGGTGGGTCAGTCAGTATCCAGGTGTTTCATAGTATAAAGGAGTGTTCAGAAATATATACTTTGGTGGGGTGGGCTGAGCAACTTGCATTTCTCGGTGTCAAATGGTTTTGCTTCATAGGCGTAAATCCCGGGGGGTTGGAGATACATCGTTGGATTAGCAACAAAGCCACTCGCATATACTAAACATAAACACAACACCAAAATTAAGTCCCCCTCTCAAAATCTCGTCATAACATCGTAAGGTAACAATATTTACAAATAAAACTTAGTTAGAAATAATCCTATGACTGTTTCCTAAGTGGTGTTTGAAAATGAAAGATGTCCATGACTTCATGACTGAATGAGCTCAAATGAAAGACAAAAACTGCCCTTTTCAAAAGTCACAACTCACTGTGCTAATATCTGAGCCAAGAAGTGGATTTACATGGCTGAATGATCATGAATTGATTACACATTACAGTAATATTCGCTCAACCACGGGTGTTTTTCCATTTGTAAGAAGCAATTCATAAACGTTTGTGACTTTTGAGAAGGGCAGTTTTTGTCTTTCATTTGAGCTCATTCAGCCATGAAGTCATGAACATCTTTCATTTTCAAACACCACTTAGAAACCAGTCATAGGATTATTTCTACCTAAGTTTTATTGGTAAAATGTTTTACCTGACGATGTTATGACGACATTTTGAGAGGGGGACTTATTTTTGGTGTTGTGTTTACTATCCATCGAGTGACCTTGATTGTTTAAATTTAGCCAAAGATCACAGTGGCGTATCCAGAGGGCAGCAGACCATGTTGGTGTGGGGGTGTTGGTGTGTTGTGTTGGTACAATGTAAAACAAAGAGATCTAATACATTTTCAATTTGAACAGTTTCATAGTGTGTTAAATAATTAAACACACATTAATTAAACTATTTTGAATTAAGGGGTATGGTAAACCGATAAAAGCGTGACCTAGATTTTCGAAAAGGGGTCATGGGAGGGATTTTCTATATAATTGAAATTGAAACACCACCGATATGTTGGCAAGATTAACAAACAATAAAGCGCATATATCTTGCATCTTGGAAAATTTGAATTAAATTTATGACGACAACAAAAGCGTTATAACAATGATTTTTTATTTTACATAAGGCCTAAATCGAAATTTACGGACGCGTTACATAGCAGTAGGATGCCATAGAGCCAATCGATTTAAAAGGCGAAGCGGTGAAACCAGATCACTCGCTTCAGAGTATAACTGACTTTTACTCTAGACTATGAAATGCAGCAAAAGTAATTTGGCATCGCCCCTCGTACAAGGTCTCGTCATTCTTTTACTGAGAACCTAGGGCATTAGCCTTGTCCGAAAATACTTGTGATAATTTCCTTCTGTGCGCTGAGTGAAAAAATGATGTTGCCGGTGGAAAATCGTTTTACCCAGGGTACCAATTTCCCAACTTTGCCTAAAATGTGTTCTCGTTAGGCCTCGCAACCCTTGTGTACGATCCAGCTCAAGTAGCACTCTTGCAGTGGATACTCATTTTGGAAGGAACACTAGGATGACATCAATAAGCGCTAACACACCAGCTACCAGCTATATAGGAAAATAGAAACACAATTTAGTGTTATTTTGACACCTCTGACATTATATTCATAATACATAATACTATTAAATACGTACAACAATACAAGAAAAAAACTTGGAGCGATGTAAGTAATGTTATATCGTTTCCAGTGAAATCGACAAGGTTGATTACAGTATCTAAAGGGTGAGTAAAAAAACCTTACTCAAATTAAAATACATTTTTGAAATATTTCTTACTAACATATGAAGGCAACCAATGCTAGAATCAATAGTTGCATTTATTTACTGTTATCAGCCAAAAAAGGATCACAACATTTCATTGTACCTTTATCTATATAGTTATGACTATTTTGGTAAAGTTAATGCATTGTGAAACCGAACAAAATATTGAGTATTGTACTCAATGATGCATGGTATGTATGATTAAGTGACTACATGCGTGAGACACAATAGTTAATTATTATAATCAAAACAAAACCTGTGATCGTTGATCTATTAACATACATTTGTAGAATATTTCCCTTTCATTTAATATTTGTTCCAAATAATTAATTTATAAAGTCATGTTTACCCTGAAATGTGTGAAAGCATGCAGCTACCTCGGAGTAAAAACTGACGGGATGAACGGGATGAAACTGTGTCCAAATCCAGTGGAAAATGTCCGTAAATACCTTATTTTAGAGCGTCGTAAAGTATAAGTTCATATGATGCTAGATTATAATAAGATGTTTTATATTGTCCATTGTTTTTGTGTGTTTGAGACAAGAGCTCTAATCCAACGATCAGAATTCGGATACTAGTCTCAAAAGACACATTATAGTGCAAATCAGGTGTAAATGCAGCAAAACATTATCCTACCATCTCTTCAAAACGTCACATCATGGACATTGCCCGTGTGTGAAAGTCACGTCTTTATTTATGATTACAAGTAATGGATCCCCGAGCAAGCAGAGGTAGGCCTATCGTGTGGGAATTATGTGGTGTGGATATCTGTTAATAAACCAACCAAACAATAAACAATAACTAAATTAAATATAAACAAATACATAATTTGTAGCGAAAACGTAACATTGATTTTGACGAGAGAAAAATTATATATCATTGTAGTCAGCAGTAGGGTCGAACACTCCCGCTCACCAAGCGAATGATTCACCAACTGAGCAATCAAGGGCGATGGCTATATCCGGAAATTTGTTTTCGTAGTTACCACCCCATATTCGCCGATTGCTCTAAAACGCATAGGACAGTGACCTAGGGCGTCTAGGTGATCGTTTTTATATACATTCCTTGCGTTACTTTTGACGAAAAAATGTTGAGTGTACGTCCACCTTACCCGGGGTAAGCCGTCAAAGTCCGATAGTGGTTGTCACCTTTCGATTGTTTTAAATCGCCATTTTGAAAAATATCTTAATTGTATGATCCTGAATATTATAGTACATGTTAAAACACAATTTCCCTCACTTATAAACAAAAACCGGGTGAAATTCCGATATTTGGGGGCAAAAATTGGCAAAAATTTCAATGTTGGCTATATTTCACTGAACAGCGAATACGGCGGGATTTTGAGGTCGGCCATATTTAGTGACGTCATTGTGACGTTGTGCGTGGGATGTTTTTACTTGTTTTGATATGTATGAAAAAGGGGGACCTCTAGCTATACCATGGTACCCAAATAAGCATACTCTGCATCTCGGTTTGGATTTTTAAGGGGTGGTAACTCCCCCCTTCCCTAGATCAGGAGGACGAGGGTGAAACACTTCCTCCTAAAAGTAGCTATAAGCGGTTTCCCGCCAAATTCCGATTCCTTAAATTCACAACACCGAGTGTGGCGTTTAGCTTCCAATATTGCAGGATTCATGTAAGCAAACAAATTATTGTCCGATACACGGACCTCAGGATGTTTTTTGGAGGAATTTGATACCATAATCATCACAAATAGTTTCGTGAAAGTTGAGAAATGTCTATATTACTGAGTCATTTTACAAACGCTTTTTCTCAGAACCAAAAGGCATTTACCAGGCTTGCGCCGCCGCATTTGATACAGCCCAAAGCTCGTAACTGATACACCATCCATTGCACTGGCCTGTTGATTGGATTTGGATGATTTCTTTGCTGTTATATTTCAGTTGTTTGTATTTAATAATAATAATAATACTTTTATGTTTGCCGCAATGCCTTCTATGAAGTTGAATTTTTGCATCCATAAAGAGCATGAGCATTCACTATCGGCCTAGGCTATGCGCATTGTTTGGGAATTTTAAAAAAATAGACGAAGGCTAAATGCCCTAAAATGTGCCCCGATTTGCTTTTTTGGATATTATTTCACATTTTGAGCTACGTATAAGGTCGGTGTAACAAACCGGTCAAACCGAAACACATCTGATGTTCTTTGTTGAAATCGCAAAGAAAAAACTTATTCGCAGCCGATTTAGGCTCAAAAAGGCTGAGTACACTAAAATGTGCCCCCGATATATGATTTCACATTTTGAGCTTACGTATAAGTTCGATGTAACGAAACGGTCAAACCAC
The DNA here is from genome assembly GCA_035610835.1 of Ophiura sarsii. Lineage (NCBI taxonomy): Eukaryota > Metazoa > Echinodermata > Ophiuroidea > Amphilepidida > Ophiuridae > Ophiura > Ophiura sarsii. Next base: position 20,120,681 of record CM069454.1, read on the forward strand.
AGCACATTTGACGGAACAAATTACATTCGCGTGGGAACAGCAAGGAAAAACGTTTTTTCGCAGTCTATACCCTAAAAATGTGCCCAGATTTGCTTTTTGTGGACATGATTTCACATTTTGAGCTACGTATAAGGTCGGTTTAATGAACCGGTCAAATTATTAAAACATTATTTGTTGACAATATATGAGGTAAATTAGTTAGGATTCTTCTCAAGTTGTACAAATCCAACCTCATAAAGCATGGGCCTAGAACTATTATAATACAGCATCGCACGACATGTCCTGCAGCGGGTAGTCCCACGGTAATCCCGCTAGAAATGATAAGCAGTATTATGAAAGCGGAAAACGTCAATAAGATTCTGCAATCAAACTTCTTAAAAGAAGTCTCCCATCCATGAATATTGGTTTAGTGGTTCAAAATAATAACCGTTGTTGCCGACTCCTGCTGAAGCAATAAACTTCGTAACCATCAAATTTGCCCAGGCTTGTTCGTTTACCAAGCCGATTCTAAGCGATACCATTCGCTTAAGGGGAGTTATGCGGCATACAAACAGATATTAGTAGTTTGCATCCCTTATATTCATTATAAAATCTCTACCATTAAAAGAGTAAATAAATAAAGTTGAATCTTCTTGATAAAACAATCAATCGTATTGTTTGCCATCATATTAAAGAAAAGGTAAAGAAAAATATGAAAACTGTGGCAAGTTTAGTCAACTAACCGCGTTTTTCGCCATTCCTATGGGATTTATACACAGTTAAGACATAAATATTTCTGTAGCTTGATGGTATGGAGTGAGAATCTTGCTTGTAGACTCGCTCCCCATACCATCATGCTGTTTTAGAAACTGTAATGATAACTCTAATAGCCGCGTGGATAGTATAAAACTATTCATGTTGGTGGGTCAGTCAGTATCCAGGTGTTTCATAGTATAAAGGAGTGTTCAGAAATATATACTTTGGTGGGGTGGGCTGAGCAACTTGCATTTCTCGGTGTCAAATGGTTTTGCTTCATAGGCGTAAATCCCGGGGGGTTGGAGATACATCGTTGGATTAGCAACAAAGCCACTCGCATATACTAAACATAAACACAACACCAAAATTAAGTCCCCCTCTCAAAATCTCGTCATAACATCGTAAGGTAACAATATTTACAAATAAAACTTAGTTAGAAATAATCCTATGACTGTTTCCTAAGTGGTGTTTGAAAATGAAAGATGTCCATGACTTCATGACTGAATGAGCTCAAATGAAAGACAAAAACTGCCCTTTTCAAAAGTCACAACTCACTGTGCTAATATCTGAGCCAAGAAGTGGATTTACATGGCTGAATGATCATGAATTGATTACACATTACAGTAATATTCGCTCAACCACGGGTGTTTTTCCATTTGTAAGAAGCAATTCATAAACGTTTGTGACTTTTGAGAAGGGCAGTTTTTGTCTTTCATTTGAGCTCATTCAGCCATGAAGTCATGAACATCTTTCATTTTCAAACACCACTTAGAAACCAGTCATAGGATTATTTCTACCTAAGTTTTATTGGTAAAATGTTTTACCTGACGATGTTATGACGACATTTTGAGAGGGGGACTTACTTTTGGTGTTGTGTTTACTATCCATCGAGTGACCTTGATTGTTTACATTTAGCCAAAGATCACAGTGGCGTATCCAGAGGGCAGCAGACCATGTTGGTGTGGGGGTGTTGGTGTGTTGTGTTGGTACAATGTAAAACAAAGAGATCTAATACATTTTCAATTTGAACAGTTTCATAGTGTGTTAAATAATTAAACACACATTAATTAAACTATTTTGAATTAAGGGGTATGGTAAACCGATAAAAGCGTGACCTAGATTTTCGAAAAGGGGTCATGGGAGGGATTTTCTATATAATTGAAATTGAAACACCACCGATATGTTGGCAAGATTAACAAACAATAAAGCGCATATATCTTGCATCTTGGAAAATTTGAATTAAATTTATGACGACAACAAAAGCGTTATAACAATGATTTTTTATTTTACATAAGGCCTAAATCGAAATTTACGGACGCGTTACATAGCAGTAGGATGCCATAGAGCCAATCGATTTAAAAGGCGAAGCGGTGAAACCAGATCACTCGCTTCAGAGTATAACTGACTTTTACTCTAGACTATGAAATGCAGCAAAAGTAATTTGGCATCGCCCCTCGTACAAGGTCTCGTCATTCTTTTACTGAGAACCTAGGGCATTAGCCTTGTCCGAAAATACTTGTGATAATTTCCTTCTGTGCGCTGAGTGAAAAAATGATGTTGCCGGTGGAAAATCGTTTTACCCAGGGTACCAATTTCCCAACTTTGCCTAAAATGTGTTCTCGTTAGGCCTCGCAACCCTTGTGTACGATCCAGCTCAAGTAGCACTCTTGCAGTGGATACTCATTTTGGAAGGAACACTAGGATGACATCAATAAGCGCTAACACACCAGCTACCAGCTATACAGGGTGTATCAAAAAAAACGCAACACTTTTTGTCGCGAGCTCTCCGATTACGGCAAATCACAAATCACTCTGAACTTTATTTATTCTGTTAGGTGTACTTATTCGCTATCACATAGTCAAATTACAGCGATATCGATTATTGATTCGCTGAGATATCAACGATACACGTAGACAAGTGCAAAACACGTTTTACATCGTTTATCCTGTATGCCTGATTTTCATGTCAGGTGAATATTAGCAAGACACTTTATTAACTCTTGTACTTAAATAATTGGAATCAAACTCATCATTCTGAGAAGAAAATGTCATGTTAAAGGTATCAAATTAATGTCTGGCTATTACAGTATCATATCAATATTAATTAAATCTGGCAATAAATTAGTTGATAGTTAATGACACAACTTGAAAATCCAGATTACAAAGTCTGTTTGCAAATCCTCTCTCTTTTTCTCTCGTTACTGTCATAAATAAAACAGTATGGCACATTATTCAAAAGATAAACAAATGGAATAGTCCAGTGAAAGTAGGAATTGTTTTGTATGAACCAGTCATTGTTAGTCTGTTGTGAATGGAACATTATTATGGTGCTGCTCGACCCTCAAAATGCTGTCCTTGTTTTAAGATGCATCGATTATGAACTTTAATTTATGAAAGAACGTACCATAGACATGTGGCGATCATAGCAATCGGTGGTTCAGAACTTAAAATGGGTGATTGACGTATTCAAATGGTCGAATGATTATCAGATTATACGATTCAATGATTTTATGTACCACCATACTCAAACAAAGGAAATTAAGATAAACCATTCCAGACATTAAGGTTACATAGTTATTAAACTGTTAACCCATAACACTAATCGGACAGGAAAATCCAAGTTTTTAGAACGAACGATGTAAAACGTGTTTTGCACTTCTCTACTTATACCTTTCATATCTCAGCGAAGAAATAATCGATATCGTTGTAATTTGACTATGTGGTAGCCAATAAGTAGACCTAACAGAATATATAAGTTTTAGAGTGATTTGTCTTTTACTGTGACCGTACAGCTCTCGACACAAAGTGTTGCGTTCTTTTTGATACACGCTGTATAGGAAAATAGAAACACAATTTAGTGTTATTTTGACACCTCTGACATTATATTCATGAATAAGTTTATGTCAACAGATTCAGCGGGTTGGTGGTCAAGAAGGTAAAATCAAGGAGGCAACTAGCTAAACCTTAAATATTGGATAGGCTAGAATCTAGGCTATTAATATTTAGCGTTTAGGCCTAAATTCTTAAACTGTTTTGCAAGTGTCATTGCGCTTTATTCCGTTGAGGGCACTATACGGAATAAAGATGACCTATGCCAGTAACGTTACTGCTGCCTGAATTGGGTGCCCATTGATGACAACCTCAAACATGACCTTTTTATACTAAAAACAATTGGTGAATGTAGGCCAAACGAATAATTTAAAATAGAATTGTACAACATGCTTTGCAAGAAGTCCTTTTCTTTCGGCTGGGTGAATAAGTTGCCCATGAAACGTCCAGTACTAACATAGTTGTGCCTGGAAGTCTTTTTTTTCTGTTTTAAGTTTCAAACTAATATTCCAGCAGAGTTACTGATATGCAGGTGCTTCAATATTTTGGCATTGAGAACTAATCATTAATTATTTGAAGAAGAAAAAAGACACACCACAATGTCAAATTGATGCGTGGGACTTTTTGTCCATTATGCTGGAAGGCAAAAAACAACTCTTAAAATAAGATCATTTATCGATTCATCAGCATTAACAAAATCCCATGATGATAAGAATGAGCTAATGGCAAAAAGGTATTCTTGCCATTGGTTGGAGTTAATTATGTGTAGCCTGAACTCGGTGAAATAGCGCCATCTAGTGTCCGGTCATATAGAAACAAGTATTGGCTCAACGAACCTCGTCTTGTAGTTCATTTAGTTTGGTAACCGACGTAGAGTTAACACACATATTCCTGCGGGTTTTACCAGAAACGGGAATATGTTACGTATCACATAGCATGAGGAAATTTTAACAGAACATCAGTCATGTCGAACTCACAGAGTGAACAAATGTCGTGGAACGAAACTATGCTACCCGAGGATCCTGGCTGCGATTTCTCCATACACAGCACCAGTCCGTTTTTGCTATCACACTACTACATGGATTATAATCGTTATATCGTTACAATAGGTATACCTATCGTAGTGACACTTGGATTGGTTGGAAACATGTCCTTTCTATTCTTGGTATGCAGACTGAACCATATGAGGAATTTAACGAATCTATACCTCGCCAATCTATCCATCGCAGACATGTCTGTACTTATCGCCGCATCGATACAATACTTGTACTCCTATGTATATTCCGCGCCTTTAGATGTATCACTTATAGGATATACTTTCAAAACTCCAATAGGTTGTTCTCTACCGAATCTACTCAACTATTCTTGCTATTTTGCATCTACCTTGTTTGTTACATTGGTAACTACGGAAAGATATCTTGCAATATGCCGTCCATTACATCACATTATTATCAGGGGAAAACGCAGGGCAGTTCGTTTAGTGCTAGCCGCCTGGATACTAGCTTTTGTAATGGGTTCCTTTGCCGCACCGTATGCCGGTATTTCGACAATTTGCATATACGACGCGTCCGGCGGATCTCTTGCGGAAAAGCCGAAGTACATTTCACGTTGCACTCCCTTATGTGAGTGGTGCGAAACCTCTTTGACCATTATCGATACGCTACAATTTTTCATCGCGTTACTATGTAACATAGTGATGTATGGATGTATTGTGCTTACCTTGACAAAACGTTATCAATCGTCTAGCGGCGATGCACTATACGCTCAGGAATGCACGCGATTACGTCAACAGGAGAACAGGGATAAAGTGGCTAGAATGCTCTCGGTGAATGCGGTGGTTTTCTTTTTGTGTCTATCTCCTTTCATGGTTATCAATCTGAACAATTTATTTAAAGATGTGTCCGATATAACATACACAAGTGTTTTCTCCTGGGTCGCTAAAATGGCGTATCTAACCAATTCTGCTGCCAATCCGTATATTTACAGCGTAACTAATCTACGCTATCGACAGGCTTTCCGCGAAGCATTTAGACTAAAGTGCAAACCGATTCCAAACTCTACGATAACTACTCGTAATGTGTTTAGTAATTATCTCGATAGAAATACTGAAACTAAAGTATAATTATATATGATTTTCGAGATGATATAACTGTTTTCATGAGCGAGAATGCACATCAACTAAATAACACTAACATGAACAATATTTCATATGAAGTTATATAACAACTGGCACCATATATGTTATACGCTCTAAGAACAGTAGCTTTAATATGGTGGTGCTCCATGAAATCAAAAATATGTTTTTTATCAATCGTCTAGTGTCGATGGCTTATAATATGCCAGGAATACACGCGATTACGTCACCAGGAGAACAGGGATAAGTGGCTAGAATGCTATCGGTGAACGTGGCGGTTTGCTTTCTGTGTCTCTCTCCTTTCATGGTTATCAATCTCAAAAATATCTTGAAAGATGTGACCGATATAACATACACACGTGTTTTCTACTGCGTAACTAACTAAATCTGCTGCAAATCCGTATATTTACAGCGTAACTAATCTACGCTATTGGCTTTCCGTTTAGACTGAAGTGCAATACGAGACGCAATATAAATCCAAAGACTACCACGATTACACCTGGAGGAAATACTGAAACTAAAGTATAAGTATGTGTAATTTTCAAAATAATAATTGCTTTTACGAACAAAGAATGCACACCATCTAAATTAAACAAACAAGACAAATATTTAATATGAAGTTACACTCTAACGCACGTCTTTGAGTGACAAAGAGCTAAGCTTGTATTGGCAGACGACAAGGCAGCTCTATATTATGTGTGCGGCCTATATACATGATCGTGTGTCTTCATCGCCATATTGCTATACATTGTATATAGCATCCATGTCGTCTTTGCGGTACTCTAGATTTGGTCTGTACGTGCTATGAGATATGATCTACACATACAATGTACTCACCGTTAAATATTTCGTCTATTTCTTCAACAAATCCTCTTTGTTTTAGTTGTTTAGCACTCCACACACGCGGACACGATATTTTCCGCCATCTTTGTGCGATTTCCGGGTTCCTGATTGGCTAATAGTTCACTCCAAAAGAGCGATAAAGGGTTATTAGCCACTCGGCACGCGAGCCATTGTTCACTCTATAAAAGAGCGGTGTTTTCGCGCCACTCTGTAGCGAGCGGACATCACTCTGATGTGAGAGTGAATAGCTGGAACGTGTTTTCGCTCTTTCAAAGCTAAAACCCACTCGGTCATGTCGAACTCACAGAGTGAACAAATTTCGTGGAACAAAACTATGCTACCCGAGGATCCTGGCTGCGATTTCTCAATACACAGCACCAGTCCGTTATTGCTATCACACTACTACTTGGACTATAATCGTTATATCGTTACAATTGGTATACCTATCGTAGTAACACTTGGATTGGTTGGAAACATGTCATTTCTATTCTTGGTATGTAGACTGAACCATATGAGGAATTTAACGAATCTATACCTCGCTAATCTATCCATCGCAGACATATCTGTGCTCATTGCCGCATCGATACAATACTTGTACTCCTATGTATATTCCGCGCCTTTAGATGTATCACTTATAGGATATACTTTCAAAACTCCAATAGGTTGTTCTCTACCGAATCTACTCAACTATTCTTGCTATTTTGCATCTACCTTGTTTGTTACATTGGTAACTACGGAAAGATATCTTGCAATATGCCGTCCATTACATCACATTATTATCAGGGGAAAACGCAGGGCAGTTCGTTTAGTGCTAGCCGCCTGGATACTAGCTTTTGTAATGGGTTCCTTTGCCGCACCTTACGCCGGTATTTCGACAATTTGCATATACGACACGTCCGGTGGATCTCTTGCGGAAAAGCCGAAGTATATTTCACGTTGCACACCCTTATGTGAGTGGTGCGAAACCTCTTTGACCATTATCGATACGCTACAATTTTTCATCGCGTTACTATGTAACATAGTGATGTATGGATGTATTGTTTGTACCTTGACAAAACGTTATCAATCGTCTAGCGGCGATGCACTATACGCTCAGGAATGCACGCGATTACGTCAACAGAAGAACAGGGATAAAGTGGCTAGAATGCTCTCGGTGACCGCTGTGTTTTTCTTTCTGTGTCTATCTCCTTTCATGGTTATCAATCTGAACAATTTATTTAAAGATGTATCCGATATAACATACACACGTGTTTTCTCCTGGGTCGCTAAAATGGCGTATCTAACCAATTCTGCTGCCAATCCGTATATTTACAGCGTTACTAATCTACGCTATCGACAGGCTTTCCGCGAAGCATTTAGACTAAAGTGCAAACCGATTCCAAACTCTACGATAACTACTCGTAATGTGTTTAGGAATTATCTCGATAGAAATGCTGAAACTAAAGTATAATTACATATGATTTTCGAGATGATATAACTGTTTTCATGAGCGAGAATGCACATCAACTAAATAACACTAACATGAACAATATTTCATATGAAGTTATATAACAACTGGCACCATAAGAAGAAGAAGAAGAATTCATTGGTAGATTACCAGTGTAGTCACCTTCGGAGCCGTAATTTCACCCTTATTAAGATGAGCACTCCTGATGTAATTCTCGTTGAAAATGACTATTGGGAAAAATCACCGTGTTGCATAATATAGCTTTTCTTCATCAACTTCATCTATCTACATTTAGATAATTTTATGCTCTGAGGTCTCTGGGCTGCAGACCAGACTTTGATGTTATACGCTCGCAATAATTATCATTTACATGATTTCTCCCTATAAGAACAGTAGCTTTAATATGGTGGTGCTCCATGAAATCAAAAATATGTTTTTTATCAATCGTCTAGTGTCGATGGCTTATAATATGCCAGAAATACACGCGATTACGTCACCAGGAGAACAGGGATAAGTGGCTAGAATGCTATCGGTGAACGCAAAGGTTTGCTTTCTGTGTCTCTCTCCTTTCATGGTTATCAATCTTAAAAATATCTTTAAAGATGTGACCGATATAACATACACACGTGTTTTCTACTGGGTCGCTAAGATGGCGTAACTAACCAATTCTGCTGCAAATCCATATATTTACAGCGTAACTAATCTACGCTATTGGCTTTCCGTTTAGACTGAAGTGCAATACGAGACGCAATATAAATCCAAAGACTACGATTACACGTCGAGGAAATACTGAAACTAAAGTATAAGTATGTGTTATTTTCAAAATAATAATTGCTTTTACGAACGAGAAAGCACACCATCTAAATTACTCAAACAAGACAAATATTTAATATGAAATTACACTCTAACGCACGTCTTTGAGTGACAAAGAGCTAAGCTTGTATTGGCAGACGACAAGGCAGCTCTATATTATGTGTGCGGTCTATTTACATGATCGTGTGTCTTCATCGCCATATTGCTATATATTGTAGCTGTTTAGCACTCCACACACGCGGACACGATATTTTCCGCCATCTTTGTGCGATTTCCGGGTTCCTGATTGGCTAATAGTTCACTCCAAAAGAGCGATAAAGGGTTATTAGCCACTCGGCACGCGAGCCATTGTTCACTCTATAAAAGAGCGGTGTTTTCGCGCCACTCTGTAGCGAGCGGACATCACTCTGATGTGAGAGTGAATAGCTATAACGTGTTTTCGCTCTTTCAAAGCTAAAACCCACTCGATTAGAGTTAAAAATCATATTCACTCGAGATTTAGAATGATTTTTCACTCTTTCACAATTAGAGTGTACGCTCTAACACAGCATTGTGAATCGTCCAAAGACGATAGTCTATAATTATTCGCAAGAATTCGCAGGGCTGCGTAATCAAAAAAACCAGGGAATAAAGCGACAAAAAAAACATGTTCTATGAGCCCGACCGACGCATGTTTTCGATTCTCAATTGTTTTTAAATGTTTGAATAGTTCGAATGTATTTTTGGAAAATTCGATTTTTGTTTTTTTAATTCACCAAAAAGCGTTCGACCGACCCTACCTGAGAGGTCCGTTTTCTTGTAAAACAGGGTTGGCATTTTTCAACACTTTCCATGCGACAGGCGTCTGCAGACGACATTCCAAAATTTCACAAAATATTTTAAAAATGTCAAAATTATTCAATTTCATTACCATATTTGGAATCACCATGAAAAATGTATTGAAATAAGTACAATCATGCCTAGTATCGGTTCAGTAATCCTTCAGATAGACCTTGAAAGTTGGGAACCGTGTCTGAAAAAAAATGTTTTGTAATGGTAAAACTAATAGCCGCATGGAAAGTGCTAATGTACCTAAAGTGGCATATCAGAAGAGTTGTAGTGATAATGCCATCTCCTTTAGGCAATTAACTAACTCTGTTACAATCATGGGGAAAAGAGTAGTTGGTAATTCCATAAAAAAGAATATGCCATATGTGCAGCTCCTCTGACGTGTTCTTCTGGCGTTTGCTTCTCAGATAGGGTATGTTTTGTTGTTGTTTTGGGTTGTTCTTTTTTTTCAATTTGTTTGTGAAAACGTTGGTGATTTTATTTTTTGTTGATGCAATATTTAAATGATTTTGAAACAAAACAATTATAAAACATGGGTCGGTCGGGCCTGTAAAACAGGTTTAGTTTTATTTTTCGTCGCCTACCAATTGTTTTCCTTTTCCATAGGTGGATATGAATCCGCATAATAAATATGTATCCGACATCATTTATTTCTCGGGGATAGTAAAGATATTTGTTTTACGTTAGTATATGCCTCTAGTGTATATAAATGACGTTTCTATATTGAATTATCCAAAAATTAGAACTGAATATGATCAATTCAGGAGATACTCAGGAGAAATGATCGATCACAGAAAATACCTACTACAACTTAAATTGGCTATGCTCTAAATACAGGCGTGTCTCACGTCATATATTGATATATTATGGCAACACTTTCCATAAGCCTTGGAATCCACTCATTGCATGTGTCAAGACATACTCAAAGCTTCAAAATTAGGTCATAGAGAAGTGGGTCGGGAGCCATTTTAAGTATTTGAATGTGCCATTATGATTGACAATGCCATTTTCTGTGTAATTGGTGGATTATGTTGAACTACGGTATATATACCCATCATGAAGGCAGCTCATCGTTTTTCTGTGACGCCAATTACATTAAACGATCCGTCGCCGTCAGCGAATTCAATAACTGTAATGCTAGTGATCTTGTATTATTTCTAAACACAAAATAAATGAAATGCGCACAATTGTGGATATCAACTTATTCTTATTGTGTGTATGTGACGCCAACTACGAACAATACCGTTCCATTCATCTCAGCTAATACAATATCTGTCATGTATATAGATACTTTTCAATATCATAATCTTTAGACTTTTAGATCTTTCATTATGTGTTCTTGATTAATGATGAATATATTCAATCACATTAGTTGAAGAGGTATAAGGAAGGGTAATCGGGCATGCCTTAGAATAGCATGGACAGAGAGGAAGACCAACGCATGGGTCCTGGAGAAACTTGATGTAAAACAATCACTACGGGCCGAAGTCATCTCCAGAAAGCTGTCATATTTCGGTCACATCACCAGACACCAATGCTTGCAAAAAGACATAATCCAGGGCATGGTAGAGGGGAGAAGATGAGAGGAAAACCTACAGCTAGTTGGCTAGATGACATCAAGCAAGTTACAGGAAAATCCATAGCAAAGGCTACCAGAGCTGCTGCCGACCGTAGACTATGGCGTCTCATCATTCGGACCACACCAGCATTTATATATGCCACGTGACCAAAGAAGAAGAATCGGGCAACCATAAACAAGTTTCTATTTTCACCTGATCCATAAATTACACTTTTGTAATGGCAACATGCCTAAAGAAGAGATTAAAACAGGTATTCGACGTTCACTTCTGTATTCGTCGGTAATTTTCAGACTAGCCCGTCTTCTGCTGGTAAAATCTGGTTTTGGACTGGTACACTCCTTCCCCCTTTGTGGTGATGATTTTAGTAAGGAGTCATAACAGTCAACCTCAAAAAAATGGACGTTTGAGCAAACTCGAAACCAAATAAAAACATGATTAGCTAACACGTTTAAACGTTTTCAGGAACGCGGGACTTCTGTTTTAAGGAATGATTTCTGAAATGTTCACGAACGAGTTACATGAAAACAGTTTCTTTAGCGATAACATAATATGTTCTTGAAAATTTCAGGAATGCGGACGGAACATAGGAATAGGATTTTGAGGGATGCTATTTGGAATATGGTATACTACATAATCATAACCTTTTTTTCAAAATGTTCAGGAACGCGGAACTTAGGAACAGTTTAAGGGATTTCTTTTCTTCTATTTCTCGTCTAATTTTTAGGAACGCTGAACATAGGAACAATATTTATAGCGATACTTGTTTGGATATGGTATATTATAACAAGTTTCAAGACATTTACAGGGTGATACGAAACATTAGGAACTAAACGGTAAAGTAATGGACGCACGTCACAATGAGGTTGACCTTGCGTAAAGTACGCGAGGTCAACCTCACCCAAAAAAACGGTGCAGCGGACATCCGTGGTGCGCAATACGAAAGCTCGACCTCACGGCTCTTTTGGATATACCCCTGTCAAACATACGGCGATTAGGCCAGTGATTGCACTGCACTTTAAAAAAATCAAAATATGAAAAACATACAGTAAGAGCGCGGAAAACTGTCCAAAATGTTCCATTTTTAAATCAAGGTCACTAAAACCCTTTCAAATTCTGCTGCGGTCGGGCCGGCGCTTGGATTACGCTGAAACATTATCAAAACGCCAATCCAAGCGCGCATAAAGATCTTCATAAACCCCTCGGTGACGTAGTGGGAACTGGCTAGGACGTGAGAGGTCGTGAGAAGGTCGTAAGAGGGTCCCCATGGTCACCCTTGAGCTCCAGTGCACTGTTTGCTTGTTTTGTGCATGCACAAAACAAGCGTGGAGGTTCGGCGTTCTGTTCAATGCGCTGTAATGACTCAGTAGTGCCGCCGTTGCAGCGCAAAGCGACCGACGTGAGCGTCCCGTTGACGTAGCAAGGACGCATACAAACTACTTGGACACTGCGACTGTAGTAAGATCAATGAGACCCTTACTACGTGCATCGTGTCTCTCTCCCGTCGTTATGCGCTGTTACTGCACTGTCAGGAGACAATCACATTTTATATGCCAAACATACTCTGCCAAAACTTATTTATGAATATCGTTTCAGAGGTGATTTTAAATTTTATAAACATGGGATCCTGTATATCCCATGTATATTTGTATGTACTTCTACATGTAGAAGTATGTAGAAGTACATACGTGTATGTACTTCTATATGTATTGTTTGCTCTGCCATAACTATCACTTTTTGTTGTGATCCATATATTTCAATATGGTTTTCTTATTGAACCGATATGAGCAGGGACAAACACATCATGATACTATCGCTATATCATTTTAATGTATTGAGATTCAACAATTTTATTAATAAACCTGTACATGGATATAAAAAAGTCGCATTACGCTAAGCTAGGATTATGCTCTCTAATAGGATTTAAATAACAATCAATGTTAAAGATCGGCCATGTGATTGTTATTCCTTCTGTATCTACTATTTCTATATGTTTGTTAATTTAATACCCTTCGTGCAATCGCTATGTACTCTCCGCCCACACGCAGGGAACGTTGTGCAAACGTATTGAAACCGTAGGGGAGATGCGGGAGAGTTGAGCCACAAGGAGAGTTGAGCCACCCCCTATAACTCGAAAAGTAGTAACTTACTAAAATTTATATTGGCATATATTGCTATATAGCATCAATAAGACATTGGTAGGCATTATCCCAGTACCGAAAATTACCTTTTTTCAGCACCCATGGGTGTTGGAGCATCCATGAGTGTTGGATTTTTCCCAAGTGGGTATTTTTTTCCATTTGGGTGCTCCTACTCTACTCTTACTCTTATTTCACCTTTCACTCTTTCTACTACCTTCTCTAGCTTATGTTCTTCCTTTCACATCCCAGTTGGCTAGGATAGGTGAGCCAAGTTAACTGGCTAGTTAGTTCGCCTTTCTGGTTTGTCTAGGATAGAGGTTCTATTCCTATGTGTAGGTTATAGGCGCCTAATCCCTGGAAAGATCGAGACTTAACTGATATCTTTCTAAGGTACAGGATACAGATCCTCAGTTTGATGGTGACGGCGCAACACCACACGGTGTTAGTGTGTGTGCCAACTGGTGATGTTACTATCCCTCTCTCTTTTCTTCTTCCTCTCCCAATCATAGAGTAAGAATAGGTGTTGCATTTAAGGTGTGGGTACCCTTCACGAGGAAGGATCTGGGCGCCCACCTCGTTGTATGTATTTCCATCAGTACACGCCCATGGAAACCTTATAGATAACCTATGATGACGAAACTTAGTAATGGGGCAGCCACCAGCCTAGCATACCAAGGTGGTACCTCCGGACCCAGAGGGGAAAGTAATGGGCAACAAAACCAATCCCGACCCTTGTCCTGTGATGACGCACCGAATGGAGCCGAAGGAAGGACTATGGGAAAGGATCTTAAGTTAAGAAAAGTCATACGATTTGGTACATGGAATGTGAGAACGCTATCACAGCCTGGCACTCTGGAGCTTCTGACCAGACAGATGGACAGATGCAAAGTGAACATCCTAAGTATTGCTGAAGTACGCTGGTCAGGAAAAGGCCACTTCTCCACAGATGACCACACCATATACTACTCAGGAAATGAGAAAGGAGGGAGCAAAGGTGTAGCTTTCATCACCAGTAAAATCATCTCAAAGTATGTCTTGGGCTACAACCCAGTCAGTGACAGGATCATCTCCATCAGATTCCAAGCTCGGCCTATTAACCTCTCAGTCATTCAAATATATGCACAAACCTCCGCAGCCTCTGATGAAGATATGGAATGTTTTTACAGCCAACTGCAGGAAACCCTTGATGGCATTCCGAAGAGAGATATCATCATGATAACAGGTGATTTCAACGCAAAAGTTGGAGAAGGCATTCAAAGCGAAGACGAAACCATGGCCTTGGGCCCGCATGGCTTGGGAAGCAGAAACGAAAGAGGTAGTACACTCGTGGATTTCTGTGTAGCAAACAGACTTACTATCACAAACACAATCTTCCAACAACACCCGAGGCGGAAGTACACTTGGATATCACCAAACGGCATCACAAGAAACCAGATTGACTACATCCTCATTAGCAGTAGGTGGAAATCTTCTATCAAGATAGCAAAAACCCTGCCAGGGGCAGATATAGGTAGTGACCATCAACTTCTGATTGCTGATTTTCGAATCAAGTTGAAGATGACCAAAGGTGCTCCCAAACCCTGCAGATTTGATTTGCAGCATCTTGATGACAAATACAGAGTGGAGACCAGAAATCTGTTTCAAGAACTGATGGTTAGAGATGAGGAAACAACTCCTGATGAACTCTGGCTGGACATCAAAAACTCTATTCTCAGCGCAGCCAAAAAACATGTTCCTAAGATACATAAGAGAAAGACCACATCATGGCTGTCACATGAAACCATCAACTTAGCAGATGAAAGACGCCAATTGAAGGAAGCTGGTCTGCAAGGCAGTAACCTATACAGAAGACTTTCAAGTGAGGTTCAATTGAATTCCAGGAGAGATAAAAATAAGCATATCCGACAGCAATGCCAAGAACTTGAGGATCACAGTTTTCACAAAAACAGCAGAGAGCTCTTTAGATGTATAAAAAACATCACCTCAAAAACGACAACTAGATTGGCTATCATCAAGGATGAGCAAGGAAAAGTCTTGACTGAGAGTGACGAAATCAAGGATCGTTGGAAAAACTACTGTGAAAATCTGTATGCGTCCCAAGAAGAGACAAATGGCTCACAGGAGTCTCCCCCGCCTCCACTAGGTGAAGATGAGCCTGATATTCTTCTGTCTGAGGTCCAGGAAGCCATCAAGAAGTTAAAAAGTCAAAAGGCACCTGGTCTAGATGATATTCCAAGTGAGCTCCTGAAGCAAGCTGATGATTCTGTAGCAGTTATTATGCAAAAGCTGTGCAATACTGTGTGGAAGTCAAGAGTATGGCCAGAGGATTGGAAGAGATCAGTTTTCCTTACACTTCCAAAGAAAGGGGATGCTAGCGAGTGTAAAAACCATCGTACTATCGCTCTGATACCACATGCAAGCAAAATCCTGCTGCACATCATCAACGAACGTCTCAGACCTCATCTTGAACGTGAACTTCCTGCTGAGCAAGCCGGTTTCCGGAAAGGCCGCGGCACAAGAGATCAGATAGCCAATGTACGTCACATAATGGAAAAATGTTTTGAATTCCAGAGGGAGCTCTTCATGTGCTTCATAGACTACGCTAAGGCCTTTGATTGTGTGAGATATTCCGCATTGTGGACAGCACTGCAAGAAATGGGAATCCCTTACCACCTCGTCCACCTTATTCGCAATCTGTATGATGGTCAAGCTGCCTGTGTGCGCACTGAGAAAGGAAATAGTGATTGGTTTGCTCTAGGTCAGGGAGTCCGTCAAGGGTGCATACTTTCACCAGCACTCTTCAACCTTTATGCAGAGTCTATAATGAGACGTGCATTGGATGATTGGCCAGGGGGGCTGTCAGTAGGTGGATACCAAATACACAATCTACGTTATGCCGATGACACCACCCTGTTTGCAACAAATATGGAAGAGATGGCGGAACTCCTGAAGAAAGTCAAGGTGGAGAGTGAGCAGCTTGGCCTACGTCTAAATGTCAGCAAGACCAAGATCATGTCCATAGGCACAGATGGTGTTGGAGAGCCTCTCATAATTGATGGTAATGAGGTGGAATCGGTCTCGAAATTCAACTTCCTTGGATCCCTGATCACCAAAGAGGGTGGTTGCAGCCAAGAGATTAGACACCGTTTAGCAATGGCCAGATCAGCAATGATCAACCTAAGCAAGATCTGGGCTGACAGAGGAATAACCAGAGCAACAAAAACCAGGCTAGTCCAAGCCCTTGTATTTCCAATTGCCATGTATGCATGTGAGACGTGGACCCTAACCAAAGCTGACAAAAACAGAATAGCTGCTTTCGAGATGTGGTGTTGGAGGCGTATGCTTCGTATCGTATGGACAATGAGAAGGACCAATGCCAGTATTATTGAAGAAATAGGGGTGTCTAAACGACTTCTTCATGCTATCAACACCCAAATGCTGAGCTACTTCGGCCATATCTCACGTCGCAAGGGTAACAACCTAGAGAAGATGATCATGCAAGGCATGATTGAAGGGAAGCGTAAGAGAGGCAGACCTCGTTCCCGGTGGATTGACCAAATAAAATTGATTACTGGACACCCTCTCCGTGATTGTTACTCCTTTGCTGAAAATCGTTATTTGTGGCGTAGTATCTGTAAGGTCACGAGCTGTCAGTCATGACAGGACCGAACCAACCAAGACATTGTTAGTGTTAAACTCTACTGTCATGTGTGCTCAGTATCAAAGATACCTAAACAAAATCTCTTTTTTTCACTTTTGAGTGAAAAATAGAAAAATAAATGTTTTGCCTTTTTTCCCATAGCAAGAATTAGACTATAATGGCGGTAATTTGTGTATTGAAGGGGGTAATATATTACCAATATTTTAGAGAACTATTGTAAACTACCAAAAGTTCTACACCGGACAGGATTGGGTTATTTACAAAATGGTCACCATGAGGAGAGTTGAGCCATTGGTCATGGGGAGAGTTGAGCATAGGGTGATTTTTGGACTAAAGGTGAAAAATGTATAATAAATGAGAGAACATTTTATTTTGTGCCATGATAATAACAATTGAGCACCATATTTACTTTAAGGATTAATAAATCAAAAGTTGAAAAAATGTGATTTTATTTTTTTCACCAGCCATTGACTTATCATGCTGCCTCAACTCACCTGAAATGGTGGCTCATCTCTCCCATACTGTAGGGAGAGTTGAGCTACTTTACCAATTTTTTTTCAAACCTTTTATATAAATAAGCCTTAACTGCTATCCCAATTGTTATTGTTTCACAACGAAAACAACACTCTAAAGTTTTACTTACACTAATTTTTTACAGGTTTGTACTTTTCTTCCGCATATGGTGACACAAAATATAAAAATTGGCTCAACTCTCCCGCATGGAAGCGCAGTGAAAGCCCGTGAGAATTTAAAGAAGAAACACAATGGGTCGTAATAAGAGCGCCGTTAAAATGTGATTAGCGGGATAGGAGCGTACTTAGAGCTACCTTGTTTTAAAAAGATGACAAATTTGAGCAGTTGTCCGCGCTCTTCTTGCATGTTACATGGGGACCCTCTCCCGCTATAGCCAGTGTCCACTGCGTCCCCAATCGGTTCTTATGAGTTTACTTAGCGCTTTGATACTTTTTTCAGCGCAACGCAAGCGCAAAGCCTGATCGCCTTGTGTGTGGCAGGGTATTAGCGGCATTTTGTGAGTTTTCAAGCGTGCGCGCGCGGCTAATCGAAGTGCGCCCGCGTATGTCGGACTTGTGACCAGGAGAATATGTGCCGTAGGACCATACTTTCACTTTCAGAAGTCCTGCTCTCTACTTCGTGATGTATCACAAATTACAAATTTGAAGGACACATATGAGTTCGATGGATGTTTTCAATTCATGCTGTATTCTTTCTTTAGTAATGTTTCATTTTTCTTTTAATTCATTGCCAAAAACTTTGATGCTAAGTTGTACAGGGTTCCCAATAAAATTTAGGAAGTAACGATCACCTAATGGAAACTTCCTAAATACAAGTCGGCCCCTTCATGGCAAAAGCACCTAACTTGAAAAACAACGTTTCGAGAAAAGAGGTTCCAAAGCTTACCCATTTACATTTTTAATTCAGTCGAAGTATATTTAATTTGGCAAGTTTAGAAATGTGTAGCATGTCATTTTATCTTTCTTGTTTAATTTTCAGCCAATACAACTAAATATTCTAGGAGAAATAACCAAATTTGTGTAGTTACATTGATTTGCCATGAAAATGATACACGTCTGATATGTGGATTTTATGGCAAAACCACCTATCTTAATTAAACATAGGTTTCTGTGCATTATACAAAAAAATATGGTAAAACAACCTATCTTGGCAGTATAAATTGCATTTTAATTTAAGCCAGACCCACTTCTTGAACAAAGAGTGTATACTTATGAATGATTAATTGATTTGTGATGATTGTTATCCAAACATAACTTCATGGCAATATAACCTATCTTTATTTAGGTTCTTTTGCCATGAAACCATATTTCTTGTTCACACAGTTTTATTTGCAAAATCGCGTAACTCTGAGTTAGGATTCTTTGCCATAAAAGACTCTTTCTGGACACCACTTAACTTAAAGATAAGTTGTTCTGCCAAAAATATAGTGTCTGTGTACCGGAAAATGCCTGAGATAGGACAGGCTATCTTTGAAACGGATCATTTACGTCACTTGAGACTTGGAGAAATTGAAAGAGCGCCCCCGATTTACCCAGAAATGATTCTAACTCAAAAAGTCAATTTTCCAAGTTAGGTGCTTTTGCCATGAAGGGGCCGAAGTTAGAAGAGAACAACTGATACGACAATACAAAGGCAAATTAGTTGGCTATACTTTGAAGAAAACCACGTTTGATTCGGTTCAGTAATTACGAAGAAATGAGCGATTACGTAAAAGTATTAGAATAACTTCCATCCAAGTTTGTGGATTCGTGAAGTATACAGATTTTCTCTTGCGCAACGGGTGGTCACATAATCATTATTCTCTTTTCAATTAGCCAGCACTGTTGAATACTTTTCTTCATATCATTAAGGTATTGAGTAATAATCGATCGTGATATCCATAACACCCAATAAACAAAAACAATACAACTCATTGTAAGGAGAGATATTGCGATTGACTCTTTTATCTCTTGAGAAAGTGAAAAAGAATGTTGAATTGGAGTTCAAGCTACCTTAGTCTATTCGGGAGGTTTAATAAATAAAAGAACAGGTGAATAAACCAAATAATGGCGATCTTAATTGATGTACTATTGTTGTTCTCAAATGTTATCCATTAAAATGGATTAGGACATTGGTCTATATTTAAACAAATGTAATGAATGTTATCTTTGAGAGAGAAGAATTCATTAATTCGTTGTCTGTGTTGTCTGAATCACTCATTATGAGCAAACTTGGATGGAAGTGTTCTTCGACTACTATTACGTAATCGTTCATTTCTTCGTAATTACTGAACCGAATCAAACGCGGTTTCCTTCAAAGTATAGCCAACTAATTTGCCTTTGTATTTTTGTATAATTTGTTCTCTTCTATCTTGTATTTAGGAAGTTACGATCACCTAATATAGCGTCACAATTTTAATTCGGACACCTGTGTGAACCAGTTTTGGCAATTGATAAAGTATTTTTGGAAATACAACTGTTGTGCTAGCTACAACTGTTTACCTACCAACTACCCTAGCAACCACAAGTCTTAGGACACCTTGCATGCTACAAATTGATAGAATACACTAGGAGCCCATTGATCTACTGTGTTAGCTTTTTGGTATTCTAAGTAAATAAATTGCTGAGAAGAAGTTTGTTTTACCAAATTTGAGATCTTTTTGAGACAGTTTATAGGAAAATATTCAGTGATTTAAAATGTTCTCTTTGATATTTTTAGTTAATTTAACTTTGTAGTATGCCCGGATCATGTGGGTGCAATGAGAAAGTATAGGGAATTTGGATGGTTTCCAGTCAGGCCCTAAAATAGGTGTGCAGCCAGCACATATGTGCAGCTGAGATTGGAAAATGTGCAATTGAAATCCCAAAAATGTGCAGTTCAAATGTTGGCATACAAAGCTCATAACATGTAATAATCAAAACTGAAATGTATTATTGTTTTTTAAGTTCAACGCTTAGATTGTGCGCGCATGCGTTAACACGACTCTCGTGTATATAGTCTGTACAATAATAAACACGACAGTCTTGTGCTATGCATAGCCGATTCGGCCCACGCCATAATGCATATTGGTTCAATTCGACGGTTGCCACGCAAATAATATAAATAGTGTATTATCATGTTCGTCACAAAAGGCTTACGAGGTGAAAATACCCAATTAATTTAAGTACAAGTTGAACTCAACCGTCAGTAATAGGCCTGAATAATTGGCAAATCGATTACTTTGAAGGAAACAGCTCGTATGATGTCATTATAAGGCAGGCGCGTGTCCAGAGAGAGAAGGGAGGGGAGACAGTGGAGAGGGCAGAGGGGGGTATAAGAGAGAGACATAAAGTTCGTCACACTCCACAAAATCTGTCAGAAAATCAATGAATATAATATGATCATAATATTATTAAAGGAGATGTCTCCATTGGTGTCAAATCCCACGTAATTATAATAACAGTTTGACGCATTGTACATCTTAATTGATTTTATCCTTCGGAATTAAAGAAGGCCTCCCTGGGGGTGTTAAAAAACTCTAAAAGTCCAAGGGTTTCCGGGGGCTCAGCCCCCTGGACCCCCCCCCCCCCCCCCCCCCCTCAGAGTGTATAATAAAATGGGAGGGAGGGGGCTTTTTTAGCGTCTCTCACTGTCTCTGAACCGTGTCAATTTTTGTATACGTAAATATTTATAGCAAGGAGACTTTTTATAGGTCATTCAGACGTGAACAGGCTAAAACCCAACAGCTCCGCCCGATAACCCCCGCCAACGGCATTTCCCTACACCCAGTGGTGTATTCCTTCTCTCTGGACACGCGCCTGCCTTATAATGACATCATACGAGCTGTTTCCTTCAAAGTAATCGATTTGGCAATTATTCAGGCCTAATAGGCCATTCCCCACCCCCCCCCCCCCCCCCCCCCCCCCCCCCCATTGACAAAAGAGTAAAGAATAAAAATGAAGAAAATCAAGTCAAGGAGGACGAGAAGGAAAGGGAGGGTGGTGAGGAGGAGGAGAATGAAGGGTAAGGATCCGGAGCATAGACGGTGCAAGCGGGGGGGGGGGGGGGGGGCGGGGTCACGTATTTTTCATGTGGGGGATGACCCCTCCCCCCAAAAAAATATATAGGTGACTCGATTTTAACATCACGTTAGCGTTAAAAAAGGTCAATATTTACGCGCTTCGCGCATATAACTTTCAATGTTTAATTATTCAAGCGTAAAGCTGGCCAACAACTTGATAATTCACGAACTAGTCATACACCTGTTCACTTGATGACATGGAGAAAGTGTAACCTTGTCAAATTCCCAAGAGAACTGGATGTGGCAAGAAAGTGGTAGTTCGCCTTTAACAATATAACTTCAGGAACGTTTTCTGGATCATTTTAGTTAGACAGACCTGTTGCGGCTCAAAACCGATTTCGAAAATATTAAAAAAAGAGCAAATTTGTTTCCGTAATGTAGCACCATCGATGAACCCAAGCTAATTTTGATTTGTTTTCACCATAACTTACGCAACCAGAACAAGTTTAAAACTTCAGTCAAAATCATTTTGCGTCACAATGCGGACAAAACACCACCCCACATATTGCGTGGATATGGTCATCTCCTCATACACTTGAAGGGTAATAACAATGAATTAGATTTACGAAACTGAAATTCAT
Organism: Ophiura sarsii; assembly: GCA_035610835.1. NCBI lineage: Eukaryota > Metazoa > Echinodermata > Ophiuroidea > Amphilepidida > Ophiuridae > Ophiura > Ophiura sarsii. The sequence goes on from CM069454.1 coordinate 20,142,843, forward strand.
TTGGGTGCGAGTGTTTTTGCCTTGCTCATACAGAATAATATTTTGAACATCACGAGTGCCTGAAATTCGAAAATAACTATTGATAGTGCGTTGAACATAAATATATGATAGGACTTAAGTATTGCTGTATCGATTAATTGTATGATGCCATTAAAGTGTGCATAATGTATGCAATTTAAGACAATTGTTATTAAGTGGAGCCGGCGTTTGGGCAAATGACGTAATGAATATTTAAACGATAGCTGGCTGACGATAAGAGGATCGGACGGTAAATATCGAGTGTGACATAAATTATAAATGATCATCTATATTGTAATTTCTTCCGCTCATAATATATATACATCCGCTCAAAGCACCAATGTATTCGATGGCTTTTTGTTATAAATAACACTGATGAAGCGTTGCCTGAAACGCATGAACACAATCTGACACGCTTCATTATTCCAAAATATCCCTAGTTGTTTTCCATTTTCAAAACTTCTTTGATTAGAAAAGGTTGCAGGATAGGATTGAAATAAAGGCCCTTAAATAGTTTTATCACCACCGTTCTTCTCCGAAACTAATTTGAAACGGCGCAATTCTAGAATTTCGGATGTTCCAAAATAAAATGTGTTTTATAAGAAGAGGAAGGAAGAAGAAGATGAAAAATCCGACGTCCAAGAAGACTCTTAAATCCTTTAAGATCTCGAAGGAGCAACAGAGGTATCAAGAGGTAGACAATGGGCATTATACGTTGATTCCTTTGGTCATGGGGCAGTCCTTTGGGAAAGGTTCGATTAGAGCCAAGTTTATAGTAGGTCAGTTGCAACCTACGCTTAGAGATCTTTTCAGAGCCACCATCTCTGTTCAGTGAAAAAGGGGCAATCCATCTGAACGGCTCTCTTCAGAGCCACCAATCTTTCACAAGTAGGAAAGGGGCACCAACTCAAATCATCGGGCAAGGGGCGGCCCAAATGATGATAATAATAGAGAAATTGCAATCTCTATGTTTTACTTAATATTATAATAATCTGGTCCTGAAGAAGTCAGAGCTAATCCTGACGAAATCTTGACAGTTGTAAATGTAAAGGAGTGGTTTTTATGTCGGAACTGGATGCATACCTCATTAAAAATGATGATGATTTTACGAAGAACTTACACGGGTTCGTAGGGGCATTTAGGGAAGACATCAAAACTCGACCGCCCGTTGACCGCCGTTACGTTCGGTTCCGCCCGGTTCTTTCAGGTCAAATGTTTTACTGGTATATGAATATTCACGCATGCAACACTGAACAACCGCCGGTTGACTTAATGTCGTAACCGGACCAATTTACACTATCAATCTATTACTTTGCGGTCATAATAGCGCTCAGAGATGACTTTGGTGTCACTGGTACTGCTCATACATGTATGTGGTACAGCTCATATTTTGCTAACAGATCCGGTAGGGTATTTGTATCTGGTACATATTCCAAATTCTTTCACTTTAGTATCAAAAATTTCCCTCGGATCTACACTATTCATGCAATTCATTGGTTAAATGGTAAAAATGTTCAGATTCTTTGCATAACCTCCTACACATTTATCCACGCAGTTATTTACCTTAATTGTTTTGAATTAGTATTTAATAATATATGTCCTCGGCATTAAAATACGCTGCCATTAGTCACTCACATCAGCACTCACGTTATGAGAAGACCTAAGTCGATGAAGGATTAAGTAAAATCAAATCGCGCTTCATGTGCGGTTCACAATTGCTGGGCTTTATCCGCATTAGTTTAGTTTATTTTAGTTTTATTTGGCATATCAAGACACAGAGATACAATACATCAGATCAAATATACAAATCTTAAAAACTTACAACAATTAACACAACATATTAATACAAGAAAACATATAATGCCAAGGAGAGCCCAAGAAAGCTCTAAAAAAGGGCTTATTTCCATTGGGGTCCTTATTAAAACAGCACATTATAAAAACATCATATATATATATTTGCACACAAAATAATATTGCACTTTTTATGAAACAACTGCATATAAAAAATGGATGAAAATTCAAGATAGAAAGTGACTCTTTACTGCCTTTTTGAACTGCCCGTGGGTTTTGGATGTTTTAACGCATTCCCTCCACGAAAAATAATTGTCTAATATTTCATGTCAATCATTTATAAATGAAGTGCTGGTTAATAATTACCATCTCAGCACTCAGTTGGGATTCAAATTCAATGCCTCTAAGTATAAATAACAACGCCATGCAATTACAAGTTTAGACAAGAAATGATTTATCGAGAGTGTACTTCATCAACATGAAATCCAACATTTCAACAATTGTTACTTCTGGCCTCGAAGATATTTATAACACTCAGTGGAAAGATAGTATTACAAATTCACAACCAAAACTTAGAACATATTGTCAATTCAAAGATAGTTTTGCAAAAGAAAATTATGTTATTATGTTTAATCGTAGTTTTAGAGTAGCATTTAGTAAACTTATAATTAGCTCTCACACCCTTATGGTTGAAAAAGGCCGTCATACTTCCCCTAAAACACCACTTGAAAATAGACTTTGTACAAAATGTGATCTTAATAACATTGAAGATGAATTCCATTTTATTATGGAATGCAGTCTCTACAATGATCATCGGACTAAATTATTTTCAGACTTAAAAGAAATTCTGTGTTTGGATAGCTTATCTGATTATAATAGGTTTATTTTAATTATGTGTGCTAATGATTATGATGTGCTCAAAATAGTTATTGACTATGTTAATATATGCTTCGCAACACGTGAGAGTAATTTGTAATATTTACTCACATGCATTATATCACTTTATTATATGAATGGTGCTTACATGTATTTTATTCTTGTTTATTATGTATCGTTACTTTGATTATACCATAATGTTTGGTGAATGTCAATAAAATATTCTATAGTAAGTCTAATGTATGAGATGGACATTCTCTGCATGACTTTGTGCCCAAAGGACTTTTATACGAGAATAGAGAGTTTCCAACATGTGCTAAAGTATTTAATTCCGATGGCTTCCGCCTGGAAATTGAAGAGCAACAATGAAACCTAATACCTATAGATTTATAATGATGTAGCCCTTCTATCAGCTGCCTCTGTAAATCAGTTGGTAAGAGCATTGTGCTATATAGTTATACAGGGTGACTCAAACAATTACAACGCACCTTAAGATTATCGTAACTTCCTAAATACGCGTTGGAATAGAACATATCGAACATCAAAATAATGGCAAATTAGTTGGCTATATTGTGCAGAAAACCGTGCTTGATTCAATTCAGTAATCACGGAGAGATAAGCGATTACGTCAAATTAGTCAAAGAACACTTTGCTCATATATAGTGATTTAAACAGCCAGACAAGAAAGGAATCAATTCTTCTATCAAAGATAACATTTTATTTCCTTTTGTCTTGTTCTCTTTTTTTCTTTTATTCTAATAATATACCAGTTTTAAAACCAAGTTTATGACACCATTTAAAGGCCCTTGCGTTGGCTGAGTATTGCTGACCAACCATCTTGCACTGTGCTTAAATAAAGACATCAAAAAAAGTAACTCGGCAGAGAGATCAATAGGAGTTAATGCAATAATGGAAATGGCACTTTTCATCTGTAAGCACATACCGCGACAACAATACTTTATCGATTTTAACAAACAAGGTGTCAAAATCACCGTAATTAAATTGTCCGTCCCCTGGTATTTTCATTTTTAGAATATGAGTAACAATTTTAAAATTATAGGTGCTTTTACAACAGCCGAGTTACTTTTTTTGATGTCTTTACTTCATTTAACATGATTATTTAGGACGCGGGAGTGTTTAATCTTCACTCAAACCATGCCTTTATAACTTAAATATAGACCAATCGCCTTATCCATTTTAAAATATTAATAAATACATCAAGTAAGATTGTTATTGTTTGGTTTATTCACCTGTTCTTGATAAACCTCCAGATTAGACTTTAAAGTAGTCTGAATTTCAATTCAACCATCTTATTCACTTTCTCAAGAGACTTTTTCATTCCTTTTAGAATAAAAGGGTCAATTGTTATCTCTCTCCTTTGTTTTGTTGTTGTTATGAATGTCACGATCGATTATTATTCAGTACTCTCATGATATGAACAAATGAATGTATCAAAGATTCAACAGTGCCGGCTAATTGAAAAGAGAATGAGTAAGTAACCACCCGCGCAAATGAAAATCTGTATAATAATGCACACACTTGGATAGAAGTGTTCTGTGACTACTGTTACGTAATCGTTCTTTTCTCTGTGATTACTCAACTGAATCAAATGCGTTTTCAGAAGATTATAGCCAACTAATTTGCCTTTATTTTGCTGTTTGAATTTTTCTATTCCAACGCGCCTGTAAGACGATACGATCACATAAAGCTGTGTCGTAATCTTTTTGAAACACCCTGTACGATGTTTGCTGGCTCGAATCCAGCCGGAAGCACTTGGTTTTCACCCTTTATGTGCATTAAGACTGGCTTTGGTCTTCTGGCCCCTTCTGGAATTATATGATACGATGAAAACATTATTTTCTTAAATTCTTTTTGGAGTACTTGCCTAACTTTCAACGTGTTCAACTGGATTGTTATCTTGTCGCACAAACACTTAATATTATTTTGGAAAATACAGATAATATTAGCCTCTTTGATTTATGTGTCGTCTCACATCATTGATTATAAATAATATAGACTCGGACAAACTGGCGTGAATTAGAAATACACGGTCTTAAACCCGGTCCCTCTCCCATTCGCGGCGATCGAATAACCCACTAGGCCACAACGACTGTGTTTACATGGGCACCAGATGTACGAGCGTTAATGTATACAAAGTTTGTTGATACAGTGCAACAGAGCATAAATTTCCAAAAGTGCATGTTATTGAAATTACGCTCTAATTCAAAAAGTAACATATGTAAGACAAGGAGACAATATCATATTATAGAATACAGCTTGGTGATTTAATGTCATAGAGAAAAAAAAGGTTTGACCTTATTTGCATATGATTAGCATATTATAAAGAAATACATTCACATTTTGCTTTTTGGAATTTCCAGCAAAAACTATAAATGCTATTAACACCAAAGTTACAGGAAATGAAGCTCCCATCCCTTGTCAACAATACTGTCTGAGAAAAAGTTCACATTTATCTTTACTTTTAACAAAAACCCAAAATCTGTCTTAATTAAGCTAAATTAATGACCAAACTCGTTGAAATTATTAAGTAATACTGTGTATCCAAACCAGACTTGCATGGTATCAAATTAAAGGTAAAGATGTGCTTAAAAGAATGGTCTGAGCAGATAATTCAATATCCCTTTAGTATTTAAAATATCGTCCTCCAAACATTTAGTATATTTAAAAAGAGAAAAAAACACATGTAACCACTATTTCATACAACTGTACACAGACTTGGCAAAAGTCTATTAATACTTGTGCAGCCATGCACGCAAACAATGGAAGGAATATTCAAGGACATGCCCGTGCTAAGGGACCAGTGGTTTAAAATTCGCGCTACATGAAATTTGAAATGCAATTCGCCAGTGTGCAGTCATAATTGTGTATGTTACTTTATGTGACCGTGTGCTGACATGCATGGGTGTACAAACAGGTATCGTGTTAAAGGCCTGCACTAAGTCTAAATAAAAAAGAAATGTTTAAATAGTCAAGGCCATGAAAGGAAGTAGGCAGTAGCTGGTTGGATTAGCGTGTATAAATAATCAAGTATTGGCCAATCCGAAATCAGGTTTAATAAGAAATGTAACAATGCTGATAATCATACAAGGACACGAAATAGTACTTTAAAACAAAGCTGTTTTAATTATATATGATACACATACTTAGGATTGAAATGTTCATTGTTGTACAACAATCAGTAGGCACTATATTTATAATTCAATATTTGGAAGTTTATGCTCTGTTGCACTGTAGTCTCTGCTAATGTAATGCATGCCAATTTGTCCTAGTCTATATAATAGCCTGATGCAAAATGCGAAAATGAAAATCGTACTTGACATTACATTTGGGAATGTAACTTCCTCAATATTCAACCATTCCTAGCGTGCAATATCTCAAATGAGCTTTATAATTTAATATATTTATGTAGGAGGTATACTTTTAGAGTTATGAGCATATTAAGTACCTGGTCAGTTCCTTCAATTGTGTTGACTGTATTTTCATTTCATTTCAATATGGTTTTACGTAATGTTGATGTATGATCTGTGAACACTTCTGTTCTTTTTTCTTTACGATATTGCTACAAGCGTGTGCAATTTTCTGGGGGTTATGTCTCACAACTTTTTGGATTATAGTTTTTAGGAGAACTGTACTGCAATGATGACAGATATCAGGAATGTTAGGTAAATGTGAAATTGAAATCGCCAATAGGTTTAAGTAAGAGCAGAAAAAGTCCTTTTTGTAACACACACTTGTTATTGAGCATTCTGAGACACATGGCCTTTATGAGCCTTTGCAATCAGCCTATACAGGGTGTTTCAAAAAAGACGTGCACGTGTTCACCCAACTTATTGACCATGAACTTCTAGAATTTGGTGTAACAACTGTGTACATCATATTGATGGAGTAAACGCTTAGCTTTCGTATACCGTTTATTTCATCTAATTTGGTTTTGTCAATCCTGATATATGATCAATTAACTAAAGCTACTAAAATCTTACCTAAAATCGACGTTGTGCCACTTTTACAGAAATACAGTGTGGTTCAATAAAACGTTGACAGTTTTTCAAAGCCATATTTTTCAAAATTGTGGGATTATTATTATTATTTTTTTACATATTCCTCAAAAATATCATCTTGGCCATCTATGCTGAAAATCTCAATGTTAATAATGCTATGGCGGCATGATAGCTATTTGAAGAGAATCTCTCCAAGATCTCTTTGTCCACGGGTAATTCTACGAGAAAGTGACCAGCAAGATAACATTAAATGGCATCGTCACTTTTAAGGCATAGAGTATAGACAATTACACTTCCAATCTATGAAAATCAATCATTCTAATTAGAGTATGAAATCAAAGTTTGTGTGTGAAATATCTCGAAAAATACAGCTTGAATGAGTAAGATTTTTGGATACGATATTGGTATAGTATTTACCTCGGCTGAGTTCGAGGGAAAGGTTATTTGGACAATCATGATGGAAAATGTTCCCACGATAGGGATATTTATTCCCAGTATCCGATATCGTCACATCATAGAAAATGTCGGTGATTCTAGTTCGTGTACCCCCGTGTAACACCCGTAATTGTTTATATACTCCGTAACGCTCAGTCGCTGAGCGCAAGCGTTGATCACCGTATTTCAGATAGGGGCGTCAAAAAATGGGGGATGTAGTCTACGTCATTTTGTTGCGCCGTAGTTTACTACCCATGTGTGTGAGCGGAAAGAGTTGTGAGCGTTGTAGAGTATGGTATCTAAACTAACGAGCTCGTTTTGTAACGACCTCAACGTCTACGTAATTTCCCATTTGTTCACCGCGCTAGGCTAGGTACCACCCCTAGATATTGCCTCAGAAAAAAATATCTATATTATCGACTCGCACATAGAAACGATTGGTTCTTTAAAAAATAAAAATAAATTTATCCAAACATTAATAATGATATTTGCGTCCATTTTCCAAATTTTGACATTTGTCGGTCAGACTCAGGCCTACTTAATTTTTTTTTTAAATGCTCATGATTTCTATACGAAAGAAATTTTTGTCATGAAATTGATTGCGACTTGACTTTTTTGTATCATCGATCTCATAATGTACCCTCAAAATGAATTATTTAACCAAATAATGGTATTTGGGCTAATTTGTCAAATTTTGATATTTGTCGGTCAAGCCGAGAATTAAAAAAAAAATGTTATGATTTGTATGCGAATTACTTTTTTGTCGTCAAATTGATTGCGGCTTGACTTTTTTGTATCATTGATCTCATACGTACCAAAAAAAAATTGAATTATTTAACCAAATAATGGTATTTGGGCTATTTTTTCAAATTTTGATATTTGTCGGTCAAGCCTAGAATTTTAAAAAAAAATCATTAAGCCTATGATTTCTATGCAAACAACTTTTTTGTCGTCAAATTGATTGCGACTTGACTCTTTTATATCATCGATCTCATATGTACCCAAACAAAATTGAATTATTTAACCAAATAATGGTATTTGGGCTAATTTTTCAAATTTTGATATTTGTCGGTCAAGCCTAGAATTTAAAAAATAATAATTATGATTTCTATGCGAATGACTTTTTTTATTGCCGAATTGATTGCTGCTTGACTTTTTTGTATCATTGATCTCATACGTACCAAAAAAAAATTGAATTATTTAACCAAATAATGGTATTTGGGCTATTTTTTCAAATTTTGATATTTGTCGGTCAAGCCTAGAATTAAAAAAAATCATTAAGCCTATGATTTCTATGCAAACAACTTTTTTGTCGTCAAATTGATTGCGACTTGACTCTTTTGTATCATCGATCTCATATGTACCCAAACAAAATTGAATTATTTACCAAATAATGGTATTTGGGCTAATTTTTCAAATGTTGATATTTGTCGGTCAAGCCTAGAATTAAAAAAAAAAATCTATGCGAATGACTTTTTTACAAATTGATTGTAGCTTGAGTTTTTTGTATCATCGATCTCATATGTACCCCAAAAAATTGAATTACTTAACCAAATAATGGTATTTAGGCTAATTTTTCACATTTTGATATTTGTCGGTCAAGCCTAGAATTTAAAAATAATAATTATGATTTCTATGCGAATGACTTTTTTGTTGCCGAAATGATTGCGGCTTGACTTTTTTGCATCATCGATCTCATATGTACCAAAAAAAATTGAATTATTTAACCAAATAATGGTATTTGGGCTAATTTTTTTCAAATTTTGATATTTGTCGGTCAAGCCTAGAATTAAAAAAAAAATTGTTATGATTTCTATGCGAATTACTTTTTTGTGGTCAAATTGATTGCGGCTTGACTTTTTTGTATCATCGATCTCATACGTACCAAAAAATGTTTGAATTATTTAACCAAATAATGGTATTTGGGCTAATTTTTCAAATTTGGATATTTGTCAGTCGAGTCTAGAATTTTAAAAAAAAATGTTATGGTTTTTATGCGAACAACTTTTTTGTCGTCAAATTGATTGCGACTTGACTTTTTGTATCATCGATCTCATACGTACCCAAACAAAATTGAATTATTTAACCAAATAATGGTATTTGGGCTAATTTTTCAAATTTTGATATTTGTCGGTCAAGCCTAGAGTTTAAAAAAATATCATTATGATTTCTATGCGAATGACTTTTTTGTCGCCAAATTGATTGCGGCTTGAGTTTTTTGTATCATCGATCTCATATGTACCAACAAAAATTGAATTACTTAACCAAATAATGGTATTTGGGCTAATTTTTCAAATTTTGATATTTGTCGGTCAAGCCTAGAATTTAAAAAAAAAAGTTATGATTTCTATGCGAATTACTTTTTTGTCGTCAAATTGATTGCAGCTTAACTTTTTTGTATCATTGATCTCATACGTACCCAAACAAAATTGAATTATTTAACCAAATAATGGTATTTTGGCTTATTTGTCAAATTTTGATATTTGTCGGTCAAGCCTAGAATTTAAAAAAAATAATTATGATTTCTATGCGAATGACTTTTTTTGTCACCAAATTGATTGCGGCTTGACTTTTTTGCATCATCGATCTCATACGTACCCAGACAAAATTGAATTATTTAACCAAATAATTGTATTTGGGCTAATTTGTCAAATTTCCAAATTTCGACATTAAATTTGGCGGTCAGGCAAATTAAAATACACCTTATGATTTCTATGCGAATATAATATTATATATAATTGTTGTCGTCAAATTGATCTCATAGGTAACTAAAAAAGGTGATAAAACAACAAAATGCAACAATGAATGAAACCTTTAAAGTGCAAGTGAATGGCAGTAACAAAACAAGTAAATAAAGATGAATGATCGAATCTTTGACAAAAATAAATAATCACACTAGAGTTAAGATTACATTATGTTGATATCCATGCTGATCAAATTACGGGCGAAATATCTGTTTTCAATCAACTACGAAAACTAATCTCAGTCATTCAATACATCGCGAGACTGCCGCATTATGCGTATTCGCTGTCAATCGAAAGCAAAATCCATTTTACCGCAAAGCTTTTTTAAATTGCCTCTTTATTCAGTTTAAAGAAATTTTAAGCCAAGTTTTCAATTAGCGTTTGCCTGGACTGTCGGTATACAAAGACGAATTTACAAAATTATTAACTTTAATCGATCGCGGCTATTCCGTTCAAACAGCGCATGTGTGTAATGCCTTGTTTTACGATGTAAACAATAATATCATATGCCGCCGGGCGATCAGCTGATCGATGTTGAGAGAACACAATGCGCATGCTCTAATCAGTTTCGTTCATCTCTCGTCGGTGATGGCGTAACGAATAAGATAGCCCCTCGGCCCTCGTGTTTGTGAGGATTGTTTGTTTATTTTGTTTTAACATTATGCATACATTAGGAAGTTCAAAATTATGTTTTGGAATTCAATCAGGCAACTTTCAAATTTGACTATCATGTCACACTTTGTGTACGCAACTTCGTGGAAGGACCCATGTTCATCTTAATAAACTGTTTATGTAAAGATTATTACATTACTGTTTCTGTCTATTCTTCTTTGTATATTGTGCATTTTGTGTACAAATGTTCACTTCACTCAAACTTTCACCAGCCCCATTCCATTTAAATGGAATTTGCATTTCAACTCTTGCTAATTAATAGACAAGCATGTCTATATAAATTACATGCTACAATTGTATTGGTGACAAAACGTAATGATATACCACTTATGAGTACTGACTCTTGTCCCTGCGTAGAAAGGCAACATTTTTCTTGCCCGCATGGTCCCCGCTAAGTCCTAGGTCCCACAGGGCCAAGGTTGCAACCGGAAAGTACATTAATCAAATCAAACTTTTTACCTTCACACCTGAATACACTCTACAGGCCACATCAAACACCAACGGCAGCTCTGTCAGCAATTCATTCTTATGGTTGAATCAAATACAAAGCAAACCCTTTAGAACAAACAAACGGGTTTCAAATATTATCTCCCACACAATAAATCCAAATACAGCCAGTGGCATAAATGAGATTGGATCAAGACTATTCTTTTCTCATGTCTGAAGGCTGACAGCAAAATTGTTAACTTTATTTGTTGGGAGTGGCTGTTTTTAATAATAATTCAACCAGCATGCTTATATAGGCTTTTTAAGCCTGGCCCGAGCAATTTGCTTGAGTCTGGTCCCTTCAGGACCCAAGCGTGTGTCTGTACGGACCGACCGTGTAAACAAACAAACCACTTCATAATCATTTCATTTTCATACCATCACTCTCCGCCCGTCCTCCATGGTTCTGGTCAGATCGTAACATATCATGTTAAAACCAATACAATGTCAATAACCGCCCTATTGATAACCACTAAATCTGACACTGCTAAACCCCATCAACCGCGAAACTCGAAAACCGCGAAACCCGAGAACCGCTCTAGTTACGTATTGATTTCACACCTGAAAAGATAGTTTAGATGTTAACAATTACACTGGTTCTACCTGGCGGGATCTTCAAATCTTAGATTACTTGCATGCAATTCATCATTCAGTATTCAATGTAACGTCGCGAAATCAGTACCCGAGGACAGAGTGAAATGGGACAGACTTTGTTCAAATAGCTGTTATTTTGCAACCGTAAGGTTATTTGTAACGATATTTTCAGCATAGATGGTCAAGATCATATAGTTGATGTATATTGAAAAAGATTTTTTTAAATGTACAGAATTTTTAAAAAAAATGGCTTCAAAAAACTGTCAACGTTTTATTGAACCACACTGTAAGTGTAATGCTTAAGATAAGCATTAAAACCCTCGTCCTCCTAATGGAGGGTGGTCAACGCTAAAATGCAAAGAACAGTGACCTAGGGCGTCTAGGTGATCGCTTTTACATCCCCTGCGCTAATTTCGACAAAAACAAATTGAGGGTGCCACCTTACCCGGGGGTAGGGTAAGCCGTCAAAGTCCGGTAGTAGGGGAGGTGGTTGCTACCTTACATTTTTTTTAAATCGCCATTTTGAAAAATATTTTAATTGTATGGTCCTGAATAGTATAGCATAGGCCTATGTTAGAAACACCATTTCCCTCTTATTACTTGTTTTCCCCTCTTGTTTTTACTTATAAACAAAAAACCGGGTGAAATTCCGATATTTGATATACGGCGAGATTTTTTGGTGACGTCATTGCGACGTCATGCGTGGGGTGTTTGTACTTGTTGTGGTATGTATGGATAGAGGGAACCTCTAGCTATACCATGGTATCCAAATAAGCATACTCTGCATTTCGGATGGGATTTTTTTAGGGGGTAGTAAAAACACCCCCACCCCTCTCTCCGGAGTAACCCTTTCTATTCATTGCAAACAGTATAGTGGCACAACGTCGATTTTAGGTAGCTTTTGTTAATTGGTCATATCTCAAGATTGACAAAACCAAATCAGATGAAATAAACGGCATATGAAAGCTAAGCGTTAATAGTCTATCAATATGTATACAATTGTTACACCAAATTCTAGAAGTATAAGTTGGGTAAACACGTGCACGGTTTTTTTAGACACCCTGTATAGGTTAGCATAATACTGAGACCGCATTGGCGTGTGTGCACAACAACATATTGCGCGCTGTAGATGAAAAACGTTGTGTTGCTGCTGATGCTAGACCTGTCAGCAGCATTTGACACGGTTGATCATGACATTATGAGATGACTTTGGTGTCACTGGTACTGCTCGTATGTGGTACAGCTCATATTTTGCTAACAGATCCGGTAAGGTATTTGTATCTGGTACATATTCTAATGACTTTTATTTCCGTTTTGGTGTTCTTCAAGTCTTGGTTACAGGGCCATTATGTTTTGTGTACTACACTCAAACGTGAAATATCACATTTATGCTTATGATATCCGAGTTTATCTGACACCTGATCCCAATATTCCTGGGGATGTTCAATGTGCGCTGTTTAGACTCCCAAGGTGTGTTGCTGACATTCAGCAATGGATGATTGAAAACAAAACTTAAGTTCAATCAAGACAAGACTGAATTTGTTGCTGCGGCATCTCCTTATAACTTGAAAAAGTTAGGTAATGTCAGTCTTTTTCTCGACAATACTGAGGTTTTACCGTCTATATATATCGTATAAGACTTTTCGCAATCTTGGGTTGTTGTCGATGATAAAATGTGTTTGTCTGACCATGTAGGCCTAACCCAATTGTGTAGATCAATCAACTGGCTCCTACGAAACATTCGTAGAATTCGTCCGTGTATTGTTGATACCTGTCACAACATTGTTAGAGCTCTTATTCTTTCTCGTCTTGTCTATTGTAATATTTTGCTAAATTGTATATCTAAGATAGATCTGAAACGGTTGCAAATATTGCAGAACAAGTGTGCAAGACTAGTGTGTCTAAAGCCCAGACGTGAGCATGTATCACCATTGTTGGCTAAATTACACTGGTTACCAGTTGATGAACGTATTATGTATAAGACAATTATGTATGTGTACAAATCTATGGAAGGGCTCTGTCCCCAGTACATTCAAGACTGTCTTGTTAAAAAAACAATCTCAAATCACTATAAGAACACGCTCTGCTGGCAGTATTAATTGTATCGTTCCTGTCACCAAGAAATCTACTGGGGATAGAGCCTTCTCAGTAGTGGCTCTACGTATGTGGAATCGATTGCCTGCGTCTATTAGAAATGCCACTAGTGTACAATGTTTTAAGTCCAAACTCAATTATATATCTGTTTCCTTAAATTGTTTTCCTTTTGTTATTGCATTTCTTTTTTGTTGTTGTGTTTTTCATGTTTTGCGCTTTGGATCCCTAGGCAAAGGCGTGGTGTAAATGTTATTTATAACAATTTATTATTATTATATGAACCCATTATCTGTTTTGGAATCTGAGGAGAAATCGAGTTTCGTATAGAACGTATACTTTATGTCTTGGGCTTGAATCAAGACCGGAAACCCTTTCCCGCCGTGCTCGAGTTCCAATTTATTTTGCGTGGGTAGTTCCGGTCAACTCGCCGCATAATACATCAATAAACGCAACAGTCAGATTAAGCCCACGTTAAAGATATAGAATGTTGTCAGTTTTAAGGACAACAGGTGAGGTTTCTTTATTTTACTCGGAAGCTCAGATTGGTGCTTGATAGTAGGTTCCATTTCAAAGTCTAGATGCTGGGTGTGAATCTCACTGTGACTACGTACGTTGAACACGATTCAATAAATAATAACACGGTGTATATAATTATCATAACTTTATAGCTTTGTCCGTTGTATCTTCTAGCGTGTTTTGGAACTTCCTCACCGCCATGCGAGTTCCCCAAATTGTGCACACATTCATGTGCCAAGGGTCGCATTATGACGCGTCTGCGCGTCCTAGACCTCTCACTTTCGAATAGTGACGCGTCAGATTTCAAATTGGAAAGCCTTGCGGGTCCCGATCAAAATTGAAGGGACCCCTCACATTTGACGATGTATGGAAATGGAAACCTTAAGAAATTCTGTAAATTACATATCCATCCTTTGCTCACAATATAAATTCAATAAAACTGTCTGTAAAAAAGTAAAATTAAACTTAAAAATCAAACATTTCTAAATCGCTGGCAAATTGCTTCCGCGAAAGTTTCAATGATTTCTATATAAATGGACATTCTATCAGTATCTTCTACTGATTTCGCCCATTTTCGTCCATTTTCAAATACCCATACTTCGGGACCTCTCATTTTCTTGAGGGACCCCTTAAATTTGTTTTTTGAAGTCCTACGGTGTCCCGAAGAATTTCATGGGACCTCTCACATTTTTGATCCAATGCTACCCCTGTCATGTGCGCGTGGATTCCAGTTTAAATCTATAAAAACACTGGGTGTTCAATTATCACAAATATAGTTACGTCAATCGGACACGGTGAATGTATGTGATAATGTAATATGTTGAAATTGTTAGAAGTATTTACGCTTTCACCGTGTCATCTCTTTTTAACATTAGTTTTGTGTAACTACAGCCACTACAAGGGCCAATGTTCATATTTATCACCGCGCTTTTCAAACATACGGGTGCTATGAAACACACATAGTACTCAGATCTTAACTATGTCGATAGAGATTATCATCTCTGCACTAGAAAACCGTTGGTACATGTACCTAAAGGAACATTTAAATATCAGTTGAGATGGTGCGCCGAAGCTTTAAAGGTTGCAGGTGTTTTATTACAAAGTAATGTGTAAGTGTCAGAGAGGTAGGGAGTAATATAATGACCTGTAAAAGGGTTAGAGGCGGTGTGAAGAAAGTTAATACGTTTTTGATGAATTTGTTTCAACTGCGAATCGTCTTGATAATTGCTGTCTAGTAGTTAATAAGAATTTTTCAGATGTACAATACAAGTTCACAAGTCCACGTAGTAATGCCAGCAACTTTGAGAGATAGCTCTTTTTCAATTTAATATTTCCTGCGGCAGGCGTCTGCAGATGACATTCCAAAATGTCACAAAATGTTTCAAAAATGTCAAAATTATTGAAAATCATTACCATAATTGGTGCACTACGTCTCTCCTTGTATACTTGCAAATCAATGATTCAAGAGATGCAGACAGAAAAGAGATGTCTACACGTCAAGAACCAAGATCGCAGATAGAAAACGAGACGTGGGCTACATAAAAAAACATTATGATATATCAAAACAACATTTCATAAAAACAAGAAAAGGTATTAAGCACCAATCAAATACATGAAATAGGTCGTCTATAAGTAATGTACAAGCAACAAGGAGATAAAAACTCATTATATTACACACTTAAAAACTACAAGAGATAAAATATTTGTGAAGAAAAAATGCGACCAGCGAATATGCGAATATCCACATAACTTAACATCGGTCGTCCAGCATTTCTTTTGCTACGAACTGGTTTCCAAAGAACTAGGTCTGATATCACATCCCCAGAACGTCTGACACAGTGTCCAGCAAACTGTAGTCGCCACTTCTTGATTCGTTCACTTACTCTAGGAAGATCACCATAGAGTTCTTTGTTGGTGATGTGTAACCTCCAACTAATATCAAGGCTGAACTAAGAATACTGGTGTAACATCCATCCAATAGCTTTCGAACTTTAGTTGTTACTGTCCATGTTTCTGAGCCATAGAGAAGAATGCTTTCTACTGTAGCTTGGAATAGCTTAATTTTTGTTGATCTTGGTAGGTTGGATCTCCATATCTTGTTGAGCTTATTACACGCCTTCCATGCTAGTGCCTTCCTTGTTTTGATATCTTGCATGCTGCTCAATGTCCAGGATCCCAGATATTTAAAGTCTTTGACTAATTCCAGACTGATTCCATTGGTAGTTTTAATGGTCACCTGATCCTGTTGGTTAAATACCATGTATTTTGTTTTCTTGACATTCATGTGGAGGCCAACACTTAGAGCTGCCATTTCTACTCTTTCCAGGAGTTTTTGTGCCTGGTCAGCAGTGTCCGACACTAGTGCTATGTCATCAGCGAAATCCAAATCTGTTACCATCAGTGGTCCAATTCTGCGGCTGCGCCTGGGGTTGACTGTAAAACCTAGGACTTCCTCTCTGCCTTCTATGGCAGTTCGCATGCAGTAATCCAGCACTACACTGTAAAAACAGTGTTTAGAAACGTGGTGCAAGATGGTGTTTAGATCGCTCATGTTTAGAAATTAAACACCGTGTGTTTAGATATATGACATGCATATTTAGGGATCTGACATGTAAGTGTTTAGAAATTTGACATGTTTACAAACGTGGTGCAAAATGGTGTTTAGAAAAGCGTTTAATCTCTAAACACTGTTTTTACAGTGTATTATGAAAAGATACGGAGCAAGAGTATCACCTTTGAGAACGACTGCCAATATATCAAATGAATCAGTGTCCCCATCAGGAGTTGTTACTTTGGCCTTTGTGTTGTGGTAAGTATCCTCAATAGCATTGACTATGATGTTTGGGATTCCATATGCTTTCAACATTTTGATCATCTTGCCTCTATGGATCGTATCGAATGCTTTCTTGAAGTCTATGAATGTCATTATTGCTGGGAGGTTTTTGTCATGTATCCCTTCAATTATTCTGCGGAGTGCAAGAATCTGGCTCACTGTGGATCTGTTTTCTCTAAAGCCACATTGGTTTGGTCTCAGTTTGCTATATATATGCGGTCTTATCCTGTTAAGCAACATACGATTATATGTTTTTGCAACTATGGAACTCAAACTGATGCCTCTGTAGTTTGCAGTGTTGCTAAGGTCGCCACTTTTGGGAACAGGTATAAGATTTAAAACAGACCACTGCTCAGGTTTCTTGTTTTTGAGGAGAGCCTTATTACAGAAGTCAAGAATTATCTGATCAATATCACACCGTTTCAATACTTCAGGAGGAACTCCATCTTCGCCAAAACTTTTCCCTTCTTTTAAAGACTTTTTAGCTTTCTGGTATTCCTCAGCATCAGAAGGATCAGATCGAATTGTAGTTGATCAAAAACCTTTGATATTTCCTCATCTTCATCAGTTACTACCGGAGGATTACCAAGAAGCTGTTGAAAATGGTCGTGCCAACTTTGCAATCTTTCTTCCTTAGTGGTTCCCTTTAGTCTACTACTTTTTGACTTCTTCCTACTACTGATCTCATTAATGATGTCCCAAGCCATTTTGTGCTGCCGTTGTTTGTTAGCTTCCCCATATTCATTGAGTTTCACTTCTAGGTATCGCTTGTTTGCAGCTTCATATGCTTCATCAAGAGCCTTTTCGCTCTCCTCAAATGTCTCATAGCTATCATTGGTGTTCACTGTGATATGTCGGCTATGCGCTTTCTTCAACTGATGCCTAGCTTTCTCCACATTCACATCATAACAGAAAGCCTTCTGATGTTTCTTTTGGACATGTGGTAGCAATTCAGCAGCTGTCTCCTTATTGGCTTGAGTTAAGTAGCTGTACTTTGTAGTTTGGTCCATATCATTGTCAGCCTCACAAAACGCAGTAAATCTGTTTTTCACATCCACCGTGTACTTTTCCTGCAGGTCGGGATCTGTTGCAAGCATGCTCCAATTGTACTTAATCTTTTTGGAGGGGATTTACCATTTGCTCTAAGGCTGAGTCTTATTTTAGCTGTGATGGTTCGGGTGTCTGATCCTACACTGGCGAAGGAGTTATAGGCCTCTGAGTTGGTCACACTATTTTTCCATTTCTTCCTGACCAGGATATAATCCAGTTGAACTCTATAACCACTCGGAAGTACACATGTCCACAGCTTTGTCATCTTCTTTTGGAAGGTAGTGTTAGTTATAACAAGGTTGTTCTCAAGAATATAGTCCAATAGCTGCTCACCATTACTGTTGGTTGACTGGTGGTATGTGAATTTAGCCATGTCCTTTCCCACTCTTGCATTGAAATCACCTAGCACTGTCAGAAAATTGTGTGCTGGCACTTTTTTGGTACACTCACTCAGGGAATTGTAGTAATCAGCCACCACCTCTGAATCGGCAACATTTGTTGGGGCATACGTCACTATTATTGTAGGCTGAGGATTACCATTGAGAGTTATTTTCAAAATTCTAGGAGATATGCAAGATACAGACACTAATGCTCTTCTAGCAAATGGACTGAGTAGAACACCAACTCCACCAACTGCAGCACCGACAGTATTTCTCCATGCAGACAGGGTTACAAGCTAATATCTATCAGTGAGGTTTTCATACTGTATATCACTGCTGTCATTGTGTACAATTCTGTGTTCTTGGATGCCAATTACATCTATGTTGTACAACTGGGCTAATGCGCACAGTTCCAGTTGTTTATGTGGGCTCTTTAAAGTTCTTGTATTCATTGTCGAAATTTTCACTGTCTTCTTACACTTTAAAAAGTTAGGTTTCTTGCTGACTCCACCACTATCAATCGGTACCCTTCCCGAAGGCTTTAAGGTATCGACGTCATCAGTTTCATCATAAAATAATAATATCATAAAATGAGGTGGTTTCATCATCAAGAATATTAGCAGGGACTTTAACCCTGGTGTCAATAGTTTTTGCCATCATTTTTGTCTTTCTATAGCTGATTGACTGATAGTTGTCGCTGGTCCTACTATCAGTTGTCTTTAAACCGGTGGGATGAGCTTGGATGTTAGTCATACTACAAATCCTCATTCGCCCTTTAGCCGTTGGAGGTGAGACCTATTAATAAATGTGAAATTGAAATCAATAGTAGCTTTAAATAAGAGCCGAAATAGTCATTTTTGTAGCACCCACTTAATATGCTGAAGTACAGGAGCCTAAATATGAGCTTTGAAATCAGAGGAGAGGTCTAGTTTCGCAAAGAACGTATACCTAATGTCCCGAAAATGAATCAATAAAGTAGTGGAAATGTAACCAGCTTGAAAAAACTGATTTTGTAACAAAGCTCCAGAATATATTTACATGGCTTTCTTTCGGAATATTGTATTCGCAACTACAACTACCAGTTGTAGCGGAAACGTAGCTACCTTGTGAAACTCAATAATATCCCTTATAGTAAATAGGTCGGACAATATCAGAAAACATGTGACCCATCAAGAGAATAATATTTAGTAACAATTAAGGCTCCAACATACAATTACATGGCTTTCTTTCGGAATATTGTACTCGCAACTGCAACTGGAACTACAACTACCAGTTGTAGCGGAAGGAAACGTAAGTAGCTTGTAAAACTCAATAATATCCCTTCAAGTAACTAGATCGGACAATATCAGAAAAGCATGTGACCCATCAAGAGAATAAGATTTAGTAACAAGGCTCCAACAAAAAGTTTACATGGCTTTCTTTCGGAATATTGTACTCGCACTACAACTGGAACTACAACTACCAATTGTAGCGGAAACGTTAGTAGCTTGTAAAACTCATTAATATCCCTTCAAATAACTTGGTCTTAAAATATCAGAAGCCATGTGACCCATCAAGAGAGTAAGGCTCCAAAATACATTTATATGGCATATTTTCGGAATTGTACAAAAAGTGCCAGAAGGCAATTCAGGAAGCTCCTCATAGAGTAAAATTAGGACACGTATTCTTACACTTCAAGAAGCTTAATAGATATAAATTAAATGAAGTGGGAGTGACCCTCTAATGTTTCATCCTTTCATTTAACTTTTTTATTCATTTATTTCTGATTGATTGATTTTGTTTTTGAGTAGAGTGACGAATTACCAAGGAAACGTGTTATAAGGACTTCAACGACAGTGCACATTTGACAAAAGAATAGAACACTAAGCAGTTCATTATATGAAGCTTTTTCCCGCCCAAGTGTGTCAATTGAACAACTTCAAATGTCAGAATAAAGATAGACATGAAGACAATTGAACAACTTCAAATGTCATATCATTGCATTAAACAATCATTTCATGGAATTAACGCACCATTAACATAGTGTTGTTACTTCTGTTACGGGTAGTTACCCTAGGTCAGAAATAACCTACCGTAAGTTCATAAAACAAAGCTTGATTTGACTACCTGGAATAAGATTGACTTGACCAATACATTTAAACCAATTTCTTTTAATATGTGAAACATATGATTCTTAATGACGAATAACACTTACAATGATACATAGATTATGATATCTCTTACCAAGTTACATCTGGATTAAATTCCAATAGATACATAAATAAATAATCACAATGAGCTCTTTGATTTATTGTTCTATTGGGTATGCACACCTTTCGTAGACTTAGTCCGTCGAGTAAACGTGGCGACACAACTGATAGCGATTCCTGCTTTCCGACATAAACAATCCAATCCGCGTAAGTTCCTTTTGCAAGATAATCCTTTCTTTAGACCGGCCGATTAAATACTAAGTCCACACTATGGTAAAGACTTGGAGAGATGATATAATTGTAGCAGCAAATGTCCATGCTAGGAGCTCCGTGGATTAGCAGACATCTCTAGATTTTATATCTTTCTAGAGAAACCACTGGAGGAAGAAAATCCTGCTGGTATTCCAATGTTACCCTTTATTTCAGCAAAGGTAACGCATCTGCTCAATCTGTGAGGATTCTATATGCTTTTCAGAATCTGAAGAACATTAGATTTGTATCTTAAATGTTGCAAATGTTCTCCTCTCTCTCTCAGAGGTCTACACTCTGTCAAGTATTATATACGTCAAATGGCACTGATTACCTGTTTGCATTGGATTTTGTTCCTTGCTAGCTGAAACAATCCCATGATGCGGATGAGCGAAGCTGGACAGGTTTTCGTATCCACTCAGTCGTTTCAACTTGTTGAAGAAAACCCACATCCTTGAAGACAATGATGCCTTGTGCACTTTCTCAGAAATAGAAACTAAGATTTCTATGCTGCTATTGTTCGACGATTTCTAACATGTTTTATTACAACAATGGTCCATTCAGATCACACACCTGGCCTGATTAACTTCCAGTAGATAAGTCCAGGCAATCTGGTTGCTATGGCAACTCAGTTTCTGAGAACTGACAAGTCCGTGCATGATTAGTACAAGGCAAAGTTTCATCTTAACATTTTACATACACATAACTTTAATATTTTCAATGTGAAAATAATAACAACAATAATCAATAAACAAAATATTAAGGGCTGGTAACACTTCATTATCCTTCAAGTAGATTCCGCGAGCAAGAATATGCACACGCAAGTATCCACTAAACACAGGTAGGCAAATAAAATCTTTGGAAATATGCCTATAGTTTATTCAGTTCCAAATTGGCGAAAATCGTGAGGCTAATATATATCCGCGGACCCAAATGGAATGCCGGGTCTGTATCTGTACACACAGACATCGGGCATCCTTTTAATTTAGTGCTTAAGGGTACTGTCAACCCTTTTTTATGAAATTTATCAAGCACTGTAACTTTTAAACTAGTAATGTAATGTACATAAAAGTATACAATTTTTCAAATGAAATGAGTCGGAGAAACAGGGTTGTCACTTTTGGGTCACTATTGGGTTTGTCCTGGCTCGTCAGCCTAATTGTTATAAATAAATTATAAATAAATACCTACTCGCCCACCGCTCGCTGATGCTTATATGATGAGCAAACGCACACTGCCACCAATATATTTGCGCAACAACATGGATTATGTTTGTGCACGGACAAAAGCTTCTACTTCATATGGTCGCCGTTCTTTTCAAGATGCTTCTGCTGAACTTTGGAATAATTTACCATATCATGTTAAATCCGCCAAAACTCTTGAACAGTTCAAATCATTGCTAAAAACTTACCTATTTAATGTTAGTGTTTAATTTATTTTTGTTTTGTCTTCTGTTACTCACGTTACTGTGAGTTTTTGTTTTTTGTTTGTGATAGCGCATAGGGACTTAAATGTGTTATGCGCTCAATAAGTATGGTTTTGTTATTATTATTATTATTATTACATTAAACCGAGACCATGATATAAATTGTTGTTTGCATACAGGCGAAATGAGTGCATTTATTCCTGTCGAGTCTCAGTTTCTTTTTGGCCGTACGTAGCCTCTCCGCTCAACGTAGACGCCATTATGATTTAAATTAGACCAAATGGATATTAGACCAAGTGGAAATCATACCATTTATTATTAGACCAATTGGCATTAGACCAACTGTGTTTTAACAAAGTGGTTATTTGACTAAATGGTTATTAGACCAATTGGATGTTAGACCAACTGACATTTAGCCCAACTTGTCTTACACCAATTTGGTATTAGACTAAATGGGTATTACTATTAAACAAAATGGTTTTAGACCTATAAATGGCAAGTCACTCGCTGCACATGCTGCCGGTATACATGTACATTCAATTCAATTTACCGCGTCAATTTTTTAGACTTATCCAAGTCTTTATTTACGCTAAAGGATAGGCGAAAGTTGAATTGAAACGTGTATTTTTGTATTTTATATAGTGTAAAGTGTATGCGGGTTTTTATTTTATTTCTTGTACGAATATTTCGTTGGCGCTACTGCATAGCTAGCTATGGACACACCAGAAATGTTAAGTATCGACGCAC
Organism: Ophiura sarsii; assembly: GCA_035610835.1. Classification (NCBI taxonomy): domain Eukaryota; kingdom Metazoa; phylum Echinodermata; class Ophiuroidea; order Amphilepidida; family Ophiuridae; genus Ophiura; species Ophiura sarsii. The sequence continues at coordinate 20,165,962 of CM069454.1, forward strand.
ATGTTTAGAAATTGAAAACTACAATGCAAGACCTTGTTCAAAGGCTAACCCCGCCCGGACGAAACGGTGATAAATTCCCAAGTCCTGTAGCCCCAGTTGGATTGTCCGTATTTTGGTCGGACAAAACAACCGTTAAAAGTTCAAGCCTTAACTGGATTGTCCCACATTCTTGTGAGGGCGGTATCCCAAAGTGTGCGACGTTCAGTTTTTCTTCGGGAAAAACATAGGGTTTATGTACGATGACTTTAACTACGATGTTATTTTTCATTGGCCGTTTCTCCAGCTGTTCCCGGCATTTAGCCGGTCCCGTCTGTCTTAACAATTGTTTCCATACGATTTGCACGTTGTATCGGAGTAACAGCCGCCGAGAATCTCAGTAGCAGGGGCCTGAACATGTGTAAAAGAAAAAGTTCTACTCTTTCCCCTTTAGATGTACCAGTGCTTCAAATTTACTAAAGTTTCATTACTTAAATAGTGTAAAAACTTGCAAAATTGGTTGGAAATCTTATTTTGGCCGTTACCATGGCAACCGACATCTGATATCCAATGTTTTTCTATTTTTATATTATATGCACCCATACCGACTCATGCATGAAGTATCGCCAAAATCCATTTTTTGAAGTCTGCCAACTTTTTAAAAATATCTTTGATTTTTACAGCAACCCAGTCAACTCTTTACCTGACATAGACGCATTAATGCGTCAAAACGACCTTTTTACGTTTTACCCTATAACTCGTTAACCAAACATCGGAAGTATGGCAAACTATACCTTTTTGGAATCCTTGTGCTCAGCCGAACAATTTGGTATGCCTTTTAGTGTATTTGAAGGCATTTGAATTGTTGTGCCCCTGTATGGCGGCCATTTTGGATTTTGGGCTTACGCAATAAGTGCATTGACCTATACAACGGATGTCCCATACACATTGATGGGTTGTTAAATCACAATTTATATAATTATGATTTTGCATAATTTCAAAATTGCAATTTTCCTCTTACAGGATAACTGTAATTATAAAAACTAGCGGGCACCCGCGCTGCGCGCGGGACCCGCTAGAAGATTTCACGGGGAGGTAAGTAAACAAAGCGTAAGAAAATGTGATACAATATCAAGAACATTTCCTATACATAATCTAGACGGGCCCTCAATATCCGAATATCGCAGGTGCTTTTGATAATGGCAAGGTATATGTGCCCTAATCGTATATGTGCCTTTAATCGTATATGTGCCTTTGTGTTTTTAATAATCCAGATACCCAGGTAAATATAAGCCTCCCATGTGACCCCTAATCCAGGTACCCATTGTCCCATGATATCCAGAGAGCCCATAGGCCTAAGCCCTACCCCTAATCCAGTTACCACAGATGCCCTTAATAGTGCCGAAGATAGCGGGCAGTTAGTCGAATCACAATAGGCAGAGGTGAGTAATATCAAAACGTTATAAATGTTTATATTAATATCAAGCGCATGTCCTTAAATAATTAAGGTACCTAAGGTGCCCTTGATATAATGTAAGTAACATGGTGCCCTTAATACACCATGAGCCTAGATGTAAGACCCAATGTTCTCTTAAATAATACAGATACCCAGATGTTCCTAATCCAAATACTCCACGTGTTCTAAATACACCAGTTGCCCCATAGGCATAGGTCCTACCCCTCACAGGTGGCCGTAATAACTTAGGGGAGACGTCAAAACTCGACCGCCCGTTGACTGCCGGTTACGGGCGGTTCCGCCCGGTTCTTTCAGGTCAAATGTTTTACTGGTATATGAATATTCGCGCATGCAACACTGAACAACCGCCGGTTGACTTAATGCTGTAATCTGACCAATTTACACTATCAATCTGTTACTTTGCGGTCATAATAGCTCTCTCTATAATCGTTCTATAAAAAAACAACATTCATAGACTTTCGGTATTGATTTTAAAAAGTTAATTGAGCTATAAACAGATTGAAAAAGCCAACCCCAGCGAAAATCAATAGCTGTATTGTACTGGTTGTCAACTGAGACTTTTAAGTCTTAAAAGAGCCCATTACTTCAAGATGTTATTGCTCACGTGTGTGACGAGGCACTTTCAACCGGTCGTGTTCACCAAAGTGTTACTATTTGACCTCATTATGTGTGTATATTATAACAGACGACACGTTTTGTGAGAACCGAACGGAACCGGCCGTAACCGGCGGTTGCCGGGCGGTCGAGTTTTGACGTGATCCCTTAGGTACCGCACGTGTCGGCGTTATATCCATACCAATGTGTCCGTATTATATCCAGTTTATAATGGAAAGCGCAGGTATTATAGGTGCCGAAGCTACAGCGGGTTGTTAGTCATATCAAAACGTAAGATGAGGGTAATTGTAAAACAGCAAGAGTATGTCGTTGATACTCCATGTAACCTAGGTGCCCCTAATACTGACATTGGTGCCACAGTGCCAGTAATAATCCATATATATATATACCATTATGCCCCTAAGAAATCCATGTATCATGTGTATTATTATAACACATGGTGCCCTTGATTATTCTGGTACCTTCTTCACTTTAATAATCAAGATCCTCCAAGTGTCCTTAGTGATCCAATATAGGACCTCCCTGGACTATGTGGTTTCTCTTGAACCGAATATTAAGGGCACCCGCGCGTGAAGGGCACCCTGAATGGTTATTCAGGTGTTATTCAGGTGTATGGAATACTTAGAATATCTGGATTGCCTTAATATAATTATAGAACACACGTGACCTTTAATCCAGCAGGTAGACCTACCCCCAAGTGCTGTGGCGGCATTACGGTGGGTGGGGGATGCTCGAGGGGAATCCCCCAGTCGTGACCCCCACCCCAGATACCCCCAGTCAGCTTAAGTTCCTACCCATTTTGTACCCCAAATAATGAAAAAGTTGAATTTCAATGTTGAAACTCAAAAGTTGCTTTAAATGAGCTGTTAATTCCCCCTCCCCCCGATTTTCTTTATTTAGGCATACGTTCTGAGCGTTTGGTTATAGTGGGTTTTATAGTCGGTCGTTTAGTTGTATGTGATTTTCTTCCAATTTTATAATAATCATGATATATACCGCACGTTCCATTTATATAGATACCCCATGTGCCCTTACTATATCCATATTATATATTATTACATAGGGGAGAGCGGGCAGTGTTCGCCCCATTTTCATTTGAAATGGCCTAGAGACGTCAATTTTAAAGATTGAATGAACCTATTGACATTATTTAAAATATTGATTTTTGGCAACATACAACCAAAATTTCAGTACTCTAGGCCTTACTTTAAAGGGATGAGTAATGGATAAAGAGAAGTGTCATGGTGAACTTGCCCCGACAAATGAACTGATTTTGGTTAAACTGATGTACGAAAAAAACAATCGCACCCCGGGGCGGGTTCGTCCATAGGCCGAGGCAAGGTCGCCATAGGCTTCATAGAGTAGTATGTATCAAAAAAATATACCCCTTTGGTAAATACGATGTGAAGTCCACAATTTAAGGGTGGGTCATGTTTACAGAATAACTCGTTTAGAATTTTAGAATTATGATAAATATCACATTTAAGAATATTAACTTCTAATTTTAGTGCTACTCCATTTCAGATAGCTAATTTTATAATTACAAATAGGCTACAGGGGGGTGAATTACAATTACAATAAATCTCCATTGGCGAACATGCCCCATCATATGTGCCCCGTATATTGACTCGATAACCACGTATGTCCCACATACAATGACGGGTTTATATATAATTGCATCAAATCCATAAAACTATAACATACCTACCTAATGATGATTTACATAAAAATCTTCTGTACGAATATCTTTAGAAAAAAATCAATATTAAAAATGTAAGAAATTCTGTGATGTAAAACTGGTTTTTTGATGATAATTTGACAAACATTATTCCGGGATCAGCCATCATACCACCATGGGAAGATCGCAACAAAACAGCGGAACATATTGTTTGTTCGTCAAATTCAACCAGTGGCCGCAATGATGAGAACTTCACGTGGTGGGCGAACCTGCCCCATGGGTGTAACACTCCCCGCTCTCCCCTAAGGGAAGTGCGGTGGAGGGGAGGTGTTTATAAGGCCTATTAGGGTATGATGGCCCTGTATGATGGGGAAATACCGCACGTCCCGTTTATCCAGATACCCCATGTGTCTTACAATATTATCAAGTAAGGGAAGTGCGGGAAGGGGTGGCTTAGGCCTGTAATTGCATGGGTTAGTCCATCAAATAAGTATTTTCCTTCAGCCACTTCCGTCACTTTAATACATGTTATACTGGATGTGGTTTGCGCCTTGCTCCCAGTTTCTTTATTAAAATAAAGGTCTTGTATTATAATAATAGATGTATTATACCCTGGCTTTATGATTAATGTTTTTTGTGTGTATTGTTCTCATTACCGCGGAGCAACGGACTGCCTGCTTTCACCCTGTCCCGTAAACAAAATACAGTTTGCGCCACAAACGCGTGCACACTTTGTCTGCGTCACTACGTGTGCGCCGATGCGCGTGCGCCATGTTAAACGCGGTCGCGCAGCAACACATAGGCACGGTTGTTATGGTACCGACAGTTTCTTCATCGTTAGAAAACTCCGCGTTCATCTATGTTACTAATGTGAAAGTGTCATTTTCAGATCTGTGTAAGAGTTTTTGTTTACATTTAGAAAATGTCGTAAAATATTTTATTTGTCGGACGTATAGTCCCGTATAAATGCTTGTTGCTCGTGCGATCTTTAAAAATAACAAACGACCGCACATACAGAAATGTAGCTATATCCCTGATGAAAATATTTTGGGTGAAGACCATATGTCATCACTCACTCCGAAAACCACAATTTTTGTCCGAACAGTAGCTACCCGAGTAAAAGAAATTCAACATTTCGGATTATCATCTGTGATCCTTTCTGCGCATGTCTGAAAACGGGAAAATACTGGCATTGAACTATCTAATTAGCTCGTGTATTAGAGGCGCAATTACCACGCTTTTTCAGTTGAAGAGGGACGCGAGTGTAAAATTATTATTGAACTATCTAATCAGGCGAGGGACCGAAAATTAGTATATAGATAGTTATCAGGAATGGAGTAACACTAATATTAGAGGAGAATACTTTAAATGTGGTAAATTCTGAACGAGTATGTTCCACAAAAGTGCCCCCATCCCTATATTTTGGACTCCTAAATTTCATTTTGGAATAAAATTACGAAGAATAACGAATCTATGTGTAATATAGATATTATGGTACTTTGTGTAGCCTAATTCTGAGCCTAGGACAAAATTGTCCCGGCCTATGGGCGAACCTACCCCGGCGTCGAGCAAGCGCGCAAGTTCACCTTTTTGAGACACCTGTCTTTATCATTTACTTCTGCTTTTACAGGAAGACCTAGAGTACTGAGATCATGGTCATATGTAGCCAAGATATCAATCTTTCGCATAATATCAATAGGTCCATTCAATCTTTAAAATTGGTGTCTCTAGAACTCTTCAAATGAAAATAGGGCGAACACTCTCCCCTCTTCCCTACATACATTGCTATGTTCGAAATATCTTCTCCCCTTACAATGATTATCAATATGGATTTCCTTGACTGTTCACTTAAACTTATAACAGTGATCTTCCAAGTTGTCGAAACAACCATACAAAAAACACCCAAAGACATCATTGAATGTTCTAAATGAGATATGTGACCGCAGATTCCTTAGTATTTATTTCATGATATATTTACCAGATCTACTTTTATTTATGCGTTCTATTCCGTTCGTGACGTCGGAAACAGTATATTTTAGGTCTCAAACATGTATCGAATGACACATTAGTGCATCGTATAGTTTTACAACAAGGCATCCTGTTTTTCCGTGCTATTGAGTTCTATTGGTTCATGTCCGAGACATTAAGTATACGTTCTATTCCAAAGCACATAATAGGTTCCTGTACTTCAGCATTTTAAGTAGTGCTACAAAAAGGACTATTTCGGCTCTTATTTAAAGCTACTGGAGATTTCAATATCACATATACTTGACATTCCTAATGTCTGTGATCATTGCAGTACAGAATTCTTAAAAAGGATAATCCCGAAAGTTGTGAGACATAACCCCCGAAATTTGCACACACCTGTAACCATATCACGATCCGCCACTGCTCAAAGTTCTTGGTATTATCATCACGTTGACATTGATCCTTGACACCGACTCAAACCCTTATACAAGTCCTTACCTCTCTGATTAGTTAAACATTAACTTGCGATAAAACACCTGCAATAGCCTCAGCACATCATCTCAATTAATATTAAAACGTTCCGTTAGGTACGGGCCAGGAAAACCGATTACAGCATAGGCAGACCATCTTAATTGATTTTAACTTATATTTGGTCGGTGCAGAGTAAAGAATCCATCAATTGTGATCATCAATTGGATGTGAAGCATGCTTTGTCAGGAACTCGGAATGGTATAGCTTTCGAAAGGTCCTTAAAGGTATAGATGTTCCAATTGCTGGCCCGATTTTCAACTTGATGTTTCTATTCTACATGAAGGGTCATCCTTAAAATAGTTGTATCCAAAGTTTGAGTAGCATAAGTCCAATGGTTCTTATTTTAGAAGCACAAGGTGACATGAAATGTGTCCATTGATCCATTGAGTAGTACACAAACTGGCCGGGAGTAATTAACTGCATTTTGGCCTATAACATCGAAATGGAGCATATTTTGCAACAAACGTTTTACAGAAATAATGACAAAAAGTTGGGGGTTTCTTCTGATATCAAAATATGTTGATGAGCAAAAAACATAAGCGCTAAAGTGATCGCCTTAACTTGAACTGATCACAAACATTTTATTCTTCTTCACAACATCAAACTTTTAAATTATATTTCACGACGTATCGGAACCTGAAGAAAGTGTTGTAAATGAAGTACCTTTACTATGATTATTCCCACTAAGGGACGCACCATTAGATACTCAGGGGGGGGGGGGGGGGGGGGGGGGGCATGGAAGTTTTAAAAAAAAAAAACTTTGCCCACTATCCAGGAAGAAAAAAAAAACATAGCCCACCAACCAGGAAAAGAAAGAAAGAAAAATGACCCACTGCTGAGTAAAAAAAAAAAGAAGATGACTCACCCAAAAGGCCCAACTCAATGTAAAGAAAACCATTAAAACCTAAAAAAAAAAAACTTTGCCGGCTTTGCTAAAAATTAAAAAAATACTTACCGCCTACTTCGGTGGAGAAAAAAAAAAATTCCGCCCGACCCCAACTTCCATGCCCCCCCCCCCCTGAAAATCAAATGGTGCGTCCCTAAATAGCGAAAGTGCCAATCCCGTCGGCAACGATTAACACCATTTACCAGTTCGGATTCCTAACAGCTGTTTTAACTCCATTATTGTATAAACATGTTTGAATAAACCCAGTTTCAATTTCTCGACAGTTTCTGTTTTCAAACAGAATCAAGCTCCTTAATAAAATGGCCATAATTTGTCCTATTTGTAAGAAGCATCAGAGACACAAAGCTTTAAATATCAATCTGATTACTAATTCGTATCGTACTTCAATGTCGCCCTTAGTCGAGGATTTTTTTCTTCTTCTTCTCAAATCGTGTAAAATCAGCAATTTTTGGCCGAAAATCTGTCGATTTTATTCTTCTTCACAATTTTAAAAAAAATGGCCGAAATCTGTCAAAAATGCCCGATTTTTGCATATTTCGGTGACATTTTAGGTTAAAAATAAAATTTAAAAAATTAAAAAACCCCGACCGACAGACCCTACTTGACAGGACCGTCCGCCCGTAAAAAGGTGTGTTTGTTTGGTCGCCTTACCGGCAACAGTTGTATGTCTTAAGGTTCTTGACATTATAACGTTGGCAGTGATCTAAAACTGTCTATATCAAGTATTCTTATTGTCTTCAAGAATGTCTAGACGATTTACACTCGAAAATAAATCATCAAACACTTATCACCTTTCCGCAATCCGTTTCAAACCCTGATACAAGTCACTTTTCATTCCAACCGCCTCATACCGTATGACGCACCTGCAGTTTAAGCTTCCGCACCATCGCCATTTCTAATTTACGAGTAGCAGGTGCAGACTTTGCTCGACGTTTGATATCTTAAAAGAGTCGGTCTACCATCTCAATTTGGGTTTTTTAATTTACGATTGGCCAGTGAGGAATAACAATATAGAATGAAGTTTGACGTAAGGGATTGTAATATTATTATTTTATTTTATTTTATTCGTTTACGTTTCCACAGTGCATGAAGCACTAGTGTTTTTATTTTCTTAATCATTTTCACAAAATAACTTAGCATAATTATAACATATTAATGAAGATAGTCCTTTTATTGTTGTTGATAAGTTACGGAAATCATGACTCAATCAGCGAGTATCCTGTACCAGTTACCACAATTTTGACATTTTTGAAATATTTTGTGACATTTGGAATATGTCGTCTTCAGCTGCCTGCCGCGTGGAAAGTGTTTAAGGCCAATCCACCGGATGGCAATAACACGTATTTTGTCATGATTGGATTTTTTTTCTTCAATTCAATGTTTAATAAACATTATCATATCGCAGCAAA
>CM069454.1:20174622-20239574 GCA_035610835.1 Ophiura sarsii
GATAAATAACAAAAAAAACAATAACACACAGAAATGCACTGGGACAAGCAATGAAAATTGCTGTGCAATAAAACAACAAAGATATATGGTAACAATAATGACCGACGTTTCAAGTGGATATATACCACCCTTTATCAGGGACAAAATATAAAAAACAAAAGTGTTAAGAACTATAAATAAGATAATGAACTAGACAAGTCCACCACTGTAGTTATAGCACAATGCCATTAATAGATGTTGACTACTACTAGGCATCCAAGTTAACACTGAGTATACAATATCTATATTAACCATTATACAGGGTGAGTCAAAAAAAAGTTTACTCAACTTCAGCGATTTTTTAAGAACAAAGTATTCGTTTGTTTTCAAAACAATTTACTACGGTATAAAGACAAATTAATTAGCTTTGATATGAATTTTATCTGGTGTAGATTGATTGAGGGAAACTTATTTTACGCTGTTTTGAATGAAAGTGACCAATTTAACGTCCGAACACGCTTCCAGATCTTGACCATTATATTTCATAAGATACGACCAATACAAAATTACAATACCGACAGCGAAAGGATCAATTCCTTTGTTATGAAATGATTAAAGTGTGGTAATTGTGTCATAAATAGGCCTTAAAGCTGTCTATTGTCCCTCAGTGCAACCATCCTAAGCACACTCTCAAAGATCAGGAGAAAGACCAAACAAGATGCTGGATTATCAAGAGGGTTTCTATTCATTAACAGGAATATATTTTACATGTAGAGAGAGAAAGAGAGGGATAGACTATAATTACTTCCTAGTCTTACTGTGGACATTGACAATTTTTGATTGGTTCAAGGATAATGGTTACTTAATTGGACATATTTACGAAAAATAAGTGCAATATTATGTTTATTGATTTTATCAAAATACTATATCGTTTATTATTCACATTATCAGATAGTCACTGGTGACAATTTTTATTCAATATCCTCACATTATCAGATAGTTACTGGTGACAATTTGTATTCAATATCCTCATCTAGTTTTATCATGTTTATGAATATCCCTTGCGGACTATTTAATCCTTGCAATTATCCATATTTCATGTTTTTAATCTATTAGGAGACAATTTTGAACAAGTCTATTGTCTACTTAATTCTTTTAATAAACAAGATGTGTAATATGCTTTACATCCTAATCCTAGTAAACATTATTAAGCTCGTTAGCTTGAAATTAAAAACCGTGTTTTTGGTGAAAAAACAGCTCCTGTACAGAAATAGTCATATTTACTTAACGGTATCATCAAATAGTGTGATTTTTTTTCCAGATGATAGCAAAGAAATGGCGCAATCATTTAAAGTTTTGTTTGCCTTGATTTTGTGGTCAAAAACATTTTTTTAGATTTTTTCAATTAGGGTAAACCTTTTTTTGACTCACCCTGTATGTCAATTCCACGCGTGTATTAGAATCGGAGATGACTTTTTAATTACAGTTTAGATCATTTTAGACCCCGCGCCGTACGGAGCAAGGAGTGGGGAGTGGTGGGAGTAAGCAGAACTTGATTTTTTTTTTTAAATCTTAATTAAACCTAAAATCGTTTAAAATTAATTGTTTTGTTATTTTTACAATAACATTTTACTCCGAATTTTGTTCATAACTAGCGAAAGTTAAACCCTCATATTTCAGCCATTTCGATAAATATACACGTTAAACTTAAAGCAATCGTAAACTTACGTCTATGGCACGTGTCCGAGAATTCTTAATGTCGCAGGATTTTGCATTAAAAGACAGTGGGGTGGAGAAAATGAGCTTTTATACAGAGCTCTATGGAGAAAAAAATACATAATCGTCGATATCTCGAAAAGAAAATCATTAATTGCACAATTTTTTTCTTCAGATTAACTTTTTTGGATAGGAATCTTTTCTTTAAAAAAATGGGACAAATTATATAAATATAATAATTATATGTGTACACATTTAATAGGCCCTATGTGTATATACTTTTTTATTCATTTTTTTTTATTCTACTTTTTTTAAATTTTATTATTATTATTATTCTGGGCGTGTATGTTGTGTTGTAGGGGTAGAGTTGTTTGTTTGTGTGTTTGTTGGGCGTTTTTGTGTAAAGCAGGAAAGGGAGTGGTGTAAGCAGGGATGTTCTATTTGACACCTCCCTGGAGTAAGTATAGTACAACAAATCATACTTAGTGATATTTGTCATCAGTTGGTATTATTCATCATAGGGTATTTTGCATGTTTCACTATCTGTCCCCATCCATGGTAGGGGAAAAAAGAAGAAGAAAAACCACCAACGTATGGGTTTCCTGTATTAGGGGAAAAAAAGAAGAAGAAAGAAACCACCAACGTATGGGTTTCCTGTACTATGAGTAAGTCACTACCGAGTCACTATTTCATTTTCAATTTTAGCTCCGTATTTAGGCTAGTTTATAATTTTAACCATGGACTTATGTGATTTTAGGCAGATTTTAGGTCTCGTCAGGTCCTGTATTGGTCCTGTATTGTTGTAGTGATGTCATTATTTGTGTATGGCCCGTTGGTGGACACCAACTGTGGTTGTATATAATGGCGTAGGCGCGGGAAATACAACCCGCGACTTCCGAGACTCAAATTTCATTCATAAAAATAATATTGATTTCAGTTACAACTTCCGGTTTTGGGGTGTTTGACGTAAGAAAATGTTTCACCTTGACTTGATAACATAATTTACAGCATAATTCCATATATGGAAACTGTTAAACCCCTGGCTAATGTAAGCAAGGTGTAACTTACAGATACCCAATCAAAGTAGGGATGAAAATGGTACAAAGTTGGATTAAAAGCTCAATATGTTTATCAAACATAGAGAATTTTAATAAATTTCATTGAAAGGCTAGAAACGCTTTATCAACAAATCGATATAGACAATTCATTGCTCGGCATTGACATCATTGATTAGTCTCGGACTGGAGCCAAATTACCGGATTTTGTGGAATCTTAGTCACGGTATTACGTTTCAAGAATTCATTATTATATATGACGTGTTATTTCTGATAGTTGGGATCCAATATTGAGGCTCAAAAGCGACAAGAAATCATCGAAAATCAGTAAAACATCACCCGGGTGCAGCTGGAGCCAAAAGCGCGCGACCCGATACGATACGGTACATAGCGTTGTTTACAGTTACCACAGGCGGGAAATACGAAAACAAAATGTCTGTAACAAGTAGAACGGAAGATTCGGCGATAGATATGGAGCTTTCCGTGCTCTCAAATGTGCCGGAAGAAGATGAACCACAAGAAAAAGATACATTAATAGGAAATTATGATAATCTCAAGATTGAAATTCCCGTTCCAAGGGAGTTAGAAATGGCATTAACTCCGCGGATACCAAGAAAGTCATTCGCCGATATTAAAGATCCGCCGTCCACATCAACACCCGCACCAGTCAGCCAGTCAAAAGAAGCGAAATCAAGAAGACTTTCGAGACGGAAAGAAGGCGATGGTACATTTGAAAATCACTCAGATTTATCAGAAATTGTGCCAGAAGAAAAGGACATTTCTAATGCATCAGAAGACGCCTGTGAATGTGATGAAGATGTAGCTCCAAAGACTCGCGGACAAGTTCATGTTATTTCTTGCCGTTATCGCCCTGTCAGTGATCACAGGATTTTTAGCGGGGTATTTTTTAAGGGAAGTGAAATACGAGCAGGACAATGTTGCGAGTTTGAGTTTGACCGAAGAAAAAGCTTGCCTTATTTCCAGAATTCCAACAAGTTTAACCACTAAACAGCTGCAATATCAGGACCAAGCCATGAGCACAATTTCCAAGGATAATCTGATGCAATATGCCAGGTAGGTTATGATTATCGTATAGTATTTGTAAAAAAAATCCTGATGAGGTGTAATAAAATAAGTATACCTCTCAGGATTTCTTTTACTATACAGAAAAGCCAGGTTGTTTCTGCAGGTTCATCATATTGAAAATACACGTATGAGGAGATAATTTAATAAAGTTAGCTCTACAAGTTCATGGTTGTTTATTATTGGTATCATTTGATCTATTTCTAAGGTCTGATCTGATATGCCAGGAGATTCAGTAATTTGGATGATTAATTGATTTGATGGAATAAACTGATACTTTAGGCCTATGGTTTATTCCGTCAAATCAATTAATCCCCCTACGTATACATGTATTACAGGATTGCCGGAGATTCGATTCTACTTGCCTTTTTTCAGATGGCAGGCTCTCGCAATTTGCAGTATTATTAAAGAATGTCAACTGTGTCGTTCCTGGATTAGAGAGTTAAATTATTGACTATGTCATCTCCAACTTTGGGTCAATCACGTAACCCACATCCCACGGCTGCCACCAATTGTGGTGACGTGCCAATACTTAGAAAACTGATAATATTGGTTTGTGACATGTTTGTTCTAGTCCTACATGTAGAATTAAGGGTGCCAAGGCATTAGGTATGTTACCATACAGGGCCGTCAGCAGCTTTTGCCCAAGGGGGGTGCGTTTTCACGATTTTTTACCGGAAAGGGGGGTGCGTTTTCACGATTTTTTACCGGAAAGGGGGGTGCGCTTTCACGATTTTTTACCGGAAGTAGTAGTATGACGTCAGAGTGTTAGTGCTGCAGCACGCTGACGATGCGAGCGCCTCTGGCGCGAAGCCAATAACATGGTGGGGTCCAGGGGGCGAAGCCCCCGGAAGCTCTGAGCATTACAGCGAATTTAGGACACAATTTTCATGTATCTTGCCATCGTTGACCCCATTTTCCATTCATAAAACAACATGTTACCCTAAAAAAAGAAGGGAAAAAAAGAAGAAGAGATTTTCAAGGGGGGTGCGTCCGCACCCAACGCACCCCCCCCCCCCCCCCCCCCCCCCCCCCCCCCTTCTGACGGCCCTGCCATACAAACTGAGAGAATTCCTAATCCCACCTCTGCCACCAATTTTGGAGAAATCAATAGGCAATAGCTATTCCAACGGTCAACCTCAACAAAAAAACAGACACTGGCTGCATACTCGAGTTAACACGGTTTGGGAGAAATAATCGTTCAACATTTTATATCAATCTTAATAATACCCTTTTTTTAATCAGTGAATATTAAGCTAACTTTTGGGGTACTGTATGGTTTAGGAATCAAACCCGGGAGATTGGTGTGAGAGTCTCAGTCATCACTCCTAGTCCACAGGAAAAAATTCATGTTTGTGTTTTCTGGGGAATCTAACCCATTCTGAACCTTATCACTTTAATTTTAAGGATTGGGAGAGAATTGTAGGTTCTCTGGGTAAAATATTTGTATGGTAAATTATTTAATTTGTAAATGTATATTTTCCAGATTCATGGAAGAATTTGAGTCAGGAAACATCAACAAGAGATCAGTTATCAAATTATCAAATGCATATCAAATGCAAATTTGTCCGAATGGATTATTGTGGTTGAATTTAACATGATTCCATACATGTATATTATTGTCACTTTATAATTGGTGTGGAAAACTAAAAAGATTAAATGTAACACACATGCGATTCTTCCGAGAAGGGATTCTGAGCTTGAAAACCACGTCCATCCTTAAATTCAATTTAGACTAGAGAATGATCAGTTGGTCAGATGATGAAATGGTGGTGAAATAATTTTATTTATAGTGTTCAATTTAAAAATAGACACTGACTTTACAGTAGCAATAATTTGAATTGGTATCGGGAGGAAGTTTGAAAAACCTTAAGGAAGTAATTGGAAATATAGAGGGGAGGGGGCCACTCACATTTGAAAGTATAAACTGGAGGGGAATGCCCCTGAACATGAATGAGGTATGCAAAATGTAAGTTTTAAATTTCTAATATTGTCCCAATGTTTTTAATATTTTGGGAAAATGGAAAGTCTTAACTGAAATAGGCTGAAAAAGGTGCCTTACTTACTCCCAGGGCCATCCATTTCTAACACTTTACAAGTTATCATAACATCTACCCTTCCATGTTCAAGGAAGTTGAAACATAAAATGAGATACACCGACTACATGTACGTAACTTTTGTAGGAAGTCATTGAAAGCTCAAATTATCGCATAGTTTAATGGTAATACAGGAACATGTTGCAGTTGCATTTTTCCCAAGTACTACTGTAGCACATAAACATGTTATTTCCAGATTTTTTTATGACACTGACCCATTATTCAAGAATTATTTTTAGATTTTTTTTTCTCAAATCATGTAAAATCAGACATTTTTTTCTCACACATGTTTTCCAAAATTCCCGATTTTGGGACATTTTAGGTTGATTTTTTTTATTTTTAAACCGACAGACTGACCCTTATAAATCATTTCTAATTTTAAAGGTTCAATTATAAATAAATGTTACAAAAATCTATTGGCCTGACCCACACATATTTCTTGAATTTTTAAATTTCCCCATGAAAAAGTGACTAAACAACCAACCCTTGAGACTCCTATCCTCCTTTAAGGAGTGGGGTGGGGGGGGGGGGGGGGGGGGTAATCATGTTGCTTAAAAAGAGATTTATGTTTGGAAATGTAGTGTAATTTATCATGAAATTTACAAATTCTGCAATGACTAGCCATATGATGGCACAAGAATAAAAGGCAGAAAAGCTGTACAGTATACATGTATATTGAGACAAATTGTTTTTAATATTAAAATTTAATGTGTATTGTACTCTGTCTACACATACTTTGGATATTAAAATAAATTATCCTTTTGTTTTTTAAATAAAATTATGGAACATTTCGATCCGGATAATCCTTTGCTGAATCATTCCATTCCAGATTAATTCTAGATGACTGATTTGGGAATACCTGATGTTGAACCAAGCACACAGCTCACTGTTAAAATTAGAACTGGACACAATTCACAGTTACATTTGTAGTTCTTGTGAATTGTGCCCAAATATTAAAACTGATCACATGGGTAATTAAGGTGTTTTGAGCTGGGTCAGAATTTGTTTTGATTTCACAAATTCATTCACACTCCTGTTATTTGTTGAATGAGAGTTGTAGATTGAGAAAATAGCAATGCAGTCATACAGTTTACATGTTCTGGTACAATGCACAATGAAAATATTGATTCCGTTTTGGCTGCTAGTAGTGGTAGTGAGCAAATTCTCCTAAAAAGTAACCATGTAGACTGTAGCACAATTACCATAAGCCAACATTTTCTCAGATGGGTATTTTGTGAAAACTGATTGGGGCTATAAATCACCCAAGTCGCCCCTCCCTGCTTTACTGCCAATTAGTATATTTTAATAACCTTGAATTTTATTTTCTTCACTAGAATGTTTTCCACCTCTCCATGCATGAGTGGCACCCCCTGTGCACAAAATCTGACTGACAATCTGGTGACTAAACTGAAAGATTTGGGCCATTCTAATGTGGTTGTGTTAACCTACAAAGTGTTAGTCTCTCTCCCAGACTTAACCCAGCCCAGCACACTGCGTACAAAAGATGGAGACGGCAACGTATTACACACTGTTCATTTGTATGGTGGTGATATCGCAGAGAATTCTACCAAAAGCAAATTATCATCGGGTAAGATAACATTTCAATCAACATGAGACCTGCATGGGCTGGGCCCTATTTTATAAAGATCATGTTAGGATTAATCATAAGTGTGTACTGTAAGTTAAGAAGAGTTGCTATTTAATTCTTCTTATGTTATTAATAGCAATGCTTCTTAGGATAAGAAGAATACAAGTAACCTGACAAGTGACCATCAAATTTGAGAAGAATTCCTTTGTAAACTTAAAGATAGCCTCGGAACCTCTCAAGTTAAGAAGGATATATTCTTCTTCAGTTAATTTATGAAATAATACATTAAGAATCTTCTTAACTTAAAATAGTTCAGGATTTGAGACACATTTTCAGGATTTAAGAAGAATCAATACATGTAGGGCCCTGATGTCTTATAGTTTCAGGAAAAAGATTTTGTAATACATAAAAGAGGACCTGACATTTTGATTCTAACAGAATCTTTAATCGAAGGTAAAATGACAGAATACATACATGTATACACATGCAACATATAGACAGGGGAATAATGAGCAGGAAATGTCAAGAGATAAGTAACACAAATTTATATTACACAATGGAGGGACAGATGGATGAATACATGTAGTGGAAAGGTTATCAAACTTGACAGCTGATTGATTAAGTGGATTATAACAAAAGGATGAAATAGACAAAGGGGAGATTATAAAGTAAAAGGCAATAGGATTTAAAACATATAACAATCGGTGAGTAAAATCCATAATGGTGATGACTAAAAATTAGTAAAAAAGAATTTGGAGCAATATTTTGCTTTGTCATAGATTCTGACAATCATCCCCTGTCAATAAAAATAACATTTGCAACATTACCACATGCATGTAGCATAACCAAAAATATCAAAAATTGTATTTTTTCAATAAATATTTGAATATCTATAGAGCAGATGGATATAGTCAGGTGACTAATGGCTTTGAGGGTGATACAAGAATAAAAATTGCACGAGTCGGAGACGAGGGCAATTTTTTTTTATAGCGAGTGCAATATATTCAATATATTACCCAAAATTAGACATTCAATATTATTATTATTTATTATAATAGAATGTTTTTATTAAAAACATAAATAAGCCCAAACTGACCTTCTCAGCGCATATTCTGACACGCACATCTTCTGCGCAGCACAAAAAATATTGGACGGCAATATTTTCTGAATATTGGACGCACATCTGGGAACTTGGTGCACAATATTCAATACACACTTTTATTGTTCAACGTTTGGAAGGCTCATATAAATAATAATACATTTTACATACAATTGGGTTTTATATTTCTCTAGGAGGTGCTAATTCTCCTGCAGGAAACATCAACAAAAGATCAGTTATCGATGCGACATCATCATCATCGTTACCAATGTATGTACCATATTCAGCTTCAAAAACGGTGGAGGTAAGCTATGGGTTTATGGAGGAGAGTATTCAATGATCAGACCTGGGGGAAATGGGCAAATTTGGAAGCTCCTTGCCGGCAAATGTTGGCATTTGGAGGGACATTTTGCTCTTCCATAAACAAATAGTGGGACTTTTTCCATTTTGGATGGAAATTTGGGTTAGCTTGCCGGGAAATCAACTTTTTTTCCCAGGCCTGGTCAATGATGGTGTAAATCAGCAAGCCTCCAAATAAGCAGGCACCCAAGCTCTTTTTAAGGCTGTGAATGCGCAGGTAATTCGTACCCGGGTACCCGACCCATTTTTCTTCTAATTTGGACCACTCATTTGGGGGAGACCACATGGGAGTCTCCATATTGAGTACACCACAGAACTAAGTGTTCCGTATGGGTACTGTTAAAGTACTAGCCGCGGCACATTATACGGACATGTATCAGTGACTCTGCGGCTGTAAACCATACGGTTTGCCAGACATAAGAACATTTACGGTGTAGTGCTAAATGAAGTGTTAGAGTTTTACAATTTTGTCTTAGGTTACAGGCTCCATACCCCATCCATTTGAACTATACATGTATAATATAACTGATTTATTCCTCTCTATACCTATAATATAGGGCGACCTGATATACGTCAACTGTGCAAGAACATCAGACTTTGCAGTAATAGATGGTTTGGGGATAGACCTGACAGGCAGAATAGCAATAGCAAGACGATGTGGTATGATGACAATGCAACAGGTAATAATAAATAGCCGGGAGTGTAAAGTCATCACTGTCTATGTGGTCCGTGACTCGTGTAATATTCAGAGTTATTAATAAATGATATAGGGGATAGACTTGGCTCTGACAGGCAGGATAGCAATAGCAAGATGGTGTGGTGATGATGACAACACCAAGTAACTTTGTTTCTCTTAAAAGGTAGGCCAACCCAAACCAACCCATCCAAAATGCATGAGGGCGGATTATTTGTTAGCTAGATATTTGGTTCTATGAGATACGCTATATATCAGAAATTAGTCTAGTGCAAAGACTTCTATGGTACGAGTTATGCAGATTTTCCCGTAAAACATGTTGACTATAATGCCTTAGATACCCTACTTTTTTGTAGGATTGAAATCACTACGCCGGTACCGACAGCCTACATTAGCTGGTCCAGTGGTACTTTGGGACGGAAAGATCCTGGGTTTGAATACCAGTATTGTCAGATTTATATGTAAAACCTTTGCTTTCAATTATTTTTTCTCAAAATTTGGACAAAGTCAGAGTATTTATGACAAGGCTAATTTTTGATATTGTCTCATAGGTAACACGAAAAATTGGAGCATGCAACGCACATACATTGTAGTCACAAATACAATACTTCTTTCTTTGTTTATTTTTGTTGACTACACAGGTGAAGAACGTTGAGAAAGAAGGCATAGTGGGATTGCTGTTGTACAACGACCCAGCAGATATGTCATTACCCATAGTGCAATATGGTATGGACTTGTCTATGGGTATGTCAGGCATGTATGGTGACCCCCTGACACCAGGATGCCCAGCTATGGGTAGGTACACACATTTGGTACTAAGCAGTGGTATTTAAGAGACTAATTTTATCGCTACCTTTAAAGCAATCTGGTATATATGGACATCCATGGTTGTTTGTTTACAAAATATCCAGGGACATTTTTGGATTTTTTTTTAAATGTTTTGAAAATTGTTGGAAATTCACCACAAATTCCAGATATATTATTTGGGAGAAGAAAAAAATGCTTGACTGGATGACCCTACCTGAGAGGTCCGTTTGCCCGTAGAACAGTTTTGGGTGTTTTTGCTGCCTTAGTGCAACATTGTTGGTTTTTTGGTTTTTTATCAGATCTTGCAAACAATCGCAATAGTTAACAATTCTACACATTTTTTATGACTGATGTGTCAAATGACGAGACTATTTTCATAAAATCATAACAAATAATCAGGCATTTACAACATGTGCGCCTATAGAATTGATTTGTCGTCAGATAATGTAATTATGTTTTATTTCATGCAGATGGCATTCACAGAATGACAGACACAACCGCTGTTCTCCCAACCATACCGGTACAAACTGTGACAACAGATGTTGCTATTCGGTTGCTTAGCAACATAACCGGCAAAGAAGCTCCGGCAGATTGGCATGGTGGTCTCAATATTACATATCATGTTGGAAGGAAAAGTAGAAGTAAGTGTTGCGCACATCCCTATAGCAAACGAAAATGGCCCAACACTAATAACCAGACCTTATGGACATGTGAATAACTGAACTGATTATATTACATTATTATAAACCATTTCAAATCGAAGTTTACCAAAAAAATATTTGATAGGTTCCGAATGCTTTCCGATTAACCGGGTGTTTTTGTTGCATGACTTGAGTCATGCACAGAAAAACAAACATGTTTTCACCAGGTGTTTTGATAACCTGTGTGTGGATTGTGCTGGTGTTGGTGAGAGATTGTCTTCCTCACAAAGTTGTATTTTGCAGTATTTCAGTGACCAAATGGTGAGATAAAGAGATTCGGGGTAATACCTTTACATTTAACCTTCAGCACGATACATTTTTAAGTTGCCATTGTTGAAAATAGTCTCTCTACTTGTTTTACTTCTAATGGGTTTACGCTTGTATTTTAACATAAACCGCTAAGCGGACAACCAATGCTATGAATGCGACCAACCGCTTCATTACGCTGCATATGCACAAGTCCATGTGACCTGTTTTTCCGATCTCTATTTTGAAATGGTCTATTGACTGCATAAGGGTAATAATAATAATAATGGAAACTTATAAAGCGCAAGTATCCGTCAAACAAAGCCGCTCACTGCGCTACAGACAACAGAGAACATGATAAAAAGCAATACAAATGCAGAAACATAATAATATACTACTACAATTATACAACACACATGCATGTGATATACAACATTACAAAATATTGGCAAAAGCAATTTTGAATAAGTGAGTTTTTAGAGCGGTCTTAAACGATGATAAGCTACAGGAGTTCATGACATGTATGGGAAGATTGTTCCACAGTTTTGGAGCACATGTTGCAAATGCACGATCACCGAAAGAGTTATTTGATCTAGATTCACAGATGAATTGACGATTTGCGGAACGTAGTCCTGTGCGATGAGGTGCGTAATCGTGAAGAAGGTCCGCTAAATATGATGGTGCTAATCCATGGAGTGATTTGAAAACAATAACAAGAATCTTGTAGTCAATGCGTTGTTTTATTGGTAACCAGTGCAAGTCAATGAGTACAGGGGTGATGTGAGAGCGTTTCTTGGTGAGAGTTATGAAACGTGCGGCTGTATTTTGGGCACGTTTTAAAGATATACTATCCATTTTAAAGATATACTGTGAAGAATCAGATTCAATTTGATTCTTATTATCTTTAAATTGGATTAACCAGTGAATTTTTAACACTTTCCTACCAACTGGCGTCTGCAGACGACATTCCAAATTTTCACAAAATGTTTCAAAAATGTCAATATTATTGAATTTCATTTCAATATTTGGAATCACCATGAGAAATCTATTGAAATAAGTACAAACATGCCTAATATAGGTACAGTAATCCTTGAGATAGACTTTCAAATTTCGAAAGGTTTCTGAAAAATCTGTTTTGTATATATAGGGTTAAACTAATAGCTGCATGGAAAGTTTTAATTAAGTTTCTCCACAATAACCGACAAGATATCTGTCCAAAATCAACCTCATTCTTGTGCATTGTTTTCGAATACTTCATGTTTATAACTCAAACATAATTTGTAATAAATATTAGAGAACCTGACGTGTCGATTCTAACAGAATCTTTATCGAAGGTATAATTTGTTTGAAATCATCATTTTGGTATTAACTTTTTTTTAAAGTTAATAATTTATGGATTTTTACAATGTTATATGCTTCCCATTAGAAATCAATCATGGTGGAATATTGTCTAATTTCTTGATTTTTTCATTCCAGCCCCATTATGGACGGTAGAAATGGAAATACACAACACAATGGAACAACAAGACATCCATAATGTCATGTTGACTATACCAGGCACAGATTATCCAGGTATGTTGACAATTACTAAAGGTTGACATTACTAATAATGAATGTGGTAAAAGTTGACATAATACCTAATTGTCACATTATACATGTATGGAAGTTTGTACATTATGTTGCTGACGTTATGCTAATATTTTTAAATATTCAAATACTTGGTTGTTATAGAAACAAAATAATGTTTGCCCCGGAAAAATAATCTGTCCTGCGGGAAAACAGACTTCTCAGATAGGGTCGGTTGGTCAGGCTGTTGGGTGTGATTTGTGGGTGGGGGGGGGGGGGGGGGGGGGGGGTCCCAGGGTCCCAGGGTCCAATTCCAAAACAGGGGGGTCAGGGTTTTTCCCTGTAACCTCAGTGCCTACTACTTCATAATTAAGCTTGGTTAATTATAAACTTTAATGATGCACTGCTTCGATCACTAGAAATAACACCAAACGTCACATCGTCCAAGTAGTGTTCAAAAATGTCATCCTACGCAGATCTATGGTTTTATGGTTTACCATAGCTTTTTCTCCTAGATAAATGTTGGAAATGTTAACATCTTCAATCTTCATTCATGATTATCTTCATATGTACATACATTGTATATAGAAGTTAATGATAGTGTGTACAAACAGCATAGCCTTCTAAGGATAATGTACTTCATGTGACATAACTCACATACTATGATAAATGTTGAACATTTTAACATCTTCATTCATGATTATCTTCATATACATAAAGAGAAGTAAATGATAGTGTGTACAAACAACAGGGCGTTCTGGGAATAATGTACTTCATGTGACATAACTCACATGATATGGCTGCAAGAATGTGTCCTTATGACCGGGGTCACAAAACAAAAGTACACATCTGCGATGAAAATCAACCATAAAACCAATACAAATTGTGTACATCAGTTAAATAAGTATTTAGTAAGACAACCTTGGATGCATCACACCAATATATAAAATACAACAGTATTATTTCTGGTTAATAGTGATAATGATGTCACACAGTAAGACATGTGACCTCTACATATTCTATCTCAATCTCTCAATACAAAAATAACATCACCAAATTAAAGGATGGTGTGGGCAATCACCCATCTTAATAATTCCAATAATCCTTATCAGTCTTACTGGGAATATTCTAATATTTGTAAAGAGAGATGTAACATTTAAGAGTGAGCACAATAGCTTTAATTAGCATTAAATAGCAGTAACATTCTTACTAGTATCCTAAATGTGCGACCTTCATGAACTATGACACTCTATAGTAGATTCAAAATAAGCTGCTCTAATCAGTCAAATCAAAACATACTTTGTATGTTTGCTGTCGGATGGGATTTAGCTAAATATTTCAGCCAAATAAGTTTCCTTGATAACGTATAATCTCACTTTTCTGTTCTTACCAAGTTTTGACTATTTTCCCTGTTTCACATTACAGATGAATATGTATTGATGGGAGGTCATTACACAGGGATGATGACAGATGTCCCGGATATGTCCAGGGCAACAGGGTCTGTATCCATGGCAATGGACACAGCAACGGTTTTAGCTGGTCTGTTAGAGGATGGCTGGGAACCCAAACGTACCGTCATGCTGGGGCTCTGGGAAGGGGCTGAGATGGCCAATGTTGGATCAATGGAATGGGTTCAAGTAAGTTATTAATAAACCCCTAAAATATATTCAGACATTTTTTGTCAAATGCCTATATAAAGCTGATGTGTTCAGCTTTCCAGTTATACCAAATTTGTTAGCAATCTCTATTTTTATTGCTAAGCAGCACATTTGAGAATATGATGAGGTCTCAATACGAATGTGCCAAAATCATCACTATTTTTTTAATATAGCCCAACAACTATTGACATAAATATATACAAAACTAAATTGTTGCACTGACATATGCTCAAGCTCGGTTCTGATTGTTGATGGCAAGTTGTTCCAGGCATATGCTGCCCTAACATGAAATGTTCGCATACCTGAGTTAAACTTAAATTTCGACACAACCAAAGTATTACTAAAGGACTTTGACCGTGTGATCTAGGGGTATGTGGCATCCTATACCTATACATATACATATGAGAATACCATTATACACAGCTTTATCATAATAATGCAACATTTATTACTTCCTTTCAGGAAAAGACAAATGTGCTTTACATAACCTTATGCTACAAGGAAGCCACAGATGCCTATATATATATAAATCTGTAGACTTGATTGTGCAATTTTACTTTTCAATTTGTTTTCTAACATGGTGAGAATGTATAGAAGGTTCTCATAAGCTCCTGATCAGGGTTTGTAAAAATCTGTTGAAAAAGGGAACAAGGGCAAATACATGATAAAGATGCACACAGGCCTCAAAATAAGAAATGAAGAGGGCATGCAATTTAAGGCAATTTGGAAGGAGCACCAACTTTCTCCAAGGCAATTATGTACTTTTGAATGGAGTGAAAACAGCCAGAATTTGAGGACATCAAGCCAACTAGGTAGGGCATCGAAGGCAATTGCCTTCGATTAATTTGAGCCCTGCATGCATATTTTTGGGGCACTTATGCTAATTTAAAAACAAAGAAAATTCTTTGAGTAAAACATTGAAAAGATGAAAATAACACTATTGATTCCTGATTTTTTTCTTCTCACATTTAGGAACATCAAAGGGTTCTAGCTGACAGAGCAGTGGCCTATATAGACTTGGATACAATGATGGGACCAGGGATGAAGATAGTGGCAGAAACATCACCGTTACTTATGGGTGTAATCATGGATGCGGCGGATCAGGTGAGGCATTAAGTTGGATTAGGATTAGGCTAATCGGATTACTAAGACATCAGAAGCATATAGATTTGGATGCAATGATGGGACCAGTGATGAAGATAGAGGCAGAAAATGGGTGTTATCATGGATGCAGCGGAGGTGATGCATTAAGTTGGATTAGGATTAGGCTAATCCGTTTACTAAGATTGCTGATGTGGTGCACAGAACTCATTATCATAATTGCCGTATTCCTATCAGACACTTAGATTGTGATTATTCCCAAACAGCTACCCATTATTTACACCTGGATGGAGAGAGGCAAATGCGGTAAAGTGTCTAGCCCAAGGACACAACATGTTGGCCGCAGTGGGACTCGAACTCACAACCCTCGATTATGAGTAAAATATGTGCTTATATCCATAAGATAAAACATAAAGGACTTGTAGCCCACATTGTAAAAGAAATTGTTATAACGCACACATAAATGTTAGCCTTCGCATTATTCATGACACTCTTGTATCTTTATTATTCACACAGCTGGAGTTAACCGATGTTGTAACCACGGCAACACTAGATGGTATGGGTGATCATGTACCGTTCTCACACATGTTGGGGATACCGTCCGTCAGTTTTCACACAACACCTGCAAATAAGGTATGGTCAGCTCCAAGTAAGGTATGGTCAGGCGACCAATAAAAGCCAACCCTGTTGTCCGGGCAAATGAGCCTCTAAGCTAGGGTCCGTCAGTCACACATATATTTTTTTTAATTCAGAGGAGGGCGCTGCCTAGTCAGAAACTTCAGAGCAGGGGGAGTTGCCGCGAGTCAGAAACTTGAATGCGGGTTACCGTCGAGTCAGAAACTTGAGAAGGGGAGGTTGTGTCATCCACACGCTGGTGCAAAAAATGGAGCTTGACTCGACAATTTTACAGCAGGTTCGCACACAAAAAAGACAAATTCTAGAAAACAAACGGGTCTGTCTGGCCTGTAAAACAGGCATTTTGTGTCCCGCGAAAGACTTTGTAGAGAGACAGTTGTCTGGTCCATTAGGAAAGGTTGAAAATTTAGTTTTCCAACCAGACAACATTTTTGTGTTCAGTTAAATCCCCAAAAATGTCCGGTGTTGTACTCACGTGGGTGAACATGTATGACACCACTTTGAAGATCTTTACTGATTCATGCCAGATTTGCTAGCAGAATTTGAATACTTATTATGGATGTTGATTGTAACTATAGCTCCCCTTGAATACAAGTTTGCTTCGATCTTAATCTTATTGTGTCTCCAAGTTCAATTCTGTTGAAGTGAAAAACTTTCCAAATCCATATCAGTTTATATATAACATTGATATTTTATATTTCAGGATTCCATCCCTGTGCCAAATCTTGATGTATCCACCACCATGTTAGCAACCAAGACTCTGCTCCTATTGGCTGATGATCCTATGATCAGATATGATGGCTTCTCATTGGTTGAGATGGTAATGGATTATGTAGATAATCTAGAAACACAGACGGCAGACATGATGGCAGAGAACAACATGACAATAGGTAAGAAGGACTTAAAGCTTGTAAACATGACCGGGTTCTACTGAAGATACACACAGGTCCTGTGTCCCGTAAAGGACAATGTGATAGAAGTGTACACATATGTGATGCGATCTGTGAAAACCCATCGGATGTCACAAAATGTGAACTAGGGATTATAGGTAAAATGTATAAAGTGGTCAAAAAAAGTAAGTCCCCCCCCCTTAAATTTGATCACGTTTGTTTGCACAGCTCTACACATGATAAGACGTTTTGAGAGATTGAAACACTTATGAAAAGCAAGAACACTTGGCTACCCATAAAAAGTTTCTCCTTTTCAATATCATTATTACTTTTCCCAAAATAGTCACATTTCTTTAAAATGATGTTTTCAAAAAAAGTGGCAGTTTTCAAGATTATATACGAGTTTGTGTGCATAAATCCACACACAGGCGTTTTGAAAGATTGAAACATTTTTGAAACAGAAAAAAACATTAGCTACCCACACAAAGTTTCCCCTTTTCAATACCATGTTTACTTTTCTCAAAACAGTCACTTTTCCACAAAATGATGTTTTCCGAAAAGTGGCACTTTTTAACGATAAGATTTTGGTTATCTGGTTATCCGCCACAATTTGGTTATTGTTTCAATTGTTTTGGTATCAAAATATTGGTTATTGGTTGGATAATTAGCAAGTAAAATGGTTATCCGCCATAAAATCGGGTCAATTCAGGTGTACGGATTACCACTTTTTCGAACACTGATCCTGACTCTGGCGTGAAGTAAGCAACCCTAAATATTACAGAAATGGGGTATATTTTTGCCTCTCAGCGTGGACCACATAATAATGTAAAAGGCGGTGTTTAATGCATCAGTTTGCACAAAAAGGTGGTGTTTGAAAATCCCTTTGAAAAGCTTTACCACACTGATGTATACCTTATTGTATATTCGGGGAATGTGATAATGGAGGCCTGTGCTAGTGATAAATATATTCCCAGTCAGACGGACAATTTGAGAGATTTGTTACATCGAGTATTGGCTCCAATCATTTGAAATGGCGTATTGTAGCATTGTACGTAAACCATCTTCAAAATTGAATTATTCCACCACACAAGGTTTATTTAACGTCATGTTGTAATTTGAAGTTAAATATTTCAGTATATTGCCTTTCGTGCCAATAACATCAAATTTGCTTCACTTTTACATTTACATTTGCAGTTCCGTTGAAAGAGACAGCAATTCAGTACATGCAAAATGTATTGTCATTAGAAGATATGGTGGATGAGCAAGGCAAGCTGGGAGATCCTGTTACCATGACAATGATCAATGATAGGTTAATGAGTCTGGAGAAATCTTTAGTCGTGGATGGGACTACGGATACCATGAGGTGAGTACTGCATGCAGTGTATGCATTAAGGATTTGATTTTGTATAGCAAAAACTGCTCAATGAGCTTATACATTTTGAAATTGTTTTCTAAATTTTGTATGTAAACAAATGGCATAAAATTGCTACATATTTCTAAAATTGTGTAGCTGTTAGAGAGCCAGATATCATTGTTTAAAAGTTCAGATTTGGCCCATGAGCTGCTAGACTGGGACCTCGCATCCCTCTATATGGCCGCCATCTTTAGAAATGGCGGACCAAATTGAGGGACTGGTAAAAAACACAGCAAACAAGTGAACTGAAGTGACATGGAGAGTCATGACACTTGCGGACACTTCTAACTTAACTGCCCATGTGCAAGTCTTCCCAACAGCAACACCAAAGCCCCTGATTGGTCAAATTTGTAGTGTACAGTATTTACAATCGTCACACTGCGCCGTATGGGGTAAATCAGCTTGCCCCATCGCGTCACACCATGTACAACACTGCATGAAACCACTGATGCAGTGTGGGGTATAGTGCGAGAATAAACATAAGCTATAAAAGCTATAAATGTTTATTCATGAGTTTATCAGCGCACCGTTTTAAAACTTCTTTTTTTTCAGTCTTCACATTTGAGCACACTCGCTGGGTCTGTGTGTAAATTGTAAAGATGGGAAGGATTCATTCTAGACTGGGTCGCTGTGACCCTCTATCAGTCTTCACATTTGAGCACACTCGCTGGGTCTGTGTGTAAATTGTGAAGATGGGAAGGATTCAGTCTTATGAAATGCCAGATGAAAATTTGTGGTCTATATTTTCATGTCTAAAGTTTTTATTTATTTCTCTTTATATTTTGTCCAGACATATACTCTATGGATCTCAGCAAATGGAAACATTCTCCGTCATGATGGAGGTTTTAGCAGATGATGATGTTACCATGGAAACGGTACAAGAGATGCTTACAGTAGTACAATGTATACTTCAGTCAGCCACAACATCACTTGCTTTAACACTTTTATAGCATTAAATGACAAACGGTAAAAATTATGTAAACGTAATCTGATGGTCCAATCAGAGGTTGCCCAGAACATCTATATTTTAATCAGTTCCAAATTGGTGAGAAATATGCTCGCAAAAGTAATCCGTACTTTACTGCGCGATTTTGGCATGCGCTTCGCTTGTATCATGCATGTGATACACAACGTCACACATGCAATGCAAAGTGTTTTGTTGCATACATGCCTGTCTACATTCCACTGTAATACGTTTGAACAGACATTGAAGCAATATTACATTCCATATGTGGTTTCATTCAGACAAGCCTGTTGATGCCTCCAAATTAGTTTTCTTTAGAGAATGACAATTATGTATTTAAATTAAACAAAATAGCCGACAAGTTTTTGAACATGCTAATTATTCTAGCATAAACTATTTAATTTGTGAATGAAATGTATTGCATGCTTGGGGGTGGACCCTAGTACATTACAGGGCTGTCAACTCTCCCGCATTAAGCGGGAGTCTCCCGCCTAGACACTCTTTCTCCCGCACTCCCGCCTAGCATATAAAATCTCCCGCCTCAACGAAATTACCTCAATTAAAATGTTTATCTCAACACCTTTATACTAGCTTCCGTCGGTACATTTGCGATTTTGACCATATTTATGTTCGTGCATATTTGAGGAAAACATCATCACTACCCCCACCTATCAAGATTTCAGCTGCTGGCGGGAAAAAAAGTGTTACAATTTTTTTTTAGTCTGTATCTCTCCCTCCCAGCAAATCCCAAAAGTTGACAGCCCTGTACATTACCAGAAACCAATACGGCATTGCTGCCATAATCTGTCTAATAAGTAAGTGCCTTGGGATTTTTAAATATTTTTAGAAAAAAAGTGGTAATATTTGTTGGATATGTATTACATATTAATATTATATCATGTAGCTAAAATTCACATTCAGGAGATTTTGATGCAATTGAAAAAGATAAATGAACTGGTTTGTCATGTTTTAACATTTTATTGTTCTGATCGTAACTGTAACTTATTTCCAACTGATTAAGTTTAAAGCTTAATTGCATACAAATTGAAAAAAATGTATATAGCAGGTGTCTTGTAAAGAAGGAGGCGTTTGTTAGATTGTAAATATGTCTGCAACTTGTGGCCAAGGACTATAATATATCATAAACCCTAAACTAAGGTCACACATTTTCTGCTTTGTAACTGTCGAATTCCGCGTTTTTCTGCTTTGTAAATTTTGCATTTTTCTGTGATGTAATTGTCCTCAAAAAAGCTTAAAATTTACGTTTTTTTACGATCTATACTCCCAAAATAAACACACTTTACAGAAAAACACATCATTTTTAGGTTTTATTACGTATCGTTTTTTAATATTTATATTGTTTTATTCAAGACTATTTATAAATTTTGTGTTTTGGACGGTTTTTTGTGCATTTTTTCCCCTTTTCATCAAAATGTTGTTTTCCGCGTTTAACCTCAATTCGCGGATTCGCGGAAATTCCGCAACGCAGAAAATGTGTGACCTTACCCTAACTAAACCCAGCTAAAGTATAACCATGACGTCAGA
Source organism: Ophiura sarsii (assembly GCA_035610835.1). Taxonomy (NCBI): domain Eukaryota; kingdom Metazoa; phylum Echinodermata; class Ophiuroidea; order Amphilepidida; family Ophiuridae; genus Ophiura; species Ophiura sarsii. The sequence continues at coordinate 20,195,821 of CM069454.1, forward strand.
GTGTATTTGAGTGAGTGCATGTGCGTAATCCTAATGCACCGGTCCGTGTATGCACTCTTACAATCCAAGACAAATTCTGAAATATGGTACTGTGGATCCGGGGTCACAACTGTAGGGCATAATTAGATATGCAATTTAAACTGTTGTCCTGAAATAGGAGTAAAACTATTTATTATTTATGTTCATGTATATTCATTGCAGAATATGGCTATTTCTAATGCAAAGTGAAGTGTTAATTACTTGATGTAAAATATTATTAAACAATGAAAGCTTTAAGCGCTTGTGGGAGGATGAGGGGGGCCTTCATATTCATAAATATGCTGAAACAAATTAAGATATTTGTTATAACGTAGGTCCCATGTATGCATTTACTATACGGTAGTACTATTTTACGGTAGTTAACAAATACAACATGGTTTCTTTCGGGAAAGTAGGGCAAACTACTGGTCCCGCAGTGTTGGATGACAGGTGACTACCTCCCGACGCAGAAGGAGGTAGTCATCAGTCATCCAACACCAAGGGCCAGTAGTTTGCACTACTTTCCCGAAAGAAACCATGTTGTATTTTGTTTTATTTCACCTCAAATATATTTCATTATCTAAACTAAATTAAAAATCAAAAAGCTTACGTTGCTCCCACGTAGGCTCGTAGTCGTAGTAGTACTAGGCCTATGTCTGCCTACACCAACAGTACACACCACTAGCCAAGAAACGGCAGACTTAATTCCCCTGGCAGAAGAACAATATCATTTAAACCCGTTTCCTAGTTCTTCACAATCATTGCTGCAGACCTTCACAGATTTTGATGCAGCATAGTAATCCAAACTAAGCCTAAAATCTCTTTGGCAGATGTTAATAGCAAACGACGCCATGATTGTTGTTGTCAAGCAACTTCTTACTTGGCGTCACCGTTTAACATGTACGTAATATTCATAGGCTCTAGAATTGATTCGGGTGATCAGCAGGAAGTAGTTCAAACTCTTGCATGTTTGGTAGTACAATAAACCTAAACAAACATTCGGTAGGTATTTTTATATATCCGACTTGGTTAAAAAAGAACCAATCAAAAAAGGGTATACCCTTATAAATATGTATGAGGTGTAATAAGATGAAATGTCTCATGACAACCACATGATGTGCTTTATTCCATCAGATACGTGATGCCTGGTACCCAGAGTAAACTGTTACCGATCATTGTCTTACCATTGTAGGTTGATTACAATATGTTTGTTTTTAAAGGTTATCAGGATTATTTTAAAAACTTGCCTTGCATATTGCACAACACTTAGTTCTTATATATGTTAGTATAATGTATTATAATTATATTGTTGTGAATGATACATCCTTGATTGATGGACAGAGCTTGACCAATCATTAAAGTTTCTCAGTGATTCTCAAAAGGTATATGGGCAGTTCAAGCTCTTCAGACAGTTTTAAAACTTCTATGAGGGTCATTCAATAACTTCTACCTCCTCACTCATAACATCGCTAATATGAATGGCAAGCCTCTGACATTTGTCATAATTATAGCTACAAATTTAGGGTTGAAACTAAAGGCTGTTATGGTCGGTTTCTGGCTAATTAAGAGGGCACTTTTCTCCAAGAAATCGGTGACTTTTATTTGTCATTGTCTGTTCAAGAGATCTCTGTAATTTAGAACGGTTTTAATTGACCTATAGGTACGGTACGTTTTGTCTCTTAGAATTGGCCAAATGATAGCACTTAGGAGACATTTGGCTATTTTTTATCCATTTCCGTCGCACTAAATGGACCATTGATTTTCTCCAGCAGAATACAATCAGTACTCAGACCAATTTACTATGCTACAATTGTGGAATATTTCATACGACTGGCTTATATAATAGCAAAATTATGAGGTAGGAGGTAGAACTTATTGAATGACCCTCATAGTATATCGAATATTGTTAAACTATTATTGATCATGAATTCCCAATTTATACAACTTATTAATTGTGTGAGACCAATGCCTTTCTTTTGTCAAAATAAACTTTTAACATGCAGTTCAAGCATGACTGTGGTATAAAAACCTTTGGTCGAAAAAAGTTAGAAATCTTCAGTCGAAAGTTTGACAACTAAAACAGGCACATATTAAAGTGTTTAAATCCACATTTCATAATCTGAATGGTCAAACAATCCAAATTTCAGAATTGTAATGGACCAATTTGTCACCAATATCAATAAAAGAGCATTCCATTGATCTCATTGATGTTAAAACACCTTTATATTGAAGTTTCATTTTTGTTTCAATTTTCATAACAAAATAGTATATACATGTATAAGAATTTTTTTCTTCTTTTTCTTTTGATCAAAAACCCTTGTAAATATAGGGAAATCCATACATTTTTCATTATTCTAGAATAGATTTTCTGAAAGTTATAGATATTCAGGAAAAGTATTACAATAATTACTTTGATGAGCCTGAACAAAATATACTGAAAGTATTTAATCAATATGATGGAATATCAAGTTGTCATATTTTTAAAGCAAATTTTCAATGCAAACAAACATTTCTTTATTAAAAACATGTACCATAAACACCTTGTATATAATGTATATATATTTTATTATTAAGTGTATTTTGTGGTACTGTACATTAGACATGGTATATGAACCATGTTCTTTTATGTGTTTACACATTTTTAATCAGTGGATTATAGTATTTGGAGTTTGTGGATATAATTTTGTATACAATGTATCATATTTAAGAATAAATATGAATGAAATTGGAAAAAAATGATAGAATATCTTTGCAATTTGTTATTCTTAAGTACAGGGTGTTCCTGAATGATTTATACCGGGACGGGAAAGATGCATTTTAAAGTATAAATACCATTGTTATTGGTCAGACAGCTTATAATTCTAATATTTACATATTATATTTAGCTTTCTTAAGATTTTTGAATTATAAAAATCTGGTGTTTTCAACAGAAATTATGGACTCTCTCTGTCAAATCTGGTAGATTCCGCTTTTGACCCAAATCACCTCTTTTGAAACTCATAGAATAATTGAACATGTTCAGGTACAAATCTCAATTTAAATGACATGCTGGCAATTTGAAATTCTAATATTTGAATGGTATGAGGGAATTGTTCAGCTTGAGAGAATTATACCATACTTTCTTAAGCGGCATTTTTGAAGTTGTGTGTGAGTTTTATCTATCGAAATATGCTGCAAGTGAAAAACAGGTCTTCACCGATTTTCAAAAATCACAATCACATGGCATATCAAAACAGGGAAGAAGATATTTTGATGACAGAGTATGTAGGAAACATGTTTCTCATTATATTACAGGTATTAGATTTGGAATACATTGATGTTTTTTGGGTTTTTTTTCAATAATTCTGGGACACCCTGTATTATGCTTGATATTATAAATGTTACAGGGATTACTGATCGGGGGGGGGGGGGCATACTCAAATTATTTTTGACAGGGGGTGTGCCCTCTGGAGGTTTGAAATCCTGACCTGCTTTTGGGTGTCAGAATAGGCTGACTAGAAAAACTTGACTAGGTTTTTTGTGTGATGTAGGATCCATGATTGAGGTTATTTGCAATTTGGGACCTACGTTTAGGGTTTTCTAGCCCAAATCATACCCCTTGTACTCGAGTAAGACCCCCCCCCCCCCTTGTATTGTGTTACTTATTCTTGCCTACACAACTCTATATGCCCATATAATAGACCAGATACGTGTGCACGGTGCCCTTAAACCAGGCACAGTACCCAATATGACATTTTACATCATCATCATCATCATCATCCTTGGGCTGCAGAGCAGGCGACTACAAGTATTCCCATTTGCCCATAATAGACCAAGTATCCCATGTGCCCTTAAATAACAGGTACTATGTATACAGTCATAAAAAAAAGTAACTATACAGGTAATAAATGGGCTTTTAACTCTAAAAATATATATCCCTAAAAATATTAAATTATAAAGTTGTTGAGAAATTTATTGTCTTTAATATCAGATATTGCACGCTAGGATTTGGTGATTATTGAGGAAGTGACACTTCAAAAGGTATGGGGCAGTCCGATTTTCATTTTCACATTTTTTTTCTACATGCGGACCCAGCTGCGGCAACATATCAATAACCGGTAGTGCAATTGGGGATGTATGCGCATGTTGGATAGTCGGATTGATCAAAGCGCCATGAATAAACAAACAATTAATAAACAATTTGAATTTGATTGGACTCGTCCAACAGCCTTTCCAAATTGATCAAAGCGCCATGAATAAACATAAACAAACAATTAATAAACAATTTGAATTTGATTGGACTCGTCCAAAACAAAAATATCATTCCTTTGTTGAGGGACTCAAGGAAGATTTTGATTTGATTTTTTGAAGATTGTGAGTGCTATTATTATTGAATTATAAATCAAATGCATATAAAAGTATACAGTTTTGGAAAGAAAATGAATCAGAGAATCCAAATTTGGCGTCAATTTTGACCAAAAATGTTGATCACAAAATTCACTTTTTTAACAAAGCTAACAACAATAATTTTGAGTAAAAAATGCCCAAATCGCTTGATTATGATGTAAAGACAAACTTGGGACGAATTGCTCATTTTTAACCTAATCTAATATCTTTTGAAATTTTGACCAAAAAGTGCCAACAAATTGAAACAAAATAGAAACTTTTTTGTGGCACTTTTTAGTCAAAATTTCAAAAAATAATAGATTAGGTTAAAAAATGAGAAATGTGTCCCGAAGTTAGTGTCTTTACATCATTATCAAGCGATTTGGGCATTTTTTACTCAAAATAATTTGTGTTAACTTTGTTAAAAAATGTTGGGTCAAAAATGTGATTTGTTGTGATTTTCTCAAAAAAATCAACATTTTTGGTCAAAATTGATGCCAAATTTGGATTCTCTGATCTATTTCCTTTTCTAAAAATGTATACTTTTACATACATTTGAGTCATAGTTCAATAATTACAGCACTCACAAAATTCTGGATAGAGGGAGCAACCTATAATTCTGGTTTTCAGTTATTGGGAGTGAACTCTCATTCAAAAGTAATAGTCATGTCTTTGAAGACAGGTTAATTAGAGTTATAGTTAAAATTGCAAATCCATTGCAACGATAGAGGGGGGCCTATTATGCTTTACATAAACTTTAAAACAATCAATTTTGTAATTTCTCTGCACACATTTTTAATTCACTCTATTCCTGTTCAAAGTAATATCTCAAATGTACCGACTTTATAGCTCATTGTGGTGGATGGACACAATGGGTTTTTGATATGAAACCAATTAGTCATAAAATTATATAGACCAAAATATGGGTAATTAATGGGATCGAAGAAATGGATATTAGACTATGAAGCAAGACCATACGGTAAGTAATGTTATTATGAGATGCCATGGTTATGGGGTGTCGTATGGTACTCCACCAGGCTATGCAAATGGACATGGAACCGGGCGGGAGGGTATTGGCTCCCCGGCTATTTGTTTTGTAATGTTTTTGTATGTTATTACAAAATAGAAAGAAGGATAATCTACTCGTTTTTTAAATTATTTTTTCATAAAAACTAGTCAAGTTGTTGGGCGGGGTATTATAGACCAGCAGCTCAGATCAGTTTGATCAATCGAACGCGGTACCAACATCTAACCAGAGGAGCATGGTGTTACCTACTTTATGCTAATAAAAATGCGTTTGGTCAATCATTGGAGGTAACATCTCAGCTCATCTCAGTATGGGTATAAATACACACCAGGACACCGGTATAGCGTACAGCAAGACTGCATGAAGAGAGTGCTGGTAGCTTCACCAACAAAGTGTTTCTAGAACTTTGAGTCAAGATAAACATGGAATGGGGAAATGTGGGCTCCACAGTAGAGCTAAGTTTTGGGCTATCGAAGAGGCACGCGTCTAGTGCTACCTCAAAGTTAAAAACAACACTATAAGAAAGTAGGGGGTTGGTATCTACCGTATGTTGTAAATAAAGTTAATGGCTTGGCTAGAGCATTACTTTCAAGAACTATTTCAGAATGGTCTTGGTTTCGTTGCCTACGAGAAAGACAGAACCCATCAACAATTCCCCAAATTTAAATGCAGCCGATAGTAAAAAACAAAACTATTAAGGAGGTAGTGCAGTTGGTTTAACGACATTATCTATGTTAACGATTCGACTAATGTGTTGTAAATAAAGTTAATGGCTCGGCTACATCATTATTCCAAGAACTAATTCAGAATGTTCTTGGTTTCGATTGACTTGTTATTGGGATTCAATTTCACATATATTGCCTATGAGAAAGACAGAACCCATCAACAATTCCCCACATTTTTAATGTAGCCGATAAAACAAAACAAAAAACTATTAAGGAAGTACTGCGGTTGGTTTAACGACATTATCTATGTTAACAATTCGACTAATGTGTTGTAAATAAAGTTAACGACTCGGCTACAGCATTATTCCAAGAACTATTTCAGAATGTTCTTGGTTTCGATTGACTTGTTCTTTAAATTCAATTTTACATATATAATATGGCCTACATGTACGAGAAAGATACTCCATCCAGAAAGAGCTAAATTTTATATTGACATTATAGAATTTATATTAAATCCTTTGCTACCTAAAAATGATTTTGATTCAATTCTAATTCAATGCATCAAAATAGCGCTAATGTAATTTTGATTGAGATCCTATAGCAATCATGCAATAATATTGATTCCATTCAATTAAGATCCGGAAATGATAACCAAGTACCGTCTTGAATATCAAATTTTAAGTTATAGGCCTAGGCCTATCCCCATAAATAAAGCATATTCTGACAATGTCCAAGATCTCAGTCCTCAGATTAAAGCAGGGTCGTCGTCGGGAAGGGACTGGTCCTATGATAGGAAAATGAGTGGGAAAAGGAAGCACAATAGATGAGAACTGTTGTAACTTTCATGGTTACATCACATTGTATTTCCTGAAGGGAATTGTGCGGCCTATTTGGGGGAATTTAAGGGATTTACTTAATTCCCATAATTTGCCCTTTGCCTGGCTTGACGGGCAATTTAGCATAATAATGGTAAATGTACTCGCGCATGCGCGCATTTGTCCAAGAATATCACTAGAAGCCCGTTTAAAACAAAATGTACCTTAACCCAACTCTACCCCCCCCCCCCCCCCCCCCCCATTTCAGAGTGTTTTCTTCAACGTGGAAAATCGACCAAAAAAATTAATAATGTTTTTGGTCTTCACATTACTGTATGAACCTCAGCTTTAAATCTAAAAAATGCACTGTTTTCCAAAATGAATATCTTTGTGCAATGTATGAAATATATCTTTAATCGTATCTTTTTCCAATCGTTATAATGTGTTTTTAAAAATTAGCTCAAAAACAATAACATTATGCTTTACTAATAACGCTGGCATTGGTACTATGACTTTATGGGGTGGGCAACGTAATAAACATATACAAACACATGTAAACAAATATATCCAACATCGACCAAGGCAGTTTATTTGGTACACAAACACATCTTGTCCCCATACATTGAAGCCCATTTGACAATATAAAGCAGTAAAAAGCAGTATACACACTCGTAAATTACACAAGAATGCAATTTCAACGACGAGGATGGATAACGTAATAAACATAGGCCTAGTAGCAAAACTGTTTAGTGCATAATTTTTATAAACGCTTATTTTTACATCACAACACATTTATTTTATATTCAATCCTCTTTTACCAACAGAAAAACAAACAAAAAGTAATAATGCTTACCATATATATAATCTCACCTAACTTGTTTTAAATGACACAAGCACATATTCTATACCTCAAATTCTAAACATCCACAATGATAATATATACAGAACTTAGTACTATCAAATGAAATATAAGTTTCTATGTATTAAGCACCATCAGTGTATTCAGCAATACCTAGTAAATGGTATTTTAGTAAGTTAAGTTGCCCAAAGTCCACCGAAAAACAGTTCTATATATTGTCGACTTTCTCTTTTGATGTAGGGTAAATATGGTGAATAACGTAATAAACATGGTCACTAAATCGACAGATGTAACATGGCACTTTACAGGTATGTTGTTAGACTATGACATTATTACCTTTATGTAAATTATAATAGCACTAAATATTGAATAGCCTTTTATGTCTTTAAATTAGTAAGATATTGATTTGTTTTATTTTAAATTATGGTATTGGTAGTAGATTTGTAATAAGACTGTACTCTGATGACCTTTTTTGTCTCCACTATTGCATTTGGTTCTGCCGGTATCGCCATTGGTATTTTTGCACTGTCGCCCATATTCCTGTATAATAATGATATTAAAAACAAAACAAAGTTGATGACAAATATTGCAGCTGTTTTAGCTAGGTATACCGTATTTATTCACACAATTATACTAATTGGTTTATTACGTTATCCAATAGCCATAGAACTATGCATCAATGAAGCATGCAAACAAATGAGATTGTGTCAGTATGTGAGACAATATGTATTTACACTAAGTTAACATTCATAAACACATAATAAATGTTGAATCACTGTGAACAGGGTGCAATTATATTTATCAAATGATGAAAAGTTTATTACGTTATCCATTATAAGGTGGTTTCAGTCCTGACAAAGAATAGTCCACATATTAAAATCATAACATTGGATACAATGTATGATACTCAAGTACATCAATCATGAAAGTTACTGAATTGACGCCAACATTGACATGATAATAGACAATGAGATTGGTTACGTTATCCTGTTTATTACGTTATTGGCGATAGCAACAGTGCCTAATGCTAGCTTATAACATTATATGCAAAGCAATCAATGTTGACGTTAGCGATACCTACTACATTTCTTCACATTATAAACCCCATTCTGATATCATATGTCCATTTTCAATGTTCTTAAGAGATTTATATGACTTCAGCTATGATTCAGCTTAATTTTCATATTACTTACAAGAAAAAAAGAAGGAATTCTTACCATTCGTCGTGTTTTTTTCGCACTGTACTTTTAACGAGTATTCCCCATGTGTGCCTGCGAAGAGAGCCTGCCACATGTCTTTGCTTAATACAGTCGTAGAGTGTGTCTGTCTCTTTATCGATTTATTCGATAACGTAATAAACGATAACGTAGTAAACGTTTTTCGTATACATAGTACCATGTAGACAATCTGGAAAGAGCTGGCGAGTGAGTGCTCCAAGTAACCAGAGAGTAGGCTATGTATATGTATCAAATATATATAGGTTTTTAACAAAAAAAGTTTGTTTTGATACATAGTTTGGGAGAAATCTGAATAACGTAATAAACATCCTTAACAAGGTCGCATGCTATTCAGCATTTTGATTTTTTTTCTCAAGGTCAGACATGCTGCTAAACAAATTTGAAAATATTATTTTCAAATACCAACGTTCTTTTAGACTCAGAATATGTACATTTAAATGTTTAAATGGTATTTTTGAACAACTTTGATATTCTATATATCGCAGGTAACGTAATAAACATCAATATCTCGGACCGTGAATAGTATTAGATTGAAACAGGTTAACATCGTAAAAAATATGCATTTTTTTCAAACCATGGAATATCACTATATGTTCTCTACAAATTAGCACACATTTTGTAGAAAGTGTTGTACTTTTCGTATTGTAATTAATAAAGGCAACATTTACTTTTATGCCGCGGACATGGACATTTCGCTAATTTGGGGTATATGAGCGCAAAATTTGTAGTGAAAACACGATCAGAAGTATAGCAAAGTATTGTCCAAATAGAAAACATCGAGATCTATCAAGAAAATAAGTTTTTCAAGCAAGAAAACATTGTATAAAACGGTATTGGACCAAAGACATCAAAAAGTTCATTTTGCACTGTTTTCATGAGAGTTAACCATATCCTCAATCAAATTGATATTAAAAGATGACCGACAGCCCCTGGGCAGTACGGACCTTGATGTCCTCACGGTGACCTTACATCTAGGACACGTAATTTTGTCAGTAACGGCGGACACGATATTTCTCGTCGTGCACACATTTTGGTGAATTTTCCCGGGATTTTACACGATGCACGAGTGACGAGCAAGTGAAAAGGAAAGGTATTGCACTAGTTGATTACCCAAAATTGTATCGGATTTTAGGTAAAAACGCTTAGCTCTTTACGTGCATAAAGTTACATTTCTTAGTGCAGAATTTATTTCCATGCTAACAAAATAGGACAACAAATTGAGTGAAATCGTGACCACCGCCGTCTGTGTATTTTCATGCATGAACGATCACGCAACAAAACGAAACCCATCCCACAGCGTGCCATAGCCTATGTGACACGTATGCCGTTTGATGTGTCTGTGCGCTCTCGTCAACTTTGTACCGATTTATAAATTTGCCTCATTGATGAGGGTAAAATAGGTAAGTTTTAATAGGATCTGTGCGCAATAGATTTTCGGGAGAAGTTGTATGTCGTGAAATGTCTCAAAATTCAGGTTATTTTTTCAATAACTAATAAGCTTTAAAAAAAGTTTTATACGCAAAATTCAACAACCTTGCATGCAATTACACTTACTTACACCATGGACTTATTAGAATAATAAGTCCATGCTTACACACAGTTAAGAAGGTGAGGCTATTTTGGTTCTGGTAGAAATACTACGAGAGTCAAATGGGTACAGTGCCACTTGGTGTTTTGTGCAAGCTGGAGCGACAAATCGGATTGAATTCTTGATTTAATGATGGGACCTGGAGTGGACGAGTATGATACAGTCTCAGTGTTAAAAGAAGAAACATAATCATGACGTTTAATATGGGGTTGTGGACTCTCAGGTACAGGCTCCGTAAAACTGCCGTAACTTCTTCAATATTCATTTAATCTTTATTAAAGTATACAGTTTTTTGGCAGAAAAGGGTTCAATGAATCCAACCATGATAATGAAATTGACCATTTTGGAGAAATTTATAAAAAAACACTTTTTTTGACCCATTTTAGGTTTGGAAAAGATAACTCAAAATATATTTTGTCAAATTTTGTCATACTAGTTTTATGATAATCCTATTCCCCAAGATTTTTTACCTCCAACATCATGAAAATCACATTGTTCAACTATTTGGATGAAATTAAATCCGGTAGCTCCACATGCACAGAGGATTTGTTGAAAAAAAGATCGCAGATTATAGTATACAAGATTCACCCATTTTCGACTGTCACGTTCTAGAAATATGTCTAGTGCAGCTGGCATTTATAAAATGTTTCTAAAATTGCGGATACAAACATTTTCGCAAATCGCTCATGGATGACTCTCAAAATGGTGATTTGTTTGCGTTTCGCTACCTACTGTAGTCACAAATAAAATATTCTAATGTGAGTGTGACTTCTTTCCTGTTATTTTTGTACACGTACATATACAGTAGCTCTTAATTTTTCTGCAATATGCCATGAAAAGACAGTATTAGAGAGTTGAAGGACAATATTTGGTCTCCCAACATCAAAAGTTGAGTGAAACATTCAAAACAGTGTTTTTCAGGTGACCAAAATAAAATTGTTTGCCTTTTTATGAAGAGCCAGCTGTGATACAGTTATTCATGTATTAGTTTGAGACTATTGATCTACATGTAGGGGTGTGAGTGTTCTCCTGTGTTTGGTATAAATAGGATTTCTAACATCTTGATTCTCCAGCAGATTGTATTCCTCAGCATCTTTGTATGTTTCTACTTGACCCAACCCAACCCAAGTTTGCGTAATATAAAGCACAGGCTATTAAAGTATTCAAAGTATTCAAAGTGTTTTATTGATATCACCAAACAAACAGGTATAATCAAAACAAAATACATAAAACATCAACTAAAGCTACGTTAAAAACAACAATTACTTAATACTTAAAAATATAATATTTATTAATACTGTTAGAAAATAGACACGATGTTAACATATAAATTCATCGTGTCTAGATATCTAATGATTGTCGAGCCTCAAAAGCTTGTTTAACATATTTAATGACGGGTTGAATGCAGTCATAGTCAGAGACACCCATGATTGTCGTGAAAATCTCATTACTAGACATTGAATCTAAATTGTAAATGTCGGAGAGTGTACATAAGAGATCATCACGTAAAGTTGAGTAAAATGGGCATTTCATTATAAGGTGAAATTCATCCTCAACCAAACTTAAATCACATAATTTACAGATTCTGTCCTGAGGTTGGATTTTGGGTGTAACATGTCTACCTTTCTCAATCATTAATGAATGAGCACTAATTCTTAATTTAGTGAAGATATTTCTAGTAGATCGGTTGAACATAACAACATAATTTTCAAGAGAAAATGATTTTTTGAAAAGACAATAAGACCTCAATTTAGCTTGAAAATTACTAATAGTCTTAAACCAAAGATGACTGTAAACAAGCTCTAGGTTAGAAGTAATAATTGGGCAATTCCACGCGTTGCGGAATGACATTTACACACAAAAATCCACTTTCTTTTGGGTGTAAAACCCAGAGATTTGTAGTTACTCCCCATTTTACAACTTTATTTGATAATAGCGATTGATACTCAAAAAATTAACCTAAGGAAAAAATTAGACTGCGCTTCCAAGTATCCTAATTTGCATATGCAAATTTGCGTTGCGGAATGACGCAGACGATTGGTGATTTTTTTACATGTTTACACAAAGTGAAAACTCTGTGAACTTTTTGGAGTGTATCATTATTGAAGTTACTTTTTAGAAGGTTTGAAGTGTTAGCTAACTGACAAAAGCATTTTCATAAAACTTAATCATCAGCTAGGATTTCTAGTAGGTCATCAAAAAATAAAAGTAGGTGTTGCAGAATGACGTTGCGGAATGACAGTGTGAATTTGTGTGCAAAACTCCATAGAGAAAAGAAAAAACATGTTTTTATGCTTTAATATGCATAAAAAATAAAAGAAAGAGTAATCAGTGGCATTTCATATGTTACAAATTCGTGAATACAAGTAACCCAACTATTTTCACATTGAAATCATCATTTACAGGTAAAGTAGCCATGATTTTGTGATAAAGTTGCCGAATTCAACAGCTTGCACATCAAAGTTGCCTAATTCAGCGAATTATGAGTTTTCTTCAATTTTGAAACTTTTTTAGAAGTTTAGAGTCCATATTTGAATGAATTATCATAAATAAGGATGATCTTATACCAAGTACACAAAAATATCACAATTTGCTCAATAAATTACCTAAATATGGAATAAATACCTTTGTCATTCCGCACCGTCATTCCGCAACATGTCATTCCGCAACGCTCGTTAGCGCTATTTATTAACAGAATTTTCCAATTTTTTTTTGATCATTGTGAAGCATATCAATTGTGTGCAGAAAAAAAATAGTTAAATGAAAATAGGGTACATATTTTTCTTGCTATCCTAAAAAATTGTACTTTTGCGTTGCGGAATGACATGAGATTATGCATACTAATTACCTGGATTAACGAGAGTAATCGGCCGTTGATCAAAATTAAATTTATATCAAAACTTTTCCCATCAGTACTACTATTGTGCCTGACATTTTTTTAAACATCATACCTGTGTCTAAAAGATATGGAATAAATAAAAACAAGCCTTTTCACTGATTTAGTAAGCTGCAAATATGCAAATTTATGCTAATTAGTTTATACATCAAAAAACATAGCATCGCTAAACAAAATAAAAATTCCTGAACTTTGGACTCTTGCCTACATTATAGGCATAGAATTAAACTTTGGATGCAAATTTGAAATTTTGGCTATTTGGTTGACATTTGCTTGGAATTGCCCAATTGTATTAAAATTACTTGGTGTAATGCAGTTTGGTCTATTCCATATATCTGATCTTTTAATGAGATCAAATAACCCTTTTATACCTGATGACCAAGAGAAAATACCTGTATTACATAGTTTACGATTATCAAGTATTGCATCTATAACAAGTGAACGACAACCCTTCATACATTTATCATTTAAAGACCACCAATACTTTAGAATCTTCTTTGACAAATAATCGAGGTAACATCAGAATGTACAAGAAATTTAAGGAGATAAAAGTGAATAAACAAAAAGATGTATTATTTATAGAATTTTAAACTTCCCATTTGGTGGCAGTGGTGGGATCCAACTGAACTGAACAGAATGAAAATGTCTTTTTTATATTTTCCTTTCATTGATACAATGTAGGTTGTTCTGTTAATGTTTCATACATTATACATACATTGTACTTGTGCTGGGCTTCATTGATAGTAGTCTACTTCGAATACTGTGTGTAATTTCACTGTCACACAATTGAACAATATCCTCTGATACAATGTACTTTGCCATGCCAAAAATCTCTCCCATCCGAGAACTGCCCCAAACACGGTCTACTGACATTAAATCGACAACAGAACTGCGATTTAAATACACTAGGGACAATGATTTTGATGCATAATTGACGTCACAGCCGGTTCGTATGTAGTATCACTCCCATCATAACGCGCTAATATTGAATTTGACGCCTGTACATTTAGAAACACATGAAAGTGATATTTCTGTAGCTGTGTAAGAGTTTATAGTTGAGTTTATAGTTTATTTTATTGTAAAACACGATCAAATTACTGTAAAACAAGTTAATTTTGCGAGCAATTTAATTTTGCGACATTATATTGCCGCGAATTTATGTGTGTGAAGATGACAGTAGTGGTAGAAATGTTACTTTCGCGAAATTAAGTTACCGCGAAACTAGTGATGATTAGCAATTCGCGAAAAAAAGTTGCCGCGAAATTAACTTGTTTTACAGTATCTGTCCATGTTCGGACGTATAAAAAAACGTATAAAGGCTTTTTACTACGCGATATTGAAAGATTCAAAATAGCATGGAAATAGTCACATTACGGAAATGTAGCTACATATCTCTGAGGAAAATATTTTGGGCGAGGACCAATGTCAAGGCTTACTCCTGAAGCTACAAATATAGACCGAACGGCGGCTATCCAGTGCTAGAAAATTGCCATTTTGAAAATTTGAGGAAGACGGTGTATAAATATTCATATACGAAACTTGATCGCGGCAAATCTCAACCCAGAAGTGCCGTTATTTGCTTATTTAGCATGAAGGCGATGTCGGAATCGTATGATATTTTGGATTTGGGCTATGTTGATGATTATCTTTACGTTATTTGCTCATTTAGTATATCGATACATCTCTCAATGCCCCTTTAAGACGAAGTAGAAACAAATTCTCTGAAATTATAAATGTGGTCGAAAAGACACCTTGAACTTGGGTCAACTTTTTTGTTGTTGAACCACCCGGTATTATACTCCTTCTGCATGTCTTCTTGTGAAGGTTAATTTAAACCAATGACTACGAGTAAATGACCTCCATGCCATCGTCCTATGGCATAGAAAGAAAATGGGGTCAGAAACTGAAACAAAAATCTTTCACAAAACTAGAAAAATGATTAAACTGACAAAATAGTAATAATTATGAAGGCTTGACGAACTGGTGTATGAAATTCATAAAATGCTCAAATATTATTTTTATTTTGTGTATTTTACAGGCCGGTAAAGTTGACTCATATTACAGGCCGGTATAGCTGACTCGGAGACAACAACTCATCATGGCAGGCTGGTTGATCTGGCTTGCGCTAGTTGTAGCAAGATTCTGGATCTGTACCTATCCAGGACAGCTTAAGGGATATATTCATCCAGATCAGTTCTTCCAGATAGCTGAGCCTCTAGCAGGTGAGAATGGGTTTAAAGTCCCACCAGGGAGGGGAGGGATTTGGAGTTAAGGGTATTTGGGGAAGGAGAGGTTGATATGGTTTACATGCTAAATATTGCAAGATTCTGGATATGTATTAGTACCTATCCAGGACAACTTCAGTGATATATTCATTCCGATCAGTTCTTCCAGATAGCTGGACTTCTTGCAGGTGAGAATGGGTTTAAAGGTGTAATGGTAGTGGTGAGGGAGGTTGGTAAGTTGATATGACTTGCCGTTGTAAAATTCTAGGGTTGTGCTTTTGATATAGCAGAATGAGAACTACTCGCAATAATGGGTAAAATACTGTGAAATTGGGAGTTAGGGGCTGTGTTCATCATCATATCAGTTGTAAGATTCTGGTGTTGTACTATTTGATCCCAGACAGTTTTTAGGACTAAATACTCCCAGATCACCCCCCCCCCCCCCCCCCCCCCTGAGAGCAGAACTTCTCGCTGTTAATGAAAACAGTTCAAGTCATTTTGAAACCTTATTTCCTACCAACAATTGTAATTCATAAAACTGCATCATTTTTAATGTAACTTTTTCTTCTTCTCAATCTTGCATTCATTTAAACTCTTTGATTGATAGCAATTTGCATATCAAAATAAATAAAACAAATTTCCTGAAAAGTTGATTAACAATCAGAATCATAGTTGTATAGCTCCAAGAAAATAAATGGTAAATCAGTTACAACACTTCTGCTGTATGATGAATACAGATCATAAAGCCTATCACACAACTACACGTACATTAGGCTTATGAAAGTCTATTCCAAGTCTCCTGTTACCCGCTCGCGTCACTTTTTCACCTGCGTCAGAATTTCAAGATTGCCCAAAAAATGCATCATTTATTTTCAAAACATCATCTTAGCCAGTTTTAGCAATTTCAAACATTTTTTTCATTTTGTAAATTATGAAACTGGGGAACTAGGCTGAAAAGCAAGGCTTTTTATCATAAAACCTACCTTTTGCGAATATCATTTTGTCACATTTTATTCAATCTATAATGAATAATGAAAAAGTTGCCTCATCACTCAGCAAAAAAAAAGTTACGGGAAACTTGCAATCGACTCTCATTAGCCTTAGGCCAAAAAAATAAAATTGACTTGCCCTTTCGGTCGGATTTTGTAAAAAAAAAAATGTAAACAAAATTTACAGGGAGATACTACACAAAAACACGTATTAAAGAAAAAAAATTGTTGATTTTTTTTAATGATTTTTAAACAAGCAGATACTACTCAAAAACACGTTTTCATCTTTCTTTATTGTTGCGTGCTTCTTTCAATTTTTTTTAATTTTTTTTAATTTTTAATTTTTTTTTGAAAATAAAAATAGCGACCCTAGATTTCCGAAAATTCGGGTGGGTCGGAAAGGGCAAGTCAACTTTTTTTTTTTTGCCTTATCATATTCATTACTATTGATCAGTGTTTCTATTTTGTCTTCAACAGGTGATGTATTTGGGTTTGACCATTTCCGCACCTGGGATTGGAATGCCACGTCACCAGGACCAATCCGCAATGTCTTTCTTCCATACATGACAACAGGTGTTAGTTATTTCACTCTCAAAGCGTTGGCAGAAGCAGGAATAACCACCGTGAATAGTTATACTCTACAAGTGTTCCCAAGATTAGCAATGGCCACAGTTTCACTAGCAATCGACTTTGCCGTGTATGTAACTGCCAAGAAGTTAGGCGTGAATCCGTGGAATTGCTTGACGATACTGGCAAGTTCGTATGTAACATTGGTGTTCAATACAAGGACATTTACTAACGCATTTGAATGCAGTTCGTTTGCATCTGTTCTGATGCTAGTGGTGTTGTCTAGACAAGACCAGCTGAAACCGATCATGAAACCAAATCAAAAGGAGGAGAAAAAGGAAGAGGAAGAAGGAGACGGAGATGGCAAAAAGAAGAAGAAACAGAAGAAGAAGACAGCTGCGGCGGTGAAAACCGAACCAACCAAACGGTCATCAAGGGACTCTATTATAGGATTCTGGCTCGGAGTTTTCATTACAGAGGGCGTGTTTAGTCGTCCATCCTTCCCAGCGTTTTTCCTGATTCCAATTATCTTTTGGGTGACAGGTAAAGAAACATCCCTCGGTGTGAAAGCAATTTGGGAGATTATCAAAAATGTGTTCTTCTTGCTACCTGGTGTGATTGTCATGACGATAATTTGCCTCGTGATGGATTCCATTTATTACGGAACACTTGATGCAGGAATCTTTGATAGTACTGAAGTCCTGCTGGAGCATCTTGGATCGGATCTCTTAAAGAATCTGACTGTCACGCCGTGGAACTTCATCAAATACAATCTTCAAGACAGCAATCTAGCTGATCAAGGATTGCATCCTCGTTTTACTCATTTCCTCGTGAATCTTCCACTTCTATTCTTGCCGTTCTTTGTGTGCCTTCTGATGGAGATTCATTCCGTGTACAAAGCGCGTAGTCAGAATCGAGTTGCAGGGTTTACAGCTTCTACGAGTCGCGCCTTTTTACTCCTCACATTCCTTTCCCCTGTCATGCTCTTGTCTATCATCCCGCATCAAGAAGCACGTTTCATCATCCCGGTCATAATCCCATTGGTCTTGTTGTATTCAAACTTTGTAACAATGAGAGGTTCTTCCTTTCCCAGCGCGCCGTTTATACTCTTTAATCTGCTTGGATGTTTCCTTTTTGGCCAGCTGCACCAGGGTGGGTTGGTTAACAGTATAGAGCATCTTCGTCGTATTGCTAAAGCACCTGTTGTTGATAATACTCCCATATCCTACCACTATGTGTTCTTTCACACCTACATGCCGCCTCGTCATCTCTTCTATCTTCAAGATACGATCCTCCCAGCTCATGCCGATCTAGAAGATGAGAAATACAAATACATCTTGGATAGAGGAGAGAATATCGTAACCGTCCATGATTTAATGGGAGCTAATCGACTCGATATGCACAGCGTTGTAGAAGAGCTCTTATCAGATTATAAAACGCCTACACCACCGCCGTACGAGAAAAAGATACGGATTATAAGCCCGGCATCTTTAGATCGCATATTCTGCCGTCTTGGAGTAAAGTACAATTTTAAGCGTAAAGCTAAGTTTAGTTGGCACTTAAGTATGGAGGATCCACCCGAGTGGTTCCCAACAAATTCCTGTGTATCAGACAAGCAGCGTGGTTATAATCGAATGGAATTTAGAGAGAGATTGGAAACTATGTTTTCACTCTTTGTGTACGAGGTAGAGATCGTGCGTCTGTTTCCGCCGGAGACAGATCCTGTCAAGATAGCGGAGTTAAAAAGGAAGAGGAAAGAAGGGTGGGAGAAACGTAAGAAACAACAAACTGAACAAATGTAATGGTATCTTGCCCTGTTACTATCCCTTACCCACCTATAGGATGCCTTTAACACTTTCCACGCGGCTATTGGTTTTACCATACAAAACAGATTTTTCAGAAACCTTTCCTAAATGTTAAAGTATATCTCAAGGATTACTGAGCCATTACTAGGCATGTTTCTACTACATGTATTTTATGCATTTGTCATGGTGATTCAAAATATGGTGATGAAACTCAATTATTTTGACATTTTTGAAACATTTTGTGACATTTTGGAACTGTCGTCTGCAGACAATTGCCGTATGGAAAGTTTTAACAGTTGCCTTGAAATAATTAACTACCTTGAAATAGGTGCCTTTTCACTGAAGGCATCTTTTTTTTTTACTTAGCCGTAACTAATTTCCAAGTTAAACTAAGAATTTTCTACTGCCAGAAATGTCCACAGTCAAACTTGCAGCACATTTACCAGTCTAAAAGTTTATATGAATACCTATTGAAATTAGTTTAACTAGGAGGATTCGTAAGTTAAACTTGATAGAATTCCTCACTAAAACTTTAAAAAGAAATCAGGTTATTTGTTGTTTCCCATCTACATAGGAAAAACAAGCAATCCTTTGAAATAGTGTAGAATTTTGAATTTAGATTTAGACAAATATTATAATGTATAATTAATAGTTAAGTGTAGTTCATCAAAAAAAGTAACTATACAGGTAATAAATGGGCTTTTTTAAAGGGATGTTCTGATTTTCAACTTGATGTTTTCTATTTTACATGAAAGATCATTCTTAAAATTGTCACATTCCAAAGTTTGAGTTGCATAACTTCAATGATTCTTATTTGAGAAGCACAAGGTTGCAAGAAAATTGCCAATTGAGTAGTACACAAACTGGCTGGTGGTTAACCACCTTTGGCAGTAATCAGTGGTGTACCCAGCTTTTGGAAACGGGGGTGGAGGGGGTAAACGACCATAGTTAAACCGACGAAAGGCATGATGTACCATCAAATTTTTGTTACAGACTCCCAAAAACAAATCGTAAAACTTGCACAATTTTGTTCCTGTCAGCAGCTGAAATCTTGATAAGGGGGGGGGGGGGGGGGTGGGGTAGCGATGAAGTTGACCGCATAACCGGCCGAGTAAATCGCAAGGTCAAAATCACAAATCTACCGACGGAGGGTCGTTTTTACCGATGGGGTTATTTTGGGTGGGGGGGGCATGGACCCCCCTGGGCACGCCACTGGCAGTAAGTAATTCACCACATTTTAGCCTATAATTTCTAAATGGAACATTTCTGAACTCTAAGATTTTACAGACATAATGAGAAAAATATGAGGATTCAACTGATATCAAAATATCTTGATGTGAAAAAAAATCATAGGCCAAAAAAAGTGATCGGAACATACATCATGTACACCTTAAACTCTAAAAATATGTATCTTACCTAAAAATATTAAATTATAAAGTTATTAAGAAATTTATATTATTTAGTATGCGATATTGCACGCTGGGATTGGTGATTATTGAGGAAGTGTCACTCTAAAATGTAATGTGAAGTCCGATTTTCATTTTCACATTTTTCTTTTCTACACGCGGATCCAGCTACATTGTACGGGTACATTATCGATATTACCGGTAGTGCATTGGGGACTATCAGGTTGGATATAGTCGCCCGTATTGTTCCGATGGATTAATATGCCACACACTCTACCTGTCATACTCTCCCCGGTGTTGAAATGTGAAATTGAAACTTTACCTTACATTTTAAATTGTCACTATTCAATATTCAAACAGATCCTAGCGTGCAATATCTCATTCAAGAAGATACATTTCTCAACAACTTTATAATTTAATATTTTTAGGTAGGATATATATTTTTAGAGTTAAAAGCTCATTTATTACCTGTATAGTTACTTTTTTTGATGACTGTAGTATGTTAATGTAGGTGATAGCTTTTTATTGGTGACTTGAGATGTTTAGTGTTGTTGGACCCATTTCACTACTACAGTGGTGTTGCCTATGCGTATTGCACATAGCTTGTCCCAAAACTGGGTAAAAACGGAAGATCTGGTAATTTGTGTAATAAATCAAACCATTTGCTATTAATGTTTGAATGTTTGAATACATGTAATGTCAGGGTACATGTAGATACCTGACTGTAATTTGTGAAATTTCCAAACAAGAATTTTTAGATACATGTTGCGCATGTACAGTTACGTCGGCACTGTCCGGAGGAAGGGAAATAGGGTATGGTACTGCATTGAATCAACCGCTTATTTTAAAAAAATGACAGTGAAATGGTATATAATATAGGCTGTAAATGTTTGCAATACTTCAGTACTGCAACTTGTATGAATTATATCAGGGTTTGTTATGTTATACAGAGTGGTCCAAAAAAAGGTTTACACTTTTTTAGTGGCAAATTTATCAAAATTGGGGAAACATGTTTAAATTATTTTAAAGATATTCCTATAAAACTAAAATATCTTTTTGGTATATGGTAAAAACTGCGTTGAAATTAAAGCTCAAATTAAGAAATAGCGTCAATTTAATGAAAGCTTGTCAAATACAAGTTTGTCCACACGCAAGTCTATGGCAGTCATGGATGTTTCCATAATAAACTCCTCAAAAAAAGGTTTAGAGAGTTTTTGAGCCACCTACATTGTATTACTCATTTATTTGAGACATCTATTTCTCATTTATTTGAGACCTGTTTGTATCCTTTTATGTATCAGTGGATTAGCTAATTTCCTCCTCTCTAAAATGACACCACTTTTGTAACAATCGATTGCTTCATGGCTGAGTACCTCCCCTTTGTTTACAGGTATAATTAGGGCCTACATGTACATACTATTGCAGGAAATTGTGAACACAATGCTATTGAGTTGACAATATCCCATAGACTTGCGTAACACGGGGACAAACTGGTTTTTGACCATTATTCTTTAAACCGTCGCCATTTCTTTATTTATGCTTCATTTTCAACGCCGTTTTCACCATAAATCACTAAGATAATGGCGTTTAAGATAAAATAAATCAATTATTAGATGTCTCGTCCATTTTCTAGAAATATGCATCTTAAAAAGTGTAAACCTTTTGTTTGACCACTCTGTACAGCAATTATGCCATAACAATTTGTCTTTAAAGTGGCTTCCTTTCTGCTCCCATATGTATACTATGGGAATAATTTTATAATTATGTTTTGTAGTTTGGTATAAATTATATAGGCATCAATGATCAAATAGATAGATCATAATGGTAGTCAGAGTCTGCTATTAACCCCAGGGGGATTCAACTATTACACAGCAAGCATGCATCACCAAAAACAAGAATTAAGTTTGACTATTTTCAAATGATAACTTTATGGTCAACTGTGTTTGCTTGTTATAGGAGTAGTGTCGAGTAGGCTGTGCTGTAAAGCAACAAACTGCTTCATAATATTTTGATGTATAAATGGTCACAGTTTGTCTTTATATGGTTATGTTTTTCTGAAATATGTTTATTATTACTTCTTATAGAAGTTAGACCTTTTGGAACGGTAGTTGCTACTCCCGAGTTTCACGCTGGTGCGATCATCAGACAACTTCACCAACCAATTGTCTGATGATCGCACAAGCATGTAACTCGGAGTAGATTTCACGCTGAATCTCATTGAGCACTCTGCAAGAAGATTACTTCCTTACCCATACCCAGTATATTACTGCTTTACATGTATGTGAAGAAAAAAATAAGATTTTGTAATAAGGTACAGGGTTTGTAATAAAATACAAAGAGAATAAAATGACTGTTTTCTCGTTTTATTACCATAGAAAATACCACACAGGTAAAATACAGCATGCCAAAAAGTAAAAGATGGCACGTTTGAATAGCGCGCTATTTACTTGGGTAGTTTAAATAAAATATATGCACAAATAAAATATATGCACAAAAATGCACTGATATTTGGGGAGTGTTGCTTCAATGCTTTGACGTCCATTATATTGCAGTGAAATCAATAGCATCTATTAAAACGATGCTGATATCGTTGTGATTGGTCCATTGTGGTTCCTCTATTATTCCTTATATGGAATAGGTCCAAATCAATAACCGATCGACCAAATGTTTATGATCTAGTGTATTGAAAAACCAAGCATAAAAGTTCACTTGTCTTGGATTTGACAAATACCTTCCTTAATGGTAAACCATTTTTTATGTGTAATATTTCAAACTAATAAAGACAGAAATTACTCCATAATTTTGTATTTAATATTTTGAATTGAAGCTATGTAAGAGTTTTGAGCATACAGTGTACACAGATTTTAGGCATGCATCAATCAAAATCAACAGTAGTGCAAAAAGGACCTATAACTTGGCTTTCATTCAAAAAAGATTAAAAAAAGTTGACCATTGCGTTATCATGTTACACTAAATTTAGTAAAGCCCTTAATTTTATAGCCAATCCACGGAATGGTCAAATTATCAAGCGAATCATATATTCTAATGATGGTTGATTTTGCAATCAGCTGAGATGCCTCTTTTCAGGTGTTTTCCCCTTGAATTCAGCACTTTTTGTACTCATAATTCCACAGTTCTATTTACTTCCAGTCATTTTAAGATTTTGTATCCAACATTCAGCCTTTTCAGGTTTTTCACTAATTTCATTGTTTGGCATCTCTGAATCAGCCAGCCAACAATACAATGGGTTATTGCCATCCGTGAGTTGGCTTTAAAATACAGGGTGAGACTAAAATTGATGTAACATTATGACGCGAAAATCAATTTCAAATATTCTTATTTTGAATGAGAGCCAAATATGTGGTCTTTTTAGCATTATCATTGGTTTTGAATATACAGGCCTGGCATTCTTGTGGCGCTTTTGCTAAAAAACGCATGTTCTTCTGACTCTCCCTGTATCTATCTTCGTAAGTTGCTTTTGTTGAGCACCTTACTTGCAACTTTTTGAGATCAAGATAATGTTTTACATATTTACGCCCTGTGGGGACCCTAAAACCCCCAAATCCATGAACGGACCTGACCCAAACCGAGACCAGGTCCTGATCCATCTAAACTGCTCACACAAAGTTAGGAAACTTTTTTTAATCAAGTATATTTTTATCATTTATTACCCTCTTGTATTATGTTGCACATCAATGGAAAGCTGAAGTGTTTTTCTTTAAAATGATACCAAATGTGCAATGATGACATGTTGCTGGACTTGGCCACATGAATGAGAATGAGGCAAAGTCACAAATCAAATGTGCCAAAATTACCGTTATCTGTGCTAAACAGTCAATAGGTAATGGCACGGGCTCTCTCCAAATCTGTAAAACGTGGCATATTGAAACTGCAAAACGTTTACCTTGTCTCAGAAAAATGTACAAGTTGTAGGCCTAAACCTTTCATCACTTACCTTCATGACCTTCCACCTGGAGTCATTGTTAACCCAGTCTTGCAAATACCCAAATAATGGTTTTCTAACGAGATGAGGGTTGGGGTGTGTGTGTTGTGCTCACTGGTGCAAATCTTTGTAAACCATTCATGGTTCTCAAGCATGACCGGTTTGATTATTGATCATTACGTATTGACTGTGTAGCACAGATAACGGTAATTTTGGCACATTTGATTTGAAACTTTGCCTCATTCTCATTCATGTGGCCAAGTTCAGCAACATGTAATCATTGCAAATGTGGTATAATTTTAAAGAGGAACACATCAGCTTTCTATTGATATATAACAGATACAAAGAGGGTAATAAATAATAAAAATATACTCGATTCAAAAAGGTTTCCTAACTTTTTGTGAGCAGTTTAGTTCCCTCATTATTTACTGGTCCCATCCAGTCTGAGGAACATATAGTTTTGTGTCATCTAACAGACTGTTTGTAACAGTCCAACCTGTTGATCTTGATAAGTGAATTATGTGTAATTCTGCATTGACTGTCCTGAAGTGCTCAAATAAGAACAACTGAATAAAAGGGTAATTACAGTGACAATGAATTATTTAAGCACTAAACAACACTACCAACATCAAAAGATGGTCTTCAAATGCTTTTGAGTGTGAAGATAAGGTGATTAGGCTGTAAAAAACTAATTTTCTTTTGGGATCATTCAGTCTGAAGTGTTCAATTTCTGCTAGCTCAACAGTTGATCCAGTCCATTCATACACCATTCAGCAAACCATTCATGTTAGCTCCATAACTGATTGATATTTTCTAGCACAGCATGTCCATCATTCTTATGAACCATAAAGAATCCCTGTACTGCTGCTACACTGACTGGCTTCTTGCATTCCGACACTTTGGAAGCAAATTCTAAGGCCATTTTCTGTCCAAGTTCAGGATAAAATCTCATGTACATTTGTTCTAGTTGGTGTTCAGTGGCGTGACCTATTAGTTGTTTGACGTCTACACGACCAGGGCGGATGAGAGCTGGATCCAATCTGGAAAAGAAATATTCAAACAAAGAATTACATAACTTGAATCTGATTTCCAATCCAAATTGGAAATTTAAGCTTTCAAAACCTTTCTGTCACGACAAGCGTAAGAGTAAACATTAACTCTAATAGCAGGGGTAGCATTTTTGATATTTTGTGGTCTTTCGAATTTAACAATTTTAAATTTGGATGTGTGCATGGGACTCATAATCATGAGGTTGTGAGTTCTAGCCCTGCCGTAGCCAACTTGTATCTGCATTGGGCAAGATACTTAGTCTCAATTGCCTTGTTGACTCAAGCGAGATTGGGTAGCTGTGAAGGATGATATTGCAATCTAAGTGCTTATATGGTTTTGCACCTAGCCAGTTGCCATTATTATTATTATTATTATTAATACTTGGAGCATTCAGATCAGCAGTATGTTTAAAACACAAAATTAAAGAGATGACCTCTATACCCTTGCAGAAAATTTACATGAACATTTAGCCGGCACTAACATCAGTTCAGTGACAACCCCTGCCTACACATGTCTGATCAGGCAAACAGTGGCGCTACCTTTCTATCATCCACCACTCTGGTAAATCTAAGGGGGAGGGAAGGGAGAGCGGACCTAGTGATTAAGTGTTCTGCCTATTCGCTCTTTGCACGTGAGGAGAGCCTTGGAACCGGAATCAGATTGAATGAAAGTATTGCATCATTTTACAATGTATCACTGCATGACCAGTCAGTCATATTGTGCAGAGAGTTGAACTAGTAACATAATGTTATGGAATGTTCCCATTCAATGCGGTACAAGTTCGAGGCTCTCTCCGCAAATGGCGGATCCGTGCCAAGAGCGAATGACGAGGGAATCCCTGATTAGAATCCTGTTGGGTAACTTTCAATTGATGCTCATTGTTACTTGAGCATAGATCTTTGCTTACCTATCTAGATAATTTGTTGTCATGAATACTATACGTGCTTCTGTTGATGCTACACCATCTAATGTATTTAATAATCCACTCAGCGTCACACGACCCATTCCTTGATACTTGGCTGTAATGTAATAAAAAACAAGAGACTAGTTTACCAAGGTTGTCTTTATAACAGGCACCATAATGTGATGAAAACAACAACCCTGTACTACGGGGGCCCAATCAATACTAACAGCAGACTAACAGCCTGAAAAACAGACACTTTATTTTAGGGCAAAGAAGTTAGCCAACAACCTGATTTTCTGGTTTTCCGATTTGGGTCAAGTGGTGGCGCACTCCGCCAGTTAGGATCAAGATACCAGATAGGACCGGACGGGTAGTTTTTAGATCCTGGCTAAGACCTGTCTGGATACCAAGGTATATTTCAGATACCTTTCCCAACTTTCATCAAAGTCTTATCTCGAGAATAACTGAACCAAATACTACGCATGTTTGTACTTATTTTAATGCATTTATCATGATAATTCCATGTATGGTGGTGAAATTCAAGAATGTTGACAGTTTTGAAACATTTTGTGAAATCTCGGAACTGTCACTGCAACGCCTGCAGCGTGGAAAGTGTTAAGGCAGTATGGAACTATGTCTCTTACCGTCATCAGCATCTTCTCTGCTGATAAAAGCTGCATCAATGTCCTCTAGTAGGATAATACTCTGTTGTGGGGCAATATTCATCAAGTGATTTAGACGATCATCTGATAAACTTCTTTCACTTAGGTTCATGACACATATACTGTACTGTAACGCCCCTGCTAATGCCATTCTGAAATCAAATACAGATAAGTTTATACAGTGTGTCACAACTTAGCTCACACCATCATTTTCAAAAAATCCTATCGTAAACCAAATAGTTCTTTATTTTATTTTTGTACAAAGAAGTGATTTGCTTAAGTTGGCACTGTTGTTTTTTACCCAATTTTGCGGACAAACGCAAGAATGACTCCAGTGATTTATTGGACTCTCTCTCTCTCTATGTCAGATGGCACCAGGTGGTGCTGCTGTGGCCTTCACAAGAGCTCGCCATTTGGTTCGGTTTGATGCACGTCGTGTTGCTTCTATCGTACTTAAACCAGTGATCCTTTTAATGTCATCAGTCCATGATGTTATAGGGCGTCCTCTGCCACGACTACCTTCTACTGCACCTTGCAGAATTAATTTCTCGACACTGTTATCTCTCCTGGTAATATGACCAAAGTAGCGCAGCTTTCTGATGTTGATGTCCCTCCTTAGTGTGAGCTTTGTTCTAACCTTTTCCAATACCCAGTGATTGCTTCTCTTCTCCCTCCATGAAACTCGTAGGAGTCGCCTATAGCACCACATCTCAAATGCATCAACTCGTTTCCTGTCATTCTTTGTCATTGCCCATGACTCACTTCCATATGTGGCGATGGAGAAGATGGTTGCTTTCAGGAAGCGTACCTTGAGATTCATTGATAGCCCTTTGCTCTTCCAGATAGTTGACATATCTTGTAATGTCTTGCGAGCTATTGCCAGTCTACGTTTGATCTCCGTTGAACTGTCACTCTTGGTGTTGATAAGAGATCCTAGGTACTCGAACTGTTGTACAACATCTATCTTCTGTTTATCTAGTGAGAAGTCAGCCCCTGTGTCCTCTTTGTCCATTACCATTATTTTTGTCTTTTTAGTGTTCAGCAGAAGACCTTTCTTCTCACTTGCTTCTTTTGCCCTTTGTAGAAGGTCCATGAGTTCTTTTCGGCTGCTGCATATGAGTGTGGTATCATCAGCATATCTTAAGTTGGTAATTTTAATTCCTCCGAATTTCACACCACCTTCAAAGCTCTCCAATGCTTCTCTCATAATATCTTCAGAATACACATTGAAGAAGCTTGGTGACAATATGCACCCTTGCCGTAATCCTCTTCCTATGGCAAACCATTCTGTATCACCACTTGATGTTCTCACTGCAGATTCTTGGTCTTCATACAGCCTACAGGTCAAGTCGATGAGGTGTTTTGGGAAACCCATTTTCTTCATGGTCTCCCACATTTCATTTTGGCTGACACAGTCGAAGGCCTTGGAGTAGTCTATGAAGACCATGTACAGGGGGAGTCGATGTATTTTGCACTTCTCCATGATGTTCCGGATGTTGACAGTTTGGTCCCTAGTTCCTCTCCCCTCTCTGAAACCAGCCTGCATAATAGAAATCTCCTGATCTAGCTTTAATTTCATTCTATTTATGATGATCCGGAGCAGCACCTTACTGGCATGTGAAATGAGGCTGATGGTGCGATGATTGGAGCATTCCTTCAAATTGCCTTTTTTTGGTAGAGGAATGAAGACAGCTCTACACCAGTCTTTCGGCCATTCTTTCTCCTTCCAGATAGAAATACAGAGACGCCACAGGAGATCAACACCTTCTTCACCTGTGGCCTTCCACATTTCTGCAGGTATGCCATCTGTTCCTGGTGACTTTCCATTTTTCATCTGATGTAATGCTTTCTGTACTTCTGATCTCAATGGTGGAGGCTCATCTTCTGCTGATCCATGACTGTATGTGTGTTGAGGGTCCTTTGCGTTATACAGCATGGTGCTATATTCCACCCACCTGCGCGTTATATCCTCTGTCTCTGTCAAGGTGTTTCCATTTTCATCATTGATAACATCAGTTCTCGGGGTCCATTTTCCGGTTACATCTTTGATTATTTTGAACATCTTCTTTGAGTCACCTGCACTGGACTCGAGGTCATCACACTTCTTTTCAACAAAAGCTTTCTTGTCCTCTCTAGCACTCCTGGCAACTTCCTTGTTTAGACGAGACCAATCCTCTTTTTTACCTTTTACTTTGGACTTTTTCCTCTCATCAGCAAGATCTAATGTGCTCTGTGAAATCCAAACTTGTTTCTTCCTCTGTTTTTTGGGGATGTGCTTTTTGGCTTCAGACTGGACAATTTCCTTCATGCTCTCCCAAAGCTCATTTGGTGTTTTTTCCTCTTCTTCTGACTGTAAGAGTTTCGAAAATCTGTTCCTCACTTCCAGAGTAAATTGTGACGGGATGTCATCAACATCGTATCTGCTTGGTGGCGCACTTGATCTTTTGGCTTTCAACTTCAATCTGAATTTGGCTGCCAGTAGTTGGTGGTCACTTCCACAGTCGGCACCTGGTCGTGTCTTCACATTCTGTAGTGATGACCTCCATCTTCTACCAATCATGATATAGTCAATCTGATTTCTCACACCATCACCAGGGCTCTTCCATGTCCACAACCTACGAGGATGATGTTGAAAGATGGTGTTCCCTACAATTAAGTTATTGGACTATGCTTCTTTAAATTTTAACTTCACATTGAGAAGTACCATATCAGCTTCATTTTCTTGCTTTACAGAGCCTGTCTCATTTTTAAAAAACACACCAGCAAATCGCATAGCATTTTTTAATAAAAACCATACACAAATAGCATTTCGCATAGCCTTTTTTCAGATTTCTTCTAAGACAAACTTGTTTTTTATTTGGCCTTACCATGCCCGTACAACAAATGATATTTGGTCTCTTTGGGCCTGGTTGGGTGTCATTGATAACAGATAACAATTCACATATACTTACATATAACTTGTTTTTCCACATCCAGGTGGACCATATAGCAAATAACCTCTTCTGTATGGAATTCCTATATACAAGAAAAAACATGAATAATAATAATAATAATATTAATATTAACTTTGTTAATTCATATGTTAAGGCAAAGAATATAATGCAATTTAATTTGTTTATTGTATTATAGGGCCAAATGTATTGTTTAAAATGACGTTAAGGCAGGAATTTATTTTGAAAAGAATTTCGCCCTTTTTACACTATTAACATCATAATAATAATATTATAGTGACATGGCACATATCCAATCAATAAGGAGCGCATAAGGCACAGCGAGTTGGCGCAGTTAAGAGTGCTTATGATGGGTGTGATGATTGTTTTTTACCAGCCTGGTACTCTTGGCCATTCATGTATCAAACTTCCTGCTACAAAATTAGAATACAGAAAAAATGCCTCATTGGTATCAAGAGAATAAAGTTGTTCAGTCTATGTATAGCCTAAACACAATCAGCTACGTCAGAAGAACTTTTGGACCCCGAATCCTAAACACAATACGGATTGTACACTAATGTGTCATACACCATGAAGTACTGTACTATGTTAAATGTGGATGTTCTGGTCACCTTAATTTTTTTGCCTATCAACATATTTTGATATTAGAAAAAATCCCATATTTGTCTCATGATTTCTGTAAAATGTTTGGCGCAAGATATGTTCCATTTAGACGTCATAGGACAAAAATGCATTGAATTACTGCCAAATGTTGTTTACCACCCAGTCAGTTTGTGTACTGCTCAATGAGCAAATTTCATGTCACCTTGTGCTTCTAAAAAATAAAAACCATTGGAGTAATGCAAATCAAACTTTGGAATATGACTAATTAAGGATGACCATTCATGTAGAATAGAAAACAAGAAGTTGAAAATAGGGCCAGCAATTGGAACATCTACCTTTAACCCCGGTACCCCTACTCAACACAAAACTTGGTAACCATGACTGTTCTAAACATTTCGGAAAAGGGGTATATTTTCAATTGTCAGCACTGACAGCGAAATAGGGGTATTTCAGGAATTATTCTCCGCGAAATTCAAAAAAAGGGGTATTTTACGAAGAGGAAACATTACAGTATGGTTTTAATCAGTTTGATTAGAACATGGTACAACCCAAATACACCATTTGTGGTACACCAGTTTATAACACAGGACCACAAACGCCTGTTACCATTGGGAGCAACAAGTTTTTATCTAGAATGTATGCATCAAGTGTCTTTGAAAAGGGGTGTTTGAAATGATAGTCATTGAAAACCAAAAAGAGGGGGTCTTTTTCACCCCAATTTTGTCCTCGTTTTTGCCAAAAAAGGGGGGTTAAATTGTTGCAAAATCCTTGCAAAGGGGTACTTTGAAAAAATGAAGAACAGTCATGGTTACCAACTTTTGTGTTGAGTTGGGGGACCGGGCCTTTAACTGCAGTTATTGCAGATGCAGTAGGTCAAACAACACATATTCACACACTCTTAGTAGTTTGGAACCAATCAGAAAGATGGCACAAAATACCAAATACATGTACCCATATTTGAACCATAATAAAGTCCCTCAGCGTTTGCCTAAAAAAAAAAGTGAACCTAGATTTAAAAAACATTACAAAACAAATCCTTTGCATATATCAGCGATGTTACAGAGGTGAAGTAAAATTTCCTGAAAATCAGTTGACCAAATGCGAACGTTACGCAGCGACCACACCTGAACTCTTGTGCACGGTATCACACAGTTATGGGGGCTTGTACAGAGAATAGGCTACAGGGTATCACCCCTTATTTGTTTTTTGCTTTTTATGCTGAAATATCATCAATTCTGGAAATGCAAAAACAACAACCAAAATATGGAAGTGTTACATCTCTGATATAAATACCTACCTCTATCAGTGTACCATTTTGGATTACTGTTAAATTCTTGCACATCCTCCAAGATATTGTCTGAGATGTTTTTATCTAAGATGACCGATCCGATGGGTCGTCGTCGCCGTGGATACCCAAACTGTCTCCATTCTGCACCCATTGCTGTGTACATTATTGTCTTGCCTTCTTGTCTTTCTAAGGCCATCTCTCTAGCTAGGATTAAAGACACATAAGAATTTGAATATAAGACAATCTGAAACTATTTAATTTCTCGAAATCTGAAAATTTTGGAATAGCCACTCAAATTAAGTCTATGAGTAGGCCTACCTATATATTGGCAAAAGGAACATTGATGACCATTTAATTACATAACTCATACAGCCTCATTCTGACCATTGCAAGTAAATGTACTCAGTGATAAATCCCACCAACTTTCTGTTCAGTAATGGATGACACAGGACAAAACCAGTGCTAAACTCATGTACATGTACTCATGAAAGCAGCCTCAAAGGTTGTGGATCTTTTTACACCTCCAAGCATGCAAATAATCCTAAAATGCGGGTGAAAATAAATTGTTGGGGTGAAAAATATAGCGTCCATAAAGGCTACAGGCCCAAAAGTTGAGGTCTGATTTCACCCCTGAGCTTTTGAAAAGTCCAATCAATATGAAAAGTTAATTGGGGTCATTGACCCCGGGGTTGACCCCTGCATGGAAGCATACACCTTTACCATCCTCCAATATCAGTGTATCCATACCCCCACACTCCTTTATCATACTTACATTGATTAAGTATATCAAAGAATAGTTGTTTATCTCGGCCTATAGCAGTCAATGTAACAGTCTCCCATGGGGTGCCTGTGTGTAAGTCTACACCCCTATATCATACTTACATTGATTAAGTATATCAAAGAATAGTTGTTTATCTCTGCCTATAGCAGTCAATGTAACAGTCTCCCATGGCGTGCCTGTGTGTAAGTCTATCATCTGTTTCTCACGGTTACGTTCCACCCATATCCATGTATTTCTATACCTGTGGAATAAGAACAGTTTAAAGGGACATTAAGTGGTGTTGAAAATTTTAAATGTTTAAAAATTTACTTCAGAATTCAAGATGAACATTAAAAATGGCCATTACTGTTGTTTCTACTAACAAAAACACAGTAAAACTTGATTAAAACAATATCATCGCTATTTATTGAAGAACGCCCTCTATGCAAATATGGTTCACGATATGTATCACACGTACTGCAGGGGGATACTGTCGGACGTAAAATGCTCGTCGCGGCTGTATGTCCTTTTTTGAATCGACGTTTTCTTGTACAAAGAGGGCTGATTTTTCTTAATCCTTATAGGTGTAAGTAGGGGAGAGTGGGGTATGATGGAACGCGAGGTTAGTTGAAACATTGAGATTTTCCTAAAAACCAACAATTAATTTCTAGAAACACTGCCATCAGGTGGTGTGCAAAAGCAACCCCCACATACCACATTGCCTACAGCACATGGGTGTCAGTATTCTTGGAGTTAGAAAAGAAAATTCAATTTTTCAACTTTTTTTAAATTTTTTGACGTTAAGACATTTTGTATTGTATTATCTCTATGATGTTTGTAGATTCATGTGGCTATATTTTTAGTATGTTAGGCTCTTATACTAAGCTACAAAATAAGGCTAAATAGGTGTGCAGTTGTATGCCATGTTTTGCACAATAAGCTTAAACATCTGCCATGTTCCAACCAACCCCATGCATGGGGTTAGTTGAAACAGCTGAAATAATTTTTTCAAAGTGGATTATTTTAATAAACATAAACAAGTCTTAGAATGTTATATGCTGTATTTGTAACACACATATGTATGCTTGAACTGATATAGTTATTGAATCCTGAATCAATTTTAATTGCGTTATAGAGTCATTTTTCTGAAAAATGTTCCAACCAACCCCACTCTCCCCTACATATGTATGTAATACAATTATAAAAATAAACCCCAGTTTTTATCATAATTGAGGGCTCATCCTCCAACACATCTCTTAGTGCCCCTTTAACAAATTAACATTATGTGACGCTCTCCACCAATACCTACCGTGCCGTAAGTGAGGAAAAATGATTTGTCTGATTTGTTGATGTTGCAGATGGCAGGGATTTACTCATAATGATGAGAACTATAATATAAAATAGCCTGCACATGACTATATATCTATATATGGCCTACAGTTCGAAAATATTCTATCATTATTCTGAAATAATTGACATTGGGAAGAAAATCAAGCTTCAC
Organism: Ophiura sarsii; assembly: GCA_035610835.1. Classification (NCBI taxonomy): domain Eukaryota; kingdom Metazoa; phylum Echinodermata; class Ophiuroidea; order Amphilepidida; family Ophiuridae; genus Ophiura; species Ophiura sarsii. The sequence goes on from CM069454.1 coordinate 20,229,946, forward strand.
ATCAATTTTACAGATCTTTCCTCTCTACTTGACCCTAAGATGACCTCTGACCTAAAATATTAGGCAAACCTATTTATACCCTACCTGAAATAATGATTTCCTGGGCTAGGTACAAAATCAAACATCGTATCAATCTTGCCACTTTCGCTCTGTTTGAACGTCGTCTCCACACTCAAATGTTGCGCATTCCTCGCATTGGCCGTGATCCAATTCAGCAGCCAATTATAACTCTTGTCTTTACTTGGGACTTCCATAGTCATCATGAAGTGTCTTCTGGCCGCTATACTACCATATTGTAAACCCTTCCTTGATATAGCTAGCAATGTGCCAACACCAAAGAGCCCAAACCCAGCACCAAAGTAGGGATTATCTTTGAGTGCGGCTACAAAGTCGGCTATCCCCATAGTTATTTGAGTTGCTTAGGTCACGTTTTATATCTGGGTCTTGGTTGGTTGTAATTATGCAGTATTTTGGGGCATCATCTTCTTGCTGTTATCTGTATTAAAATTAAAGTTATGTTTTCATTATTGTTAGAAATATATATTCAGTTGGTCTTCAGGCTTTGTGTATTGAATAAAATAAGCTAAAGGGGAATATACTCATATCTACATATGAAAATGAACTTTAACCCTCACGAAACTAAATGCTACAAAATACTATGCTAGCGCATGCTGGTGGATGGTAATTTTTCTGACTTAAATGTTCAAATATACATATATTTTTAACTATTCTATTGTAATATCATACATGTAACAGGCAACACTTATCTTGCCATATTAAATGATCATTTACAGGATTTATGCATTTTCAACTGTTAAAGCATTCCAAAATGTATGCATGGACATGGCATGGGGTCAATAGAGGTCATTTTGGTGACAAATTTATACTCCAAAACATTTGAATTGATAATATTAAAAAGAAGCAATTGACAATATTGACATTGATTGATTGTGCCTTTCCATTCTATAATAGGGCGGGTTAAAAAAAAATGGCACCATTCACATTTTACCTTCTATCACTAATACAAAGTGATTTACAGAATAGGTAATTGTTCTAAAATATGTGCTACTATTGTCTCTTATTTGTGCCAAAAAATGTTAACTGAAGATACTTCAGATTTTTTTGTTGTTGCCATTTATGACCCCAAAAAGTGTCAGGAGTGTAACGTTTATGTGGGACATTAAAATTGGACATGTAATTTCAGTAGGCCAGAACAAAAAATTCAATGTTCCTACTCAGGCCCGTAGGAAGGGGGGGGGCGATGGTGGCGATCGCCCCCCCTTTGAAAATCTTCCCCGGAAAATTTGTACACAGATGAAAAAAATTCGCGCGCTACGCGCGCATTTGTCCTCCCAAAATGCAATATTCTTTGCTACAAGCTTGTTTAGAGCCAAAATGTACCTCGATCGTGCAAAAAATAGGTTCAAATTCGCAAATTTTCGCGCGCTACGCGCGCATATTTTACTCACAAAAATCTTCCCGTGATTTGTTTGGGAAAACGCCCCCCCTTTGAAAAAAGTGTCTTACGGCCCTGCTACTGACCCATAACATGGATGTTTTTAATATTTAAAGTGTTAACTTTTATTCAGAACAAATCACTTAGAACATTAGATGCTATATGTCTATTAAAATTATGAATACATCATTATAGTTTGGTTTTCTGAAAAATCAGGTCAAACCCAAATCTTTGAACAAATTGGTCAAAGTAAGCAAGATGAACAAAAAGTTGCTATTCATTTTTGCATATTTTCAATTGGTATTCTATTGCCTTTCACTAAATGGCCAATTGACTTGTGATAATTGCATTTCAGTGTCTGCGGTTACGCATTTTATTGTGATGACCCAGGAATGTCAGGAGTGTAACATTGACATTCATCGTAATTTTTTTTTACTATAAAGTAGATGAACTTAAGCAATAATATTGTTTTGTTGTTGTACCTTGATGAAATAAACTAAATGTAACAAAACAAAATATGTTGTGTCACTTGTGTCTTTTACAGAGAGCAAATAAGTGTTTGTCAGGAGTGTAACACTATTTCACGTTAGATGTGTCAATGCATTTTACTGCAGATATACTCATACTTATAATGTCAGTTTTGATTTGTTATTGTTCTCTGGAATTGTTGGTCTGTTAGTAAATGGGAAATCATTTACTATTATTGTTTTTTTAATTAAATTTGACAAATATGATTACTCATGAATATGGGTTCAAGTCCAAATGTTTTTGAAATGAGAATGGGAAAGTGATTTTTGAGTTTAATGTGATCCTATTTGGATCATGAATATTTTGAGATACTTCCAATGTACACCTTAATGCCTCTCAAGGTACTGTAAATAATGGGAACCACTATTCATAATCTTCATAGTGTTGTATATTATTAACAATATTGCTAAGTCAGGAGTGTAACACCAAATTGTACAAATGTATAGTGCTTTAATGCTGCACTGTCGCACAGTGGATAGTAATAGAAACTCAATTCTTTCAGCATGGTTTTGTATGAACAAGATATTTAAACTAAATTGTAGAAAACTGATTTTCAATTCCTTTGTCTATGTACTTTTGGCACTGTAAAGTGGAAATCTTTCAGAGTAAATTCAAAACTTCTTGGTAAAAATTAAAAACTGTCCACTTTTATGGTGATTGACGGATAACCATTGGAATATATATTGGGCAATCTTCAATATCAGTTCAAAAATGATGGGAATCATTTTATGATTCTCACTCAAAATATGTGATACCTTAACTAGAATTGCTCTGTCAGGAGTGTAACATTATATATATATGCATTTTACTGGCACACTAAGTGATACTATGTTGCCATAGATTGTAGTAGGAACTTGAAGAAACTTTCTGTGTAGTTTTGTACCAGCAAGGTGTTTGATATAAAGCTATTGTTAAATCTTATTGTTACTTGTTTTTGAAGGGAAAACAACTTTGTGGCCTCAAATTGAAAAAAATAGTGTTGTTTTATACAAAAAATGAATTTATTTCACTTTTTGTGTTGTAATACATTGTTAAGGTGGTTTTTTTTAATAAACAATCTTCTTACCTACATTTGAACCTTAAAAGTAGTGTTTATAAAAACAATTACTTAAAGATAACCAAAGAACATACCTAAGTGGGTTTTTTCTCAAAAAATGCCTTTTCTGTGTTGTAGATGCAAAAAAAGAAGGTAATTGGATTTTTTGGCATGCCCCTCAAGTTATTTTATAAACTTTGACATCCTAACATCACAAAAACAGCAAAAAAAATGAACAAATATCGTGTTTGAAATTTTCGACAAAATGTCCCACTTTGGTGACATTTTTCTTGAACCAGCCCAATAAACTCCTTGTTTTGATGTAGTGAATCTCTAACAAATTTATATTTTGGATAGGTCAGTAAATGGCAAATGTCAATCTATATTTCAACTTCTCCCATTACTCAGACCAGGAAAGGATTCATAAGGCCGAGTAAAATAAAAGAAGATGTTTCACGTCCGGGTTTTTCAAAAAACGGAGGAAGAGGGGCTTTTTTTCTTCTTTTTTTTCTTCAAAATGGCCGCCATTTGAGATTTCTGGCAATCCATGGTGTTTTCCCCATTAAATTAAATGATAATTTAAAAGAGACAATTGTTAGACAAACAAGAACTGAACATATATGATGCGATCTGGGAAAACCCGTCGGATGTCGCAAAATGTGAACTAGGGATTATGGGTTAAATGTTAAAAAAATAATAATAATAATTTTTTTTTAAATTATTATTTTTTTACAGATTTTGTTAGAGAATTAATGTCCAATACTTTGTGTCATCATCTTTTATTAAATTTCACCTTCAAAAACTTACTTAAGTCACTTTTATTATTAACCTTATAATGTTATTCTATTGAATTATGTATCTTTTTTGGTCTGTTTTCATGATTTCTTGTTTTGTAGCTTTTTATGACATCACAATCATCATTCACTCATAACTTTTTTTGTAATGACCGTAGAAAAATGATCGAAACAGTTCTGTAATCAGCACAGTTTTAGCTTTCTTATGATGTAAATATCTCCAATATGAAAAATGCCACCATGTGGCGGGTTTTCACAGATCGCATCACATATTTACATTGTTTTAATAGTGTTAGATCTATGTTAATACATATTTACAAATAAATAAATTTAAACACACATATAGTAATTTTGAGCCACTACTCCGATTTTCATGACTTGTGTCGATCGTGGTCAGTAAACCGAACGTTATATTAAAGGTAGATGACCCGATCACATTTTCGTAACACAGAATTATTTCAAACATACGGAGATTTTCATATCATATGAAAGCTCGTATTTTTCTCATCATCATACTGAAATTTGACGGCCTAAATCGGTATAATTACGGAGAAATCGATGAAATAACGTCGAATTACCGCGAATGGTGGTAACCACCGATATAGTTTGTGTAACTACTCAATGGGTACAGTTCACAGCATCTTGTGCGTCTAAAATAAGAACCATTAGAGTTATGCAACTCAAACTTTGGAACACGACTTTTTTAAGGATGACCTTTCATGTAGAATAGAAAACATCAAGTTGAAAATCGGAACATCTACCTTTAACCGTTAGACCAACGTGTTCTCATTACATACTCGAAGTTACAACGGTATACATCCATTGAGACTGTCTGGTTTATCCACTCAATAAACTATACTGCTAAATCGAAAATTAAAATGTGATATTTAAACTACATTGTCCATTAAAGCACCATTTTATTTACGGTAATAGACACATTTAATAAAATATCATTAAAATACTAATTTCACACTGAAAATCTGAATTTGGCGATATTTTCGCATTTTATACCAAACACTACTGCCGACTGTATTAAAGACCTCAAATTGCCTGAAACCACAGATAAGGTTCGTTTTCCTATCAATAGTTCTTCCTTTATGTATAATACAATTTACATTATTTAGTCAATACAATCATTGTAACGTTTCACGTCACCACTAGCTAATTGAAACAATAATATTGACCACGTGACCTTTCATTTGAAAACTAAGGGGTCCGAGTTAACTCGTCCCCAAAATAACTAACTTCAAAACTATCCACTCGATTTTTATGAATGCGGTATCAAACTTTGGAGAAGAAATTTGTTCATTAAATGTATCTCAGATTTTTGGTATCGATTATTGATTTTGGATTAGCCAACATCAAAGCACCTGGTCAGGGACTTTTGGTGTTAGGTGTATGTTGTTGTTATCTTGATTCTTGGTTTTATTACATCAAATTAAGAAATGTGAAATGTCACTATAAAACTTTTCTCAGGGACTTTTGGTGTTAGGTGTATGTTGTTGTTATCTTGGTTCTTGGTTTTATTACATCAAATTAAGAAATGTGAAATGTCACTATAAAACTTTTCTCAAAACTCTTTTTTTTGGGTGGGCAAAAGTTACCTGTCAAGGCCCAAGGCACATAGAAGTGTAACTGCACAGGGGATAGAATCTGGATAAATTATGCTAATGAGTACACCAGCAGCCAGCCAGCGTGACCGCTGAGCTCGTTTGGAGTACTGCGCAGCTCATTATGACGTCAGTGTTTTGGGGCCAGCCGATCTTTTCACAGACTTGGATTTGTGAATGAATTGAGAGGCCGAGCATTTGTCGAAGTTTTCTGATGATGACGTCATCAGGCCTGGGTTATTTCACGTCAAACAGACAAGATGGCGGAGTAGTGGGAAAAAGGAAAAAATCTGGTGAAAATCGATGCAGTTTTGGGAAAGTTGTGCTACTTTTTGGGTAGGTTTTTCGATAACTACTCACTTGCAGAATTACTTAGAGAATACTTTGAAAATATGCATGATGGTTAAAAATGACATTTAGAAATTTAGGCCAATTTGGTCCAAATGCGCATGTCTTGTTGCCTCGCTGCGACTCCCGATGCATCCCTATTTACAAGACATGCTGGGACAGCAAAACTGGGCAAGTCATGCACATTTTAAACCATTTTAGGTAAAAAAAGGTTTACTTTCATGATGTCTAGTTGCTTGTGCCGGGTTATATATAGACATCAGTGAGTACATCCTAGCCACACCGTACTACATCTCTGTATTTAAAAGAGGTAAATATGGAGTTTTCTACATATTTTGGTCAACTAATTTTCAAAAGAATGTCGCCCTCTGTAGTCAATGATATGAACATCCCTACCCTAGTAATAGTAAAATAAAGAGTACTGTTCTACGTGCAAGGGTCAAAGTATCCCTATTTTAAGCTACGCCTACGCGTATGTGCATCACCAAACCTGGTTGACAACTTGCGTTCTGCACGTGCTGTGTTTATTTCATTTTCACTTCGTCTTCGGTCTTCGCCTTTTCGGGCAACCGTGAGATAAACCATGCAGACGCACGAAAAACACTATTGTCGATTGGTGATGCACATAAAACAAGTACGCTGAAACTTGATTTATTCCCTAAATATAAATAAATTGTTGTACAAATTAATTAAGTCGAAGAAAGAACAAATTTTCTTAATTAATATTAATTCTTGACGTCCTAGCTAGGCTATTTTTCCTGTGTGATGCCAAAACTTGGCAAAAGGAGGGTGAAGTGAATACTGGGGAAGGCTTTAGGAGGGTAGTTTTAAAATTCAAATTGATAATTGCACAAGACAACGAATATGCTTATCGATTAAACACTAAACAGCACTGTGGTGTAGTGTAGAATACACACAGAAAACTACAACTAGGTTGTCGAATTCTGCATGGTGGTGAAGACCATTTTGTTGTTCATCATTCATAAAACAGTTCACAAAAGGACAATTATATTTCATTTAATACTATTAAAATGGTCTATAGTTCAACGAAATTCATTTATTTATTGACCAAAGTTTTATATTTAAATAAAACTGGTAAATATCGCCAATTCGCTTACTCTGAGTTTGACAATAATCTTATGTTCGATCACAGGGCGCAGCCATGTTGGATGTTTATCAATCAATTAGGCTCGATCAACACAATTCTTTTACGGGTGAAATATCACATTTATTGTTTAGAAAACAAATGATTAGATTATATATCATTCGAATATCCTATCATATTTGCCCCGATAATTTAATAACGATGTTTGTTTGTTTTCATTTTTTTACAGATTTATACATCTTCCTTGTAAAAGTTTCTTGTAAATGACAAAGGCTCTAGATTTGTTTACAGAGTTGCTAATACCTTTTAATTTCGCCCAAATAATGCAGAAGTAAGGTTGTACTGATTTATCTGGTTTATACTGCAAACCAAATAAAGCGCTGAATCTATAATTTCCAATAAAGATGTATACATCCATAATTATTGTGAATGAAACGACTATTTGTAGAAAAGCAGAAAGGGGGGGGGGGGGACAAATAAATGTCAATGACCATGTGAGGGGGGAATTATTGAGGAACTGCTCTTTATCCCAATCCCAACCACTCTCGACTTTTCTCGTGTCTGAAGGCTGACAGCAAAATTGTTAACTTTATTTGTTGGGAGTGGCTGTTTTAATAATAATTCAACCAGCATGCTTAATAGGCTTTTTAAGCCTGGCCCGAGCAATTTGCTTGAGTCTGGTCCCTTCAGGACCCAAGCGTGTGTCCGTACGGACCGACCGTGTAAACAAACAAACAAACAAACAAACCCCTTTCCAGTCAGATCAATCCCCATCTCAAACATTTGGACTTTTAAAGCCATTATACAGCGTGTCCCAAAAAACTGGGTCCAAAAATTGAGAGCGTATTTAAACTTAAAATGTAGGCAGCATAGCTGCTTCACATTATAAAAGCAAAACATTGTGAGACCAATCTGATGTCAACTTTTTTTAAATACAACGCTTTGAATAGAGCGTGGTCAGAACCCGTTTTTTTTCTTCCAATTTAGCAATAAAGCACCCATGTGATGCACTCGTGCGTTGTGTGCAAGTTTTCCGAGCATTTTATTCTCCGAAATAACTGTAGCTGTAGGCCTACGTTTGGTCAAACTAAGTTCATCTAAAAGTTCTGTCTTGTACTTGGGTTCTCTTTTTGCACTTATTTGAATATACAACAATAATCACATCATAGCGAAGAACGCTTTAAACTTTATGTAAATGATTATTTTATTGCAATAAACTATAGGCCTATTTTCAATTCTGCTCGTAATCGGAGAAATTGTTACAGCTTCTAAAATATTTGACATATAAATTATACTTTTCTCTCTGAAAATAGAGATTTGACGATATGATAAAGATATTTATAAATAAACAATAAATTAGAAACAAAAAATTATGTTTTTTTCATTCGGCGCGGTAATAAAATGAATATATAACTGCCCTTTTCGTTAAATGTGTTGCCTTTGAATAGGTCCTCACCATATTTTTGTAAATTGGCAATTTGAAAATTGCAGGGTTTTTTTAAAATCAATAATCAGCATTAAATAGAAATTCTTATTGCTGAATCCCTTATATAACAGATGGACTGTAAATGAACTTAGTTTGACCACAAATAAAGTTATTTCAGAGAATATAAACTCCATGCAGGGAAAACTTGCACACAGTGGCGTAGCTAGGATTTTTTTCAGGGGGGGCAAGATTTCTAAAATGTTCGTAAAAGGTTGCCCCAAATTTTGTTCTAGTCACTTACCTCGTGAATTTCACGTAAGTGGGGGTGGGGTGGGTGGGGGGGGGGGGGGGGGGGGGGGGGGGGGGGGGGGGGGGGGGGGGGGGGGGGGGTAATGTCGAAAAATTTCGCGGGGGGGGGGGGGTAATGTCGAAAAATTTCGCACAGTCCAAAAAAAAATCGCACAGTCCAAAAAAATCGCACAGTAAATGTACTCCATTTACAATTTTGCCTTCTATTTGGCTAATAACATCGGTCTTTTTTCTTAATTTTTTTCTCACCCCTTTTTTTTTTTTTGTGGTGGGGGGGCGGGGGCACAAATGGGTTTTTTTCGTCAGGGGGGGCATTTTCCCCCCCTGCCCCCCCCTGCCCCCCCCCCCCCCCCTGAGCTACGCCACTGCTTGCACACAACGCACAGATGCAACGCATTGGTGGTTTATTGCTAAAATTGGTAAAAACGGGTTCTGTCCACGCTCTCATTCAAAGCATTGTATTTCAAAACTTTTACTTTAGATGGTCTCATAATTTTACCAATTTAGGTCAGATATATCATGGATATATTCACCTTTATTTACTGAAATTTAAAACAGTTACTACATGTCCTACTTTTTCAGTAATAAGCTCTGCAGTTTTTGGACCCAGATTTTTTTGGACACGCTGTACCTCAATAGATACAATTGACATATCTAATTACAGAGGCTAAAGCGAAGCCTTCAGGCAAAGTTGTCATGAAAAGTAGGCAATTTTATAACTATGAGGCCATGGGTGCCAGACAGGCGCGTAGTCAGCCCAGCCACTCCGAGGGGGCAAGATCCCATAGATCCCCATAACGGTCCCTATTTCAAAGAAACCAGGTTAAAAACGGCTGATTTAACATGATTTTCCGCCTAGTTTCGTCCCCATTTTGCCAATTTTCCCTGTCCGGGGACTGCCCCCCCCCCCCCCTCCCACTCGCTAAGCTACTGGTGCCAGAGTAGGCCTACGTATAGTAGGTACGTCTTTAATAAAAAGCTACGGTATACACTCTTAATTCTTCGTGGTTATTTTTT
>CM069454.1:20239674-20278493 GCA_035610835.1 Ophiura sarsii
ACATAGAAGAAAAACATAGGGTAGGTAGGTCGGATTTTTTATTATTTTTATTTTTAAATCTATAAAACGTCTATGAAATTTTATATACCAGTACACATACCATACAGACATAAACAAATGGCACAAATACTCATTGTCACTGTTTTTTTTCTTCTTTTTCTCACACACACAAAAAAAATAAAATAATAATAATGTTTTTTTTAAACAAATTTAAAAAAAAAAAATTAGGGTCAGCGGTAAAAATAAAGTCGGTCGGGTTACGCCAATCAAACTTTTTTTTTTTAGGCCTTGTTATCATTTGTCTGGCAACACCAAACACTACACCCTAAAAAAAACCTAATAATAGATTGAAATGACACACAAAATGTCTTCCTCTATATCTGTCTGGACAGAGTTCTATAGTGCTCATTATACAATCAGTGTTACTAGGGGCTATTCACATTGACCCCATTTATTGCAATACAAGATCAAGTTAAAGAGTAAGGATAGGAGATTGGTTTGGTTTCAAAGCAAATTTGATTTGAATAGACAGCCACTATCGATCATAGGTTATTCACAGTGATTAACACAAACCCTTTGCACATTTTCTGGTTTATCCTTCATGTAATTCTGCACGGAATTAGCCTAGCACGAAGTCTGTGTTAAACTGTGTTAAAGGATTAGACAGCTTTATTCAGTAATAGAGTCTTATAATACCAGTCTAAAACAAAATGTTTTCCCGCGAAAATATTGTTTTCAACATTCATGCAGTGCATCCAGAAGGTCGCCCGCGAAAAATTTCGCGGAAGGTCTATGATATCAAAATGCGCGAAAATATTGGCTTAAATTACAGTACACCAAGAATACACCCATTTTCTCCCTAATTTGACACTCTAAGAGTGTATGCCCCTCTATGAATGAGTATCACACAATTTCCCTCTTGAACAGTGTTGAAGGATTTCTAGAAATAGCATTGATATTAATGTAAAATTAACAGCTATGATGCCAGTGCTTCCACACCTCAATTTCCTGAAATAGAATTCTAAATCTCCTGGAATTTGATGGGATTTCCTGAAATCTTTAAAATTGCTATAGCCGTGCTATTTTTGGTTGTTTATAACACAGTTTAGGTTCGAAGGATGGCAAGGATACTATGCATACATGTGAGAAACTCTGGAATCAGAGTAACAAAATGGAAATGTAGCGGAAGTGGTTATTTTTGCGCGATTAAATGTTTGCGCTTTGCCAACTTTCAGCCATTTCGCTCGTTTCTAAACTTCGCGATTTGAAAGATCATTGCATATAGACATACACAAAATAAATATGTTTGCATGTTTTCTTTTCGCATTAGCTGCTTAGAGCACAAAAAGCGCTAGAGGGCGCTCATTATGTGTTTTGAAAAAGCAAATTGGACTATTATATTAGCAACTGTTTAATATTATTACGGGGCACCAAACATGAATGAAAAATATAATACAAGGGGGAAAGATTTGTTCTCTTCTTTTAAGAAATTTTCGATTTTCAGAAATTACCTGGAATTATTTCATTTTCAAAACATTACATGAAAACAACCAGAATTTCATGTAATTTCTTGGAAGTGGAAACACTGTATGATGTAGATGGCATACACTCTTAATTGACCAAAGTTCTCAATCATGCAGTAGGGAAAGTCCCCTTTAAACATTGTGGCACCCATTTTTCTTGGTCAATTTTGAGCCCAATGTACAATAATGCTCCTATCCTCTAAATCAACACCCTTATAAAGAACTTTTTAAAAATTATTTTGTAAGCTATGATCATTTTTAATCTGAGTGCTGCTACATTAGCTGAAGTTGAATTTTCCAAAGCCTTTTATGCCAACTGAAACCTGCCCCTGAAGGGTCTGCAGTGCACAGACTTAACCCTTTGCATGCGGTAGACAGCTGGAGCTGCCCATCCATAGCATAATATAACGACAGGCAGCTGGAGCTGCCAGTTTTATGAATTCAAATTAGCTCTGTAAATAACATGCTAATTATTTAGACACTATTTGTATTTACTACTATTAAACATTTGGTATGGTTAGAAAGAGGAGCGGTTCATCTTTATGAATTTGTGAAAATAAGGTCATGTTATATTTGAAATTTTAGAGATATCTTGAGTTTAAAAAAACTTGAATAGAAAACAGAAACTTGTCATTAATTGTGTGTTTGGGAATTTGGGGGAAGAATCTATTATGTTATTGATTCGTAGCGTACCTAACTACACGCTCTTGTTGAATAGGTACTTGACGGTGTATTTCACCATGACTGCATGAATACGATAGCACCTACTTCACACCTACTGGTCATAGGGTTGTGTAAGTTTTCAAAAATGGTCAACAATATTTTATCTTGGTGTAATTTTTATTTAATTTTATCAAACTCTTTTTTTTGTAGAGGTGTGCCGCACAGGGTCTCAAAAAGGGGGGGGGGGGCTACAGAACTGAACTGAGTGGATTTTATGATGAAAAATAGGGTCTTAGGAACTGATTTTTTCAAAAAAGTAGGTCTTGAGAACTGGCCTATAATTCAATTTTGATTAGCAAGAACGCACATTTTCGATATTTTTGGGTTTTAGAACGCAACATTTTCGAAGAATTGGGGCTTTGGAAAGCAAGATTTTTGAATTTTTGAATTTTCAATAAAATTGGATCTTAGGAACTGATGCAGGCTCAAAAGGGGGTCATAAGAGCTAGCAGCAGAGGGTGAACAAGGGGGTCTTCAGCGCGGCACATACCTAATACCCTTTTCCAATGTCAGGGGTTGCAACGGATTTTAACACCCTATCGTGGAAAGGGTTAATATGCTAACCAAATTGCTCGCAATGGCCTTATGGCATGAAATCTAGTTAATAACGAGCCATCAGCGATGTAATTGTTATTCAGTGTTATACCTACATGTAGTTAGTTGCTGTAAGCTGTTATTGCATTGTGTTTCAAACTTAAATGTCATTGACTGAGATTATTAGGTTATATATGCGACAAAAAAGAAACCCTGTTGTACGGGCAAAAAGACCTCTCGGGTAGGTCGGTCTGGCTTTTAATTTGTTTTATTTTCCCTTGCAAAATTACCGTAAAAATCCAAAACAATCGTTTATTTTTTTGTATAAATCTGTAAACAATTTTTTTTTTTTTTGAAAATCAAAAAAAGGAAGAAGATTTTTGGGGCGGTATTCATGTGCATGTATTGTTTTTATCAATTTCTAAAAAAATGGGTCAGTTGGGCCTGTTCCACGGGGGTCCTTTATTTATTACTGTTGAAAAGGCAACACATAATTGTTGTGTTGCCCTCATCACAGACCAACTCTAAAATCTCAAAGATTAGGGTAGCAACTCTTTTCTTTTTTCCTTCTTATTTTAAAAGAGTTTTAAAAATGTTACCCAAATTGTCAAAATATTACTATTTTCTGCTTGAAATAAATAAGCTTGCACATTATCTGAACCCAGAGGTCCGGGCCCTTTTTCCCCTCACTTTTTGGCCGTGAAAAACAAAAAACAACAACAGGCAAACAGACATCTCAGGTCGGGTCAGTCTGTCAGGCTTTTTTATTACTTTTTTATTTTCCCTTGAAAATGACTGTAACAAATCAAAAGAAGTGTATAACATTTTGGTGTTCTTTGACAAGCAAAACTATTTTTTGGGGTTGGTATTCATTCGCATGTGAACATTGTTTTTCACCAATTTATAATGGGTCGGTCGGTGACAGTATTCCAGGGATTTTTTTTGTTGCCTTAAAATCAGGGGTGTAACTAGAGGCAGTATGCCCCCACCCAGAAGGTTTGCCTCCCTGATACCCCCTATAAAAAGATAGTCAAGCCCCCCCCCCCCCCCCCAGAGGCACTTTTATTTTTCACAGCCAAAAAGCGAGGGGGGTAAAAGGGCCCGGATAATTTTAGGGTTGGTCTGTGATTAGGGCAACACAACAATTCCAGGTCCATCCCCCTCATGCCCCCCCCCCCCCCCCCCCCCCCCCAAATGAAGAATAATTATTGCAATATTGAGATTTTTTGATATGATAATGATTATTATTATGCATTATATATTGATAATTATTTGAATTAGTTAAGATTCAAATTTAATATAATCTTTTGAAATTCAATCGTAATTGGATATTTAACTAAAGAATATCGATTAAACATATCAATTTTTGTTACCTGCCATATTTGATAACTGGTTACCATTGAATACCAATAAATTAAAATCAATTATAATTAAATCAAATTGCTCATCACTTATTGAATATCAATCAAATATAAACCAATGAGCTTGAATCCTAATTGATCAACTCCTGCAGTTAAACGTGTTCATGATTCCAATTATCACTAGGGCCATGAGAGAAAAAAACTATGGATATTTGGACCTTGGTTGGTCGGTTGGGTGTTTTTTGGTGTGTATTTTTTTTCTTCAACATTTTTGTGAACATTTTGATGATTGTTATATCAATGTTTGACATTTTCAAAAATATCCACACATTTTGTATTTATTTATTTAATTTTATTTATTTATTTATTTATTTTTTTAATTTTTTTTTTTGGGGGAAGCTCAAATTTCATGATTCCAATTATCACTAGGGCCATGAGAGAAAAAAACTATGGATATTTGGACCTTGGTTGGTCGGTTGGGTGTTTTTTGGTGTGTATTTTTTTTCTTCAACATTTTTGTGAACATTTTGATGATTGTTATATCAATGTTTGACATTTTCAAAAATATCCACACATTTTGTATTTATTTATTTAATTTTATTTATTTATTTATTTATTTATTTATTTATTTTTTTTTGGGGGGGGGGAAGCTCAAATTTGTCAAAAAATGGATGGGTCTTGAGCCCATAAAACCGTTTTTTACCCTGGTCTAATCATAATATTCACATGTGGTTAACGTACACAATATTTGTTAAGCTAGGTGCCAACAACTACATCAATTTCAATTTTATTGGAGAATAAGAATTTTATTTTGGTGTTTCCCAAAGTGAAAAAAGAAGAGATATTTAAATCGGTGATAAAAATATTGGATTTTAAGGTCTTCGTTTGCAACTCTCCCTTCCCCGGGAAACTAAGTGGAAATATAATTTGGCCTCCATATTTAGTTAGACCAATGAATAAACACTGTATGGAAGCTATGGGAGTGTATTGGCAAGTTCAATACATTTTATGTTTGATTTGAAGTGAGTGATCCACTTTATAGTGTATGCGCATAAATGCCCAAAGCATTTCATTTTGATGCATTTGCGACACAAACAAGACTGGGCTTGTCTATGTTGTCTCGTCTTAAAGATTTAGAATAGAAATAATTATGACATTCTGTAATATCTGGAAGTGGAAGCCCCCCTCCCTCCCTCCCCATTCTAAGAAAAGCCCCTCCAATTTGTCACATACAAGAACAGAAATGTTATTAAAATCGGTGTTTTCAGCATGAACAACTTCAAATGAGCTTAAAATCCATATTCACTTTAAATTCACTTTTTCCTACATATCAAATAACCTTCTGTTTAAAAAAAACTCAATTTTTCACTAAAAGCTATTATTGATTTGCATGATCTCTTAATCACACAAACAAGCTGTAAACTACCCTAAAATGTAAATATTTTCGACAAAATAGCTTGTGGTCCTGTACTTTACTAAATTTGGAAAACACCAGGAGCCAAAACTTGGCAACCATTGGGTAACAAAAATCGCCTGGGTTTCCACTAATTCCCGCCCCCCCCAAACCCCCCCCCCCCCCACCAACACACACCCCAACCACGATTACCGACCCAAAGAAACCCTGGCAAAATGTTTACAGATTGTTTTTTTGTTTTTTACTGTCATTTTCAAGGGAAAAAATAATAATAAAAGACAAATCCCTCTGTTTGGTCTGTTTGCCCATGCAACAGGGTTTTTGGCTGCCTTTTTCAATGGACGTTGACCATTTTTAAACAAATATCTAGTGTTTTGTTTGGCCTAAGGCAAAGTAAAAAAATTAAGTGTCATCACTTTTCCTTAAATTTTTCTTCTTTGCTTTTAATAGTGCAAAAGCACCCCTGTTTGTGAAAATCTTTGCGAGCTTTAAAAGCTTAGTGGATTGGTAAAAGGATTGTGACACCCAATAAGTGTCCAATTTTCACCCCTTTGGTAAATGAATGACTCCTTTCAATTACAGATCTGTTAAGGCCATGTGTTTTGAACTGACCACCCAAAAAGGGTGGCGGCGTTGCATTTTTGGTGACGAATCATCCATCTCTCTATTAACTCAACAACTATATGTGGTAGAGCTATGGTTTAGGTGTCATTTGAAAGCTTATTTATCTAGCTACACCATGTGAATAAATCAGGTATTTCTATAACTGTTTGGCTGAGATATGATTGATTATACTTCGAAAGTCAGGGGTGGCGGCGGTGGCGGTGGCGTCGTGTACAATCTCTATGGGGAATATAGAAAATGTTCCCAATTCTACGTTCAAATTACAATAACTCCTCATTTCTGTATGGTACAACCATGATTTTGCTCTCATTTTATCGATTGTTTTATATTCTATAAGTTTCTGTTTCAACAAACGTGTCAACTCTTACGTAACAGTTGTAATCACGAATCGATTGCATTGTCTTTGGCTTTTTCCCTATTCACTACACAGTAAACTTGCCCTAATTCATCGGTTTTACATACATGACTATAACAACAAAATTATTCAACCGATTATAGCAAAATTATACATTTTTGGAAAGCTCTCGAATAGGGGAATTCAGAAATCTTGCTTAAAATAGGATAGGGTGAATAGCCAAAAATATATATGTGTAAACTCTAATAAATTTGAAATGTAAACGTTTGTGCTCATTTACTTCCCGATAGTATATTTCAACAAGTTACACTTGACAACCATTATGTTCTGATGGGTAAATTGCATGAGGAACTAATATGCACAGTAAAATGATGATTGGGATAGGAATTTAAAAAAAAAATATTGAGCTTTAATCAAAATATGAAAAAAAAATCGATATTTTTTGAACATTCTTAATCACAACATGTTATCATTAGGTCTTTGCAAATTCCAATCGCATATTTAGATTCCTTGTGAGATTACCGTTCAGAAAATATATACTTTTTATGGGGTAGAACAAGTAGTTATTGCGATATATGCTAATTCGAATCTCAGATGGTGTAAAATGTAAAAATCTGGACATGCAACGGGAAGGGTGGCGAGTTCAAAACACATGGCCTTAAATAAATAAAGCTGATAACATTTTTATTATTTTATAAGTAGATAACTGCCTTGCCTTGGTTATTCAATGATGCATCTATTGATAAGTTGAAACTTAAGAGTCCTCATGTTGGTTCAAGAGGAGATACCATGAAATAATTGTTGGTTATAGTTTATATGGTTCATTGCAAACATTGTATGAGTTTTATGGAATGAGCATGTTGCAATGGGCATGTACATTATACCAAAGACCAGTGTGCAATATATACTATTTTATTTATAGTCGGGCGGCGGCTCCCATAGACACTGTACTTAAGCGTGGCACCCCCTCTTGCTCACGATGTAAACGTAACCAAAACAAGTTCAATGAATTTTATAATTATTATCAGGAATCGCTAGGGGTGTGAGATTTGTTGTAGTGTCATATTTTCCAAGAAATGATCATTCTAAGCGGGTTATTTTTAAAAATAAATTCGCTGAATATAGTACATTGCTATAATATGACATCGATCCATTGACTACGGAAAAATCAATGTATTTTCACAGTGGCGTTGCCATCCACAATTAACGTCACTAACCTTAGCTGTACACAAAATTCCTTTTTAGTTTGCGTCTAATGTATTTTGTATAGGCCAATGTTAAAATGTTTCAATAAACAACATTATAAGTCCACAATCTAGCTGAAATAATTATCGTGCATAATATACATATATACAATTTATTTGAGACTATTCATATATTTTTAAGACCTTTAGATAAAAAAATATGTGGAGAGGTTCTTCCTCGTATTTTCATTTAATCACACTCCCTCCTAATCTGCCGATTAGTTATTCGTGAAAGAGAAAAGCTGCAGAAAATAAGATTACTACTGTATCAGAATACTACCTGTACTAGCTGTTATTAAATGGGTACATTGATATCACAATATATATCACAATGAATATCACAATGATACAATGATCATAATGGTGATCATGAGACTAACGTGCACATCTCTTAAAAGGACACGACGCAGACCGTCTTCTATGGTACTACTGGCGCCGGTGTAGGCCTATTAATATACTCAACGGTTGATCAAGACGAACTAAAGAGGTAAATCGAATACATATATCATATCTATCTAGGATTGAGGCCAGTATAATGCAAGCAATTATTAGTAATATTGCATTGTAAGTTAAATCATACGGACTAGCAAGTCATTTTTGTTTTTTATAAAAATCACACAAATAAATCGTCAAATGAGAAGATCGAGGGCATAAATAACAAGAATTTGTTTATATTTTAGGGACTATATTAAGTATGCAATAATATTAATGTCTAAAAATTAGTATAGGAAAAATGCATATAAATGGATAGAGAAGTAGGTATTTTAAGGCCTACATCTTCAAATTTATATGCATTTGAGAAACTACTTTATTTTATTATTAATTTGCCTTATAAACACTTTCCACGCGGCAGGCGTCTGCAGACGACATTCCAAAATGTCTCAATCTGTTTAAAAATGTCAACATTGTTAAATTTCATAACCATATTTGGAATCATCATGTGAAATGCATGGAAATAAGTACAAACATACTTCGTGAAAAGTGTTAAAAGGCCAATTAATAATTAATAATAAAATAAAGTAGTTTCTCGTCGCCTCGTTCATATTTTTTTATGAAATTCTTCAATATTGGTGTTTTTTATATCTTCCATAAATTGTTTGTTAAAGCATTTACAAAGCCCGATATGTTGGTAATATATTTATAGTCCAATGAGCATCTTAGAGAGCAGGTTTTGTGTGACCCACGCCCCCATCTATAACCATGAAATTAAAATATTTGAAAAAGGCATCGTCCTCTTCATGTTATGTTACGCAGCCAATATCAGGCTGGTATTGGTGAATTTGCATTGTCTATTCTTTTTTTAAATCCCTCATCCTCCTTTTTTCAAAAGTTAGGACGATAAACTAGTTTTTATTTTTATTTGGCCTTATATTTAAACGTTAAAAATAATAGCCATTTAGGATTGATATTAGTTAAATAAATAAACGATGTTTTTATATCAAGACGAACATTTAATAGTAGTGTCGTTTTATTTATCGTGATGATTCAATTTTGAGATTAGGAAGGAGTGTGATTAAAATATGAAAATACTATGACGAACCCCTACACATATCTTTCTATCAAAAGGTCTTAAAAATATATGTATGGTCTCAAATAAATTGTATATATGTATATTATATACGATAATTATTTCAGCTAGATTGCGAACTTTTAATGTTGTTTATTGCAACATTTTAACATTGGCCTATACAAAATACATTAGACGCAAACTAAAAAGGAATTTTGTGTACAGCTAAGGTTAGTGACGTTAATTGTGGATGGCAACGCCACTGTGAAAATACATTGATTTTTCCGTAGTCAATGGATCGATGTCATATTATAGCAATGTACTATATTCAGCGAATTTATTTTTAAAAATAACCCGCTTAGAATGATCATTTCTTGGAAAATATGACACTACAACAAATCTCACACCCCTAGCGATTCCTGATAATAATTATAAAATTCATTGAACTTGTTTTGGTTACGTTTAC
The DNA here is from genome assembly GCA_035610835.1 of Ophiura sarsii. Taxonomy (NCBI): domain Eukaryota; kingdom Metazoa; phylum Echinodermata; class Ophiuroidea; order Amphilepidida; family Ophiuridae; genus Ophiura; species Ophiura sarsii. Next base: position 20,249,426 of record CM069454.1, read on the forward strand.
ATCGTGAGCAAGAGGGGGTGCCACGCTTAAGTACAGTGTCTATGGGAGCCGCCGCCCGACTATTACAAGTGTAGCAATTCCAAACATTGCGTAGCATTTCATCACATCTGTATGCGATACAATTGGGTAATTGATTAGCAATTCTTCAAAATTGTGTAGCATTTTGCTATGCGATACCGGATATATTGCACACTGCCAAAGATAGTGTAATGTCTATGATACAAAGGTTGAAGTCGTGATGATTGACTTTCGTCAGAATTATACTCAAAGTGAGTTTTACCAGTGCCTTAAAATAAATAAGTATTCCATTAATTTGCTACCTTAATTTATTTTTTAAATATTTAAAAAATGTTCAATAGTCTCAATTCTTGTTAAAAATATCAAATAAGTTTCAAAAATTGAAAATAAAAAAAAATAACGAAAATGGAGAAAAAAAGGTGCACAAAGTTTCCAAACAATTTCAAATCAATTTAATTGAAAAAAATAAATTGAACAGTTTCCTCCCGCTCCGCTTAAACAATATAATGCTGAAAGCATGTATACCCTTTTTACATGCTTTGAAATAGTACCGTAAGGAATTTAAACCACTTTCTTAAACCATAACCATACTTGTAGTCAAACATATGAGTCCTTTATACTAAAAAACATAAAGCAAATTTAAAGAGAAAGGTATTGTATATGTACATTGTCATTAGCAAAAATATGACCATTCCATTTTTGAAGAATTAAGAATAATGAAAATATGTCTAAGTGTGTCTATAACTCCAGCAAATAGTAAAATCATTAAAGGTGTATGTTCCTATCACTTATATTTTTTCTTCACATTAACATATTTTGATATCAAAAGTAAACCCATATTTTTCTCAATTATTTCTGTAAAATCTTAGGCGCAAGATATGTCCCATTTATACGTTATAGTACAAAATGCATTGAATTACCGCCAAAGGTGGTTAACCACTCGGCTTTTATGTACTACTCAATAGGCAAATTTCATGTCACCTTGCAGCTTCTAAAATAAGAACCATTGGAGTTAGGGGCTTCAACTTTGGAATGTGACTATTAAAGATGACCCCTCATGTAGAATAGAAAACATCAAGTTAAAAATCAGGCCAGAAATCTGGTTTATCCTTCATGTAATTCTGCACGGAATTAGCCTAGCACAAAATCTATGTTAAAGGATTAGACAGCTTTATTCAGTAAAAGAGACTTAACACCAGTCTAACTCATGAATGAATTACACCAAGGATACACCAGAAATCTGAACACCTATCTTTAAACTTGCTGAAGATCAATCTCCATGCCACTTATCAATCCAATATTTTCTTATATTGTTCTTTCTCAGGAGTTATGTGACAACCCCAAGCTGACAGTAGCAGGTACCGATAGTGGCGATGTCAGCCAAGGATCTCTTGGTAATTGTTGGTTTGTAGCGGCAACAGCTAATTTGGCGCAAGAAGAGGAACTCTGGGAAAAGGTACTAGTATGATGGCGCATATTATGAGAGTATCGCATGGGTATCACATTGGTGTCACACATTAGTATATACTGAAATAAATTGGAGATGTATCAGCCAAGGATCTCTGGATAATTGTTGGTTTGTAACAGCAACAGTAACAACAATATAGTGTGACACTTGAAAGTTTTCACAAGGGTTTCACATACATCATTTGACTTTTACATGGGTATCATAATGAGGTGGTTTGACATGGAATGACATGGATATGACACCGGTATTGCATCATATGGATAATCTATATATTATCAAGAAGTTCTACATAGTGTTTGTTATGTGGTAAAGCAACCTATATGTTAAATTCCCACCACAAACCACAAACTGGTATATTGTAAGGTGTACATGTAAATTAAATTACATTGCTCAAAAAGTAACTTACACAGTAAATGTGCTCACAATTCTAAAAGTATAGTTCCGACTTCAGGCTATATTAAATACATCTTTTGTCTCAAAGCTCTTCAGTTTTTCAAACCCTAATGCGGAATGCGGTTTTTTAAAGTTTTTTTTTATTAATTGAAATCCTTGTAAAAGTGATCTTTTGTATTTAAAATGATGTGATCAATGAAAATCTGAAAAATCGGTGAAATATTTGGATTTTTATTTTTTATTTTTTAAAATTAAACAAGATTTTTGTTTTCTAATGCGCATCAATAAACTAACGTGTGCGGGAGCTTTGAGACAAATGCTTTTTTTAATATAGCTTAAACAGATCAAATTACTAAGTTATTGATTTATGTGTCTCCTCTTCAATTTGAGATATTGTTTGACAATTAATTAAGAACTAAACAAATGAGTCAAAGTACAAATTTAATTTTGGAATTTGGGATTTGCACACGCAGGATAGTGTGACAGGTACGCAGGTGACCTATTGCTACGCAGACGCCGAGTGTAGAAAAAAACAAATGTTAGAATGAAACTGGTCAAGCAACTTCCAGATGATCGAGAGTATATGCAGTGTCACATTGAGGTCACATATAGGCTTCATATCATCATGGATTTTGATAAATTTTCTGTTAATCTTTAAATCAATCTTTTTATCAAATACTTCCTGTTTTGATACAGGTCGTACCAGATGCTCCTGACCAGGATTGGGATGATGATAACAAGGAGAAATACGCCGGAATATTCCATTTCAGATTCTGGCGCTGGGGAAAGTGGCAAGATGTTGTGATTGATGATCGTCTCCCGACGCACAACAACAAACTGATCTATGTGCATTCCAAGGAGAACAATGAGTTCTGGAGTGCATTGCTGGAAAAAGCTTTTGCAAAGTAAGCCGATCTTGGGTATTTTCAAGATACTTGATTTTGTCAATGATCAGATTAAGATTTCAAATCACTGCCTCCCCCTCATTTATATATTTTCTTTTACTGAAATGATATTACCTATACTGAAATGATACACTGGCCAAAGTCTGTGAATCTACATACAGTAGTGGGGTTGTCTAGTTCAATATCCAGACACCTTAATTGCCTTTATCATTCTATAGTCCAATCAGTCTCCTGACAGCAGCGTAATAAGACAGAAGAGTGTGTCCACACATAAAGTTTGTGTCGCACAAAATGGCACACTTCGCATCCTGTGTTAATGCGTGCTTGCCAAAAATTGTGTGTCTATACTTTTGCATGTTGAGACACAAAACTGTATATATCTTGCCAATTTGGAACTGACTTAGCTATAATATATATATCGATGAATGCTGACACATACTGTGTGTCATGAAGTCCATTTTATCGTGTAAGTGGTTGTTAACCATGCAAGATGCACTGTAGTAATATGGACAATGACAGGGTTAATAAATTAATGTGCGTTATTGCCTGCATAGGTTTGCTAAATTGATCCAGTTAATATTTAATCAACAAAGTAACTATATGGTAAGCCAGTAAGTAGTTGGTGCATATGTGCTCTGTCAGACTATGCTATACATCATGCTATAGGTCGGCCCAGACTGTCAGACTATATATGCTATACATCATGCTATAGGTCGGCCCAGACTGTCAGACTATATATGCTATACATCATGCTATAGGTCGGCCCAGACTGTCAGACTATATATGCTATACATCATGCTATAGGTCGGCCCAGACTGTCAGACTATATATGCTATACATCATGCTATAGGTCGGCCCGAACTGTCAGACTATATATGCTATACATCATGCTATAGGTCGGCCCAGACTGTCAGACTATATATGCTATACATCATGCTATAGGTCGGCCCAGACTGTCAGACTATATATGCTATACATCATGCTATAGGTCGGCCCAGACTGTCAGACTATATATGCTATACATCATGCTATAGGTCGGCCCAGACTGTCAGACTATATATGCTATACATCATGCTATAGGTCGGCCCAGACTGTCAGACTATATATGCTATACATCATGCTATAGGTCGACCCGGACTGTCAGACTATATATGCTATACATCATGCTATAGGTCGACCCGGACTGTCAGACTATATATGCTATACATCATGCTATAGGTCGGCCCAGACTGTCAGACTATATATGCTATACATCATGCTATAGGTCGGCCCTGACTGTCAGACTATATATGCTATACATCATGCTATAGGTCGACCCAGACTGTCAGACTATATATGCTATACATCATGCTATAGGTCGGCCCAGACTGTCAGACTATGTATGCTATACATCATGCTATAGGTCGACCCAGACTGTCAGACTATATATGCTATACATCATGCTATAGGTCGGCCCAGACTGTCAGACTATATATGCTATACATCATGCTATAGGTCGGCCCAGACTGTCAGACTATATATGCTATACATCATGCTATAGGTCGGCCCAGACTGTCAGACTATATATGCTATACATCATGCTATAGGTCGGCCCAGACTGTCAGACTATGTATGCTATACATCATGCTATAGGTAGGCCCAGACTGTCAGACTATATATGCTATACATCATGCTATAGGTAGGCCCAGACTGTCAGACTATGTATGCTATACATCATGCTATAGGTCGGCCCAGACTGTCAGACTATGTATGCTATACATCATGCTATAGGTAGGCCCAGACTGTCAGACTATATATGCTATACATCATGCTATAGGTCGGCCCAGACTGTCAGACTATGTATGCTATACATCATGCTATAGGTAGGCCCAGACTGTCAGACTATATATGCTATACATCATGCTATAGGTCGGCCCGGACTGTCAGACTATGTATGCTATACATCATGCTATAGGTCGACCCAGACTGTCAGACTATATATGCTATACATCATGCTATAGGTCGACCCAGACTGTCAGACTATATATGCTATACATCATGCTATAGGTCGACCCAGACTGTCAGACTATATATGCTATACATCATGCTATAGGTCGACCCAGACTGTCAGACTATATATGCTATACATCATGCTATAGGTCGGCCCAGACTGTCAGACTATATATGCTATACATCATGCTATAGGTCGGCCCAGACTGTCAGACTATATATGCTATACATCATGCTATAGGTCGGCCCAGACTGTCAGACTATATATGCTATACATCATGCTATAGGTCGACCCAGACTGTCAGACTATGTATGCTATACATCATGCTATAGGTCGACCCAGACTGTCAGACTATATATGCTATACATCATGCTATAGGTCGGCCCAGACTGTCAGACTATATATGCTATACATCATGCTATAGGTCGACCCAGACTGTCAGACTATATATGCTATACATCATGCTATAGGTCGACCCAGACTGTCAGACTATATATGCTATACATCATGCTATAGGTCGACCCAGACTGTCAGACTATATATGCTATACATCATGCTATAGGTCGGCCCAGACTGTCAGACTATGTATGCTATACATCATGCTATAGGTCGACCCAGACTGTCAGACTATATATGCTATACATCATGCTATAGGTCGACCCAGACTGTCAGACTATATATGCTATACATCATGCTATAGGTAGGCCCAGACTGTCAGACTATATATGCTATACATCATGCTATAGGTCGACCCAGACTGTCAGACTATATATGCTATACATCATGCTATAGGTCGGCCCAGACTGTCAGACTATATATGCTATACATCATGCTATAGGTAGGCCCAGACTGTCAGACTATATATGCTATACATCATGCTATAGGTCGACCCAGACTGTCAGACTATATATGCTATACATCATGCTATAGGTCGACCCGGACTGTCAGACTATATATGCTATACATCATGCTATAGGTCGACCCAGACTGTCAGACTATATATGCTATACATCATGCTATAGGTCGGCCCAGACTGTCAGACTATATATGCTATACATCATGCTATAGGTCGGCCCAGACTGTCAGACTATGTATGCTATACATCATGCTATAGGTCGGCCCAGACTGTCAGACTATATATGCTATACATCATGCTATAGGTCGGCCCAGACTGTCAGACTATATATGCTATACATCATGCTATAGGTCGGCCCAGACTGTCAGACTATATATGCTATACATCATGCTATAGGTCGACCCAGACTGTCAGACTATATATGCTATACATCATGCTATAGGTCGACCCAGACTGTCAGACTATATATGCTATACATCATGCTATAGGTCGGCCCAGACTGTCAGACTATATATGCTATACATCATGCTATAGGTCGGCCCAGACTGTCAGACTATATATGCTATACATCATGCTATAGGTCGGCCCAGACTGTCAGACTATATATGCTATACATCATGCTATAGGTAGGCCCAGACTGTCAGACTATATATGCTATACATCATGCTATAGGTCGGCCCAGACTGTCAGACTATATATGCTATACATCATGCTATAGGTCGGCCCAGACTGTCAGACTATATATGCTATACATCATGCTATAGGTCGGCCCAGACTGTCAGACTATATATGCTATACATCATGCTATAGGTCGGCCCAGACTGTCAGACTATATATGCTATACATCATGCTATAGGTCGGCCCAGACTGTCAGACTATATATGCTATACATCATGCTATAGGTCGGCCCAGACTGTCAGACTATATATGCTATACATCATGCTATAGGTCGGCCCAGACTGTCAGACTATATATGCTATACATCATGCTATAGGTAGGCCCAGACTGTCAGACTATATATGCTATACATCATGCTATAGGTCGGCCCAGACTGTCAGACTATATATGCTATACATCATGCTATAGGTAGGCCCAGACTGTCAGACTATGTATGCTATACATCATGCTATAGGTCGGCCCAGACTGTCAGACTATATATGCTATACATCATGCTATAGGTCGGCCCAGACTGTCAGACTATATATGCTATACATCATGCTATAGGTCGGCCCAGACTGTCAGACTATATATGCTATACATCATGCTATAGGTCGGCCCAGACTGTCAGACTATATATGCTATACATCATGCTATAGGTCGGCCCAGACTGTCAGACTATATATGCTATACATCATGCTATAGGTCGACCCAGACTGTCAGACTATATATGCTATACATCATGCTATAGGTCGGCCCAGACTGTCAGACTATATATGCTATACATCATGCTATAGGTCGGCCCAGACTGTCAGACTATATATGCTATACATCATGCTATAGGTCGGCCCAGACTGTCAGACTATGTATGCTATACATCATGCTCTAATGAAGGTCGGCCCGGAATATGTCACATTCCGTTGACAATAAACAACAAGTCAACAAATTTCAGATTGCAACATCAACAAAATGGCCAAAATATAGCCCTGTTTGTACTTCCTTGAAATGGTACCATTGAACAGAATATTTTCCCAGTGGATTCCTCTCTGCATACACATGTTATCATGTTTACACACATAATGCAAGTTTTCACATGTTTTTTACAGATGAAAGTCCAAAAATCAGGTGAAACATTTTGTGAATTTTGGAACATGTAAACAACAGTCACTTACACGGCCTGAAGCGATCACTAAAAATTGTCTAATAAGCAGATAATTGATTAATTGGGAGCGACAACAAAACTGCCATTATATAGTGGGATGAGGATTGAAGATTGTTTTCCTATATGATTAATGGTTACTGGTTCAAGCCTGGGCCCATACATCTATTCCAAAAATCATGATACTGCCATAGGCTATGTGTTGGGATCAATGGGATCAATGGTTCGTAACAAAGTTAGCGTGAGCCAGTTGACCTGGCAACAGTATATTGTAACATGCACTATGCCAAGGGAATATTGATTACACATGCATGCGTCTTTCACAGTATCCAACGCGGCGATAAACCAAGCGCACAAAAAAAATTGTGCTTTTGTCTTTCTCTTTTATCTATAATCTATAACTTCTTGACTGGTAACTGATATAAACATACAATATATCAAATTAAAAGGAGAAAGTACTTGAGAATTTCATAATTTAGTATTATTTATCTGGAAATATGGTTCTACAAAAGGTTTTTTTTTTAATCTGACACCATTTTCTTTTTCCTCTTCTTCAGATTGAATGGTTGCTATGAGAACCTTGATGGCGGTAACACAGCTGATGCTTTAGTTGATTTCACTGGTGGTGTGGCACAATCTGTTGATTTGGTTCTAGAAAAATACATGGAAGATGAGGATAAGAAGAAGAAATTCCATCAAGAACTCAAGAAATGCGCAGATAGGCATTTCCTTATCAGTGCTTCCATCAAGGTGAGAGGTTGTATACCCGGGGAGGGGGGGGGGGGGGGGGGGGGCACTTGGGCACTCAACTTTTTTGGGGTAGGGGTGTGCCATCCAGGGTCTCAAAAATGGGGGCTTCAGAGCGGAGTGGATTTTTGATGAAAAATAGGATCTTTAAGAATTGATTTTCTCAAAAAAGGTAGGATCGTAAGAACTGATTTCTCCTCCCAAATTTGTTTAGTAAGAATGCTAATTTTTCAAAAAAAGTTGGGTTTTAGAATGAAAAGGGGGGAGGGGGCCCTGAAAATAAGAATTTAGAATCAGAAATTTAGAAAAACAATCCTTTTGCAATAACAGGACCCTTAATTTAACCATGCAGTTGATGCACATTGGACCTCAAGTGTACACATGTTCAATTTATTTGGTTATTGATCTAATTCATCAATCCATTAATTAGTAAACTCCTATGATTATATTATTTATAGATCAATAAATGGATTGATAAATTGATTGATCGTGTGATGCAGGGATTGATTATTGATTTGTAAAAATATTAACTACCCCTCTGATCTATAACTGATGGATTACCCGATAGGTCACATCTGCAGAGGAAATGGAGGCCAAGACTGAGACTGGACTGATCAAAGGTCACGCATATGGTGTCACAGCGGTCAAAACGATCAAACTAGGCGAAGGGTTGTCCGGTGTATTCAACAAAGATAAGATATACTTGGTTAGATTGCGTAATCCGTGGGGTGAAAAGGAGTGGAACGGACCATGGAGCGATGAGTAAGTATAACTTGAGTTTTGATGAGTCTCAGAGTTGTAATGAGTCAAGTAACATGATTTGTGACTCATTATTATTCAATAAGGTTGACTCAAGTCCTTTTATTGACAAGTATACTTCTATATAATAAAATGCAGTTTATCAACCCAATGAGTTTATAATTAGACAATAACAACAAATATTAACATACACTGGTGAATTACCCGACAAAAAATAAGCAAGGACATTCACCGGTCGGGACTTGAACCCTGGTCTCCTGAACTCTCTAGGCAGGCGCCTTAACCACTAGACCGGCGCCTTAACCACTAGGCAGACGTCTTAACCACTATGCAGGCGTCTTAACCATTAGCTGGCGTCTTAACCACTAGGCAGGCGTCTTAACCACTAGGCAGGCGTCTTAACCACTAGGCAGGCGGCTTAACCACTAGGCAGGCGTCTTAACCACTAGGCAGACAAAAAAATAAGCAAGGACATTCACCGGTCGGGTCTTGAACCCTGGTCTCCTGAACTCTCTAGGCAGGCGCCTTAACCACTAGACCGGCGCCTTAACCACTAGGCAGGCGTCTTAACCACTAGGCAGACGTCTTAACCACTAGGCAGGCGTCTTAACCATTAGGCAGGTGTCTTAACCACTAGGCAGGCGTCTTAACCACTATCTCTAATGGTTCTATTTTTATAAGTCACATAGTCAGAATAAATTAGCTCATTGAGTAGTACACAAACTGGTTGGTGGTTAACCACCTTTGGCAGTAATTCACCACATTTTAGCCTATAATTTCTAAATGGAACAATTTTGGCCCCTAAGATTTTACAGACATAAGATTTTACAGACGTAATGAGAAAAATATGGGGATTCTTCTGATATCAAAATATCTTGATGTGAAAAAAAATCACAGCTCTAAAAGTGATCGGAACATACACCTTTAATTTTAATTAGAAAGTGTGACTTTGATCAGAAAGGTCAGTCATGAATTTTTTAACTTAACCCTTAGGCCGGGCCCTCAGGTCCACTCTTACCAGCCAGATCAAGGATGAGATTGCACCATCTTAACTACATTTCATCTGTCACCAAATGAACAGGTGTAAGCTACAATCCCTGCCAATATTGTTGGAACACTTTTATACATGTGCTTAAAAAGTCCCCCTCTCCACCTGGATCAATGTTGAAACATGATTTTTGGCTTACAGGATACTGGAAGGGGTCAACATTGCCCAGTGGGGAGGGGGAGTTATTCATGTTGAGGAAAGGCTTCAAGCTTTCCTTCAAAGGCAGCAATGTTTCAATATTGTAATTTTCTTGAAAACAGGAATGTGTGAAAGTGTCATTATTACCAGAATGTTCCAACTAATTATGACCGTGATTGTAGTTCACCCTGTGTGAACTAGGCAAAATGCACCTATGTCTGTAACATTGAATACTTTGTAATCTTTAATTTACAGCTCTGATGAATGGAAACAAATCAGTGATGCTCAGAAGAAATCTATCGGTGTTGTGAAGGAAGATGACGGTGAATTCTGGTGAGTTTTTTTCCTCGATTAATATTTGAACTCCTTATGCCGTTATTCTTATAGTCAGCTGCAAAGAAGGTCAGCATTTTTTGTCTGTTCCGACCACGTTCTAAGCATACACACGTAAGAATGGTTGTCACTGGTGGAATTAGACAGCACAACTTTGAGCCCACCAATGCACGCATCCGATTGGCCTGGTTGTATCTATGGTGTCATGAATGTTACCGCCCACATGCTCATTATTTAGTACAAGGGTAGGGGAAGTAGGCCTACTAAACCTCTCTGTCAGCGACTATAATAAAGTATTCGTCATGCATTTCCATCAAGATAAATGTTCAAGCTTTGATTTGATAATTTGATTTATGTACAAAATATATATATTAGGCGGAAAAATTCCACCTGTTCTATGGAATTCAGGTTGGGACAATCAGTCATTTTTATTGGCGTTTTGTTTTAGTGAAAATGTTGGTAAATTCAAGATGCAATTTCAAAAGTAATTTTCAAAAAATAAACATTGGTCAGTTGGGTCGGTAGTGTTCATGCATTTGTTTGCTGAGGATATAAATGTAGGCACAATATTTGAAATGCTTTGAGCTATTGAATAAGTACTCATATAACCAATGTGCTTCGTTTTTCATGCAATATATTTAAGGGACCAAGTTCTTTGGGAAAAACCAAACATCAACAAATCTTTACATAATAATGAATGGATATCATTCTTTAACACAATCCATTGGAGAAGGCAATAGATTGGTTATAGTAAGTTTCCAATATGGAGTTGTCCAACAAAAATTCATAAAGTGGAATTTTTGGCGCTACATTAAGTTTTGATAACTTTGACTCGTTTAACCTCATTGATCATTGTTCTTTGTTTACAATCCCTCTAGGATGCCTTTTGATGACTTTGTGACTCGTTTCACTTCCCTGATCATTTGTCGGACACCGAACAAGGCCTACCTAAGTTTAAAACGCACCTGGCATGAGAATCTCATTATCAGCGCATGGAAATATGACGATGATCCAAAACAAAACCGAGCTGGTGGATGCATCAATTTCAAAGATACATTCTTACAAAACCCACAGGTATTGTTGATAATTTAACACTTGCCATGCGGCTGTTAGTTTTACCACATACAAAGCAGATTTGTCAGAAACCGTTTCCAACTTTCAAAATTGTATCTTAAGAATAACTGAAACAATACTAGGCATGTTTGTACTTCATTTAAAGCATATCTCATGCTGATTCTTAATCATGAAATTCAATAATTTTGACATTTTTGAAACATTTTGTAACATTTTTGAACTGTCGTCTGCAGACAACTGCCGCGTGGAAAGTGTTATCAGTGGTGGGAGATAAGGGTGGGATGTTTAAAGGTTGGGGAGGGCTGAAGTGTTAGAGATAGGGAGAGGTGGTGCAAAATGTTTATCCCCCACATCAAATTAAAATTATCCTGTTCAACTTCACATCACTTTATCAAAGAATAGAAAAAAGAGCCTGAATAACTGGACTACCTTAGAAGTATTGCAGTGAAGACCGACCGAAGAACAAGGGGAGGGGGTTAAATGGGGCAAGGCTCAAGATAAGCGGGCGCTGGGCGATTTTTACCCCTCGGTCATTCTGCCATACCGCCCAGTAATGCTGAAAATAAATAACCGAGCGCCGATATTTTGTCCAAACCAGCGCCCGTTGACTATCGGGAAGCTTACCCAAGACATCAAATTTCGAGTTTACAATGCTGCCACGCTGGATTTAATAAAAAGTTAGCTCCCGGTAGACTGAAAGTAACTTCCGGTTCTCAATAAATCCCATGATTTGGGCGCTACTTTTGAGAAAAAAAGTAGTTCCCGGTAAAAATCTGTTATCTTGAGCCTTGAATGGGGGGGGGGGGGGGCGCCCAGTAATGCTGAAAATAAATAACCGAGCGCCGATATTTTGTCCAAACCAGCGCCCGTTGACTATCGGGAAGCTTACCCAAGACATCAAATTTCGAGTTTACAATGCTGCCACGCTGGATTTAATAAAAAGTTAGCTCCCGGTAGACTGAAAGTAACTTCCGGTTCTCAATAAATCCCATGATTTGGGCGCTACTTTTGAGAAAAAAAGTAGCTCCCGGTAAAAATCTGTTATCTTGAGCCTTGAATGGGGGGGGGGGGGAAGGGACCATACCAACTGGGATCTTGCTTGGATATGGACCATACCAACCGGTCAGCATTTTCTGCAATCTTTGTACTCTTGTCCAATCCATCTATTTATATGTTTTATCTTTACAGTTTCTAATAGATGTTACTGACGATGAAGATGACATTATGATAGCTCTATCACAACCTGATACTAGAGCAGATCAGGAGCAGAAAAATAGAACCATCGGTTTCCACATCATGCAGGTAAATAATAATCGCACATTGTGTAAGGTTAGGGGGTTAGGTTAAACTAATCCCTTATGTTTTGATTGGGACTACATGATAGTCTGAACCATATACTTAATTGATCGATCCTTACATCACGCTCTAACATCAAGACTGCCTTCCTGATTGGTAAATAAAAACAACTTATATCGCATCTCTTCTCAAGTCAATGTCACCTGTTCACTTTCCATGGGGGACGGGGGGAAGGAGGGACAGGGGGATGGGATACTCATGTATATAGGTTAAACAAGTATTTTCCGCTCTAAGATTTGTGCTTGAAAATCCTGAACAAATGTGATGCGATCTGTGAAAACCCGCCACATGGTGGCATTTTTCATATTGGAGATATTGATATCATAAGTAAGCGAAAACTGTGCTGATTACAGAACTGTTTCGATCATTTTTCTACGATCACTACAAACAAAGTTATGAGTGAATGATGATTGTGATGTCATCAAAAGCTACAAAACAAGAAATCATGAAAACAGGCCAAAGAAGATACATAATTCAATATAATAACATTATAAGGTTAATAATAAAAGTGACTTAAGTAAGTTTTTGAAGGTGAAATTTCATGAAAGATGATGACACAAAGTATAGGAAACTAATTTTCTTTAAAAAAATCTTAAAAAAAAGAAAAAAGTTTTTTTTAATTTTTTTTAAAATTATTTTAAATTTTACCCATAATCCCCACATTTTGCGACATCCGACGGGTTTTCACAGATCGCATCACAAATTGTGAAGAAAAAAATCAATAAAAAAAAATCAAATCAACCATTTTTTGATTTTGAGGTAAAAACACATCCTGATGGGTCAGGATTTTAAAAACTCCAGCGACTGGCACACCCCTGTCAAAAAATAAATAAATGGGGCCAAACAAGATGTTCCATTCGGAGGCGATGCTCACAATATTTGTAACGTTTTGCAGCAAATTAATTTAGAGAGCGTGGGTCACACAAAACGCTCGCACTTACGCTTGGATTAGGCCTACGTTTACATGCTGAAAGATAAAAACAGCATATTTCTTACCCATTTGGATCTGATTATACTATAGGCAGTGGACCTAACTCTTCGGCAGACCCTGTAAGTATTAAGCTTAACCCTCAAATCATCCCCAAAATTTCAGAATTTTAGAGACAACAAACGCTCTGAACAATGATTGTCTTGTCTTTATCAGTTAACGTTCTAACTCAATCAATCAATCAATCAATCAATCAATCATTAACAATCTATTATGTTCACAGGCAGAAGGAAATCGCAAGTATCGTGTCAGCTCAGTCCTTCCTAAAGTACAGGATTCTCAGTACATCAATTCACGGAGTGTATTTGTGAAGAGGCAATTTCCAAAAGGCAAATACGTTGTCATACCAACCATATTTGAGCAGAAAGCAGAGTCGCCATTAATGATGAGAATATTCTCAGATGGAGGAGCTGCTTCAAGGTAAGATGATACAATACTGTAAAACCACTTCATTTCGCGAATTTCGCTTCTGATGTGGATTCGCGAAATTAAAAACCTTGAATCTGACAATTTTGCATTGAAAGTAACAGTAATATATCCAGATTCACAAAATTGAATGCCCGCTAAAGTAGTAGTATAATTTTTAATTTGTGAAATAAAGTATCTGCAAAATTTAATAAGAAAGCCAACTTTGTGCAATATCATTTATTGCATATAATATTGAACCTTGACATGCTTGACTGTGCCCAAACGAGTTGAGTTACCTGTGAATGTGTATGGCATAATCTGTGCAAAACCTTGACATGCTTACGTCGAAGTAAGATAGTACAAGCTAGGGATGTGATAGAGAAAGCAGACTTTGTGCCATAAATTATTGTATCATTTATTGCATATAAAATGTGTCCAGCCGCAGCAAAAGGGTGCAGTTGTTCCTCAAAGAACCAACAAAAGAATTTTGTTAAATACTTTAAAATGACATTTAATACTGCTTTTTGACTTGATGGAGAAATATAACTGTAAAATTGTCTTTACATTCTTTGTTTTTCCATGTCTAATTCCAATGTCTCAAAATGCATTTTACCATCAACTACCTCCTTTAACCGTGACGGTACATAAAAATATCAAACCTTGACATTCTTGACCGTGATCAATTATTTACCATTCTCCAGAGTAGGCCAATGCTCGTAAACGCTGACCGGATTTGAACCGGCAACCTTCACATCAGATCCGCAATGCTTTTACTGAGCCTAGACCTTATGACCTGACCAATAACCCTAACCCTGACAATAAACTATCCGGGGAGAAAATTGGGTCAATTTTGGGGGGAAATATTACTAATTGTGCTAACGGGGAGCTCGAAACCACTTGACTGCTCGCCGGATCGTGCCACAAGATATAATCAGGAAGCACGCAGTACAGCAGCTATTTGCTGTGGCCTTTGGCAAGGTTAGGGTTCATAGTGATCATTCTATCCACATTATCATTAGTAACAACAAATTTTTACTTCACTCGATTTCCGGGATTGGTCAAAGACCTACCGACTTGTACTACTGATCATTCTATCCACATTATCATCAGTAACAACACAATTTTACTTCACTTGATTTCCGGGAATTGGTCATAGACCAACCCAGCCTAGACTGTATGATTATTACTACTGGTCATTCTATCCACATTATCATCAGTAACAACACATTTTTACTTCACTTGATTTCAGGGAATTGGTCAAAGACCAACCCAGCCCAGACCGTATGATTATTACTATCATTCTATCCACATTATCATCTGTAACAACACATTTTTACTTCACTTGATTTCAGGGAATTGAACAAAGACCAACCCAGCCAAGGTTGTATGACAGGTATCTGCGGCTACCCACAAGCTGTGACCAAAATTCAAGTCTTGTCAGCAACAGGCTTGGAGAAGCAAGATATATCTGGAGGTAACTAAACCAACATGTCTTAACATTTTCCACACGACTGCAGACGACAGTTGCAAAAGTTCACAAAATGTTCAAATACGGCAAACTAATATATCTTCATTACTATATTTGGAATCGTCGGTACATTCAAAATAAGTACAAACATGCCTAGTATTGTCTTAATAATTATAGAGATAGGCTTTGAAGGTTGGGAAAATGTTTGCGTATGGTATTCATCCAATCACAGCATGGAAAGTGTTAACACTTTCCACGCGGCAGGCAGCTGCAGACGACATTCCAACATTTTCAAAAATGTTTCAAAAATGTCAAAATTGTTAAATTTCATAACCATATTTGGAATCATCATGTGAAATGCATTGAAATAAGTACAAACATGCCTAGTATTGGTTTAGTAATCCTTGAGATAGACTTTGTAAAGTGATAAAGGTTTCTGAAAAATGGTCAAACCAATAGCCGCATGGAAAGTGTTAAGATGGTTAGAACTTATTTTTTATACTGAACTTTTGATCTCATTATGTTCCACTGCCTAATTACTTTTATACCAGTGATTTAGCTATTGGCTGATCATGCAGTCTCCAATTGCCAGATTAGGCAGGCTAGTGGTTATGCCCAGGGATTTCCTGGTTTCAGACTCCATTTTTAGAGAAAGTGTTATCAAGAGAGGACTCTTAATCATAGCGCAATCATGTTAATAATAAGCTTAGAATATATAATATAATGAGGCAAATGTCTATGGGATTTCGCTGTGTAGATGTTGACATCTCTTGATTTGTTAGCTTTTTTTACAAAATTTGATGATAATAACATGCAACGAATTCATGAAGACACAAGCCACATTGGTATTAGTTAATTTATAGAAGATTAATTCATTTGTAGATAGATTTTCCATGATGTAAAGCTGTGTAAATACCATACGGTGCCAGTATATATACTTAAAAGATAACTCTCCATGTTAAAAGAATGTATTCAAGAATGTAAATCCTGTTTTATACCTATCACACAACGATAGCTAGTGGCCATTTTACACTTAAAGAATAAAGGTATTGATGTGGCCGCAGGTCCACTGTCTATAAATGGTACCCTGATTATAATTAATTGTATTTGATTTTGTGTAGGAGCTGACCCATACGTGTTCATCAAGAATGAGAAAGCAACGGCCAGATCTCCAGTCAAGAAGAACACACTAAACCCAGAATGGAATTTCCACGCTATCTTTTATAGGAAGAAACCTCAGAATCCTGTCGTTGTTGAGGTAAGCTTTCCCCTCCTCTTTCCCTCTTATTCCTCTCCCCTCTTATCCCTCCCCTCTCATGTCATGAACACATCGAATCCAGAATGGAATTTCCATCCTATCGAATCCAGAATGAAATTACTATGCTTTTATAGGAAGAAACCCAATCCTATATATTGTTGTTGAGGTAAGCTCTCCCCTACCCACTCCACCGCCCCCTCTTTCTTTGATCTTCATGATCGAATGTGAAGAAAATACATTGAATCCAGAATGGAATGTCACTCCCTTCCCCTGCCCACCTGCACCCCCTTATATGAATAATGCTACAGTACATTTATAAATAGAGCTCAGTCAATTAAACATCACAACTTACTAAGCAATAGTGTTCTGAATTTCATTTGATGTATTTTGTATGTACAGATTTGGAATCACAACGTAGTGAAAGATACCTTTATGGGCCAAGCCACTTTGATGGGAAATGTAGATCCTCAACCCAAACATCATGTCTTGCCTCTCCATGGACGTGGACGGGATAGCGAAGAAACCAGACCTGGAACTCTTACTCTAGTCATTACAAGTAGTGAGGATTTGACGGCATTTTAAATGTGTCCTATAACAGATTAGCTATTTCATAGGTATCACATGTGTGCCTCATGGGTAATTGCACATGGGTGCCTAATGGGTATCACATGGGTACCTCATGGGTAGTGAGAATTTGAAGGTATTTTAAATGTGTCCTACAACAGACTAGTTATTTCATAGGATTCTTGGGTAGTCAATTAAATGTTGTATACATATAAAAATTCCGCAGGTTAGAATTGTCAATGCACACAATTCAGAAATTGTATGCATTTAAATTAAGTCATACTGTATTACGGATTAGTCATTAGGGAATCTAATGTATTCAAATCAGTCATACTGCATTTCAAACTTGTCTTACAACATTATGGATTAGTAATAAGATGTTGGTTAGTAATTCAAACATTGCATACATTTTAACTAGTCATATCAACTTCTGAATTAGTCAATGATCTGTAGTTCATGAAATCTACAAAGAGATTAACGATAGGAGAAGGAATGACTTTAGTCAAAAGCTAACTAAGGCCAAGTCTATACGAAGCTTAACTTTTACAATAATGGAATTGTTTTCTTACATTTATGATGCGTTATAATATGTTAATTTTGGAAGATTCATAGGTTTATATCGTTTAGTGACCAGTGAAGAAATACCATTAGGCATTCGTGTCTCATGGGTGGGTGCTTATGGGTAGCACATAGGTGCCTCATGGGTAGCACATGGGTATCACATGGGTGCCTAATGGGTATCACATGGGTGTTTCATGGGTATGATGATGTCATGATCATTGGTTGTGGGCTAGTAGGAGTAGATTGTAAAGAGTTATTTATATTATGATGGGTGTGTATAACGTAATGATACTCTTGATTACAGTCATACAATTCTGTTAATATGACTTGAAAAGAATTATGTGATATAATTATATAAAATAAATATTGCATGCCTTGCACCAGTTAATTTGGATTAATCCATTACACAAAGCAAAATTCAAGTAATGTACAAGTTCCATTTTGACTTTGCGATATATATTATGGCGCTCTAAGGCATTCAATATTTGTAGAAATAAATTTATGATTGTATCCCTTTTGATGGTGCTTTGAGACTCTTAATGTCCTTATGGAAATCAAAACTTGGTAGGGTATTATTTAAATCTATCAGCAATAGATTTTAAACAAAAAATGAAGTTTTTAGTTTATGTATTCAACATTTAGATTGTGAAGGTATAAAAGTGAAAAGGTGGCATAAAAAGGAATTGAATACACAAAGAAGTTTGTTACAAGTAAGGCACAAAATTTAATATTTGATATTTTAGATACCATTATAGTATCAGGGATGCAAGACTTTCAGATTTTTGGAAGAAAGAATTTTGTTTTAATTTTGTTTTAATTTGTATTTTGTTTTTCCTTTCCGGAATTGGATGATGATATTTGAGACGAGCCCCCATAAAAGCTCAATGCTGAGCGCAAATGCTTGGGCCGTCTGTCCAAGCTCACATAAAAAGTTCAGGAAATGGATCAAACACCACCGGCATCCCTGTGGTTATCAAATTTAAATAATATCAGTTGTATTTAGTCTTCTTTTATTGTTTCTACAAATTAATATTTCTTGACCTCATAGGTTAACAACAATCATGCATCAAATATGGTTCAAATATGTCCATAGTTTGAATTTGCAATCGTTTATCCCAATGATACTCTCATTACTATTGCAAGATGTGACAAATAAATTAAAACAATTTCATACAATTAGATTCATTATTATAGCATGTATACATATTCTTTTTTTCTATAATATATTATTGATTATTGATAATTATTGATACATGTATATTTTTTATTCTTAAGTAAATATGTAGATAGTCTCAGGTTTATAGCCGTGCATTCCATGTAAACATGCTTATAACTTACTGACCAATGGGCTTGGAGGTCGGGCTAGTCAAGTATAATTTACAAATGCCTGACTATTTTCTGTTTTCAAACCATCCCTTGTTATGTATGAATTGAACCTTTTGAGCAGAATACCACTAAAAAAAGATATTTTACTGTAAGTGCTGCCCACAGAGCATGTTTTGTTATCAAAAAAGTAACTATCAAGGCAAAATACCCAGACATTTTTTCCAAAATGTTACTCAAAAGAGCATGTTTTGATATTAAAAAGATAGCGTTTGATAATCAATTTATACCATTTTTTAAAAATTACACTGAACGATAAATGTGTAACATTGGTGTTTTTATACCTCCAAATACATCACAAATGTTAAGTGCACGATCATAAAATACCACTGTTCATGCATTTTTGAGAATCATCTTTATACACTTGACTGACTTGTGGATAATAAAGTCCAAATATGGGACAATATAGTCCAAATAAAGAATGATAGATGTAGACCAATCCCAAATTTAGTCCAAATATGGGACAATATAGTCCAAATATAGAATGATAGACGTAGACCAATCCTGATATACGATGATAGCAATTACTATGTATACTGTCCCCACATTTATAGTCACTGTCAAAATGCTATGGACAAAATTATAGCTATTTCACGGAAGCTTGTTGTTGTTCGCGGAGCAGTGTCCAGATGCATGAAACGCGCAAAATTACAACTATGCATGCATGCACGTAATGATTTCACAATTGACCAATCAGGATGTGCGGTCCATTTTAAAAACGTCCGGTACGCACTTCAGGGCTATTATAATAATGCACATATGCTTGTAGGAGTGTACGGATGTAGGCATTATGCTTGTAGGGGTGTACGGATGTAGGCATTATGCTTGTAGGGGTGTACGGATGTAGGCATTATGCTTGTAGGGGTGTACGGATGTAGGCATTGTTGGAATTATGTCCATAGCATTATAACGCTGACTATAAGTTGCAGTGCCACTAGGTTATGGGTTCATGTCATTATAGCCATTCGTTGGCATTTTTAACCTCTGCCCATTTGTGTTTCTTCTTTAATGCATATTTTCTGAGTTGTAGTGAACCAATTAATTCACCTTTCAGAGCTCTCTTTCGAGAGTTACCAATTTGATTTGTAATCACTCAGTTCATTAACCTTGCTAAGTGTCTGTTGGGCTATTGTTCACATTTACTCTTTATAAATAGAAAAACAGGTAAATTATTATGGTACAGATGATATTATGTTTAAGTGCTATGTTTCGCAGACACTTAAAATCGGTAAAAAGTGCTCTGTTTCACAGACATTCATTAGAGGGTTAAAATCGATAAACCCTCGATGAATTGGTAACATGTGCATATATGCAGTGAGCAAAAGAGTACCATTAAAATGAAATGGACATTTGATTTATACATAATTAGGTGCTGGGAGCTTATACATGCGAAGCCCATTTTGGAGGGGTTGTGTAGTTTAAAGAATATTTTAGAAGTATTCATTAGGATATATGCCATTTTTATTTGCCATTATGTTATGTTATTAACACTTTCCACACGGCTATTGGTTTTACCAATTAATACAAAACAGATTTTTCAGAAACCTTTCCCTATTTTCAAGGTCTATCTCAAGGATTACTAAACCAATACTAGGCATATTTGTACTTATTTTAATGCATTTCTCATGGCTATTCCATATATGGTGATGAAATTCAATATTGTTGACATTTTTTGAAATATTTTGTGAAATTTTGGAATGTCGTCTGTCGCGTGGAAAGTGTTAAATTATATTATTATATTTTATTATCTTGCAGCTTTTTGTATAATTTTCAACTGCATTATGTAATTTTTATATTATTTTATGTTTATATAATAACAGCTATAGGGATTAAGGTAATCTTTTGGTATATTATTAAGTCCTGTATTGTATAAATTCAGTAAGATCAATTTGTAATAAGTATTTTAATCACAATTCTTAAAATCATCTTTTTACAACGTTTGAATTGTTTTCAAATTCATTTCGCCATAAATTCTACATCATTGTATACATATTTTTTGTGGCATCCCCCTGAGAACTACCGGCCGATTGGTCAGAAAGATGGATACATTATTTATTGCACCAATGAGAGACATTGTAAGAATAATTGTATCCCTAATAAAGATGGGAGTGAAACATTTTACAAGCTGCATTTGAATTGGCTATTCATATGAGTACATCTTGTAATTAACCAATCAGAACCACTGTAAGATAGTAGACCCCAGGGGGTTAAATATGCATTTTCAATCTCAATTTTCAATGTTAAAGCCAACCATTTTTTTTATGTGGTCAGCAGCGACTCGCTGGCCTGAATCCCTGTGGTTAACATCAATCCAACTCATACGCGACTACGTTTAAATTTGGGATTCATCATGTCATATTGTACATCTTGTCGATCAGATTATTTCAAGATATATAAACTGCACAGGGAACTACATATGGAACAAGTGCAGTGTATTGTGTATAACACATACAAAAATCCAGACGTAATTATCATTATATAAACTAATGGCCAATTTAGTTTGTCTCAAATAAATTCCACAGATGCTACACCATAAGTTAACATGACTAAGCTCACCTCAGCTTCATCTATCAATGTCTGCTGTATGAAGAGAACTTCACATTTAATGCTCTGAAAATGGCAAATGCTTCGCTAAAATACTTGTGAGTCGTTCTGCATAGTGGGTGCTTTGCAAGCATGCTTTTTGCATAGTGGTTGCTTTGCAAACATACTTATTTTCATGATGGAGGTTTCATATTTTACTAATTTGTGAGAAAATTGTGTTGATCTACAATGATATCTTTTTCTGCAATGTATGACCACATTTGTGTCCACAAAATGTTAAAATTTGGAAGATATTCAAAACGAACAATCTGTATGTAATATATCTATCAACCCCACAGTTTATCCTTATCCGATTTTTAATATTTCTGATCAGATTGTTAATATTTCTGTTGAACACAACTGTTTGAATCTAAAATCAACACCTTGCAATTTAACCATGACACATTATTATCGTTCTTCCTTAGTCTACGCAATCCTATTTTAGAATATTATCACCGGTAATAAAATATGTGGTCTTTCATTTTATAACAAGATTTTATGGTGTAAAAAAATGAAATATTTTAAAAACTGTCTTGACTTATGACTAATCAGTCCTAATCACTCATTCATGTATTTGTATTTTCTTATAATTGTATGTAATCATGTTGTGTTAAATAAACTGGATAGTATGGATTCAACGGCAGAGTGTAGTGGATTTGTTAGTCTTGTTGTAAGTCTTAAAGGGGGACTGAGATATAGTTATTGGAAGTGAGCATTTAATTTGTCTGGAAATCAGGTTTTTTTGTGCATCTACGTATTACAAAGCATTCTAACTACCATCCGAAACTGTTTAACCTAATTCGTCATCTATCATGTAAAATGTCATGGTTTGGTAAATTATCAGCATCAGGCTTGCCTAGCGGACTCATTTTACAAGTTAGAAAACTATCCTACTTTCAAATGAAAGCTACGTTTCTTAGCTACATACCCCCATAGTTTCAGCACTCTAGAACTTTAAGTAAGTGCAGGAGAAAGGAAATAACCAACAGGATGGACTTACCCCCACACTACTCATGCCGGGGCAGGTTCGCCCTCATGATGGGCAAGCTCGTCCGGCTTCATAGGCAAGTTAAATATTGCAGAAACTATCAGTTATTCCATGTAAAGATTGATTAAAAGTCAACTAGACACAACTATGACAAATTAGGCCATGTGGCCCCAACATATGAAGTTGGGCGAGTCCGCCCCTTCTTAGTGTGTAATTGGGCATGGGGGGACTCGCCCCAGGGCTCGTTTTTTTAAAAATCTCATGGTTTACCTACTAAACACGGACTGGCAAGTTTTTAACTGCATAATACGTTAGGCAAAGCCCTTACCTTTTGAATGACTATAAAAGTATGTACCATCGCTGTGATGTCTCTAGATTAATGCAACATTTTTAATGACAAATAATTTCACTTTAATTATTTAATTAAAAACAATTATTCAAGATAAATCCTTATGGGAGATGTATCTGGGTCTGAAGTTTTAATAGTTACTTTGCTATGACCGGTACAACCAAATTACACCAGTCTGATACTTTTTTCAACAGTCACGTGATGAGAAACACGTGGTTGGCGGACTAGCCCCGCTCTCCCCTACATATCGTCACTTTCCTTCGCTTTGAGCAAATGTTTTCTTTTCCGAAATCATGTATTAATGACGATGTGTAAACCATTATTTTTAATAATAATGAAAATATAATAAAATGCGTCCGGCTTGCTCGTTGAAAACAGTCAATTGACGTGCTATCTGACAGCACGCCACCGATGACTGAACACCGTCACGAACCATTTGCGTTACAATGCAAACCTTGTATAGGCCTGCAAAATGAAATTCCATTATTTCCTAATTGGCAGACTCAAACGGAAATAAATGTTTTCCTATTGAGCCTACTAGGCCTACACAGCTTTGCTGAAACAAAAACATAGTATACACATTAAAGGGGCATTAAGAGATTTCACAAAAATTTAATTTAAATATTTTCCCCTTTTTAGATAGATGATATACACATAAACCCTCTCATGTAAGATTTCTTCAAAAAAAATCAGTACAAATGAAAAATGAAGACATTTTGTCAGGATTTCCGAAGGTATTATGGGTGCTTTTCACTTTATTTTTGTATTTTGGTTAAAAGTCACCACCAATTGAATCAGAGAGGTCATGACTAAGCATCACGTAACAAGCCATGGAAATAAGTGAGAAGCCATCTGTGGCCTTTTTGATGAATATGGGTAGTTTCGATGTGATCATATAGAAACTCAAAATGCTAGCAAATCCATGAATTTCACATAAAATACTGCAAATTAAGCTCTATAATTTAAAGTGGTAGTTAGTACGTATATGAGCATTACGTATGTGAAAAACAACTTTTGAAAGAATTGAGGGCTCCCTCCATGAAGGATCTCTTAGTGCCCCTTTAACCTATGTCAATGATTAAAGACCGGGCCAGGCAGTGCCGCTACATGCGAGAACTACTATGTTCGACTAATTTACGAAGCGTTGTCTCTATCACAGTGAAAACACGTACTTCTGAATTTATGCTGTAGGCCTACCATGGAATACCTCCATGTGTAAACTCAGACTTTAATTAAAGGTGTATGTAATTCGGATCATTTTTTGGGGCTATGGTTTTTTTTTAACATCAAGATATTTTGATATCAGAAGAATCCCCATATTTTTCTCATTATGTCTGTAAAATATTAGGGGCCAGAAATTCCATTTAGAAATTATAGGCTAAAATGTGGTGAATTACTGCCAAAGGTGGTTAACCACCAACCAGTTTGTGTACTACTCAATGGGCATATATGTTATGTGACCTTATGCTTCTCAGTAAATCAGTAAAAATGAAAAATGAAGACATTTTGTCAGCATTTCCGAAGGTATATTGGTGCTTTTCACTTTTTAAAAAAAAAAATTGGTTGAAAGTCACCACCAATTGAATCAGGGAGGTCATGACTATAGCATCACGTAACAAGCCATGGACATAAGTGAGAAGCCATCTGTGGCCTTTTTGATGAATATGGATAGTTTCGATGTGATCATATAGAAACTCAAAATGCTAGCAAATCCATGAATTTCACATGAAATACTGCAAATTAAGCTCTATAATTTAAGGTGGTAGTTAGTACGTATATGAGCATTACGTATGTGAAAAACAGCTTTTGAAAGAATTGAGGGCTCCCTCCATGAAGGATCTCTTAGTGCCCCTTTAACCTATGTCAATGATTAAAGACCGGGCCAGGCAGTGCCGCTACATGCGAGAACTACAGTATGTTCGACTAATTTACGAAGCGTTGTCTCTATCACAGTGAAAACACGTACTTCTGAATTTATGCTGTACCATGGAATACCTCCATGTGTAAACTCAGACTTTAATTAAAGGTGTGTGTAATTCCGATCATTTTTGGGGGCTATGATTTTTTTTTAACATCAAGATATTTTGATATCAGAAGAATCCCCATATTTTTCTCATTATGTCTGTAAAATATTAGGGGCCAGAAATTCCATTTAGAAATTATAGGCTAAAATGTGGTGAATTACTGCCAAAGGTGGTTATACCACCAACCAGTTTGTGTACTACTCAATGGGCATATATGTTATGTGACCGTATGCTTCTAAAAATAGAACCATGGAAGTAATGCAACTCAAACTTTGGAATGCGACAATAAATAAATCGTTGGATTAGGAACAAAGCCACTCGCATATGGTCGAATCCAACGAAAAAGTGTCCACGGCTAGATTTTTAGGGTCCAGTTTCAAAATGCTTCGATCTCTTATTCCTTTTCCCCACTCAAAGTCAACATATCAAGCTTGTATGGAAAAAAAGTGCCATCACTAATCTCTCCAATTGACCACGTGCAGTGGCGTAACCAGCGGGGGGGGGTGGGGGGGGGGGGGGGGGGGGGGGGGGGGGGGGGGGGGGGGGGGGGGGGGGCACTTGGAACCCTGCCCCCCCCCCCACCCCCGCTTGCCCCCCAAATGAAATCAAGTACGGCTGTAAATGAAATTTACAAACAAAGTACACACCAAATCCCCCCCAATAATGACATCGTGTCGGTTGAGATTGGCACTGTCGGTTCATTTGACGAAAGGAATCATGGAATTATGATGGTCAAAAGTACACATATGAAAAATTTTCGCGCGCTAACATATAATGCACTATGCTGTGCTTGCTGGACACCTCCTTTAAAAAAGTATGTTATGATTCCTCAACAGTATCACATACCTTTTTCCCACCCCTTCATTTAACGCGCGCATATGTCTTCCCAAAATGAAATATTCTTTGGTATAAGCTTAATTGTTTAGAGCCAAAATGTAGCTCAATCGTCCAAAAATAGCTGTAAAGTCGAACATTTTCGCGCGCTACGCGCGCATCTCTTGACTCCAAAAATCTTAGGAGCCCCCCATTTCAAGTCACTGCCCATTCTTGCCCCCCCCCCCAAATGAAAAAGTCTAGTTACGCACTGACCACGTGGCGGAATGATAAAGTTGAAGGTACACTTCTCAATGTTACCTACAAAATACAAGTACCATATTTTGATTAGGTGATGATTATTCCACCTATTTACATATTTCATTCAAATTTGTGATCGTATTGTATTCAGAAGATGCTAGTGCTGATAGAAAGTGATCATATTTGTCCAGGTACTCATTTTGTTTTACATTTTAGATTCACACAGTTAGGTAGCATTTTCGGGCTCTACTTTGAAACATGAGGTTGAGTCACTTTGTCTACTTTCACATTAATTGTCAGATTAGAATTAAGATATAATTTCGTAGTTTGGAATTTGTATCATTCTAAATGTCGTACATAGTCAGTTTTTATCGAGTTTCAACCGGCGGGAAATTCCATTTGACATAGAATCACCAATATGATATATTTTGTCAGATGTAGACAATAGGAATTTTATGTTTAGAAATTCAATATTGTTTGATTTAACAACACTAATCTATTAAGTGTTGCCACGACAAAGATACTGTCGGGCATGTGCCTTTCATTATGATTTTCTTTTAAAATCAACCACTGCTTAGTTCAATTACACTAAGTAATAAATGTCGGAAGCATTATTCATGAGCAATTTTTTTGATTTGAGACTGAAATCAGTTAGGCCTACCCTTGATTCCCTCCCACCCTTAAAAATAAAGTAAAAGGTTTTACTAAATTTCTTGTTCACTTAAAATACGTTTCGGTGACATTACACAACCTACCACAGCAAAAATGAAGCAAGTTATTTTATATTTGTTACACATGAATTCCATTTTCAAATACACTACAATAATGGCCACTATTATGTACCTCAGTAGTTGCTGCTCTGCAATTCCAGGGGAAATTGGTTAACTACGCATACATCATATCAACAAGCTGGTTTAAAACAATATTACGCACCAAACCATATTATTCCCGTCTTATACATTCCTACATAATATTTACATAATATTAGGTGCGAATGAAAGTGACAAACAATGCAGGAATTGTACCATGCTCATTAACTAATATATAAGTTACCTACGAATACAAAATGGAATATGAAAATATTGATTATGAAACCGAAATTTCATGGATGTTATGACTAAATGTACCCATTTTAAGACGATCAACGTGT
Source organism: Ophiura sarsii (assembly GCA_035610835.1). NCBI lineage: Eukaryota > Metazoa > Echinodermata > Ophiuroidea > Amphilepidida > Ophiuridae > Ophiura > Ophiura sarsii. The sequence goes on from CM069454.1 coordinate 20,277,125, forward strand.
AATCTATGGATATAAATATCATTCATTCACTCTAACACCACAAAAAAACATGTTCTCAGCAAAAACAGTGTGATTACACCATGCATTTTATTTAAATCAACACCTCCCATTTTCGTTTAATAAGGGAATATTATTTTTTCCCCTCAAAATATAAATATAATAATATATCCAGTCAGATTGTATGATTGCGCACTGCTTTTATGTAAAATAAGATAATTTAGGGCCAATATGCACCGTGTATATTATTGAATATTGCCTACAGTACATATACATGTTACCTCCGAATACAACATGAAGTCATGCACGAAATGCTGTTACTGAATATTTATATAAACATTAATCACCCCTATTGCGATTTAAATCAACTGTCAGAGGATGTCTTTGCATGAATAGCATCAAAACTACACTAATAGGAGTAATAAGATTGAGACAGAGGGAGGCTATACAATCAACTTTTAAGACAACAACATATTATTGATGCACTTGTACACAAACTACAGAATGTTGTGAAAAGTTACTTACAAAAGCTGAAAGATTGATGCAAAACTTCTCCGTTGCTTGCCGAACGCAGCGCACATTTCTACTTTATTCCAGTCGATACAAGTATGTAACAACAGAGGGAAGTACCACGGTATCGTTATTTGTATTTGAAGGTAACAGTTCATATTTCAAATTTGCCTACGAATACAGCCTTTTATTGCTGATATTTCAAAAAATGTTGCATTCAAAATGATAAAACTTGGCACACATGTACATTGTATCATACTTCGCTTATTCTATAGATATCATTCACTAATCTGTGTTTATATTAAAATGGCAGTGTTTTAAATAGGTATTCGGAGGTAATGTATTTTTTTTACCAAACCGATCGTTTCCGCTTTTAACATTTCTAACAGCTTTATCAAAAAATCGACTTGAATGGGGACAATGCATTTAAGTATTTAATATATTTAGGCTTCCTTACAGCACAAATTACTCTACCTCATGCGAATTCTTCCCCAAAAGTGAGATTTAACAAACATGTATTTGTAGGTAACGTCAAAACTTACCACAGCGAAAAAAATCACAACAATTCAGGAATTTCATCGAAAGTAAAAATAAAATAAAAGAGGCATTCTTGAGATATCCAGCATCAAACAGGCAAAATCATTTCCACTTAAGCTCGTTTTCATCTAAACGGTTATATGTCTAACAAAAAGCCTACAACTATTTTGTAAAAAGGGTAAAAAATAGCAGGTTTATTGCTTGTATACGCCCAATTGTGCATTTAAGTTAGTCATATTATATATGGCGCGAACCGTCTCATCGAGGCGGATACGTATAACACAAAAATAAAATTGTCAAGATATAGATTATTTTATTATAGGCC
>CM069454.1:20278593-20283593 GCA_035610835.1 Ophiura sarsii
AGATGCGCTTCTCTAAGTGATGATGATTTTAACGAACTTTTGCGGAACAAAGATTCTTCAAATACAATTAAATCAACAAGCAACGCAACTATGGGTAAAAGCCTGATATAAATAATAATAATAATATTGGATGTCTTATTTTCGGGTGATACAAGAAAATATTGCACTCGCTATAAAAAACATTGCACTCGTCTCCGACTCGTGCAATATTTTTGTATAGCTCGTGCAATATTTTCTTGTATCACCCTCAAAACCATCCAATATTATATAAATACATAATAAAAATAATAATTATTATTATACAGATTGTTGATTTGAATGTTTTCCAAGTTTAAACATTTTGTGGACACAAAATGTGGTCATACATTGCAGAACAAGATATCATTGCAGATCAATACAATTTTCTTAAAAATAGTAAAATATGAAACTGTTATCATGAAAATAAGCATGTTAGCAAAGCAACCACTATGCAAAAAGACCCAAGTATTTTGAGAAAGCATTTGTCATTTTCAGAGCATTAAATGTGAAGTGCACTTCATATATTGATAGATGAAGCTGAGGTAAGCTTTATACATGCGTAACTTATAGCGTATAGCCTCTATGGAATTCATTCGAGACAACAAAGACAAACGAAATTGGCCATTTATGACGAGGCACCCATGAAATACCCATCAGACACCCATGTGATAGTCATAATGCACCCATGTGCTATCCCATGAGACACCCATGTGATACCCATCAAACACTAATGCCTGATGATATTTCATCACTAATCACTAAACGATATAAACCTACAAATCTTCTAACATTAACATTATAACGCTTCATAAATGTAAGAAAATAATTAAGTCCTGATTATTTGTAAAAGTTAAGTTGTGTATAACTTTTGACTAAAATCATTTCTTCTCCTATCGTTAATCTCTTTGTAGACTTGAACTACAGATCATTGATTAATCCAGAAGTTGATATGACTCGTTAAAATGTATGAATGACTAACCAAAATCTTATTTAAGTATTTTTAGAAAGCATTTGTCATTTTCAGAGCATTAAATGTGAAGTTCACTTCATATATTGATAGATGAAGCTGAGGTAAGCTTTATACATGCGTAACTTATAGCGTATAGCCTCTATGGAATTCATTCGAGACAACAAAGACAAACGAAATTGGCCATTTATGACGAGGCACCCATGAAATACCCATGAGACACCCATGTGATAGTCATAATGCACCCATGTGCTATCCCATGAGACACCCATGTGATACCATGACGCACCCATGTAATACCCATCAGACACTAATGCCTAATGATATTTCATCACTAATCACTAAACGATATAAACCTACAAATCTTCTAACATTAACATTATAACGCTTCATAAATGTAAGAAAATAATTAAGTCCTGATTATTTGTAAAAGTTAAGTTGTGTATAACTTTTGACTAAAATCATTTCTTCTCCTATCGTTAATCTCTTTGTAGACTTGAACTACAGATCATTGATTAATCCAGAAGTTGATATGACTCGTTAAAATGTATGAATGACTAACCAAAATCTTATGACTAATCCATAATGTTGTAAGACTAATTTGAAATGCACTATGACTGATCTAAAATACATTTTATTGCTTAATGACTAACTAACTGAATAATCATATGCAATGACTAATCCATAAAACAATATGACTAATTTTAAATGCATACACTTTCTGTGTATTGACAAATCTGTACTGCGGAATTTGATATAATATACAACTTGTAATTGACTACCCAAGAATCCTATAAGATGACTAGTCTGTTGTAGGACACATTTAAAATACCGTCAAATCCTCGCTACCCATGAGGTACCCATGTGATACCCATGTGATACCCATGAGGCACCCATGTGCAATTACCCATGAGGCACACATGTGATACCCATGAAATAACTAGTCTGTTATAGGACACATTTAAAATGCCGTCAAATCCTCACTACTTGCAATGACGATACTAATAGTTCCAGGTCTGGTTTCTTCGCTATTCCGTCCACGTCCATGGAGAGGCAAGACTTGAAGTTTGGGTTGAGGATCTACGCTTCCCATCAAAGTGGCTTGGCCCATAAAGGTATCTTTCACTATGTTGTGATTCCAAATCTGTACATACAAATACCAAAAAAATGAAATTCAGAACACTATTGCTTATAAGTTGTGATGTTTTATTAATTGCACTCTATTTAAAACAAAACAAGGGAGGAATAAGAAGGAGAAGGGAAGGATAAGAGGGGCGAGGGGATGGGGAGGGAAGGGGCCGGGAAAAGCTTACCTCAACAACAACAGGATTATGTCGTTTCTTCCTATAAAAGATAGCATGGAAATTCCATTCTGGATTCAATGTGTTCTTGACATGCGATAAAGAACAACACACGGGGAGGGATAAGAAGGGTGAGGGAGATATAAGAGGGGTAGAAGGGATGGGGATGGAAGGGGCAGGGGAAAGCTTACCTCAACAACAACAGGATTCTCAGGTTTCTTCCTATAAAAGATAGCATGGAAATGCCATTCTGGATTTAGTGTGTTCTTCTTGACTTCCGATCTGGCCGTTGCCTTCTCACTCGTGATCAACACATATGGGTCAGCTCCTATACAAAATAAAATAAATGTTATCACAGTTCGATTTAGACAGTAGCCCGGGGTAAGTTACATTAACGCCAGGCAAGTCGGAATTCTAAGAAGCAGGCCACGTGGGCCTGGTTAATTTTGGGGAAATTTCAGTTCCAAAACTAGTGAGAATTAATTATCAGCATTTTGAGCATGTTTTGAAACCTGTATGAGTCCAGGCAAATGACCAAATCTGGAAATCAGGTTATATTTCCAAATCTGGAAATGTAGTGATAAATTAATATTGCAAGTAGTTATTTTTGTGAATTGCCAAAGTGCTTCAATTTTGTGGACACTTACATTTTGCGATTCGAAATCATACACACATATCATTATAAATATACAGCCATTTTTATAGGTGATTATTTTCGCGAATTTAAGCATTAGCAATTTTTGCGAAATTAAATAGTTCACGAAATTAGCAGTTTTCTGCCCAGGGACTGGTTATTATTAAAAAAAAGGACTGACTCATTCTTGGTAAATCATGTTTAAAAGATAATTCACTAAATAATAACCGCGGGCGTTTAATTATTGATCGTGCCGTTTTAAAAATAAAGGAATTAATTGATTAATTAATTAATTTAATTAAGCATGAATTTGTAGGTAAAATGTCGTTGGGTAATTATTTTTGCTATTTTATTAATTGTAGCTATGTATAATTCATTTTTAAACTAAAAAAGTACACATTTTTGCTGAAATCTATGTAATAATCAAGTTTGTAGGTAATCGATTTCCAGATAGAGCACATTTCCAGATTTGGTCATTTGCCTGGACTGATGATGGTATGTGTGGAATTTCATTCAAACTTCCCGATATTTGTTTAGAATTGTCATTAAACTCTGATTTGTATTGGATGAAAATGCGCATCACAATATCATTATACTTTTATCAGTGAAGTAAAAAATAGCCGCTGGCAATCGCTGTATTATAGGGCACCCACGGTGTCTGAGTATCTGATGCAAATGTTTGTTATTATTGTAATGTATTTCTTGTGGCGATTCCAAATATCGCAATGAAGTCTTATTAGTTTGATGTTTTTTGAAACATTTTGTGAACTTTTGCAACTGTCATCTGCAGTCGCGTGGAAAGTGTTTTAACACTTAAGGAAGACGTCAAAACTCGACCGCCCGTTGACCGCCGGTTACGTACGGTTCCGCCCGGTTCTTTCAGGTCAAATGTTTTACTGGTATATGAATATTCACGCATGCAACACTGAACAACCGCCGGTTGACTTAATGCTGTAACCGGACCAATTTACACTATCAATCTGTTACTTTGCGGTCATAATAGCTCTCTCTCTCTATAATCGTTCTATAAAAAAAACCATTTATAGACTTTCGGTATTGATTTCAAAAAGTTAATTGAGCTATAAACAGATTGAAAAAGCAAACCCCAGCGAAAATCAATAGCTGCATTGTACTGGTTGTCAACTGAGACTTGAGAGCCATTACTTCAAGATTGTATTGCTCACGCGTGTGACGTGGCACTTTCAACCGGTCGTGTTCACCAGAGTGTAACTATTTGACCTCATTATGCGTGTATATTATAACAGACGACACGTTTTGTGAGAACCGGGCGGAACCGGCCGTAACCGGCGGTCAACGGGCGGTCGAGTTTTGACGTGATCTCTAAAAGACATTGCTTTATTATACCTGCAGATATATCTTGGTTCTCCAACCCTGTTGCTGACAGGACTTGAATTTTGGTCACAACTTGTGGGTAGCCATCTTGGCTCGGTTGATAGTTGACCAATTCCCTGAAGACAAAATTGTTAATATTATAATGATAATGTGGATAGAATGATCTCTAGTTATGGTCATACGGTCTAGGTTTGGTAGGCCACAAAAGGCCACAGCAAAAAGCTACTGTACCACGTGCATCTTGAATCTATCTCGTGGCATGATCCGGCGAACTGTCAAATGTTTTCGAAAAACTCTCTCGAGCTCCCATGTCAGCGCAACCAGTTAGGCGTCCACCTGCCACGCGGGCGGCCCAAATTCGATCCCCGGCACGAGCGAACAGTGTGATCTTTCCCCAAAAACTAGACCCGTTTTTCTCCCCTGATAGGTCAATTGTTTAAACATGATTAGAGAGTTAGGGTTAATGGTCATACAGTCTAGGTTCAATTGGTAAGAGCGTTGCCGGTTCGAATCCGGTTAGAAGCACATATGGCCACATATTTTAAGTTGGGACCCTATTGTGTCACATACATACATTTGACAAAAAATACACATAATTGTGCACTAAGCCTAATAGGCCTTACTCAAGAAGTAAATATCCAAAGTGTGCAAAAGTACATACGGTATTGTTAAAAAGCCGAGATATTCAGAAATGTAAATATATAATGTTTTTCCCCGTATACAGGGT
>CM069454.1:20288593-20308907 GCA_035610835.1 Ophiura sarsii
AAGTGTAATGTAGGCCCTTTTGCAACACAGCTCTTCATGTTGTTGTGTGGCAGACTCTGTGTGTGTGCATTGTGCTATGCCTACTAATACGGTCCCCTATAGATGAGGTGACCGTTGTTTACATCCAATGTTTATCAACAAACGCAACGGGCGAAGGGACTGGACTGTCGATACACGCTTGAGGGAACAGCATATGACCACATCACTGTCCGCTATGCCGTATTGCCCTTTATAATGCTTTGGCGCGAGTTTTAAAAGCACGGGTCCTAAACAAAACATGATGCGCGCGCAAACTGCCAGGCAAAGAACAATAGCAACTAGCCACGTTTTGCCCGGTGTGACATCACCTGTCACCCCATCTATATTTCCGCCTTTTTACAAATTTAATGTTTTTATTTGTCATCGCCATTTCCTGTGTTTCTTTCCATAACCCCTGGGTTCAGCCACCTTATAGAGAACTTATCTATGATTTAAGCTTATATGTTTCCTTCACTGTGTATTGATATTTATATGACATGATGATATATAACCCTCCTACGCGACACAGAACTAGTATTGTTTCAGAAATTCCTGAAATACGAGTTTGAAAGTTGGAAAAGTGTTATATTATCAACAATACCTGTGGGTTTTGTAAGAATGTATCTTTGAAATTGTTGCATCCACCAGCTCGGTTTTGTTTTGGATCATCGTCATATTTCCATGCGCTGATAATGAGATTCTCATGCCAGGTGCGTTTTAAACTTAGGTAGGCCTTGTTTGGTGTCCGACAAATGATCAGGGAAGTGAAACGAGTCACAAAGTCATCAAAAGGCATCCTAAAGGGATTGTAAACAAAGAACAATATCATGGAATAGTTTCATCAGGAATTCAGAAGAATATTATAGGAAATTTGGTTTGAAAATTCCATGTAGGAAACTCACTATTTTTCCATACGGATTAAAACAACCAATCTGTTTTCCTCTTCAATGAATTGTGTTTAACACTTTCCACGCTGCAGGCGTCTGCAGACGACATTCCAAAATTTCACAAATTGTTTCAAAAATGTCAACATTATTAAATTTTATCCCCTTTTTTGGGATCACCATGAGAAATGCATCGAAATAAGTACAAACATGCCTAGTATTTGGTTCAGTAATCCTTGAGATAGACTTTGAAAATTTGGAAAGGTTTCTGAAAAAATAAATTTGTTTTGTATATAGTAAAACTAATAGCCGCATGGGAAGTGTTAAGAATGATATCAATACATTATAACGTAAAGATATGTTGATATTTGTTTTCACAAAGTTTTTCACTGAACAAAACCCAAATAAAAACGACCGACCTACCGACCCAACCTGAAGTCCATAGAGCAGGCTAATATTGTTTATAATAAAATTTTCAAATCTAGATGTAAATACATATGACATTACTTTAATTATATTATGATAATGGCATACATCAAGATAATACTGTAAAACAATTAACATTTGCGGTCGTACTTTATTTCGCCAACATTTTCACAAGAATATAATTTCGCAGTTTCAAAATTTGACTCCGATATTAAAGGCATATTATGTGATCTTTTCCAGAGGGCGCCCTCTATTCATGATTTTTTTTAGAAAGTAGATTTTCTTGCAGATTTACATTTCCGATAATAAATCATACATACATTCCAAGTTACAGAGCGATACGATTCCTAATTACCTCAAAATCATGGTTTTAGAGTGAATTTAGAGTGAAAAATATAAACTGTCGGAATTCCGACAGTTTATTTTCACTCTAAAACCATGATTTTGAAGTAATTAAGAATCGTATCGCCCTGTAACTTGAAATGTATGCATGATTTATGATCAGAAATGTAAATCTGCAAGAAAATCTGCTTTCTATTTTTTTTTCGATGTTGAGGGCGTTCCCTGGAAAGATCACATAATATACCTTTAAGCTTTTACCATAGTTTATTTTACAGGGGTTTCATTTAGCAAATGTTATGTCCTCTAAAAACTCACAAAATTGAATACCTCGCACAATTAAGTGGGTAAACAGTGCCAGTTCAAAGTTTAAAGGTTAATGGATGAAAACAATATTTTAAAAACTCACCAGAATTCACCGTCATCTTCCTTCACAACGCCGATAGATTTCTTCCGAGAATCACTGATTTGTTTCCATTCATCAGAGCTGTATATTTATTAAGGAGTACAAACCCGAGTACAAAGTATTCAATACTAAGTGAACAAGTATTAGGACTGATCAAAGTCACGCTCTCTAATCAAATTCTCATTACCGCTGTGAAATTTAAACCTAAGATGTTTTGTATCAGGCCATGTGTTTTGAACTCGCCAACCAAAAAGGGTGGCGGCGTTGCATCTTTTAGCTCAGCAACTAAATGTGGTAGAGCAATGGTTGAGGTGTCATTTGAAAGCCCATTCATCTAGCTACATTGTGTGAATGAATCAGGTATTTCTATAACTGTTTGGCTGAGATATGATTGATTATATTGTGAAAGTCAGGGGTGGTGGCGGAGGCGGCGGTGGCGCTGTGTACAATCTCTATGGGGAATTTACAATAACTCCTCATCCATGTATGTTACAAACATGATTTTGCTCTCATTGTATAGATTATTTTATATTCTATAAGATTCTGTTTCAACAAACGTGACAAATATTATGTAACAATTGTAATTATGAATCGATTGCATTGTCCTTGGCTTTCTCTCTATTCACTACACAGTGAACTTGCCCTAATTCATCAGTTTTACATACATATGACTATAACAAACAAAGTATTCAACCGATGATAGCAAAATTATACATTTTTGAAAAGCTCTCAAATAAGGGAATTCGAAAATGCCGTTTAAATCAGGCTAGGGTGCATACCCCCAAAAATACTTGTAAACTCTAATAAATATGAAATTTAAACGTTAGTGCTCATTTACTTCCCGATAGAGTATATATTTCAACAAGTTACCATTGACAACCATTATGTTTTGATGGGTAATTGCATGAGGAACGTATGCACACTAAAATAATGATTAGGATAGGTATAAAATATTATTGAGCTTTAATCAAAATATGCAAAAAAATCGATATTATTTGAACATTCTTAATCACAACATGTTACCTACCATAAGGTCCTATATAAATTCCAATAGCATATTTAGATTTCTTGTGAGATTACCGTTCAGCAAATGGAGTAGAACGAGTAGTTATGCGATATGCTAATTCGAATCTCAGATGGTGTAACATGTAAAAATCTGGATATGCAACGGGAAGGGTGGCCAGTTAAAAACACATGGCCATAAGCAAAGTATTGAATTAAACTCAAAATGAGGTGTACTACACCCAAAATGTGTTTTGTGTTTGTTCTACGTGTTAATTTCAGGTTGTTGTTGTTTGCTTCTATCTTTTCATCCACTAATGATGATCAACTAATTTCACCCCATGTATGGCACAATCTAACCAAGTATACCTTGCCAATAAATGCACTTGTGTCAACCTTCATATTTTATCCTTGAAGTCACCATGGAATTATTAGAAATGATCTTTCTAATAATTCCATGAAGTCACCAATCATGTAATTTAAGACTTACTTGACTCCAAAATTCATTACAACTCTGAGACTCATCAAAACTCACATTTACTTAAACCCAGTCTACTTGTCAGCAAAAGAACTTGAGTCAACCTTGTTTAATAATAAGTCACAAATCATGTTACTTGACTCAATACACTCATCAAACTCAAATTGTACTTACTCATCACTCCATGGTCCAATCCACTCCTTTTCACCCCACGGATTACGCAATCTAACCAAGTATATCTTCTCTTTGTTGAATATACCGGACAACCCTTCGCCTAGTTTGATCGTTTTGACCGCTGTGACACCATATGCGTGACCTTTGATCAGTCCAGTTTCAGTCTTAACCTCCATTTCCTCTGCAGATGTGGCCTATCAAATAATCAATCAATTATTATAGATCAGGAAGTCAAGGAAGTTAATTAATAAATAAATAATCAGTAATCAATCCCTGCATCAAACGATCAATCAATTTATCGATAAATAAATAAATCATAAAGTTAACTAATTAATTGATTGATGGATTAGATCAATAACCAAATACATTGAATTTTCTGTACACTTGAGGTCCAATATCCATCAACTAAATGGTTAAATTAAGGGTCCTAATTATATCAAAATCTAAGTAGTGCTGATAGGCTTGTGCACTTGTCGACTGGTAGCCGCCTAAGTGTAGCGACCAAAGGATTCTGATATCTAAACTGGCAGCGATAATAATTGATTTAAAAAGCGCTTTGGGACTGTGCTTGCATTGTGGGAAGCGCTATATAAGAACGGTAATATTATTATTATTATTATTATTAAAAAATGATTGTTTTTAAATCTATCAAAGACCTGAAACACACGTCAGACCTATTATAGTTTGCTGCTTTCTCATTTAGAAAGCAGAAATTTGTGTTTCTGTTTCCAATATTTTCAATCAAAAAAATACCCAAGCAAATAGTTTTGCCAAATATTTCATGTAAAATTGTAAGTCACAACACTGAAAATATGCAATAAAAGAAACCGTTATCCTGGGTGTAGGCATTAATGTGTGTTAATTACCTCAAATTGAAAACTTAAGAAACCGCAAGTTAAATTTACAAAGCAGAATTTGAACTTCACAAAGCAGAACACTTTGGGCTATAATATAGTCATATCTAAAGAACACTTTTTCTTAGGTACTGTATATCATTTGAACCTTTAACAACCTTGCTCTCTGCAAAAAGATAGCTCTAATTTTTATAATTTTAGGAAACAGTTCAATATTGACCAAAAATTGAAAGAAGATATAACTCAAGTGTACCACCCCCTTAATACATGTAGTTCTCCTGCACAAAAAGGTAAACATATTTGAGTCCACACCAGTTACATATGTCCCCCAAATCACAACCTGATCCTAAATTTATTTTTCAGTTTAGTTCCCACACCCCAACCCACCCCCGGACCTCTCACCTGGATGGAAGCACTGATAAGGAAATGTCTATCTGCGCATTTCTTGAGTTCTTGATGTAATTTCTTCTTCTCATCCTCATCCTCCATGTATTTTTCTTTAACCAAATCAATAGATTGTGCCACACCACCAGTGAAATCAACTAAAGCATCGGCTGTGTTACCACCATCGAGGTTCTCGTAGCAACCATTCAATCTGATAGAAACAAGAAAATGGTGTCATTATTAGAAGAAAAAAAACGTTTGTAGAACTGTGGTTCCAAATCAATACTGATAAATTATGGAATTCTCAAGTACTTTCTCCTTTTACTTAGATAAAAGAAGTTAAAGATAAATAGGAAAGACAAGGTACAATGTTTATTTTTTACATTTGTGTTATCGCTGCACTGGATACTGTGAAATGCACATGCATGTGTAATCCGCTGTTGTAGTGCACGTTAGATAATAAATGTTGCCAGGTCAACTGGCTCACGCTAACTTTGTTACGAACCATTGATCCCATTGATCGTAACACAAAGCCTATGGCAGTATCATAATTTGGAATATGGTCACGCGTTATGAACTCGCCTCCCAATAGGGTGGTGCTGTTACACTCTTTAGTTTCATGCTGCCATATTCCTTAAATATTTTTAAAACCACAAAAGCTATCTCAGCAAATTTGGTATCATTTTAAAGCCCTAATAACAATCTATCTGCCTGCCTGCAAATTGGCATTGGTAAAGCTTATACCGAATGGGAGACACAGCTGTTTGAAGTATGGGAACCAGGGGTGGTGCCGGAAGGGGTGCCGCCGGAAGGGTTGCCGCCTTTACAAACTCAATGGTGATAATCCCATGCTTTGTTCTTTTACAATAATTAGTCATCCCTTAATGTTACAAACACAATTCTGGTCCCATTTTAAAGGATATTTAGTAGCATTTAAGTATGTGGTTCAACAGACTTGTCAACTATTTGTAACAACTAATTAATTATGGATAAGACCATGATCATCAGCTTTCTTCCTATTCGCTACACAGTCAACTTGAATAATCAGCCTCAATTTACCGGATTTATAAAAATGACTATAACAGAACAAGTTTTCAACCTACAGTATGATAGCAAAAGTATAATTTTTTAGAAAGCTTGTAACTAGAGGAATTCAGAAATGCAGTTTAGATCAGGGATGGGTACATCTTTAACAAATATTTCTGAAAATTCTAAAAATATATAAAATAAAAATTGGAGATATTCACTAGCCGGTAAAATTACCTTACCGACGTAGTAACCTTTGACAATTGTATATCATCTGATGGGTAATTTCATGAGGAATTCAAATTTGTTAAGTAAATAATGATAGGTAAAGGTTTAAGAAATATATGGATCTCAAAATAACAATTAAACTCTGATATTTTTCCGAACATTGTGCATCATACCATTTTAGTCCTTAGTCGTACTATAATTTCAATGGCATATTCGGTTCCTCATGCAATTTCCCTTCAAAAAAGATATACTTTTACTACCTCAGGGGGTATACAAGCAAATATAAATGTGTAAAGTTAAACTCATGTCGCGAAAGCCAAAATCCGTGTGTAACGCAAAAGGAGGCGAGCTTATAACACATGACCATATATGTATGGGCCCAGGCTTGAACCCGTAACCATGAATTACAAACATGCACTAAGCAACGAATTAACCATAAATGAAAACAGTCTTCAATGCTCATCCCCGTTAATGGCGGTATATATAGTTCCCAATGCTCCAAATTAATCAATAATCTGCCTGTTATATAATGCTAAGGCTTCAAGTTGAGAAACCAAGTGCAAAGTGAAAAGAGAACTTTGCTTTAATTTTTGACTTGTAACTTTCTTAAGTAAACCATTCTTTGTACATAATTGTAAAGTACAATACCTCAAATCACATCACAATTTTTAAATTGCATATATTTAAAGTTAGATCTAGAGTTTATTATGAGCATATTGTGGTAGAAATCTGTATCGGAAATACACCCTCATGTTCACCACTGTCAAAGAAACACATTGACCACTGCACTAGCACTCGCTACCAGAAAAGGATAAACTGGAGGATCGCCACAATATTAACACTTTCAACGCGGCTATTAGGTTTACCGTATACAAAACAGATTTTTCAGAAATCATCACCAACTTTCAAAGTCTGAATTAAGAATTACTAAACCATACTAGGTATGTATGTACTTATTTTATTGCATTTCACATGGTGGTTTCAAAAACGGTGATGAGTTTCAATAATTTTGAATTTTTTGAAATTTTGGAACTGTCGTCTGCAGACGACTGCCGCACTTTATTGTAAAACTAATTTCCGCAATTCTTCACGCTCTTCTGACTAATTCAAACAAAGTTATACTGTGACAATCATACAGGGTGAATCAGAAATAATTGTGCATGGTTTGAACAACTTGGAATGGTGAAAAACATAGTAAGTTTGCTTATTTTTCAGTCGATAATTATCTCACATTTTTGGGCAGATAAACTAGATTAACTACGCTTAATACAAACAACAACAATTTCATGGGTTAATGCACACATCAACGTCAAATGGGAGTTTCAATCCGTTCACCATTTTTTTTATTCACCCAGTATAGTCTGAACTTGGTTAAACAAACAGGGCAATGGGACTTTGTATTTATAAAAGGAAATCAAATGTGATCTGCAATTGATACAGACCTAATATATTGTTATTCAAAACAACAAGGAGAGCTTAAAAATCGTTTGCATGACTGATGACCTGCATCTTTGAGACAAAGGTCTTTCAATCTAGGTTTGGAGTTTTGTGGGGGTGTGTGTGTTTTCTTTTCAGTACTTAAGAACATAAATGGCAAATATATAGGGTCATGTGTCATAAGCTCGCCTCCTTTTGCGTTACACACGGATTTTGACTTTCGCGACATGATTTTAACTTTACACATTATATTTGCTTGTATGACCCCCCCCCCCTCCCCCCCCCCCCCCCCCCCCCCCCCAGCCGAAGTAGTAAAAGTATACATTTCCTGAAGGGAAATTGCATGAGAAAACCAAATATGCCATTGAAATTATAGTATGACCAAGGACCAAAATGGTATGATTCACAATGTTTGGAAAAATATCAAAGTTTTAAAAGAAATTAATTTGAGATCCATATATTTTTTATAACTACCTATCATTGTTTACTTTACATATTTAAATTCCTTATAAAATTACCCATCATATGATATATAATTGTCAAAGGTTACTACGTCGGTAAGGTAATTATACCGGCTAGTGAATATCTCCAATTTGTATTTAATATATTTTAAGAATTTTCAGAAATATTTGTTAAGGATGTACTCTTCCCTGATCTAAACTGCATTTCTGAGTTCCTCTAGTTACAAGCTTTCCTAAAATGTATACTTTTGCTATCATAGGTTGAAAACTTTTTCTGTTTCAGTCATTTTTATAAATCCGGTAAATTGAGGCTGATTATTCATGTTGACTGTGTAGCGAATAGGAAGAAAGCTGATGATCATGGTCTTATCCATAATTAATTAGTTGTTACAAATAGTTGACAAGTCTGTTGAACCACATACTTAAAGACTACTAAATATCCTTTAAAATGGGACCAGAATGGTGTTTGTAACATAAGGGGAGGACTAGTTATTGTAAAAAGAACAAAGCATGGGATTACCCCCATTGAGTTTGTACAGGCGGCACCCCTTCCGGCACCACCCCTGGTCCCCAAACTTCAAACAGCTGTATCTCCGATTCTACATTAGCCAAACCAATGCCATTTCGCAGGCAGATAGCTTGTTATTAGGGCTTTAAAATGATGAGATAGCTTTTGTGGTTTTAAAAATATTGAAGGAATATGACAGCATGAAACTAAAAAAAGTAACAGCACCACCCTATTCGGAGGCGAGTTCATAACGCGTGACCATGTATGAGCCACACTGACACAACAGTGTGGCTTTACGGATAATTCTGGTATGGTATGTATATTAGGCTACAAGACCTCTACTAATTTTGAGCCTTGCTATCACCTACAAACACAACTATTTTTCTTTCTTTTTAACTTTTAGTCATTCTCACTGCTACCCGAAATATACTATTTTATGAAAATTCCTCTTTTTTCAAAACCTTTTTTTGCAATAAGCACTCCTCACCGAAAGACACTTAACCCTCGTTCTCCTAAGGTGGGGGGTTACGCCGATTGCGCTAAAACGCAAAAGACAGTGACCTACGGCGTCTAGGTGATCGTTTTTACATCCCTTGCGCTCATTTTAACGGGGAAAAATGAGGGTACCACCTTACCCGGGGTAAGGGTAAGCCGTCAAAGTCCGAGGGAGGGGTGGTTGCCGTACCTTCCAATTTTTAAAAATGGCTTAATTCTATATAGTGCTGAATCTTATAGTATACATGTATGCTAGAAACATCATTTCCCTCCCTTAGCAAAAAAACGAGTGAAATTCCGATATTTGGAGAAAAAAATTAGGGGAGGGGTGGGGAGGTAACCATCCACTGTACGCACTAAACATTATGAAACCGATAATACATAGTTTGGGGCGGCCGGGCGGGGCTTAATTCAATAGAATAATACCGTATTACCTTTCAGTGCGTATGAGCATCGCGTTAAGATGTTCATGCGCACTGACACAAAGTTGCCGCCGTATGCCTCAGTGCGTATAACGCAGAGTTGGGTTGGGTTGTGTATGAGCTAAAGCACTCGATTATACGAAGCAGGCATTTTATTTTAAAAATCGTTGAATTTGCCGATTTTATAAAATAAAAAAAAGGAGGGGGGATTTGTTGTGTTTGCTAAAATAAATCTAACAAAAAGCGTTATTTGTATGATAAAAGATAAGAATAACCAATAAACTATATAAAAATGAGAATGCGGCGACCATACACGACCCCAAATATGGTATAGCATTATACATGAGACAAACGTATAACAGCTACAAACTGTATTTTATTCTCTAATTTATGTCTCGACATTCAAAAAGTAATCCAAACGTACACACACGACTGCATCCTGTACACCGGATGCAAAGTGCGCCTAATTGTTTTGCAACGCAAACGTTAATAATTTCGCGTCCATGCTCTTCTGTACTATTTTGCTGTTAGGAAACTCGACAACTTGGATAAGATTGAACTATAGAATGGCCATTACAAAAGGTAAAAGGCCATTACGGTGTCCGGATATTGGACACGACAAACCAACCAACTATAGTAGATTCACAGATATTTGGCTAGTGTATCATTTCAGTAGGTATAATATCATTTCTGTATCAGATACTAGATAATTGAGGGGCAGTATGATTTGAAATTGAAATCTTAATCTGATCATTGACAAAATCAAGTATCTTGAAAATACCTAACACCATGCTTACTTTGCAAAAGCTTTCTCCAGCAACGTGCTCCAGAACTCATTGTTCTCCTTGGAATGCACATAGATCAGTTTGTTGTTGTACGTCGGGAGACGATCATCAATCACTACATCTTGCCACTTTCCCCAGCGCCAGAAACGGAAATGGAATATTCCGGCGTATTTCTCCTTGTTATCATCATCCCAATCCTGATCTGCAGCATCTGGTACGACCTGTATCAAAACAGTATCAAAAAGTATTTAATTGTTTGTTTGTTTGTTTGTTTGCATGGTCGGTCCGTATGGACACACGATGGGTTCTGAAAGCACCAGGCTCGCACAAAATGTTCGGACCAGGCTTAAAAAGCCTAAGCATGCTGGCTAAATGAAATTGAAAGTAAGAAAAGAATGGAGTTAAAATAGCCACTCCCAACAAATAAAGTCAACAATTTTGCTGTGAGCCTTCGGACATGAGGAAAGAATAGTCTTGATCCAAGCTCATTGCCACAAGCTTAAAGGCATATTATGTGATCTTTTCCAGAGAGCGCCCTCTATTCATTATTTTTTTTAGAAAGTAGATTTTCTTGCAGATTTACATTTCCGATCATAAATCATACATACATTCCAAGTTACAGAGCGATACGATTCCTAATTACCTCAAAATCATGGTTTTGGAGTGAATTTAGAGTGAAAAATATAAAGTGTCGGGATTTCGACAGTTTATTTTCACTCTAAAACCATGATTTTGAAGTAATTAAGAATCGTATCGCCCTGTAACTTGGAATGTATGCATGATTTATGATCAGAAATGTAAATCTGCAAGAAAATCTGCTTTCTATTTTTTTTTTCGATGTTGAGGGCGTACCCTGGAAAGATCACATAATATACCTTTAATGACAAAGTTTATCACAATCCATGATGATATGAAGCCCATGTGACATCAATGTGACACTGATATACAGTACGTGTCGCATTATACTCTCGATCATCTGGAAGTTGTTTGACCGGTTTCATTTTAACATCCTCTTCCTATGCTAAGTTAGCTGTTGCTGCTATAAACCAGTGATAACCCAGAAATCATTGGCTTATCTCCAATTTCAGTACGGATGTGATCACACCTATGTGATACCCATGTGATATTCATATGCCCACCCTCATACCTTTTCCCAGAGTTCCTTTTCTTATAGTAAGCTGTTGCTGCTATAAACCAGCTATTAACCAGATATCCTTGGCGTATCTCCAATTTCAGTATCACACCCATGTGAAACTCATGTGATACCCATGCGATACTCATAATATGCGCCCTCATACCTTTTCCCAGAGTTCCTCTTCTTGCGCCAAATTAGATGTTGCCGCTACAACCAACAATTACCCAGAATTCCTTGGCTTGCGTCTCCACTAGCTGTACCTGCGACTGTCAGCTTAGGGTTGTCACATAACTCCTGTGAAAGAACAATTTTTAAAATATTTTGATTGATAAGTGGAGGTTAATCTTCAGCAAGTTAAATGATTTTACTATTTGCTGGAGTTATAGGACAAACTTAGACATATTTTCATAATTCTTCAAGACGGAAGTAGGCCTATAATGAAAATAAAGAGAAAGTTGTTGCCAGATATGTCAGTTTCATGCTCCTTTGACCAAACATATCGGCAATCGAATGTCTGAATGAAATAAAAATGTCAGTTCCAGAATCGTCAAACCAAGACCTAAAACATATTTGATTTTAAAGGAATATAAAAATGTTGACTCAGCCAATAGAGCCACCTTAAGGTCGAGGGAAATTCTGTGGGAAGATACTTGTCCCATAATCATAGACTTTCTGCGGACTGTATTCATAGGCCTATACGTTATTCCGGGCTCCGACATAACCAGGGGTGTCTGAGTACGCCCCCCCCCCCCCCCCAATGTTTTGCATATGATTGTGATTACATAATTAGTGACCCATTTGTTAATGCACAATGTGTAATAGGAATTGGTTAGGGGCCTATATTTATTTATTTTACAAATTTGCGCGAAAATAGGTCAGAATCTTATGTAATTTACCATTTCAAAAATACACTTTTAAAGAACGACCTATCATGTATTAAGAGCAGCCTAATGCCTCAACAATTTGGATAGGGGCTTTATAACCCTCGTCCTCCTGAGACATTTTTGTAACACTAGTAGCCTACCTAAGGGTACCAGTAGCGTAGCCAGGGTCACTTATCAGGGGGGGCAAAGAGTATTTTTTTCCCGGTGATCACCAGTTCTGTCATTTCTGTCCGTTTCCTTTCCCTTTTCCCTTTCCTTCCCCTTTTGTCTCCTCTTCTCCCTTTCTTTCCCTTCCTTTACCTTCCCGATTTTCCGCTGCCTTCCCGATTTCCCGGTCAAATTTTTTCAGGGGGGGGCACTTAGCCCCCCTCCCCCTTGCCCCCGTCTGGCTACGCTACTGAAGGGTACCCCCTAAAAAAATCCAAATCGAGGTGCAGAGAATGCTTATTTGGGTACCATGGTATTGCTAGTGATCTCTTCTTTCCATACATACCAAAACAAGTACAAACATCCCACGCATGACGTCACAATGACATCACGAAACATGGCCAACCTCAAAATCCCCGTCGTATTCGTCTGTAGGCCTACAGTGAAATATAGGCCAAATTGATTTTCGCAAAAAAGTTCCAAATATCGGAATTTCACCCAGTTTTTTGCTCATAAAGTGAGGAAAATGTTCGAAGTTGTAACTTTCTCTTCTCTTTGAAATCTATTGTTGTAACATTGTAAAGAAGGTTAAGTGTCAACCAGAGTCTTCTCTTTGAAATCTATTTTTGTAACATTAGTGTTATCGACGAAAGTAGTATAGCATGTAGGTTTACGTTAGGGTTTCGGTTAAAAAATCAGGAGAAAGCCGGTACAAAACATCAGGAGAAAAGGTCGGACTCCGGCCGGGTCATCTGACCCGAACCCTGCCCTCTGATTGGTCCGAGTGGCAATGAGTCATAAGGTGATTTCTCCCGAAAGTGGGGCGAGTGTATCGGGACCCAAATACTGCCCTCTGATTGGTCCGAGTGTCAATGAGTCATCGGGTAATTTCTACTTTTTTTATTATCTTTACGGTATAGTACTAATATACCGTATAGGACAAATGTATAATACAAAATAAATTTTAAAAAACAACAACAACAACAAATTTAGTAAAGTACCTATTATACTTTACTTAAAGGGACATTAAGTGGTGTTGAAAAGTTTAAATGTTTAAAAATTTACTTCAGAATTCAAGATGAACATTAAAAATCGCCATTATTGTTGTTTCTACTAACAAAAAACACAGCAAAACTAGATTAAAACAATATCATCGCTATTTATTGAAAAACGCCCTCTATGCATATATGGTTCGCGTTATGTATCACGCGTACTGCACGGGGATACTGTCGGACGTAAAATGCTGGTCCCGCGGGATAAGCATTTTTGAATCGACGTTTTCTTGTACAAAGAGAGCTGATTTTTCTTAATCCTTATAGGTGTAAGTTCATACATGTAATACAATTATAAAAATAAACTAATCTCAGTTTTTATCATAATTGAGGGCGCTGCCTCCAACACATCTCTTAGTGTCCCTTTAAGGGTATACCCCTAAAGTACTAAAGTACCCAAGTCGCACAAATAAGGTTCAAAACGCGATTTTTTTAAATCACGGTATTTATTTCTTCATCAAACTCGGATGCATAAATGTTGACTAATTAATCGTATTTATATCGGCCTTCCGCCGCAAAGGATACAAAAGACCATATTATTATAGATTTACACCAGGTCGTTTCCATTCTATTCCCAGATAAGTCTCGTTTATTGAATATAGTGATGCACCCCCCCCCCCCCCCCCCCCCCCCCTCTTACAATGATAAACAAAGCCATATTATTACTATAATACTCACCCCAGGTCTTTTCCATTCTATATTCCCAGGTGAAGCTCGTTTAGTATCATGTTTATAGAAGAGTGATTTGTCGGTAGCAGGAAACTCGGGATCCTCAAACAGTGTGCTGCTACCCCCGATGCTCTTTCCTTAGTTCCGCATACTTCTGACCTTTGAACGGCACTGTTGGGACGTCCATGACCCACAATCGTCTAGAAAAGAAGAAAATATCATGAGTGTTAAATTTGGAGGACTTTAAATAAGTTGTCAATTGTATAATATGTTGGCCCTGCTGCATGATACACATATTTTGATCCAGGATTAGAACTTCAGATTTGTTTTCAGCTAGCCAGTCGGGCAGGTTAATTCACAAAAAATACCTGCCCAACAGAAATTCCAACAGCCAGTGTAACTCACTGACACCATGAGTTGTTTTTTTTAGTATTTTTTTTTACCGGCCAATCGGGCGGTAGGCCTTTGTATCTTCACGCACCCGCCCGATGCAAATGTTACCCGCTATGGGCAAGTGGGCGGGTGCTATTTCAAGGCTTGATTGCATCATGGAACTAGATAGGAGATCGTCTCCGACCCAGCAACACCTATGCCAATTTTCTAGATACAATGCAGTGCTTGAAATTGGCTTAATTTGGTATAATGAGACACTTCAAATCAATTTTAAGTAATTGTGACATTTAAAAGTCAAAATGTTCAATTGTTTGGGGGACTACAATATTAATGTGGTGATTGTGTTGACTGCGGGGAAAGTTGGTGTGGGGGGGGGGGGGGGGGGGGGGGGGGGGGGGGGGGGGGGGTGGTCAAAGGTTGTGACTGGGAGGGGAAATTTAAAGAACCCCCTCTCTATATGGTACTCCTACTGGACAATGGATGCCATGTATCCTTGGAAATAACTTTTTGGACAAAATATCAAAGAAACAGGCCAGCTACACTCATTTTAATGCTAACCTGACCAGCCTGTTTTTTTAAACCAAAACGAGAATTTTGGACAAGTTTAAATATTTAATAAATCGCCGCTCTCCGACCGGGATTCAATACAGGGACCTCCGGACATCAAGCGCCGGACCGCATAGGCAAGCCACGGATGTCAGAGGGGGTAAGACGAGGGGGAGGGGGAGGGATAGGGGAGGGGGAGGGGAGGGGGAAGGGGGAGGGGGGAGGGGGAGGGGATGGGGTGGCAGTCAACTAATTACACTTTATAAACGTGCGTGACAAAAAAAATACATGTAATATTTGTTTAGATCAAGCTGAGGGCCTAAAAGGAAAAGTGGATTTTATATGTTTAGGGTCAATTTAAAGGAAGAAAAAAACACCCAAAATCTTAGGTTTTAGTTTCAGAGGCATTACGTGTTTAGGGGGTCATTGGTCCGCAAGGATATTTGACCCTCTCTCTTGGGCATATTATTTTGATATAAACAGATCTCTATTTGGCATCCTATCATTGAATCCCCCTGGTAAATTCCTCATCGTATCATTGTATGGATTGAGTTGAACAACATTTGTTGGTATAGGGTATACGAAGTAGTTCCTGCTTGTCAGCAAAAGTTGTACATGGATGGAATAGAGAGGAAACATGGCTTTAGATTCTACTATAAACAGAGTGGCTCTCAAAGCATGAGCTACAAAGCATGAGCGTACAAATTGTAATACCGGTATTATTACTGTATACAGATGTCGATAAGGCAATGGGGAAACAATTGGGCAACAAACGGAACTCTCATGTATCAACTCGGCAGTGTTTGTTGATAATAATTCAAACTGATACTTCCAGCTGTACATGACGTATAACTACTTTTCAAAGATAATTTAGCCTATCACAAAATCATTACAATTGCTTCTTAACCATCCTAACTTAATTCATTTATAGCCCTGCATAATCTGAGATCTTGAATTTATTAAAACCAATCAAATTTCGAGTAAACTCACCAATTAATAGTTGATAGAGCAGACACAAACACCTACAGACGCTTCACGATGACACAGTGCATCCACACCTCAAAACAAAACTTCCTGAAATAGAATCCCACGTTTCATGGAATTTGAAGGATTTCCGGAAATCTTCAAAATGGCTATAGGCCTATCCATGGTATTTTAGGTTGTCTAACACATTTTATGGAGGTCCCAATCATGACAAGGATATATTGGGCGTGCGAAACTCCGATTTTTTTTTTTTTAATTTGGGGTTAGGGTTAAATTGATTTATGAACGGTCGTTTTTAGGGAATGTTCAGAAATACATTGGTTGGGGTGGGGGGGAAATAAGGGGGGGGGGGGGGGTAAGGTGGGAGGGCAAAACAGTTTGAAGATGCCGAAAGGGGGGGGGGGCAACAAGTTTTGGGAACTCAAGGGAGGGGGGTCAAAAGTGTTTGGCCAAAATGGATAGTATAATAAAATGTGCGTGATCCGACAAGCAGGATCAAAAAGTTTGATCCGAAATGGGATCAAATATTTCTGTCAAATGATACTGAAACGGATCAAAATAATGATCCTGCTTGTCGGATCACTTTGATCCGGAAAGGGTAAGCTCATATGTGATACCGCTTCTGGATCAAAATTGATCCTTTTCGTTTCATATTTGATCCTGACCTTCTAAGAGACCCACTGCAGACTATATATCGAGTGCAGTAAGCTTACTACATCGTGTAGGCCTAGTACATCGCAGTGATCGTGACATTTTGTGAGGAGCATTTTGACCGAAAATCGTACTGATGGCACTGGTCAGGTACAAGAAATTTGTTCACAAGAATAGAGCATGTTCAAACATAAAAAATAAAACTACTTTACCGACAAAATCATGTAACATTTTACAGATTAGACTGGATAACTTACCGCGGTATTTCACCCCTTGTTTCAATGGCGACCGAATTCAAAAGATCGTCTGCTTGTCGTCTATCGGTTTGCGAAAGAGTGACGTCAGTCACCTATTGACCAATGAACTTTTTCATCGAATTGATCCGGAAATCAGATCAAAGTTGATCAAGGTGAATTTGATCCGTTTGTTGATATCTATCTGGAAACGGATCAAAACGATCCGAAAACGGATCAAAACGATCCGAAAATGATCCTTAAAGGATCAAAACAAAGTGAGCCGGAAATCTACTCATGTATTTGATCCTGACCTTCTAAGAGTGTAGTTTTAAATGTGGGATGTATGTATTTAACCACTAGGCACTCATATCCAGAACTAAAACCCTTATGTAGTATTTTTGATTTGTTAACATCAACGAGATAGATATACATAGAGTGCCCTGCTTGTCAAGAAAATGAAGTCAACAAATCAAAAAATAATTTTATGAAATTTCATCGTTTTACAAAATCAATCACATAAGTAGGTAAATATGCACATATTTTGGCCGAGAATCCCGTATCAAGATTTAAGATTGACCCAAAAAGGGCTGATTTCCAGTTGTTTTGAGTACCGTGTGCTCGCAAAATTGTATAAAGTTGCCGTATTATTTGCAAATCCACTAAATTCAGTCGATTCATTCATGAACCGTTGCTGCAATTGGTCGCAAGATCGCAAAATTGGCTTCACGCGACCAATTGCGGCAACGGGCCCTGAAATAATATTACTGATTTCAGAGAATTATTTTGCTATCTTTTATTTAACACTGATATCTTATGTAGCTTAAACTAAGAAATTAAGATATCCAAAACAAAAGTTGATAACTATTTCTACATTTCTAATGTATAACTGATTGAATTCACTATGTTTTGAAAGATTTGGCGGTTTATCTATAATTTTACACGATTTCGAGAGTGAGATTTAGGATTGCATTGTAAATGGACTGGCAATGACCCTAGCTACAGTCATCGCTCTACCTATATCTATCTCGTTGGTTAACATACTTTAAAACCAAAATGGCCACCAAATTAATGGTCAAAATGGTCAAAAGTGGTCAAAAATCCATGAAATAGCATAATAACAACCAAAATGTATGATACAAATATAATTTTTAACGATTGTATGTATGTGATACACCCACTAGTAACTCCTTTCCAGTATTCTTGCTCTGTTAACACAGTTCAAAATCCAAAAAGGCTGCCAAAATGGCCTCAAAATGGTTCCCGAAGTGGCTGCAAAAATTGTCAAATTCCATAAAATGGGATAATATTAACCTAAATGTATGATAAAAATATAGTTTTAATGATGGGATGAATGTATGAGACCACTAGTAACTCATATCTAATATGTTTGCTTTGTTAACATACTTACAAATCCAAAGTGGCCCAAAATGGGTCCAAAATGACTGAACAAATTGTCGAAATTCCATAAAATGGTATAATATCAACCAAAATGTATGATGAAAGTATAGAACACTAGTAACTTATATCCAGTATATTTGCATTGTAATAACATACTTTACCACCAAGATGTCTGCTGTAAATGTAAAAATAGTCTATATGAGTGATAATCCACAATAGATATTGTAAGAGTGTATATTACCGTACATCACATTCACCAAATAGTATGTTCTAACTGCTAAGCTGTTGCTTTTAGATATAAGGCCCACCTCTGTGACAATTTTGATTCTATATCACTTTCCAAAATGGCTTCCAGAATGGTTAAGTTGATGTTAAATGACCTTAAATAATTGTTTTGTATCGTAAATGACCATACTATGGTTCGGGAACCAATTTGGGGGCCATTTTGGATTTTGAACTGTGTTAGCAAATCAAATATAATCAGTGAATATTTTGATCCTGGACTCGACAGAGTCCAACTTTGTTTCCACTATGTCATTTTGGATTACTTCTAATTGTAAAACAGTTCAAAAAAGACGAAAACTCTAGTGCAAGCAATCGTAATTGGCACAGAGAGACTGTAAAGACATGTCGGGTTGGTTTAGTGGGGGTTGTGTAGGGTGGTTGGGGTGGGGGTTTGGTAGTGGTTGGGTTGGTTGATGTTTGGGGGAGGGGGAGGGGTCGGTGGGATAGTCCCCGGCGATAGTCAGTGGCAAGCAGAATTTAATAGCGAGTAGGACTACTGATATTTGACCATTATTCGCGGGCGTTGATTGAGTTAAATGTCGAGTTGGGTGGGGTCTGGTGGTGGTGGTGGTGGGGTGGGGGTGGTTGGGTGGGTGGTTGGGTGGGTGGGTGGTTGGGTGGTTGGGTGGGTGGGTGGGTTGGGTGGGGTGGTGTTGGGGTGGGGGTAGGGGTGATATTCAGTTGCAGGCAGAATTTAATAGCGAGTAGGCCTACTGGTGTTTCACCATTATTTTTAATTACAAGCTCATCGCAGTTAAGTCGCGGGCGCTGATTGCGTTTAATGTTTCGCGTAATTCAATGCTCTGATTTTACATTGATTTTGCTGGTCAGCACGGGCATCTAAATTCACTGATGAAGACGCGTCATGTTGAATATGGGCCTAATACAAAAGTGTAAGTCTACGCGAAACTTTTTTTTTTTTTTTTAATTTTTTTTTTAAGTCGGTTCCGAAGAAATCCGTCTGATAACAACGGAACGCTTAAAAAAAAAAGTTGGTTTGGTTAAGAGAGTAGAACAATTTAAAGTGAAATAAATGAAGAAAAAAAGAAAAAAAATTGAAAATAAAATTTGAATTTTCGTTTATTTTCGTAGGGGGTGTTCTGTCAGTGTTTTGGTATGATCAACTTGCACAAAAACCGTGTGATTTTTTTTTTAATTCAAGTTCTGATTCACAACTCTCCCCTCGCTTAACAATAGGCCTAACTTAAAATGAAATTGCCTCTAAGCCGACGCTTGCATCGGTCCGGCACCGGTGACGATCGCCCTACCCCCCCCCCCCCCCCCCCCCCTTCCCGCTAACATTGCCTCTAAGTCTGATGTGCGTATGTAATGTCCTCCGCCATCCAATTTATTACCCATACCTGATACCTAGTAAACATTATTTCCTCTACGGCCAGAGATGCGCATCCGTTCACCGCCAGTGCCCCCATCCCCCCCCCCCCCCCCCCCCCCCGCCTCCGACCACCCACCCCCCCCCCCCCCCCCCCTGAACACGCCACATCAGATTTCCACCGCACACCGTCGACATTACCTATATATACCTTAAGCAACGTTCATCAGGATACGTCAAAACACCGCCAAATCCCTCCCTTCTAGGCAATGTCTTG
>CM069454.1:20309007-20531664 GCA_035610835.1 Ophiura sarsii
ATAGTAAAGACGAATATTCGTAACGAACAAATAATGGGTATGAGACTAAAAAATATTGGACGGCAATATTTTTAGAATATTGGATGCATCGGGTACTTTGGTTAAACAATATTGAATACACAGTTTTATTGTACCGTTAAAAAGCCTGATATAAATAATAAATGGGCCTTCAAAACGCTACAATAAAAGTGCGTTTTGAATAGTGTGCACCAAGTTCCCGGATGTGCGTCCAATATTCAATAAATATTGCCGTCCAATATTTCTTGTGCAGCGCAGAAGATGTGCGCGTGAGTATATATTCCAGGAGAAGTTCAGTTCGGGCTAACTTATTTATTTTATCAAAACAGTCTGTTATATAGATACTAATAATACTAATATTGAATGTCTTATTTTCGGGTGATGCAAAAATATATTTGCACAAGTATATTATTGTATCACCCTCATAACCATTCAATATTATATAAATATATCTATCAAAACCGCAGTTATCCTTATCCGATCTTTAATATGAGTACATTGATGTAACATTAATTAGTAGAAATTATATAGTACAAGCGACCCCAAATTTGTTTTGTTAGCTGGGGCTGGGACAGGTGTCTTCCTTTTAAAATTTCATAAAATCAACACCTTGCAATTTAACCATGGCATGAGGTATTATCGTTATTCCTTAGTCTACGCATAATAACACCGGTAATAAATTATGTGGTCTTTCATTTAATTACAAGATGTTATGTTGTAAAAAAATGAAATATTTTAAAAAACTGTCTTGTCTTATGACTAATCACACATATGTATTTGTATTATTTGTATTAGTATGTAATTGTATGTCGTCATGTTGCGTAAAATAAATTGCATAGTATGGATTAAATTGCAGAATGCAGTGGATTTGTTAGTCTTGTGTTAATTCTTAAGTTACTGTCATAAGGGTAGAAATAATCTCGGTGTCAGTTTACTAGTTTGTTTAATTAATGCAATACAACAGGTCTCCCCAAATTGAAATAAAATAAATCACTTCTTTATGTTTCAAAATTTGAACGGGGTAGCAATTACCCTAGTTAGCAATTGACAGCTAAATATTTGTTACCAAATTCGAGATGTGGTCGATCCAAAATTCAATATATTAAAAACAGAACTCGGGATAGCAATGCACCATGAAACCTATACCCCTCATCATACACCTTTGAACTATTATGATCAATATTAATTATTATACAGAGGTTTTCCTGTTATACTAAGGGTAATTGGGACTTGATGGATTGCTTAGGTGGGTTATTCCGCAGGGATATGCCTTTATTGAGAAGTGTCTATTGTTGGGAGACAGGCATGGGTATTGCCCAAGATATTCTAATGAGAGGATTATTATATGCGCCAAGTCGTTTGAAGCTATACTACTACTACTACTAAGCTGCATTTTAGAAACGCTTTTCGTAAAAAACCCAAAGCGCATTACAATTTAAAACAATTTAAAAATCAACAAATTATAAAACTACAATTTAAAAGTACACAGATTGGAGGATAAAAGATAAAACTGGTAAGATATAATACAATACCAGAACCAATTGCAAAACATGCATACAGGTATAAAACAATTTAAAAATCAACAAATTAAAAACTACAATTTCGGACCAAGATAGAGACCGTGTAGTATTTATAGGCCTGTCTATGCATTGCGGTTCCATACCCTGTACATTTTGAGACATTCTAACCCTCGTTTAACCATAGGGGTAATAACTCTCTATATCTATCAGCATTTCTTTGATTTATTACACCACCTGTTTATTGCCCATGGCGCTTGGGGTAACAGTTTGGCCATGCGTTCCTGTTTACCTGTAGTCTCGGGCACATACGGAAGGCTTATTAGCCTAACGCCCATCCAAATACATCATTACTTGACTTATAATATCAGGTCAAAAACCGTTTTAAAATCAATATATTTATGACTAAATTCACGTAAATAGGACTTAAAAAATCGCGCTACGCGCGCATGTTTTAAGGCAACTTTTTCGTCAATTGACTTGAAGTCATTCGAGTGAACGAAGGTCCTGCCACACGCACGAACCTACCACACGAAATCCTGTAAACGTCCCCCGCCCCTCCGGGCCCCGGGATTCAAGTTCCCTGATGTGACTGCAAACAACTTTACGGCACCCGTTTATATAGGCCCTCTGCCTATAAAAACACCAGTAGGCCAAGCTGACTCGACTCGCCCATCGCACGCTAGCCAATTTTGGCTTTTTCTCCACTCTGATTTTGTTAACCTTTTCTCTTCTTTCTTTCTCCCTTCCCCCTCCCCCCTCGTTTAACAGGGGGGGG
Organism: Ophiura sarsii; assembly: GCA_035610835.1. NCBI lineage: Eukaryota > Metazoa > Echinodermata > Ophiuroidea > Amphilepidida > Ophiuridae > Ophiura > Ophiura sarsii. Next base: position 20,311,321 of record CM069454.1, read on the forward strand.
GGGGGGGGGGGGGGGGGGGGGGGGGGGGGAGGCTCCAACCTACTCCCTGTATCCTGCTCAAGAAGGAAAGAAAAGATAATAACTGATTACCAATTAGCTATTTCTTTAATAACCAATTAGCGATGTCTAAGTTGTCCGTTTATCTCCTTGATTTATTTATTTATAGTTTGTTTTATAGTGTATGTGTGAGGGGGGGGGGGGGGGGGTCAATTTGGCTGTAGTTTATTGAAATAACATAATGAAGATCTTTTTAAAAGAATTCAAAAACAAATTCGGACTAGCGGACCGTATTTGAAATTCGGACTAGCGGAACTTATTTAAAATTCGGATTAGCGGGCCGTCGGACTAGCGGACCGTCGGACTAGCGGACCGTCGAACTAGCGGACCGTCGGACTAGCGGACCGTCGGACTAGCGGACCGTCGGACTAGCGGACCGTCGGACTAGCGGACCGTCGGACTAGCGGACCGTCGGACTAGCGGACCGTCGGACTAGCGGACCGTCGGACTAGCGGACCGTCGGACTAGCGGACCGTCGGACTAGCGGACCGTCGGACTAGCGGACCGTCGGACTAGCGGACCGTCGGACTAGCGGACCGTCGGACTAGCGGACAGCAACCGAACAACCACTTGTTCGAGAGTAGAAGAACCCATGTAGTCATATTTGCTAACATGCTAGTCAAGGTTGGAGTCAATTGTATTCTTTAAGCTGTTGGTTGTCTTCACATCTACAATATGCGCTGGGAGATTGTTCCATATGTTTACAATTCGCTGAGACAAGCAGTTTTGTCTTATCCTCTCCTTGCTGCGGGTTTTTGCACCTTGTAGCTGTGGCCTCTCAGACTGTCATTTTCCTTTCCATGTCAAACTTGCTAGGTTAAACATCAGTGAAGCCATGCAGTGAAGCCATGCATAATACGTATGAGGTTGCCTCTGAGTCGCCTGTGACAGAGATGGAAGGTGAGCTTTTTAATCTTGCTAAATAGGGAACTTTCTCAGGTTCGGTACGATTTTTGTGACTCTTATACGTTGTACTTTTTCCAGCTTATCTACGCCTTTCAGGTATAGACTCCAGATGCAATAAGTGCACTCAAGGTGCGGTCTGATCATGGTCTTGTATGTCTTGAACATTATGATATCTGTATGGTCAAGAGATCTTTTGGTAATTCCAACAACACGATTTGCTTTGTTGAATACTTTTCCAACATGTCTGGTAAATGATAAAGGTCTGTCAAAAAGGACGTCAAGATCTTTTTCTTTCTCCAACTTTCCTAGCTCTCCACTGTCAATTCCCTCTGTCATTGTATAATCATATGTATCTCTTGGTTTGCCATTATGCATGACTCCGCATATCTAACATTAAAGTGGAGCTGCCGCTAGTTTATCTAGATCATTCTGAAGTTGATAACAATCTACCTCACTGTGAACTTGGGTGACAATCTTTGTGTCATCTGCACAAATCCTAACGAGACTGGATAACATGTAGAACAAAATGGGTCCAAGAACACTGCCTTGTGGAATTCTGCTATTAACTGTTCCATGATAATTTCTGGCCGTTTACAGACACTCCGCTTTCTACCACGGAGGAAGCTGTCAATCCACTTAAAGTAAGTTGCCATCAATGCCATACGCTTTTAGCTTTAGCAGTAGACGTTGTTGTGGGACAGAGTCGAAGGCCTTTCTAAAGTTAAGGTATACATCATCTATGCTATCTACCTCCTCAAGTATCTTGGTCCAGTTATCCATAACTTCAACTCGTTGTGTGACACAAGAACGCCCTGGACTGAAACCGTTATGCTCATTATAAATTTCGTCATTTGATTTCGGATATTTGATTCCATCATCTTACACACCACTGAGGTTAGGTTGTCAGGTCTATTAATACCAACGTCTGATGGGCGTCCCCTTTTGAAAATGGCTGTAACTTCTGGTACCTTCCACCGATCTGGTATAACTCCTTCTTTCAAAGGATTTCCTGAATAAAATGGCTATTGATTCAGCTATTTCCTCACATGACTCCTTCTGCATTCTGGGATGAATGCCATCGGGACCGGCGAGTTTTTGTAGGAAAGATTTGGTACTAGTGGGGTCTTTAAAAACATATTTATTGCATTTTTTGCTGATTTTCGTGTTTTAATAGTCATTAATGAAGGTTACCATAATAATTTGATTTTCGAATGAGCAAAATTTGTGAAATATATTGGAAGTTATGACAAAGAAGACATTTCCTGTTTGCTGTAGGTGGATCAGGGCGGCCATCAACACAATGATTGCTATATGATCTGTGGCAGTTATTTGCGGGAGTTGATGATCACAGCATGCGGTTAGGGGCCCTATCCAAACTCTCAAGTGATTTTATAGCGTTTTTATACCGATTTTACCCCGGTATTAAAACGGTATTTTTTTCTATTGTTAAAAGCATCGGAAAAAGATCGGTGATTAACTAGAGCCTCTCTACTTATCTGGCGTTAACAATAGAACTATTGTAGTACTGTCTGCTTCACTAATTGAGCCATCGAGAGTACTACAATAGTTCTATTGTTAACGCCAGATAAGTAGAGAGGCTCTAGTTAATCACCGATCTTTTTTCCGATGCTTTTAACAATAGAAAAAAATACCGTTTTAATACCGGGGTAAAATCGGTATAAAAACGCTATAAAATCACTTGAGAGTTTGGATATGGCCCTTAGTGATATGGGTCTATGACTAATCACGGAATCCTTTATAAAATAACACGTTTTTGACGATTTACAGGATTTAAGAGCAAACAATGAAAATATTGTGCCAATGTCGGTATAGTTTGACGTTTGAATGGTGCAAATCGGTTCAGTATTAACAAAGTAATGATTTTACCGACACAATATAACATCACTTTTCTCGTCCAAATAGTGTATAGTGTATGATTGGGCTGAGCTACCGAATGCTTATAGCTAGTGCCTGCATGGGGTTGATTGCTAATGCTCATCGGGACCACTCTACATGTGGTCTATCTTGGGTCAGCATTTCTTGACATGTCAAACCTGTCACAAAAATGGTCTCAAAGTTTACGGGTGTTTGGAACGTAATGTGAAATAACTCAACACAAAGTCATCAATAAATATCCACTCTCGTTCCATGAACGATTGCATATATTAGTATCACATGGTTTCGAGTCTAGTTCTATAAAACACAGCCAACGGGCCGTGCTGTTTTCGCAAGACACTACAAATGCCCATACTTATCACCGCGCATTTCAAACAAAACAGGTGCTATGAAACGCACTTAGTATCAGTTCTTAGCATCATTTCGATATTGATTATCATTTTTTTCCTCACAATTTGGATATTTTGTGTGTTATAGTATAGGGTTAAAAAATCCGCTAATTTAGATATTTACAACCTGATTCTAGCTATTACGCTATTCCCTTTATATCCAGAACATCCGAAATTGTCGATAGTACGCTAATTTGGAGTTAGAATATTTTTGGAAATTATCAACACTTTTTTATATGGAACTAGGCTCAATTAAGATATTAGCGGCTAATTAGCTATTATCTTAATAGCCATAATATCCGATAGAATTTTGTGGAGCTTTATCACTGTAGATTGGATCTTTTAAAGAACGTCCTTATCATTTATTAAGGAAGTCATTTGTACCTTAATTCAGTGGCCAACCTGTAATTTAGCGCTTTTTGCGCAAAATATTTTTCCGCGAAAATTATAACACGCGAAAATATTGTGTTCAACATTCATGCACTTGCATCTAGAGGTCGCCCGCGAAAAAACCAATTCGCGACGGGTCTTTTAAAGAACGACCCATAATATATTTTAGATATCGGTCTCACAATAATGCAATACCGTATTAAGAGACAGCCACAGATACCTGAACAATTTGGAATTTGATGGAGCTTTATCATTGTAGATTGGTCGTTTAAAGAACAACCTTATCAATTATTTAGGAAGTCATTGTACCTAAATTCAGTGGCCGACCTGTATTTTTCCGCAACAATATTGTTTTCAACATTCATGCACTTGCAAGTTATAATAATAATAATAATAATAATAATAATGGCATTTATAATGCGCCGTCAATCTAGGTAAAACTATTCCGAGGCGCAACATATAAAACAAAAATACAAATTAACATGAAAAATACATAAACAAGGATGATTTGCATATATGAAGAGGTATTTTGCAAAAGAGCTATGGTGCATTTTTTCAAAAAATGAGTTTGATATAGAAATGTATAGGGAAAAATCATATGTTTCAAGGAAACAAAGTCATTTTTTTCAAAAATACCTACATCTCATTGTAAACAGCCATTGATATTGTTGTTTTGTTGCAAAAGGGCCTGTATCCAGAATTAAATAGGGATACAGGCCCTTTTGCAACAAAACAACAACTTCAATGGCTGTTTACAATGAGATGTAGGTATTTTTGAAAAAAATGACTTTATTTCCTTGAAACATATGATTGTGACCTATACATTTCAATATCAAACTTATTTATTTTAAATGATTAAAATAAATGATTTTTTGTGTGTGGTATTTTTTCTTTATGTACAAACAGATGGAGTTTTGTTGCAAAAGGGCCTACATCCAAATTTTCAAAAAATGTAAACATGATTTAAAAAATAAATAAAACTAGCACATTTAAAATTTATTTCAATTTCAATTAGTATGTAGTGTACCTCTTTCTTAATCCATTCAGTTTTTCAATTGCTCAACTTGAATATTTAGAAACAGTTTTTGGACTTTTTCTCAATAAGAGCCAAAGTGGATGTAGGCCCTTTTGCAAAATACCTCTTCATATACATGTACATGTATATACAAAGAAATCAATTATAAACTGAGTCAAATAATCTTGTTTTTAACAAGTTCTTAAAAGAGTCAAGTAAATCACAGCATCTTAAATTATAAGGTAGTGAGTTCCAGAGAGTTGGTGCAGCAACCGAAAATGCGCGATCTTCAAATGAAGAAGTAGTCCGTGGAACAACAAGTAAAAGTTTATCAGATGACCGGAGAGTAGGAGAGTACGTTTCGGATGATATGGAACAAGAAGATTAGCAATATAAGTTTGACCTGCAAAAGGCTTTCGACACTGTTGACCATGTCATTCTCCTAGAAAAATTGGAAGCCCTTGGTGTGTCCTCTGTTGATTGGTTCCGATCTTATTTGGGAGGCAGAACACAAATTGTCAATGTTAACCAGGTTGACTCTCCCCCTAATAACATTTCTTGTGGTGTCCCACAAGGCAGCATCCTTGGACCACTTTTATTTCTATGTTATGTGAATGACATGCCCATCAGTGTTGACTGTAAATTACTTTTATATGCTGATGACAGTGCCCTGATGTTCTCCGGCAAAGATCCTACCATTATTGCAAATAAACTTAGTCGAGAGCTTGAGTCTTGTCAACAATGGATGACTGATAATAAGCTTTCGTTACATCTGGGTAAAACCGATGCCATCCTTTTTGGCACCAAAAGGAAACTCAAATGTGCCAATGAATTTTTGGTCACCTGCAATGGAAATACCATAACATGTTCCTCTTCGGTCAAATACCTAGGTGTAACACTCGACAGTTGTCTTTCCGGTGACTCCATTGCTTCAAACATAGTTAAAAAAGCCAATGGGAGACTTAAATTCTTGTATCGACATCAGGACTGTTTGAATATGAAAGCCCGCAAGACACTGTCCTCAGCTTTAATTATGTGTTATTTTGATTATGCCTGCTCTTCTTGGTACTCTGGACTTTCTCAAAAATTCAAAAAACAATTACAGGTTATCCAGAACAAAACTGTCCGTTTTATCTTAGGTGTTGGCCCACGCACTCACATTGGGCAAGATGAGCTTAATAAAGTCAGAATGCTCAACATCCAGGACAGAGTTGCCCAATTAAAACTTAACCATGTTTTTAAAATTTTTAACAATACGTCACCTGAGTATTTTAAGTCAAATTTTACACGAGTATCTTCATTTCATAATTACAGTACCAGGGGTAGCCCATTCAACTTTATTGTTCCTCACTCCAAAACCCATTCCAGTTTCACCTTTTGCAACACGGCCATCCATCACTGGAATTCTCTTCCAAACAACATCAAAGCCACTTCAAATTTCAATACATTTAAACAATTAGTCAGGAAGCATCTTGCTAGCCACTCTCACATTTGATTGTTTATTGTTTCCATTAGTCATTGTACTTTTTGTTTTCTTCCCTATTTCCCTTCAGTCTCTATTTTTATGTTGAGGACCCCAATGGAAATAAGCTATATATTTCTATGGCTTTCTTGGGCTATCCTTGGTACTCTTGTCCCATAATGTTATTTGTATGTCCTTATTGATGTTTCAAAAGTGCAATATTTTGTATGTCATTTTCTTTGTGTATCTTATGCTGTATTATAATGTATATATGTGCAATGTATGTTTGAGTACCAAATAAATTCAATCAATCAATCAATCAGTTGGTGAAGTGCCATGCAAAGCTTTCCAAGTTAAAAGAAGAAGTTTGAAATGAATCCTTTCGCGAACAGGAAGCCAGTGGAGATCTTTCAAAATTGGAGTGATATGATCAAATTTCCTGGTCTTAGTGAGAATGCGAGCAGCTGCATTTTGAGCGAGTTGTAGTTTGTGAAGTAAGTGATCAGTGATGCCAAAAAGAAGAGAATTGCCATTGTCAATACGAGAAGTTATAAGAGCATGGACGATAGTAGGTAGCTGCGGTTTCAAATGTTAACATTTTCCTTATGCTATTGACATTCCGTATATGATAATACACTGATTGGCATATCCGTCGAACTTGAACATCCATACATAGATTATTATCTAACACAATTCCTAAGTTCCGAGCAGATTTTGAAGCAAGAACAGAAGAAGTGTCAATATTGATATGATGATCACATATTTTACGTTGATTGAATCTGGAGGTCATAATTGAAAACTCTGTCTTAGCATCATTCAATTTCAGCTTGTTTACAGACATCCACGACTTGATTTCTAAAATACAAGCTTCTGCGCGTTGACGGGCCGACATTTCATCATTACGATCATTTAAATTAAAAGGCACATATAGTTGTGTATCGTCCGCGTAAGAATGAACATTTAATCCGTGTTTGCGAGCAATGCTAGCAATGGGAGAGGAATAGATGGTGAATAGTATAGGTCCAAGCACAGATCCTTGAGGAACGCCATATTTTAGCGGAACATGTGTAGAAATAGTTCCATTTATGTTTACTGCTTGAGTTCTGTTTTTGAGGTAGGACTGAAACCATTTCAGAGCTGAATCCCTGACACCAATTGACTCAAGACGCCTGAACAGAATATCATGGTCAATGGTGTCGAAGGCGGCGGAGAAGTTGCATCCAGAGGTCAGTCTGTAACTAAATTGACGGGCCTTTTCAAGAACGACCCATAATATAGCTATCGGTCCCACAATACAATGTTAAGAGACAGCCACAGATACCTCAACAATTTAGAATTCGATGGAGCTTTATCTTTGTAGATTGGATTTTTAATGAACGACCTTATCATATATTAAGGAAGTCATTTGTACCTAGATTCCGTGGCCAACTTGTAATTTTCCGCGAAAATTATAACACGCGAAAATATTGTTTTCAACATTCATGCACTTGCATCCATGAGGTCGCTTTTTACGCGAAAATATTGGCTTTTACAGTATTTAGCCGTTATTGATCGTCAGTTTGAAAGACAAAAGTTTCAAAAAGGTTTTTTTTCTTCTTTTAAAATAGCAAAATTGCGTCAATATCGGATATTTTGGCTATTAAGATAATATCTAATCAGCCACTAATATCTTAATATTGTCCGTTTGTCCAGGTTTCAAAAAGTGTTTTTTTCTTCAAAATTGCATCAATATCGGATATTTTGGCTATTACGATAATATCTAATTAGCCGCTAATATCTTGATATCGTCAGTGGAAAAGACATAAAGTTCCAAGTTTGATTTTTTTTAAATAGCAAAATTGCATCAATATCGGATATTTTGGCTATTATGATAATAACTAATTAGCCGCTAATATCTTAACAGCGTCAGTGGGAAAAACAAAAAATAGCACAATAACGTCAATAAGTTATCGGATAAGATAATATCTAATTAAATAGCTAAATATCGTAATATCCAAACATCATTATCCAAATATCTAAAATATCTAAATAGCTTAATATCTTAACCTATCTAAATATCTTAATAGCTGAATATCTAAACCAATTATCTAAATATCTTAATAGCGTAATATCTTAATATCTTAATAGCGTAATATCCTAACTAATCAGATATTCTTGAGGTTAATATCAAAATAGCTAGATAGTGTAATATTCAAACATCATTATCCGAATATCATAAATATCTAAATAGCTTAATATCTAAACCTAATATCTAAATATCTTAATAGCGTAATATCCTAGCTAATTAGATATTCTCGAGGATAATACCAAACACTTACAATTCCGCACCTTAATGGAAAGTTTGCGTCGAAAAGTAGTCCACTTGGTATACCGTGTGTTACATTTCACAATGTCACACTATCTAACAACACCCTCTGGCACTTCGCAATGCTAAAAACTTCTCCCATCCGAGATCCGAGGATCGGTCATAGTGAGTGAGCCCTCTTTCGGTACATACAACACAGCGTCGCAGACCAGAGAATGTTGTTTATATAGTGACAAGGAAAGGGAAAAGGTTATACGAAGAAGACTAATCGAAAAGATGCAATATAAAGAGGAAACAACCGGTTCATGTCATTATAGTTTAAAAGGAAGCAAGCGAAAGATAGGGTGTATTACGACATCTTCAGTTAAACTAACATTAGAACGATTTTAAGCCGATCTGCCCCTATACATGTGTATATATATATATATACGTTTGATCGGAACATTTCTTTGGGGAAATGCTTTCTGTGTTTTCGCCAACCCCTCCTTTTCATGCACTAATTATGGACTTATTTAGTCCATGCACTAACAAGTACATACGAAGTGTTAACAATTGCGGGTAAGTATGTTCATATTTTAAAATCGGTTGTAGAACATCTTGCAATTATCACGTGCGTTTTCTCTTACCATATTTTGACTTGCGTCAGCGGAAGACTGATGATAATGTACTGGTAGGCTACACAATGAAAAAGCCACCTGTTGCACATGTTATGGAAACATTTTACTCATAGGCTATTCCAATTAAAATCCATACACCCTCTATGGAAGACAACTGCCACATATAATCAGATTATCAAGCATTGCAAACTGACTATATTTGTCAGCTTTTGCACTAGCACAGGGTGTGTCAAAATAGTGTCCCATGTGAAACATTTTGTTGTTGTTGACATGACAAAAAATATAAAAATTGTTCGCGTAAAACTAGTGCCACAAGAATTTTTTTCTATCCATTTTGGAACTTCCGTTATCAAATTATGGCAAATCTACTCAGGCATATTATTCGAATTCAGCTTTGGCCACTTTATGTGAAGAGAGCTCTTTTATTAGAATCGTCATTCAGTGTGTAATTGAACATAATAAATAAAATCAATAATGATATCTATTTAATGTTGACAGTTAGTTGACAAAAATCAAATTTTCATCTATATTATCCGCGACATACAATAAAATATTTGAATTATAAACAATGCATTGACATATTCTAAAATCATCATCGGAAACACAAAGGCAGTTTTTCAGTTGAAAGTCATTTTCTTGTTCAAAAGTTGGCCAAAGTGGGATTCGCACTCTTGTTACTGAATTGATCTTATCTCGGTTATTTGAGGGTGACATTCAATGGAATGAAGTGTATTTTGATAGCGGACTAATAGGACATACCTACAGTCTGTCTTTAAAACAAAAAGACATGGGATGTATTTTGAATTAATTTTCTAACTCATGGGACACCTTTTTTGACACACTCTGTATAGTTGGCATAGTAGTCATTGCCACTATTATATTCACAAACACAGCAGATATCAGTGCAGACACAATGACAGTTTATTTAACCTATCCTTTTGTCGTTATTCAATTATATATGTACAGTAAACATATGGTAATCTATATGACATCAGTGTATATCACTCACAATAATACTCATAAACAAAGTAAGATGATTAATTAAGGACAATTTGCATGATTTGGGATGCTTTCCACGCGGCTATTAGTTTAAGAAACCCCAATTTTTTTCAATACATTATCAAACTGTCAAAGCCTTATCTCAAGAATGAATACTAGGCAAGTTTGTACTTATTTTAATGCATTTCCAAATATGGTGAAACAATTCAATAATTTTGACATTTTTAAAACATTTTGCGAAATGTTGGAACTGTCGTCATGAGAAGACTGCCGCGTGGAAAATGTTATGGCAAGAAACATTTAATCTGTATACGCCAATAAATAAAACCTTTTTACATTGTAATACCCTTTTAATAACGTACAGTGCTCCATAAAAGTGACTTACCAGACAATAATTATAACTCATATTTTAAAATCGGTTGTAGAACATCTTGCAATTATCACGTGCGTTTCCTCTTACCATATTTTGACTTGTCAGCGGAAGACTGATGATAATGTACTGGTAGGCTACACAATGAAGAAGCCACCTGTTGCACATGTTATGGAAACATTTACTTATAGGCTATTCCAATTAAAATCCATACACCCCCTATGGAAGACAACTACCACATAAAAGGGGTAAAATAAGTAACCCCTAAAATTTGATCACGTTTGTTTGCATAACTCTACACACAACTATACATTTTGAGTGATTGAAACACTTATGAAAAGCAAAAAAACTTAGCTACCCGTAGAACGTTTCCCTATTTCAATATCATTATTATTTTCTCCAAAATAGTCACATTTCACAAAAATGATGTTTTAAAAAAAAGTGGCACTTTTCAAGATTCTATACGAGTTTGTGTCCATAAATCCACACACCATTAGACGTTTTGAGAGATTGAAACATTTACGAAAGGGGAAAACCTGTGGCTACCCACACAAAGTTTCCTCTTTCGATACCTTGTTTACTTTTCCCAAAACAGTCACATTTTTATCAAAATGATGTTTCTGAAAAGGGGCACTTTTCAACGATATAGGGAAGTTATTGATGGTGGACACTATCGGATGTCATGCATGAAATAAAATCATTTTATTTTTAATTTCAAATAAGGACCAGCTAAAGAATAAAAAGACATTCTTTTAATTGAAAAAAAAGACAATCGAAATTAACTTTAAACAGCACTGGAGACATTTTTATACTTTCTTGCATAAGATTTTGAAAAGTGCCACTTTTTTTGAAAACATCATTTTGAAGAAATGTGAGGGTGTTGAAAGAAGTGAACATGCTTTTGAAAATAAAAAATAAACTTTCAATGGGTAGCCAAGCGTGTCCTCTTTTAGTAAACGTTTCAATTTTTAAAACCTTCATTTGTGTCTAGAGTTATGCAAATAAACGTGATCGAATTTTAGGGGGGGGGGGGGGGGGGAGGGGACTTACTTTATTTGACCCCTATATAATCAGATTATGAAGCATTATAAACTGACTATATTTGTCAGTTTTTGCACCAGTTCAGGGTGTGTCAAAAAAGTGTCCCATGTGAAACATGATTTTTTTGGACATGACAAATGTAAAAATTGTTCGCGTAATACTAGTAATCGTGTTAAGCAAGCCTTAATGTGCCATAAGATATTTTTCTATCCGTTTTGGAGAAATCGTTATCAAATTATGGCAAATCTACTCGGGCATATTCAAATTCAGATTTGGCCACTTTTCGTGTGAAGAGAGCTCTTTTATTAGAATCGTCATTCAGTGTGTAATTGAACGTAATCAATAAAATCAACAAAAATCAAATTATTATCCATATTATCCGCGACATACAATACAATAATTGAATTATAAACAATACATTGACATATCCTAAAATCATCATCGGAATCAAAAGGCAGTTTTTTCAGTTGAAAGTCATTTTCTTCGTTCGAAAGAGGGCCAAAGTGGGATTCGCACTCTTGTTACTGAATTGATCTTATCTCGGTAATTTGTGGGTGAAATTTGATGAACGTATTTGATAGCGGACTACTAGGGCAAAAATGTGTAAAAATACCCTTGGAAAGAAAGCTACTAGCCATGCATTATATAAGCGACATCAACATGGCGGCCTCCTATTAGTCACATGTCCATTAAATTGACTCTCGAAAAGTCAAAATTGTAATTTTCTTAATTATACAATTTAGAGAGGGGATAGAGAGAAAATTAGAGAGGAGAAGTTTGTCCATTATATTTATAACTTAATCTTTATGTTGGGCTTATTGTTTTATAGTCACTTATCATGGTCATGAGCAAGTGGAATATTAAAAATATCGCATATTTTACTTGTCGATAAATCGTAATTTAAAGTCATAGGCAAACCATTTTGGCCGTATTATTGGACGTATTTAAACGCGGTTTTAAGCTAAACACACGTCGTTTAACAAAATGCAAATTCTCGAAAATGTGTTAAAGTAAACTCGCCTCACTGAAAAGTGTTCAACTTTAAACACGAGTATAGGGGTAGTTTAACGCGTATTTAAATTAACTCGTGCACCAATTGTACGCCTTTGAATGATTCCTTAACCATGTTAACACGACCCGTTGCACGCTGACATGTAGATCGTGCATTCTTAAAAATACAAGTGCATTTGAGGAATTCGTTCAATATAGTTGTAACCCATATGGGTCACAGCAAATTGAATACCTGCGAACATACACACGACCACTCTGGGGACGAGATTTGCGGAGTTTAAAATGCGGGTTTTGTTAAACACACCCGTTTAAAAGATAATATCACGTTTAATTTAGACACGAGTTTAGTTAGTCATGGTTGAAAGCTAAAACCGCGTTTAGTACGAGAATACGGCCCGTGTTTAACATTATCAGTACCGGTCATAAAGAGTTAACGAGGCTGTTTGCAGTTTTCCTGGTCCATCAAATATAAATCACTGGTGTCGATCCCGTTGGATTCAAAGATCTCCAATGCGGTCTGAAAACTGTTGAAGCCATCTGGCCAGACAGGTGTCTTTGAAAAGATGTAATTGAGCTGCTCGTGGACGATAGGGTTATCTCTGGGAAATGGATTGCACGTGTGATATACCAGGAAGTCTCCATAGTCAGTCCCCAGGACTTCTATCTTAAGTGGACTTCCATCTGACAACAAAGTAAAACATTTAAATTGGATCGTTAATAATGAACCAACTTAGCTGTGCGAGGACCATTTCACATTATGGTAAACATGTTTTGTTGACTTGTTGTGTAAAAGTAGAGATTGTTGAACATTATTCAAAAATTTGAGATTGTTTTTCTTTGATTATTAATAAATAATTATATGCAATTAAAGAATATAGTAAATTCTTCGGCATATGCTCTTGTTTATTTTTGACGGACCGATTTTTCACGTAAAATAAGTCTTTCAATAAAGATGATGGAAGCCACAATAATTGTCATAAATAACATTACATCTACAAGTCCTTTAGAAATATCCCTTAAATTTCAAGAACCAATTTTGCCCCAGGGCATGGTGCACCCTGTGTATTATCTAGCCCGGCTACTAGGATCACTGGCCAAGCACTGCTCAAGGCCCCGCCGCGCTAGGAGTGGTATCCTGATTTGTCCATGGTAAGAGAAACTTGGTACTAGCATGGTACTAATGGGGAATTTAGACACGTAATTATTATTTTTTTTGCTGAATTTCTTGTGCTAATGTTCATAAATAAATAATGTTCATATTGTTTGTTGGTCGAACGAATGAAATCCATGATATATTAACGAAATTAGCTAAAAGTATTCTGACAGAAAATGTTAAAAGTTTACCATTACATAGCTTTATTTAGATTCAATTAAATTGTATAATTTTCTGGGTGGAAAGAAGCCCAAAATCTTACGTTTGAAAGTTGTTGTATTGAGAAATTCACACTTTAACATCTATTTGTCATTGAAATTAGTACTATTTCAAATTTAGTCAAATTAAAAGTTCAAAATTCGAGAAAAATAGTCACAATATATTATTCTTGGATCAGATTTTAGTTTTAAAACTAGCCCAATGTGGCTTAAAGTCACCGCGTGAGTCAATTCATGTGGCTAGATTATAGACAGACTGCCTCAGGGTCTCCCCGGCATGCGGTCAATCTGTTGAATTGAACAATTCTTGGGTGCACTTTTTAGCCCAACTTTTCAAAGTTATTGTGTTAAGAATTTCAATGTTTGAACTTGAATTTGTTTAAAAACAAGTGCGATTTCAGATTTTGTAAAATATAAAGTTCAAATTTCAAAAGTAATTATATAGCAGATTTTAGTTTAAAATGTAGCCCAATGGGCTCAAACTATACAGGACGATGGAACGTAATGTGATCAGATTTTGGGCAACATCCAGACCAGTCCTGGCAGTTGCTACCACCTGTGATTTTATTACCGCTGATATAGACTTAAAAGGCCGGTAAATCGGGGTTAGATCTATAAGGATTTGTAGGCGTACTGATCGGAAATGAATGTTTGGAAAAGGTGTACTTCCCAGATTCCGGACTGTACTAGTATCGTCCGATATTGGAACACCCAGTATCAGACGATACTGGACCATACGAAACTATACAAAGTCAGTATCGGACGATACGATACAAAGTCAGTGTTCCAGTATCGGCCGATACTGGTTTATATAAAATTACTACTGGAAGCATGTGTACCAGTATCGAACGATACTGAAACATAAAAACGTTCCAGTATCGCTCGATACTGGAACACAATTTGGTTTTCTAGTACCGACCGATACTGGAACAGTAATATCGTTCCAGTATCGAGCGATACTGGCAAATGTTATGTTCCAGTATTGACCGATGTATACCATTATTATGTTTTGAGGTGTCCAAGTGTGGATCATTTTGGATCCAAAACATAATAATGATAAAATTGGATACACCCAATATGTATTGGTCTCTCTATGAGTTCTAAAATATTGGGCTCGACTGCGTCTCGCCCAATACTTTTAAAAACTCATTGCTCGACCAATACATATATGGGCTCAATCTATCCAATTTTATACCAGTATCTGGGACCTAAAGTACACTTTCCATGCGTGCGCGGCTATTAGTTTTGTCAAATACAAAACATATTTGTCAGAAACCTTTCCTAACTCTCAAGGTCTATCTCAAGTATTTCTGAACTAACAATAGGCATGTTTGTACTCATTTGAATGAATTTCTCTTGATGATTTCAGTTATGGTGATGAAGTTCAATAACGTTGGCATTTGTTTAAAAATATGTGAGGTCTGCTGACACCTGCCACGTGGAAAGAAAGTGTTAACATTGTACTTACGGACGGCATAAATCCATGTTGCATGGTCGTCCTCCTTAGGTAGCATGAACGTAATTGAAGACGTCTCCGTTTCACCGTCCTCATATCTAACCATGGTTTTGTTCACCAATACCCGACAGATATCTTTGCCGGGGTTTGCATCAGAATATCGTGTGACGTGACAGTGACGGTCAAGTAACGGGACATCGGATGAAAGAAGTGCTTGCAAATACCAAGCTTCGTCGTACAATCTAGTCATATCAAAACTTTTCATCGGTGTAACTTTGGGACATGGTCCGAAACCAAATCTGCCGTTGCTCAAACGTGAAGAGAATCCACCGGGATAATTTTGAGCGGAGTTAGCACTGCCATTCAGCATAAAGATTATCATCATTAGGAGTATTACTGGTAGTTTACAAGCCATGTTATTTGCCTACTGATCTTAATGCTCTGGTAGTATTTTATTATGACAGAAGGAGATTGTGATAATATTATTAGTTCACTGTTTTTATATGCACCCGTATATGTTGCTTCCGTAAACGCAACGTGGCGACGGTGGCGTTAACGTGGCTCTTTTTTGAATGGAGTGCGCATGACCGTCTAAAATGGCAGGTTGAAAAAACCATTCACCTTCAAAAGTAAAACTTTTTATTTACCGCTGACAATGGAATATCTTTTTTTTATATTATACAATATAATACCATATATTTATGAAAGGACTGTTCAACTCGCAGCAAAAACGTTCTAAAACTCTTCCCTATGGAAGGTTGAACCACTAGTGGTTCTCCAAGAGTACTTCTTAATAGGTTGTAAACATCCACAATTTGGTTCATATAAATGAAGAGTTTTGTTGTAAAAGGGCTATGGTGCATTTTTGTTTTCAAAAATGAGTTTGATATAGTAAACATTAGCCAAATGTTGTAACAATTTTTTCCTGAACCTTTGCATGAGCTTTGAACAACATAGAGGTAAAACTAAATATTTTGGAGCAATTTTCAGTTTTTTTGCTCCGTCACATTTTCATGGAATCGCCCATATATATATGCAGCAATGGAAATACCCACATGACTTTTCACCCGGGGTAGAGCGACCCGGGGTAGACCAACCCTAAGTCGACCAACCCTGGGTGGACTAGGGTTAGGGTTAGGGTTTAGGGTTAGGGTTAGGGTTAGGGTTAGGGTTAGGTTTAGGGTTAGAAACAGTCCCTGGGTGGACAGTCCCGGGGCTGGAGAGTCCCGGGGTTGTTTTAGAATGATCCGTCCTTGTTTTTACCTCCCCGACCGCCAACCCCCTGAGTTTTTAACATATAATTTAGAATGAATATAGTTTCCAAGGTGGTTTTTAAACAGTATTATGGTTTATTCCGTGAGGGCGCTATTGTAGTCCACCCAGGGTTGGTCGACTTAGGGTTGATCAACCCCGGGTCGGTGTACCCCGGGTCGCTCTACCCCGGGTGGAAAGTCATGTGGGTATTTCCATCGCTGCATATATATATATATATATATATATATGACCACCATGATTCATTTTGTCTAGGAGATTCAGCATTTTGCGTGAACGACACTAAACATTACAATTTGACCTCTCGTGACCCTTTCGTGAATTTGAACTCGGATGTCATAATTTACTTTTTTGTCTTGTTTTATCAAAGAACACATGACGCATCGGAGTATGTTTAAATGTTTCGACCTGTGATCTCTAATGAACTCTCATTACCTACCACTGTATAACCGTTGACACACTGTGGTGATCAAGTTAGTAGTGCTTCATATAGGGTGAGTCAGAAAGAACGGGCATTTTTTCGCAAAGGCGTCACAAGAAACTCAGGCATTGCCAGGTATATTCAAAACCTGTTGCATGTCCAAACCCAAGTGGTCTAGTTTGGCCTTAATTCAAAAGAAGAATTGTAAAAATATACCATTGCGTTAAATGGATTTTAAACTGATTTTAGTTAAACCCAAAATGTTAAAGCCAATACGGTAGTTCTTTTTATTTCCAGTCATTTCAAGCTTTTGTATCAAATATTCATCTGCCTTTTCAGTGTTTTCACTAGTTTCTTTTGATCATCATCTCTGAATCAGCCACGCAACAATACTATATATGTGTTATTGCCATGTTATAAATTGGTTTTAAAATACTGTGTTCTGCTATTACTCCCTTGTTGTAGCATTATAACGCAGTGCTCAAAAATTTCAATTTATTATTGGTTTTGAATATGCATGCCTGACTGACATTTTGGTGGCGCTTTCGCTAAAAAAAATCCCGTTCTTTCTGATTCACCCTGTATAAGGATACGCATGGACCAAACGAAGAAAAATAAGAAGGAGAAGAAAGAAGTACAGGTCAAAATAGAAACCCAACTATCGAAATATAGGGGAGCGCGGGGAGTGTACGCCCTTTGAGCAGGTTCGCCCACCACGTGATTCTCTTATTTACGGCCACTGGTTGAATTGAACTGGTTGGCGGACTCACAATATTATAAAGTAGTATGTTTCAAGCTTTCCACATTTACGTGGCAGATCACCGTAGCATGTTTGTCAACTTATCATCCAAAAACCAGTTTTGCCTTACAAAAGTGAATTTCTTCCATTTTTCATATTGATTTATTTCCAAAGATATTCGTAAAGAAGGTTTTAATGTAAATTATCATCATATAGGTATGGGATTGATTATGAATTTGATGCAGTTAACAACCTATCAATTTATGTGGGACATCCATGGTATATATAGGTCAATGCACTTATTGCGCTATATGGGGCACATACGCCCTATGATGATGGTTCAGGTTCGCCAATAGGGATTTATATAGTTATGATTTTGCTTAATTTAAAAATTGCAATTTTCCTATTACATGATAATAATTCAAAATGTGGTATTTCTTACTATTTTAAAATTCTGAACGAGTATGTTCCGCAAAAGAGCCCCCACCACATATTTTGGACTCCTAAAATTTCATTTTGGAATAAAATAACGAAGAATAACGAATCTATATGTATTGGATATTATGGTACTTTGTGAAGCATACTTCTGAGCCTAGGGCGAACTTTCCCCAGCCTATGGGCGAACCCGGGGGCGTCGGGCAAGTTCGTCTTTTTTGAGACACCTGTCTTTATCAATTACTTCTGCTTTTACAGAAAGCCTAGAGTACCGAGATCATAGTCGTATGTAGCCAAGATAGCAATCTTTCGCATAATATCAATAGGTTCATTCTATCTTTAAAATTGGTGTCTCTAAAACTCTTTAAATGAAAATAGGGCGAACACTCCCCGCTCTCCCCTACTATTGTTCAGCTCTAATACGGAGAAGATACATGTCACTTTTCACGATATCCAGTGCATCGTACGATTAAATAATTTGACGATGTTAAAGCTGATCATCCGTAAGGGGTAGTACTCTTTATTTCACCTTATAAATATTCATTGACAAATCACGCAGCTTCATTTGTACGTTTGACGGCAAGGTACTTTTTCCAAATGAATAATTCTAACTATTCCCTTACATCCTCATACAAGGAGTCAGAGTGACATAATAATACTTGTTGTATTATGCATGCATCAGTAGTATGATAACTTTATTGATATGGCTGCGGAATTTCGTGTAATTCTATGGAATCACTTACGATCAGAGATGGCAGATTAACCCAATAACTACAAACTTAAAAGAAATAATTAAAAATTAAAAATAAATAAATATGGCATTCTGTTTTCCACAGTTATGTAAACAATTTATTCAGCTTTCTGGAGAACTTTAGATCATGTAAATTGGCCTTACCAAACTAAAGATACACTTGATTGTGTGACAGGGGGTGTTTTCGCCCTTTTGTAGAGGTGAAAAAATTGAAACTTGGTTCAGATATGAAACTCCATTTTTTTGCACTTCACTTACACTACAAAACAACACTTCTTAAAAAAGTATACGTATTTTAAGTTTTGTATGATCTAAAATGTTTCAGAAAGTTAAATGCATGGTGCACATAGGTGGTGAACGAGTTATGCAATATTTTGTTATTTTAATGGTATCAACAAATATTGAATTTTGTGATTTTTGGGTTCAACATTTTCTGGGTCACCCTGTAGTTGCCACATTTTCATTTGGAACCATTTATTCTCGTTTACAATATCGAGACTGTGTCAGGCCCCCGATGAGTTTGTTATAGAGACTGATTTGAAGAAAAAAATGTCATGCCTCCCACCCCCGTATCGAGCAGCAAGTGATTATTAATCGAGCAGCATACTACCCCTTGTCTGAATGAAGGACAAGCTGTGTGGTACTCTCTAAATGTAAAAGAGTGAAATTCCACTCTAATGGAGTGAATATTCAATCTGCAAAGAATAACCTACAGTGATCACTCTAATAGAGTGAATGTCACTCTTTGAAAGAGTGGATTTTGTTCACTCCAGGAACGAGTGAATTTTCACTCTTCGAAGAGTGACTACAGTGATCACTCTATTGGAGTGTAAAAAGAGTGAATATATAAGGAGTGAATTTCGCTCATTTAGAGTGAGTTTCACCCTCATTGAGAGTGAACAATAATGGAACATTTTAATTACTTAATCACATTCACATGAATAACTTGCAATTCAATAGAAAATTTGAATAACTCTTTTCGAGTGACAATAATTTCACTCTGAACTCATCAACCGCACAGAGTGAAAAGTCACTCGACACCGAGTGAAAATCACTCTCTACGATTGACAATGACTTCACTCTGAACAACGAGTGACATGTTGTAAATAAATATCATTATCCTCGTGTGTTTGCTTAAATACCCGATGTATAAGTGACTACCGGTATGGCCTTCGATATCGAACCCCAATGTCGATTTTATTGAGCCTCAACTTAGAAAATATTGAGCCCAAAACATATCGAGCCCCCGATACAGGCTAGATAAATTCATCGAGTATAAATGGAGCTGTTCCCTAAGAATGTATAAATTAAAACCAATCTCACTGACGAGGCCGCTGATCATCTCAGCTCAATCGATTAATATGCGCATGAAAACTAAGATCATCACTGTCATCGTCGTCGTCATAGTCGTCTTTTTTTCTCGTCCTTGCATTCGTACACTGACGCCCTCTCGCACCTGTGGCGCGCTTGTGTGTTAGTGCACTCCTGCTATGCAAGGCATCTCGCTATTTATATCAAGTTCGATTGTACGATCCTTGCAATCGTGCACCGCCCTCTCGCACCTGGCGCGCTCGTGGATGTATGCACTTATGTAAGGTATCACGCGATTATCAAGTATGATTGCACTTTTAATCAGTATCAGTTATCATTAGACCAATAAAAACATCGTTGTGTTGCCCTAAAGTGCCACAAATCTTGGTCGATTTCTTTCCCCCCCCCTCTTTTTGTCGCTGACAAATAATTGTTACTGATAAAATTGGTAAATGTCAAATTGACTAATGGTTCTATTGTGAAAATAGTTTAAAACCAATATATTTAAGCAAACTTATTCAATTCAAGCACAAAATAGTAATATTTTGACAATTTTGATACAATCTCACTTTCGAAAAAAAGAAAAGAATTGCGACCCTAATTTTTGAGATTTTAGGGTCACAACAATTGATTTGTCCTTATTATCGTCTCATCAGGAAATAGGCCTTATTGCATTGGTTAAATTGTAAATTTGCGGGTATTTTTCACATGGTTGAATCATTCAATTGCAGTCTATCACAACTCATGCTTGTTAACGGCTTTATTTTGAAAGAACGGCAGTATTGTACAGTGCAAAAGACCATAAAAACTCCAAAATGCATAATTTCATATTTTAGGCCATCATTCAAATTTGGATAATCAAATCAACGTGGAACTGTAACCGAGTTTATTTACTAATTTATTGTTTAAATCAATAAAATCATGATAAATAATCAATGTAAGGAATGTTTTGATGACTAATAGAACAATTAGAGAAATGTCTGATTTGCATCTAATTTGCATACTCATTTAAAGTCAAATCAAAAAGCCATTTCCCCCATCTGAGTTTTAATGTTTTTCAAATATTTTCAAATTATTTCTTCAGATATCATTGATATTCTAGCTAAACATTATACCTGACATTTGTAAAGAGGATATTTACAATTTTCTCCCTTGTATATTGATTTTGGGGAAAATATCAGCTGGCCAATTTAACATATGAATGAAATACTCGCGATCGTTTACAAACAAATAGCATATATTAAAATGCTATACGCGTGCTATTATTCAGTCGGTAAAGGTAAGGTCTTTAAGGCAAATTAGTAACTGTCGCCCACCCCCCCCCCCCCCCCCCCCCTTGACTTGCCCTGGGTACGCCACTGAACTCGTGAAGTTTTCAATAGACGTTAGCGTTTGCCTTATTCCTGACCATTTCAGTTGATATACTAATTATAACACTGCTTAGGCCAACAAAAAAATAGTTGACAGTTGATATACAGTATGTAGTGGAATCGCAAGGGCAATTTTGGCCATTACGTTAACTTGTCGGATACAAGCAAACCACGATGATATATTCTTCTTTAGGTTATGACACGTGATTCCAAAAGGGGTGCTCATGTCAGATATCATCATAATCCAAGATGGCTGCTCCCATAAAATGAATTGTTGCAAAAGACAATAAAATGTGACATGGCACAACGAAACAGGCGGAAAGTCGCGGTATCTGAATAGGAGATACAGGCCGAACAATGAAAAAAGTCGATATAGGGGGCGATTTTTAGTTATTGGTATTTTTAGTTCCAATAAATATGCGTTGAACATTTCCCAACGTTGTTTCGCGCATTTCTGTCTCTAAATATCAATTTTTGGTAATATTGATGTAGTCTAAATATTGAATTCGGCAGCTGTTTCGCGGCGTAAAGATAAGGGAGGTTAAATAATTGGCTATAAATTATGTTAAATTTTAAGATATCTAATTGAAACCTTTATATAATGTTGTTCATAATCTAACAATCATCTGTAGAAAGTTTCATTGAAATCGGAGTAAAGAAACATGCTATAGTTGCTAACGAGATATTGATCCATCTCAAGTGCCATTAATTATTTACACATGTTCGCGTTGTTACACTTCCCTGACTTTGAAGGTCAATTTCTCAAAACTGGGTTTCTTGGTAGTGTCAACTTCTTTTGCTCATATCTATGGATAGAAACAAGCTATAATAGTGGTTAATATATCATTTTAAAGCTGAAATATTATATTTTAAGAATATGATAAAAAACTATCAACACATTTTTGCGACTTTCCAACCACTTCGTGGTGCCATGTCACAAATGTTGTTAATCACAGTCTAAATATTGGAAGGACGTATTACATCAGTGGAATTATCTTATTTGGATATGCTTAGTTGGTTATCAAAAGTTAATTTTTGAATCCAACATGGCGGCTATTGATACAACGATTTTATACGTAAAGTCCCAACGTACGGTATATCTTATAGTTTATTTTATGATTATATAATATACTAGATAAGGCTATTGTAACATACAACCACAAGATTAAAAAATATTGCCGCTATCCAAAATGCCCGCTACAATGAATAACACTAATGCTTTGATGAATTTTTTTGTTGAAATTAATATGATTCGTAACCTGCTAACTCAAAGTCATTACTGGACGAGCTGCTCCATGGACATAATTTGGAGTAACAGGCCCTAACGGAATCATACCTCACGGGTTTCTAATTTCCCACCAAGACTAAATTTAGAAATAATATGAGGCCACTACTTCGAACATCAACACAGTTTTTTGTCGAAACCAGTGACAAATAGCTTAATCTACCAGACAACTATGCGAATGTACAGTTGTTCTTAAAGTTCCGTCTGTTGCGGAACCAGAATGCCAAATGACAAAATCATACCCAAACTAGAGCGGTTCTCGGGTTTAGCGGTCTTCGGATATGGCGGTTCTCCTATTTGGTGATTAGTGTGGTTGGCATTAATTATGGTTTGGTTATGTGTAGGCATGTTTTGGATCCAACCGGAACCATGAGTCGCCGATATAGTTGCTGTTAGTGGTTGATGAAGTTCCGATAATTTTGGACTACCCCTTAATCTTCCATCTAGCTTTGTTAAACACAAACAGAATAAAGTATGTTCCTAAAAGGTTAGCCATTTCAGGAAATGAAGATGACCAAAGACTATTGAGTTTGAGTACTGATTCTGCAGGCCCATTTTTAATAAACACTTGGTTTATTTTACAAAGCTGCAAGTACCGTATATGTACATGTATGAAGATTAGGAATTTCCAAAATGGACAAAATTTACAATCCTCATGCATGTTGATAATAAACTCGCAACCATAATCAAACTTACATGATGGACCATAGTCACCCGCAACACTTTTTGACAAGGTAAGTACCGTAAAGCATGGCTTGTATTTATATATTTGCAAAATTGAAATTTTCTTATACAAGAAACTTTATCATTACAAAAAATCCGTGCTGCCAATATTTGAAGCTTTACATCATGTGATTGTTTTGATATTGAAGTTTGGCCTATAGATAAACCCTTTATTATGAAACATATATCATGCATGCATTTTTACATACGGGCAGTTCCGTAATTAGGTAACCCAAATTGAAAAAAAATTGAAAAATTTACAAATCGTCGAAATAACCTAATTTATGTATCATATCAAAGGTTATGGGTTGTAGTTTCATGATATAAATTGGAATTTGACCTAACATTCTCGGTATGGCTGATTTTGAGGTTGTTGCGGACGTACAGGGAATTTTTGAGTAGAAATCGCACCATGGAAGTGCAATTATTTCCATGAATGAACTAAGGCAAGTATTATAAATTGATACAATCAATACAACAATGAACATGTGTTATGTATCATATAAAATAGTGACTTAAAATGACCAAAATATTTAAGAATTATGCTTTTTGGATTAAATTTGGTACCTAAATTTGGTTCCCAAAAGCTGGTACTTGTAACCACTCTGTTCAATACTTTGGCAATGTTGGAAACCAATGAAGTAAGTATTTTTCTAAAGCTGATGATTCGTACTTTTAATGTGTAAAACTTATTTTGCTCTGTATCTGTTTACATATTTAATACATGGTCTCTTGAAGTGTTGCGGACGTACATCTGTGTTGCGGACGTACATCTATTTCACAGATGTACGTCCGCAACACTAATATGTACGTCCGCAACGGATAAACATCGGTCAATTTTAACTTAAAGATAAAGGTTCTGATAATTTTCTCTGTTTGTTTTCTTTAGGTTTGTCCCTCTTACAAACCAAACAATATTTGTTTTCATAACAGACCTGAACACTTTAGAGAACTTTTGATAGGAATACAGGTGTACTGAAAAAATCACTTTCTCTGCGTACGTCCGCAACGGAGGGTTTTCACACCATATCTCATTAACCGAAAATGGTACAGCAAAGGAATTTTCAGGTTTTATACTCCTACTACAAATACTTGAAACCCACCAGGTGTTAACAATCAAGCAACTGGTATAGTTTAGATTCGGCAAGCCCTCAAAGTGTCTGAAATGTACGTCCGCAACTACGGAACTGCCCATACATGTGTTGTTATTTTAACTGTCATTTCTGGAAAGTTAATTTTGGTTAGTTTAAAACTACTCTTGCCCATTATTGTTATTGCTATACAGTGATCACATCATTTAGAGTCCATTAATATCACTTTCAATCATAGCTGCAAAACTTCATATAGCACATAATCATTCATCATATGTGAAGACTAAAATATTGTTATCCATTTTGAAGCAGTACTACTGGTTCTCCGGCTGATGAATGTTGTGATATTGCTACATTCCTACATGATTGTGCTAATTGTCATCTCTTTCATGTAGGAGGTCTTGTTCAGTAGTAGCTACTACCATCAGGCATGGGACTCAACAGTTAATAAAATACTTGTAAAAATGTGTATAAATTGTGCCACAAACTGGAATCACGGTACAAATGAGATTTTTTTTATTTTAAAAACCAACACAATTCCTGTTTTATCCAGGAGAATTCTCATGCCTGAACAAGATTATGGACCGAAATAGCTTTGACATAGTGTTACTACAACAGTACCTAGCCTCTATTTCAGCTGAAGGGGTTGCATTATGTCAAAGCTGTACTGGGGAACACACCCTGTGTTTAAAAAGTTCTTAGGCCTGGGTCAAATGGAATCTGTTTAACAACCATGAACCAACAACCATCACATATTCTGGAGTGGGCAGAACAAATGATGTCACTTAGTGGGTGTTTGTCTGTAGAATGCTTCGTCCCCTTCAGGCCAAGTGTAGCAAGTGTTGGTGGTCTGTTTCATGTAAGACAAGCATACATCATTTTCATTGATTGATGTTACCTGTTTATCAAAATATACAAACATAAGGACAATTAGTATCTGATTAACAATAATAATAACCATACATTTAACAGTTAGTTTGTTGATCAAGAAACTGATGAATTTGGTTGATTTTGCAAAGTGCATGTGAAGCAAACAGACTTTTACTTAATGAATGTGATTCCATTTTGAGATCATTTGAAAAAGAACATCAAGATTGTGTGCATTTAAAGACGGTTCAATCTCAGCATCGTCAACACACATTTATGAAATAGGCCTATAATCTCCGGGCCTCAAGTGTGATGTGATATGCAGAACTTCTGTTTTGTCTTCATTTAACTTTAGATGATAGCAATAGAACATTTTTTAATATACAACACTATTAACCCTAACCCCCCTGAGTGCTAAAAAATGCTAATCAAAAGTCCCTCTCCAAACGCATGCGCCGTCGGTTTTCGATGATGTAGTCAACCGAGCCTATATAGTAAGCGCAGTATACTGCGCGAATGTGTAGCTGAGGGCCGGCCATGACTTAGTGGTTGGGACGTAGGGCTTGAGAACGGAGGGTCCCTGGATCGAATCCCGGCAGGTTCCCGGAGATTTAGTTAGTGTTTTTTCCTCGCAAATTGTGATCCCGGTCAAAAACCCTAAACCGGGGTTAGGGTTAATATTAATGTACTGATTGTTTTATAAAGTGTACCTTGGCAACATGCTTCTCGCTTTTCCCTTTTGCCCAATGTTCTTCAGTTGGCAGCAATAAAATGTCTTCAGTTGGAGAGCAACAAAATTATGGTCTTGAATTGCAGGAGACCCAATTGCAGAACCTGATTCCCGCTCACTAAGTGTACGCCCAGCGCAGTGTAGTGTACACGGCTGCACTGTGTGATCGATTGCCAGCCGGTCAATCCTGGTTAATAACAGTGTCACACACGGGGTGAACCTCGCACATACTCATTTTCCTCCCGTGTAGTAATTGAAAATGTGACTTTTGAAAAGTGA
The DNA here is from genome assembly GCA_035610835.1 of Ophiura sarsii. Classification (NCBI taxonomy): domain Eukaryota; kingdom Metazoa; phylum Echinodermata; class Ophiuroidea; order Amphilepidida; family Ophiuridae; genus Ophiura; species Ophiura sarsii. The sequence goes on from CM069454.1 coordinate 20,337,880, forward strand.
CTAATTCTCTTTAAATGACGCTAATCATGGTTTATCTTTGTTGCTAGGTTTATGTTTGGAATCAAAATGTGCCTAAAAGATTCATCCAAATGTCTATCTAGCCTGTGTGGTAAAAAAACAAACAATCAAAAACTACTTTAATTTACCTAAACAAAGTGTACGACGTTGTTTTGTTGAGCACTTTATGTTATACAGTAGAGTCACCTAGCTTGTATTGGCTGACTGATCACTGACACAGTTTTTATTTTCTCAAATGCATACTGCTTTATGCCTCTTATTTCATCAAATAGTTAGATCAATCGTTTTTGGTACTTTTCGTCCAAAAATAAAAAGGTTAACATTATAAACTTCATATTAACTAAACTCCAACTATACATTCAACTATAAATGTGTTTCCATGCTAACCAGAATACAACTCTCAAATCTGCTGAAGAGTGGTTATGATTGGCTGAACAGAATTCGACCCAGAGCAGGCTCAGGGATGGTCTCACAATACATTTCAAGCCACTAAAACACGCCAACACACAAGTTCTTCAACATATTTTTGCCTGCATGATACCCGCAGCACTGGGAAACAATCTAACACAGCACATATCCATTTTGTGGGTCTCCAATTGCCTAACCTTTCCGGAAAAGGGGTCGGGACTGACAAAAATAGAAGGTTGTAACAGACAAATCACTACATAACACTTACTGCTTTCTATGCGGAGCAATTTTACCAGATTTAGGCTAACGAATCCAATATACTCGTGACACTGCGTTCACACGTCTTATAAAAAGCTGAATGTGATTTAGAGTGGCACTGATATGCTTTGATGATGACAGAATTTAGTTCATATATGACACGAAACATTCAGAATTATTTTTTCATAAACAAAGCATATTAAGAAGCTGAGAAAATGTCCTTTGCATGTTATTAAAAACGGAAACAGAAATAACAGTGGAATTATGTCAAACATTATTTTCAAAATTGTATAACTTCTTTTGTTACAGCCCGTACATGCCGCGCCACGCAGTGCACTCGCAATATCCCAGATTTGGGAATGGCGGTGGTGTGTAACAATAGGTATAATTTATTCGTTTATCCTTGTTACCTTAAGTAATAAAATGGGTATGAAGGTCGTTATACATGTATATTCAAGTACAAAAATCAGAGTTCCTTATTGTCGAAATAATGTCTTTAATGATTATTATAATTATTCATCTTTGAATATGTCAGCTATCAAGATGATCATCGACTGTGTTGTCACTTCGGCAAGCGCTTTGGAGTGCAATTCTTTAGAGCCACAGCCACCGCTATTTTCATGCGGTAGTCTTATGCAAAATACCCTGCTCCGGGTGTCCATGTGGATCTTAGGATTTAGTGCCCTATTTGGCAATTTATACGTGATAATTAGGAGACAAAGAGAAAAGAAGTCGAGTCGGACTCAAGCTGTACACTCATTCTTCATTTTTAATCTCGCCGTATCATATTTCATGATGGGAATATACATGTTAATAATAGCAGGAGCTGATATGTATTACGGTGATAGATATTTTGTTGAATCTGACATAATGGCGAGCTAGTAATTGTTGTAGATTTGCAGGATTTGTTTCACTACTTTCTAGTGAGGCATCGGTTTTCTTTATCACATTAATCAACATAGATCGACTAATATCCATAGCTTTTCAGTTCAGTAGTGCATTATTTACACTGCTGAAGTGTTAACAATTGCGGGTAAGTATGTTCCATATTCTAAAATCGGTTGTAGAACATCTTGCAATTATCACGTGCGTTTCCTCTTACCATATTTTGACTTGCGTCAGCGTAAGACTGATGATAATGTACTGGTAGGCTACACAATGAAAAAGCCACCTGTTGCACATGTTATGAAAACATTTACTCATAGGCTATTCCAATTAAAATCCATACACCCCCTATGGAAGACAACTACCACATAAGTGGTAAAAAAAAGTAACCCCTAAAATTTGATCACGTTTGTTTGCATAACTCTACACACAACTATACATTTTGAGTGATTAAAACACTTATGAAAAGCAAAAAACTTAGCTACCCGTAGAACGTTTCCCTATTTCAATATCATTATTATTTTCTCCAAAATAGTCACATTTCACAAAAATGATGTTTTAAAAAAAAAGTGGCACTTTTCAAGATTCTATACGAGTTTGTGTCCATAAATCCACACACCATTAGACGTTTTGAGAGATTGAAACATTTACGAAAGGGGAAAACTCGTGGCTACCCACACAAAGTTTCCTCTTTTCGATACCTTGTTTACTTTTCCCAAAACAGTCACATTTTATCAAAATGATGTTTCTGAAAAGGGGCACTTTTCAACGATATAGGGATGTTATTGATGGTGGACACTATCGGTTGTCATGCATGAAATAAAATCATTTTAATTTTTAATTTCAAATAAGGACCAGCTAAAGAATAAAAAGACATTCTTTTAATTGAAAATAAAGACAATCGATATTAACTTTAAACAGCACTGAAGACATTTTTATAACTTTCTTGCATAAGATTTTGAAAAGTGCCACTTTTTCTGAAAACGTCATTTTGAAGAAATGTGAGGGTATTGAAAGAAGTGAACATGCTTTTGAAAAGAAAAAATAAACTTTCAATGGGTAGCCAAGCATGTCCTCTTTTAGCAAACGTTTCAATTTTTAAAACCTTCATTTGTGTCTAGAGTTATGCAAATAAACGTGATCGAATTTTAGGGGGGGGGGGGGGGGGGGGAGGGAACTTACTTTATTTGACCCCTATATAATCAGATTATGAAGCATTATAAACTGACTATATTATTTGTCAGTTTTTGCACCAGTTCAGGGTGTGTCAAAAAGTGTCCCATGTGAAACATGATTTTTTTGGGGGACATGACAAATGTAAAAATTGTTCGCGAAATACTAGTAATCGTGTTTAGCAATCCTTAATGGGCCATAAGATATTTATCAAATTATTGCAATTCGGGCATATTCAAATTCAGCTTTGGCCACTTTTCGTGTGAAGAGAGCTCTTTTATTAGAATCGTCATTCAGTGTGAAATTGAACGTAATCAATAAAATCAATAATAATCTACCTACTAAATGTTGACATTTAGTTGACTTGGATCAAAAATCAAATTTTCATCCATATTATCCGCGACATACAATAATATATTTGAATAATAAACAATACATTGACATAACCTAAAATCATCATCGGAATCAAAAGGCAGTTTTTTCAATTGGAAGTCATTAGAGGGCCAATGTGGGATTCGCACTCTTGTTACTGAATTGGTCTTATCTCGGTAATTTGAGGGTGAAATTCAATTGAATGAACGTATTTGATAGCGGACTACTAGGGCAAAATGTGTAAAAATACCCTTGAAAAGAAAGCTACTAGCCATGCATTATGTAAGCGACATCAACAAGGCGGCCTCCTATTAGTCACATGTCCATTAAATTGACTCTCGTAAAGTCAAAATTGTAATTTTCTCAATTGTACAATTTAGAGAGGAGATGGAGAGGAAATTAGAGAGGAGAGGTTTCTCCATTATATTTATAACTTAATATTTATGTTGGGCTTATTGTTTTATAGTCACTTATCATGGTCATGAGCAAGTGGAATATCAAAAATATCGCATATTTTACTTGTCGATAAATCGTAATTTAAGTCATAGGCGAACCATTTTGGCCGTATTATTGTACGTATTTAAACGCGGTTTTAAGCTAAACACACGTCGTTTAACTAAATGCAAATTCTCGAAAATGTGTTAAAGTTAAACTCGCCTCTAACTCACTGAAAAGTGTCCAACTTTAAACACGAGTATAGGGGTAGTTTAACGCGTATTTAAATTAACTCGTGCACCAATTGTACGCCTTTGAATGATTCCTTAACCATGTTAACACGACCCGTTATTGCACGCTGACATGCAAATCGTGCAGTCTTAAAAATACAAGTGCATTTTAGGAATTCGTTCAATATAGTTGTAACCCATTTGGGCCTCAGCAAATTGAATACCTACCTGCATATACAGTGAACATACACACGACCACTCTGGGGATGACATTTGTGGAGTTTAAAATGCGGGTTTTGTTAAACACACCCGTTTAAAAGATAATATCACGTTTAATTTAGACACGAGTTTAGTTAGTCATGGTTGTAAGCTAAAACCGCGTTTAGTACGAGAATACCGACGGCCCGTGTTTAACATATCAGTACCGGTCATAAAAAGTTAACGAGGCTGTTTGCAGTTTTCCTGGTCCATCAAATATAAATCACTGGTGTCGATCCCGTTGGATTCAAAGATCTCCAATGCGGTCTGAAAACTGTTGAAGCCATCTGGCCAGACAGGTGTCTTTGAATAGAGGTAATTGAGCTGCTCGTGGACGATAGGGTTATCTCTGGGAAATGGATTGCACGTGTGATATACCAGGAAGTCTTGATAGTCAGTCCCCAGGACTTCCATCTTAAGTGGAATTTCATCTGACAACAAAGTAAAACATTTAAATTGGATCGTTAATAATGAACCAACTTAGCTGTGCGAGGACCATTTCACATTATGGTAAACATGTTTTGTTGACTTGTTGTGTAAAAGTAGAGATTGTTGAACATTATTCAAAAATTCGAGATTGTTTTTCTTCTTTGATTATTAATAAATAATTATATGCAATTAAAGAATATAGTAAATTCTTCGGCATATGCTCTTGTTTATTTTTGACGGACCGAGTTTTCACGTAAAATAAGTCTTTCAATAAACATGATGGAAGCCACAATAATTGTCATAAAATAACATTACATCTGCAAGCCCTTTAGAAATATCCCTTTTTCAAGAACCAATTTAGCCCCAGGGCAATGTGCACCCTGTGTATTATCTAGCCCGGCTACTAGGATCACTGGCCAAGCACTGCTCAAGGCCCCGCCGCGCTAGGAGTGGTATCCTGATTTGTCCATGGTAAGAGAAACTTGGTACTAGCATGGTACTAATGGGGGACTTTAGAAACGTAATTGTTAAAGTTTTTGCTGAATTTCTTGTGTTGATGTTCATAAATAAATAATGTTCATATTGTTTGTTGGTCGAACGAATGAAATTCATGGGATATTAACGAAATTCGCTAAAAGTATTCTGACAGAAAATGTTAAAAGTTTACCATTACACAGCTTTATTTAGATTCAATTAAATTGTATAATTTTCTGGGTGGAAAGAAGCCTAAACTCTTACGTTTGAAAGTTGTTGTATTGAGAAATTCACACTTTAACTTCTATTTGTCATTGAAATTAGTATTATTTCAAATTTAGTCAAATTAAAAGTTCAAAATTCGAGAAAAATAGTCACAATATATTATTCTTGGATCAGATTTTAGTTTTAAAACTAGCCCAATGTGGATTAAAGTGACTGCGTAAGTAAATTGATGTGGCTAGATTATAGACAGACTGCCTCAGGGTCTCCCTGGCATGCGGTCAATGTGTTGAATTGAACAATTCTTGGGTGGACTTTTTAGCCCAACACGCGACTTTTCAAAGTTATTGTGTTAAGAAATTCAATGTTTGAACTTGAATTTGTTTAAAAACCAGTGCGATTTCAGATTTGGTAAAATATACAGTTCAAATTTAAAAAGTAATTATATAGCAGATTTTAGTTTAAAATGTAGCTCAAACTATACAGGACGATGAAACGTAATGTGATCAGATTTTTGGGCAACATCCAGACCAGTCCTAGCAGTTGCTACCACCAGTCCTGTGATTTTATTACCGCTGATATAGACTTAAAAGGCCGGTAAATCGGGGTTAGATCTATAAGGATTTGTAGGCGTACTGATCGGAAATGAATGTTTGGAAAAGGTGCACTTCCCAGATTCCGGACTGTACTAGTATCGTCCGATATTGGAACACCCAGTATCGGACGATACTGGACCATACGATACGATACAAAGTCAGTATCGGACGATACGATACAAAGTCAGTGTTCCAGTATCGGCCGATACTGGTGTATATAAAATGTATCAGTATCGGGCGATACTGGAACAAATTACTAATGGAAGCATGTGTACCAGTATCGAACGATACTGAAACATAAAAACGTTCCAGTATCGCTCGATACTGGAACACAATTTGGTTTCCTTGTACCGACCGATACTGGAACAGTAATATCGTTCCAGTATCGAGCGATACTGGCAAATGTTATGTTCCAGTATTGACCGATGTATACCATTATTATGTTTTGAGGTGTCCAAGTGTGGATCATTTTGGATCCAAAACATAATAATGATAAAATTGGATACACCCAATATGTATTGGTCTCTCTATGAGTTCTAAAATATTGGGCTCGACTGCGTCTCGCCCAATACTTTTAAAAACTCATTGCTCGACCAATACATATGGGCTCAATCTATCCAATTTTATACCAGTATCTGGAACCTAAAGTACACTTTCCATGCGTGCGCGGCTATTAGTTTTATCAAATACAAAACATATTTGTCAGAAACCTTTCCCAACTCTCAAGGTCTATCTCAAATATTTCTAAACCAATACTAGGCATGTTTGTACTCATTTTAATGTATTTCTCATGGTGATTTCAGTTATGGTGATGAAGTTCAATAACGTTGGCATTTGTTAAAAAATATGTGAGGTCTGCTGACACCTGCCACGTGGAAAGTAAGTCACTGTGTTAACATTGTACTTACTGACGGCATAAATCCATGTTGCCTGGTCGTCCTCCTTAGGTAGCATGAACGTAATCGAAGACGTCTCCGTTTCACCGTCCTCATATCTAACCATGGTTTTGTTCAACAATACCCGACAGATATCTTTGCCGGGGTTTGCATCAGAATATCGTGTGACGTGACAGTGACGGTCAAGTAACGGGACATCGGATGAAAGAAGTGCTTGCAAATACCAAGCTTCGTCGTACAATCTAGTCATATCAAAACTTTTCATCAGTGTAACTTTGGGACATGGTCCGAAACCAAATCTGCCGTTGCTCAAAGGTGAAGAGAATCCACCGGGATAATTTTGAGCGGAGTTGGCACTGCCATTCAGTATAAAGATTATCATCATTAGGAGTTTTACTGGTAGTTTAGAAGCCATGTTATTTGCCTACTGATCTTAATGCTCTGGTAGTATTTGATTATGACAGATGGAGATTGTGATAATTATATTAGTTCACTGTTTTTATATACCCGTATATGTTGCTTCCGTAAACGCAACGTGGCGTTAACGTGGTTCTTTTTTGAATGGAGTGCGTATGACCATCTAAAATGGCAGGTTGAAAAAACCATTCACCTTCAAAAGTCAAACTTTTTATTTACCGCTGACAATGGAATATCTCTTCTTCGCTACGCTCGTACAATTATATTACCATATGTTTATGAAAGGACGCACGAGGGACGGCGCCCATAGAAGCTGTACACTCTTTTATTTCACATCGATCACAACAAATGCGGCTCTGACGAGTGAGAGCAGTATTTTTTTAATTTTTCTCATCGTCTACAGTGACGTCATCACACGGGTTCGATATATACAAAAATGGCATTTGACCCCTGATAATGAGAGTACATGATCCTGGGGTTGTAAGGTGTTTGTTAAGAAATAAAAATCCTAATAATTACCGAAAAAATTACACAAATCGGACGTAAATTAAGCATTTTATAACAATTTGATTATGTAGGATTTTTCATGAATTGCAAGCTGATTTTCGGTCTACTTATTTGGCCAAAAATACATTTTCCCGATTCATCGCCGAGAAATGTTATTAGTGGAAATAAAGGTTCATCAGTTTCTCTTTCCAGTAATAGAAACACTGTATGGGGCATTGAAGGGGAAATAAATGCAATTTGAAGGCAATTCTAGTCAACGGAAATGCAGTTTTGCAAGCTTGCGCTTGTGTTAGTGCCAAATTATGCAGACTTGTCGATCACTTTACGGTACAAGATCGATCAATTATTATCTTCGTAAAATGTGAACATTGTGACTGAGGCATGTTGTGTGCCGCGGGGTGGGGTGGGGGAGATTGGCGGGTGGTGAAGGTACAAATGAAGCTTACAGTCCAGGGCCTTCCAGACTCAGTTTTAATTTTATAATATTATAACTTAAATTTGAATGAATTTTTATAATAGAAAATATAATTTTCCTGTTATTTGCAGTGGTGGTGGTGTGGTCCCGCAGTAATACCCCAGACAAAAATTAGGCCCGGGCCTCTCACGAACCTTTCCCCATGCCCCCCCCCCCACCCCACACACACACCCGCTCAACTCAATAATAACCTGTTTATTGTTATTCCCTCTAGTTTGACATTATTATATAAAGGCAACATACCCACAGTCCACACGCTTTCAGTTTCTTTTGCATATAATATAAGAAATATAATATAACAAATTTATTATGATACAAAATTTACGAACATATTATAAAGGCGAATAAGTTATTTAGACTTGTTATAGCGTGGCATACTGTTTGTGAATGGACTTGCACGACCTATACAGCAGTCAGTATGCAGCCGCGCTCAAAGCCGTCGTTTTTCTAACCCACTCACAGCGACCGGAAGTACTCACCCGTAGCGATACCGCTTCGTAGTTACAGTTAACCTCATAATAGCACGATGTAAATGAGCTCTTTTCATGATTATAATCACACATTTCAAAAACATTTGCCATGAAATTGTAAAAAAAAATGTGATGCATATAATATATCTAATATTATCTTCATGACATGTTGTATTTTCGGTGCAAATTATAGCAATCACACAGACCGAATTCAAGAAAAACTTGACGAAACTAAAGCCAAATCCACGGTAAAAAGTCATTTCTGAAGGATCAGGCACCAATTTTATCCATGGTATCATAATATTCATAGTCTTTTGTAACTAGAAACATGCTTAAAATATTATAAAATTATTTAGTCCGGTCAAGTGAATGCTTATAATATAGCACCTCGAATCTTGTCTCGAGCTAAATTCATTTCGTAACCGTCGATGGGTTGTTGATGAAGTGTAATGGACTCTAAAAATGGAAGATTTAAAATAAATGCTGGCCACGGCCCCGGAATGGAATTTCTTTATACTTTCAGATTTGATGACCCTTTAGTTAAAACTAACATGAACAATAATTCTCGCAACGGCCAAAATACCATTTTAGGGCTATTTTCCCCCATTTTTGCCTTTTTAACCTCACAAATTATCAACTTTGTAAGCATCTATTTCTAATAGACAAAAAGTATATGAAATATTTTCTTTATATAAGCTGAATAGGTGAATATGTAGATGCTTCAGTGAGTGCATAGACAAAGATATGGGATATTATGATGGGTCATACCATTTATTTGAAATAGGGGTGTTTTTCAACTTTTTCAAAGTATACAAATATACCAAATCTGCATAGCTTACAACCCACATGGTAACGCTCTGATTTCAACGTGGATCATGTCATGTTGAGATGAGACATTAGTCTTATGAAAAATGTTAATTTGAGTTTGGGGAAAATACTTCCTGAATATGCAGTGTTGCCAGATATTTTCACAAAATTTCACAATTCCTTCAAAAAGCTAACGCATGTTCCGCTGTGTTTAATGATATGAAACCGGAACCTTAAATTCACAGCGAGATGTTAATTAGAAGAAAATTTGATATTATAATAAATTTGATAATTTTAAATGGTCAGTGTTGCCAGTCATTAACTTAACGGGTGTTGCCATAGCAAGTAATATGATTACAGATTACGTTTTCAACGTGAATAACCCTTATAAACCCAAATATGTTGTCATGTGTACTCATTGTAATCACATATTAATTGTAAATCAATTGGTGTTCACCCCATTAAATACTACGGAAATGAAAAATCAACTTTACATGCAACATTAGGAAAAAGTAAACCACAGTAGTATTAAAAAAAAATATGTAAAGACTACAAATACAATTAAATACAAATGATTACATTATTATGACACGTTCGACTCGCCATACACCTTGGCTACGGGCTGTCTTTACCAATTTGAATACATGTGCCATGATTATGATCTGAGGGATTAGTCTTAGATATTAGTCGGGATCTACAAAGGGTTAGTGTGCACCCCCCCCCCCCCAGGCCTCCCCCAAACCAACTTTTTTCCCCTTCTTATCATGATCCTAAGACATAATCAGGATGTTACCAACAATATTTTCATAAAGCTAAGGGGTTATGCAAGATGGCGTCCAAAATGGCCGCCACAACTGGTCAAATCTCATACAATGACATATAGCAATCAAATTGTATGGTGAAAGTGTCATTTTAATAGTCGGATGTATGTTTTAGACCACTAGATACTCATATACTGAACTTTTGCTTTGTTAACACACCTATATCCAAGATGGCCGCCAAAATGGCCGCCAAAATTCTATATATTGGCATATTTTAATCAACATGTATGAGTATAGTTTTAACAATGGGATGTATGAGTTAGACCACTAGAGACTCATATCTAGTATTAACTCATATCTAGTATTTGTGTTTTGTTAACATACTTAGAAATCCAAAATGGCCCCCAAAATGGGTCCCAAAATGACTGAACAAGTTGTTGAAATTCCATAAAATGGGATAATATCAACCAAAATGTACGATGAAAGTATAGTTTTAACATTGGGATGTATGTATTAGACCACTAGTAACTCATATCCAGTATATTTGCATTGTAATAACATAATTTAAAACCAAGATGGCCACTAAAATGGCCGCTGTAAATGTAAAAATAGACTACATGAGTGTATGATAATCCAAAATAGATATCATTCACCAAATAATATTATTCTAAACTGCTAAGCTATTGCTTTTAGAAGTAAGGCCCACCTCTGACAATTTTGATTCAGTATCACTTTCTAAAATGGCTGCCAGAATGGATAAGTTGATGTTAAATGACCTAAAACAATGGTTTTGTACCATACTATGTAATACCAATACCCCCAAATGTAATGGGACAGTATTCACTATATCTATGATAAAGCCTAGGGGCTGTAGATCTATACAGCTTTGAGTAGTTTAAAATATCCAAGATGGCTGCAAAAGGTTAAAATAACTGAAAAACAGTATTAATTTATTGTTAGTGTTACATTAGATATGACCAAATGATTATATCTACAGCTTTTAATCCATCCAGTAAACGTATTTTATATGTGACAAGGTATACTTAAATGGTATAGACGCCATTTTGACAATGTGATGTTATTAAGATGGGCATTATAATGACCATTTGATTAAAATTACCCCCTAATGGTCAATAAAATTACCTCCAAATGGACAAAATAAATACCACAGGTGGCCACCAATTGATCAAGATATGGATACAGTCAAACCTTGTCAGATTTGAGTTATTAAAATCCATAGATATAATCTTTTGTTCATATCTAATGTAACACTAACAATAAGACTAATACTGTTTTTCAGTTATTTTAACCTTTTGCAGCCATCTTATATATTTCAAAATACTCAAACTAGATCTACAGCCCCTAGGCTTTATCATAGACATTAATTGAATGCCGTCTTATTATATTTTGGGGTATTGGTATTACATAGTATGGTCATTTACAATACAAAACAATTATTTTAGGTCATTTAACATCAACTTAACCACTTTGGAAGCCATTTTGGAAAGTGATACAGAGAGTCAAAATTGTCATAGAGGTGGGCCTTATATCTAAAAGCAAAAGCTTAGCAGTTTCGAACATACTATTTGGTGAATGTGATGTAATATACACTCTTGCAATATCTTTTTCTTTTGTGGATTATTGTACACTATTTGTACATTTACAGCGGCCATATTGGTGGCCATCTTGGATTTAAAGTATGTTATTACAATGCAAATATACTGAATATGAGTTACTGATACATACCATCCTTATATTTTAAAACCATACTTTCATACTTTCATCATACATTTTGGTTGATATATTATACCATTTTATGGCATTTCGACAATTTATTCAGCCATTTAGGGACCCATTTTGGGGGCCTTTTTGGATTTCTAAGTATGTTAACAAAGCAAAAATACTAAATATGAGTTACTAGTGGTCTAATACATACATCCCATCATTAAAACTATATTTGCATCATACATTTAGGTTGATATTATCCCATTTTATGGAATTTGACAATTTTGCAGCCACTTTAGGAACTATTTTGGGGGCCAGTTTGGCAGCCATTTTGGATTTTGAACTATCTTAACACAAATAATGGATATGAGTTACTTGTGGTCTAACACATACATCCCATCATTAAAATTATATTTTTATCATACATTTCGGTTGATATTATGCTATTGTATGGAATTTTGACCACTTTTGACCATTCATTTGGCGGCCATTTTGGTTTTAAAGTATGTTAACAAAGCAAAAATACTAGATTTAAGTTTCTAGTGGTCTAACACATACATCCCATTGTTAAAACTTAGCTGTGAATGATAAGTTCCAGTCTCATATCATTAAATATAATAAAAAGTGGATTTGATTTTGAACAAAATGTGATTTTTGGTGAAAATGTCTGGCAACACTGCATATACAGGAAGTATTTTCCCTAAACTCAAATTAACATTTTTGATAAGACTAATGTCTCATCTCATCATGACATGGTCCACGTTGAAATCGGAGCGTTACCATATGGGTTGTAAGCTATGCAGAATTGGTATATTTGCATACTTTAAAAAAGTTGAAAAACACCCCTATTTCAAATAAATGGTATAACCCTCCGTGACACCTGGCAATTTTTTTGATACATTCAATGAAGCATTGAAGTATCTATCTACCCATAGCTTGTAATGAGAAGAAAAAAAATCATGACCACTCAGTGCAATAGTTACGCAGACTTCAAAATATGAAAATTTGAAAGATTAAAAATGCCAAAATGGCAATAATCGTCCGAAAATGCCATTTTGGCTTTGAGAAGATACTATTCTTGCGCAAGACACCGGTTTGGCAAAGGTTTGGTGTCCTTGGAAAAAGGCGCTGCAAAAGTCACGTTTACCAATTGGCCTAATCAAGTTTTCACTAGGTGTAAATATGAGCGGCCATATTATAAACAAATACGTGTAAGGTTAGTCGTCTAAGATAACATCTAGCACGTCGAAATTGAGCAAATGCAGTTTACAGATAGGGTTTATTCCGTAAATAGCATAATCTTGTAGGATATCCAATATGGTTTTTCCATACTCCCCTCCCTCCACTCAAAGTAATATTTTGGTGTCACCATACGTCCAAGCACCAATGTAGGGCAAACATTTATAATAATATTGACATATTGTACTGGTCTTTTTACGTAGGTGATGCAAAATATTAGGGATGGCATCCAGATTCGTACGGATTGAAAACCGTAGATCGGAGAGGGTAAACGCACCGGCTGTTCGTTCACGTGAGTTGTTCAATGCGTTAGTTTTGCATGGCTAAACACGTATTGGTTGGTCATTTATTTAACCGTGTTCCGTTTATCTACACAAAACTGTCCGTTTACCCTCTCCGATCTAATGTTTTCAATCAGTACGAATCTGGATGCCATCCCTTACTTCGCTACGTATAAGCAGGGACAATCGAATGAAGGATTAAGAAACGGCTTCATTCTTACTGTACTATTATTAACGGAGTTCAGTTCAGTTTGATTTACCACAAATGAGATTCATACAATGAAAATACAATTAATACACTATGGTGGGTTGACCAAATAAGAGCAGTGCTCAAAAAAGTACGCGTGTTGCGGGTGTACAAATATCTTCAGTTGATATGCATGATTTGCATGATACATTCATGAATGGGCCCTGGACAAATCCACACTGCACGTTCATTGTGTGTCTGCCTCGATACGAGTGGAGCATGTGCAATTCCTGCTAAACTACTACACCCAAGAAATGCATATAGATATCATCAAAGAACATCATTGTCCGAATTAGTTTGCTATTGGAATCAATAGGAACAAAAGGTTTACAGTTTAAACGCTCCTGGAAAATTATCAATTGCTTTGTTCTTTTTCACATATTTTATAATTCTTATATTCTCAACTATACCGATTATTGTTAATACTAGAACGCTCTTTTATTAACAAATCACGTATAATTTGTATTCAGTTTAACCTAGGCCTAAGTTTTGGAGGAAAGTATCACTTTTAGAAAGATAAAAAAGAAATACAACTAAAATGCTTAAAATAAAACAACATACACATTAAATTTGAATGAAAATACTTCAAATCAACAACAGACGCTTTATTTGTATTGTAGACGACGCATTACTACAAATGTCATAACTGCTTCTTCAAGCATATACATGTAGCTATTCTTCGCATAAGTGGGGCATTAAGAGACATCTAACAAAATTCAATGTCATGAGCTTGTTTTACCATATGAACACCCTGTAATGCGATTCACTATTTGTCGTATCATCATTAAATATCACCACCAATTGAATCGGCGAGTCAATCAAAATGTGGTTTATATTCTACTACAAGTCACGGTGGTGGTCGTCATGGTAAACATGAAACACAATTGGTAAACGCCATCTACGGTATGCATTTTTGTCAATTGTGATAATTGTGATAGTATCAACTTCATGAATTGTTCATAAAATATTTCAAAATAAGCTCCAATATTTGAGATGGTAATTAGTACATGGGTTAGCTTTACGTTTATGTGAAACCTAACTTCCGCACAAAAATAAGGGCTTCCTCCCCAGAGGATCTCTTAATGCCCCTTTAACGCCAATTCACTAAGTTTTTGGAAATAAACCTAAAAAAATGTATTTGCGTTCTTTAAAATGAGAAAATCAGTGTTTGTCTTTTCAGATGATTTTTCTTTCAAAAATTATATATTCATTCTACGATTAAAGTGCTTTAAACTTAATTTATAATATGTTTATTTATTGTAAATTAAAAACAACGGTTCTAATAAGTTATACGTTTAACGAGTCCATGTCAGCATGTCGTATCAGATCAGATTCCTACCAGATCAACGAAATCAAGTAATACCTATACATCCATTCAGACCTTTTGATTAAAATGATATTTTAATTCCGCTTCTCATGAGGAGCTATTACCTGTTTTTGATGATAAGGTCATCGTTATGCTTTTCTTCGATTTTAACCTCATGGCCGATGCCGCAACCGATTTATTTCGATTTGAAATAATCGAGGAAATACTGTAAAGGTATGGGTTTAAAGATGAGTTGATAGGCAAAATGAACACGACAATCCACACGTAGGCTCCAACAGGTATGACGACCGCCCCCGTCTGGGATAAGATCCCCATGATAATCACAGGCATCCAGCAAATGAAATCCGTACCCACAATAATCGCCATTTTGAATGCCATTTTTCGTTCTTCCTCCCTACTAGGGGTTTTATTTACACGTTTTGATGAAATACGAATAGATTCAAAAATGACTATATAGCATCCTAAAATTACCAGGAAACAGAGTAGGTTGACGCCAAGAAATAGCGCGATAGAGTAGTACCAAGCCGGTTTGGTGTCCTTGGCAACAGGCGCTGCAAAAGTCCCGTTTACCAATTGATTCAGATCAATACCATCGCTTGTAGAGAAACTTGTTGGTCGAGTGATTAGCGGTAACCCAATGCAAACATCGGATAGATCATATATATCACTGTCAGGTCCGGCGTATATTGTAGGTACTAGACTTATCGCAAGCGAAATTACCCAAATAATGATAGCCGCGGTTCGTGACTTTCGTAGTGTAAATAATGCACTACTGAACGGAAAAGCTATGGATATTAGTCGATCTATGCTGATTAATGTGATAAAGAAAACCGATGCCTCACTAGAAAGTAGTGAAACAAATCCTGCAAATCTACAACAATTACTAGCTCGCCATATGTCAGATTCAACAAAATATCTATCACCGTAATACATATCAGCTCCTGCTATTATTAACATGTATATTCCCATCATGAAATCTGATACGGCGAGATTAAAAATGAAGAATGAGTGTACAGCTTGAGTCCGACTCGACTTCTTTTCTCTTTGTCTCCAAATTATCACGTATAAATTGCCAAATAGGGCACTAAATCCTAAGATCCACATGGAGACCCGGAGCAGGGTATTTTGCATAAGGCTACCGCATGAAAATAGCGGTGGCTGTGGCTCTAAAGAATTGCACTCCAAGCGCTTGCCGAAGTGACAACACAGGCGATGATCATCTTGATAGCTGACATATTCAAAGATAAATAATTATAATAATCATTAAAAACATTATTTCGACAATAAGGAACTCTGATTTTTGTACTTGAATATACATGTATAACGACCTTCATACCCATTTTATTACTTAAAGGTAACAAGGATAAACGAATAAATTATACCTATTGTTACACACCACCGCCATCCCCAAATCTGGGATATTGCGAGTGCACTGTGTGGCATGTACGGGCTGTAACAAAGGAGTTATACAATTTTGAAAATAATGTTTAACATAATTCCACAGTTATTTCTGTTTCCGTTTTTAATAACATGCAAAGGACATTTTCTCAGCTTCTTAATATGCTTTGTTTATGAAAATCAGTGGCAAGGAAGCAGAGCAATGATCAATTGTCTAAAGTAGTTGCGAAATCCACTGGGCCTCTTTGGGTAAATCACTGGGAAGAACAGTATGAATCGAATCAAACCATGAATACAGGAATAGAGCGCTTTTGTGGTTTATTTCATTCAAGTGGACAGCCCAAAAATCAGACTGAAACTGCTTGTTCAGGTTCGGGCAGGAATCTACCATTATTTACACACCGCCGCCATTCCCATGTCTGGGGTATTGCGGGTGCACTATATGTAGTCAGACAATCAATGCTCATTCTCTTACGCGCAATTTTCCAACATTGTCCTCTTATTCTTTGTGTTCACAATACGATGCGCCAACCGCTTGGTTAGAGACTTATACACGCAGTGCATCATGGGCAAAAGTCGAAATCCAAAGCCCGCGTAATCATGGTAAAACAAATGCAACAAACGACCATTTCATTTTTTGGGTGTTTACTCATATGGGATCTTTCGTAAAGCTGTGTTAAACATTATTATTATCTACCGATAGTTAGAACGGTGATGTCACCACAGATCTCAGAAATAGAACTGAAAAGAATAACCGCTGGCGGCGCATTGTGTTGCGAATCACGAGAATCGACTACTGCGGGTGTGGTTTTTCTACCATTTTGCGTATTGTTCTGTCCGAAATGTGTCAAGATTGTTTGGACAGATGTTATTCCTAATGATGTGCGTTTAACTACAGTTTGCAATATCAAACAGTAGAAATTGTAGCGTGCAAGACGCTAGCGTATTATTAATAACTTGTATAAATGGGTTGATTCCTGTATGACTTACACATTTGTTAGGTGTATAAGAAAACCGCATCATCATTTTTTGGTAAGTGCTGTTCCGTTATATATTAACACATCACATATTGCTCTACAAAGTGTTAGCTACAAAGGGTTAGCGCTGTCTTGGAAATCACATAATCAAATTACAGCGATATCGGTCATAAAATCGCTGAGATTTTAAGGATATAAGTCGACAGCTGGAAAACACATATAACATCGTTCATCCTGCATACCTGATTTTCTTGTCTGTCATAATACTGCTCACCAGTTTTCACCGTCAAACCTTTTCTTTTGGGGTAATGTTAAGATTTGCTCAAATTTGATAGTGAGATAACAAAGGCGTATCTTTAACCTGACATTTATTTCTCAGAATGATGAGTTTGATTCCAGTTATTCAAGTAAAGTTAGTTGAAATCTTTTTGTTAATGTTACTTGACAAGATAATCAGCAGGTATGCAGGATAAACTTGAATATATGACTGATAGCCAAGACATAGCTCTAAATTTTATGTTTTTTCAGAGCGATATTTGATTTGTCATAAGGTTAAGGAACTCGTCAAAAAGTCTTTTGTTGATACACCCTGTATGTACCATAGTTCAGTTTTGAATACTCACAGAGATTTTAAGTTTTCCAATCCACCCATACCGTCTTCCTCTACGTGTATTCGTCCGATTCCTTTAATATTTCGCACCAAAACCCTTGAATAATTCAACAATCAACAATCAAATAAGACAATATTTCAAAATAAAGTAGTACTTGATGAAATATTTGTATTGATGGATCATATCAAAGCAAACATTGACTAACAAATCATGTTTATGTTAGTGGTTTCAAATTATTCTCTAATGTTGGCGTATCTTTGGATTAAGATTTTCATGAATTTGACTAGCTAGTGTTATGACCATATTACTGAATAAACCTGTATACTCATTTAAGCCTTAGTTTTTAAGATGCGTAATATAGAGCCAGTACAACGAAAACAAGTTGCATTTCCAGTCATGTTTATATAGCTGGTGCTGAATTCAACTAATTAATGTAATATCGAGCCAGTACAATGACAAAATGTATTAATTTAATGTATTCAAACCCCTAACAAAGGCCAACTACATGTAAAGCAAGCATTAGCCTATAATATCGAACGGATACGGATAAGGGACATATGGCCATGCGTTTTGAACTGGGCCTGCAAAAAGGTGGAGTTGTGACATCGGCACATCAAAAATGACATTGTCTATTCAATTTCTTGTACAAAGATACCTCCTACATAGCTAGATTTGGTATCAAAATAAAGCTCTTATGCAGGGCAAGAAGATAAAAGTATTAGCATTAAAATGTTGTCATTTTTTGTTAATTAATGGCTAATTAACCAACATCAGGGGTGGAGGAGAGTCCGGCGCAGGAGAGTCCGGCGCAGCAAATTTGGCATCTACAGTACAGTTCAGTGCAATTGAGTTAAATCATGTTTATGGAATGAAATTGTTGCATCTAAGTACATAAACTCTGGTAAATAAACTGATTTGAATAATTTAGATGTTTAATAATGGGTAATCACCTTAATTATTAAAGAATTAATCAATAATTACAGACCCGCAATGCATTGAAGAACTACATGTGTATGACTGGATGGATATGTACCGACGCAGCGCCTTTTACCAGCACATACGGTTAGGCAAAGTGATCATGGTATGGGATGCATGAGTGATTCTATTGAGTGGATAATGTGATCAATACAAAGTATGAACCTTTGTCTTTCAAACAATACACTTTTGGATTGTTAGATACCTTTGGTTATGTAACGTCATTAACATAAACACAATAGGTTTCAGACACTGACTGAAATCTGCCAATTATTTGGCTGGATATGTAATATGTTGAATATGGGTTGATTGATACATTTGCGTATATCTCGGCAGTGCAAGCATAAAAAACAGATAACACTTGGCACATAGTTAGAATACACACTCATCTCTGTTTGACACTCTTTTTTAGATCTGAATGCCTTAATACGAACAAGAAGGGACCATCTCAAATACGCTTTTATTTAGCAAAATCCACAATAATATACCTTAGAAAACAACAAAGGATAAAGAACAATAGAGGGATTATAATTTAATAAATTGTTGTGGGATGTAAAGCAATAATAGTGGGGATTTCAAAAGGAGCTGTTCATAAAATTTCCTCAAACCATTGAAATTATATGACGATTACTTACACAATACATATCTAGTAGCTCTAAAGATAACAGTAATAAGAGAGGTTGTGGCAGCCATCTTTGATTGATACATTCCTGTATATCTTCATTTTGACTATCACAATATGTTTACACATTGATTTAAACATTTTTCATTATTTCTGATTAGAATTTGAAGGCACAGTAAGCTTTTATCTGGTAAATTTCATGATTTTAGCAATTTTGGGCCCGTTTCAAAATTATCTGCCGTCTGCGCATGCGCATTTTTCTGCAGGTTTCATGCGAATAAGTTCAGATAATTAGTTAACTATCATATGGAATCTTCCAAACTGGTTAATTGCTTGAATTTTTCCTAATTTTTTTGATTTTCCGCCATATTAGTGATTCACTGACTGGGCATTTTTAAATAAAAATTAGCTATTTGAAATACTGATATTTGTATACCTTTTATTCAATTGCTTCTCCTTACTTTTTCCTCTTATACTACACATTCCAAATTACACAGGGATTAAGGTTATTGTCTTTAGTATCATATTTATGCGAAGAAACATCGGGATTTACCTGCTTCTGATGTCATGTTATGCAATCTTCTTACCACGTGATTCATAAAAACAATTCAAATTTCCCGCCAAATAACTGATTTAGCAGTGTCCCAAGTGTACTTACTTTGAGACAGTGCTATGACGTCATAGTTCACATTTAAAAATCCAAAAGTGTATTCATACTTTGTATTGATCACATTATTCCCTCAATAGAATCACTCATGCATCCCATACCATGATCACTTTCATTATTTATTGACTGCCCCTCGTATGTCAGATTTTTTTCTTCGCAAAATGACATTTTTTCCAGCCCGGTGCAAAATACTGTAAACATTACCTAGATATAGAAAGTTATATATGCTTGGAAAGCTTTAACTGTCAGGAATTCAAATCTGCAATAATTAACTTTGTAGGGTATGCAGAATTGTTTTCATATTTTTTTTTTCTCAGCAGATTTTTTTCATAAATTGTTGACCTTTTCAAATTCATAACCTTCTAGGGGTTTATCCTATGTTAATTTAAAGTGCATTTTTGAACTCCTAAGACAATTTTAATCAAGAAAATGTATACTTTTGTGGGGGTATTGCCTAGTATAGTTATCGCCATTCAAATGAAAATACACGCGATATTCACCAATTTTAAGTTCGTCACACGAGACCGGCCCAACTTAAAACGCATGGCCATATATACCACCGCGGAACCGAACTTCTCAACCTTTGCGACTTCAATGACTTCAACCAATCAGATTCTCTGGGGTAGAGTTTAAACCAAATGCATACAATTTGAATATAATTATGTTAATGTTAGTTGGGAATGCAGATTTGTTGTTTTCTATTGGTTGATGTGTACATTTAATCATTATACAAATATGATGAAGCGCATACAAAAAGGAAGGAGGCTGGCAGGTGACGTCAAGGTAAGTGACTTGTGCTCTCAGAGCATTCTTTAAACTTTAAAATGACACAACATTGATCAAGGCATTTAGATTATACAGATGAAAATGACTCTTTAATTTTATTATTCTTCTCTGTCCGTTTTCATATATATCATAAAAATGTCCTTAATTACTAATATGCTCTCAGTAAAAAAATCCAGGATACTCACAGCGTTAGAAGTTTATTGAGATTCTCAAATGCTCCTCTTTCTATTTTCGTTAGAGGAACATTCCATATGTATCTGTAAAATATATCAAAAGTAATATTAATCAATCCAATTATTTCTGTTAAAATTCATGGCTGCTTTTTTTACTTCATAGTTTCCTCTTTATGTTGAATTAAGAAGTTTATAAAAGATTAATGATTTGTTTGTAATTATTGGATTTAACTTGATCAGGATATGCATAGGCCATAAATAATTGTTAATAGAAAAACGTTGTCGCCGAAAATGTAGCAATTCAAGAATATATCATAGGTAAAGACATACTTGGAATGCTCAGTTATGACTAACATTAATTCAAATCATGCCAAATTACTTACAATACTTGAAGAGCAGTGAGTCCATCGAATCGATTAGACGCTAATGTTGTCAATGGATTGTAAGAAAGGTCACTGCGTTCGAAAGAGAAAACAATTATTAAGGTCGATATATAGTTCGTGTTATTAATCCTTTCCACGCGGGTAGTTTAACCACGTACAACACTTTTTCTTCTTCAGAAACCTGGCATGTGTGTACTTATTGCAATGCCTCACAGTGTATCCAAATATGGTGATGTAATTCAATAATTTTGACATTTTTGAACATTTTGTGAAATTTAGGAACAGTCACGTGGAAAGTATTTTAAGGTCAGCGAAAACATTCATCAAGTATTCGGAGTTCTTCTGAATCAATTCATATCTTCTTACAGGGTGACGATTCCCTGACATATCTGTTTACGGATTTTAATGACAATTGACGATTCTCCGCCATACTGCTCTCGAATATTGGATGTGTGACGTAGCCAAATACTTCTTTAAAACACTCATGAAGGGTAAAAGATAATCGTAATAATACAGAGATATTTGGTTTGATCCTAGTTTAAAAGAACTATTCATTTTCAAAAAACAAAACTCGCCAATTTTTGGTCGCTGGTAGTACAGGGAAAATCTAGATGATTTCGTCTGATTCTAATATTTTATCTGCAATACTTACAGCCATTGGACGTTAGGCAATCCGTCAAAAGCGAATACTTGGATCGTGGAAATGTTGTTATTCCGAAGTGATCTGTAAAAGGTTATTACTTATGTTATCTTGATTCAAATATTTATCTAAACGTTTAAAACCCCAATGTGCCCCCCCCCCCCCTCCGAATGAACTGGGGATCTGCGTATCAGACTAACGATGCGTATAACATTGATCTATTCTACAGAGACAAATGACCGAGGAGCGCAAAGATTACAATAAGTATGATTTTTGTAAAGACAGTTGCCTCTGTTTAGGTCAATGGTTAGGATCGCTGTGGATCTGATACGAAGACTGTCAGTTATAAACCGGTCAGAAGCACATGGTGTTTTTCAACGTATATGTTCACCGGTCTACTCCGGGGTAAGATAAATAGAGAACTATGTAAACATTTGTCACATCTAGTTATATTATAACATTCTATAGCGTGAATGTCATTACTAAGAGTAACGATGATAGATCCTAACAACCAATGGTTCTTTTTGTGTGGGAATGTACAGATATGAAGAGAAAAATCCAATCAATAACCAAATGGGGACCCTTTGGACCCAGGGATTTGAATCAGTAACCGAAATGTAGCGCATGAGACCATGTGTTTTGAACTCGCCACACCTCCCGTTGCTGGTCCAGATGTTTATGTTACACCATCTGAGATTCAAATTAGCATATCGCATTAATCACTTGTTCTCCCCCATAAAAGTATATATTTTCTATACGGTAATCTCACAAGATATCCAAATATGCTATTAGAATTTAGATAGGATCTAATGGTAACATGTTGTGATGACGAATGTTAAAAAATATCTATTTTTTTAAATATTTTAATCAAAGCTCAATAATATTTGTATACCTATCCAAATCATTATTTTACTGTGTATATTAGTTCTTCATGCAATCACCATCAGTACACAGTGGTTGTCAAGGATAACTATGTTTAAATGTACCATGAGCACAAACTTTAAAATTTCATATGTTTTAAAGTTTACAAATATATTTGTTTGGATATGCACCCTATCCTGATTTAAACATCATTTTTGAATTCTCCTATTTGAGAGCTTTTCAAAAATGTATAATTTGCTATCATCGTTTGAAGACCTTTGTTGTTGTTGTTGTTAAAGCCATGTATGTAAAACGGATGATTTAGGGCAAGTTCACTGTGTAGCGAATAGGGAGAACGCCAAGGACAAAGCAATCGATTCATGATTACAATTGTTACATTATAGTCGACACGTTTGTTGAAACAGAAACTTATAGAATATAAAACAATCTATAAAATGAGAACAAAATCATGTTTGAACTATACAGAGAGGAGTTATTGTAAATTGAACGTAGAATTGGGAACATTTTCTATATTTCCCATAGAGATTGTACAGCGCCACCGCCAACGCCGCCACCCTGACTTGAAATATATTCCATCATATGACAGCTAAACAGCCTAAACATACTTGATTTATTCACACAATGTAGCTAGATAAATATGCTTTCAAATGACACCTAAATCATACATCTACCACATTTAGTTGTTGGGTTGATAGAGAGAGAGATGGATGATTCGTAACCAAAAATGCAACGCCGCTACCAATTTTGGTTGGTGAGTTCAAAACACATCGCCTTGTTCATAACCTACCGTGATTGCACTTTGAAATGAAGTTCACAAATGCAAGACCAGGTCAATCGTGGGGCTCAAACTAGTTTTGCTTCGTTACATAAAAGCCTGGCATGATTGTGCAACAGTTAACGCCAACTTATTATCAATTTCAACAATATTTATTGCAGTTACTCACAATGTCCGGAGTCTACTTAGACCTTTAAATACTCCTTGCTCAAGTACAGGCACATCACCATCCGATAGGTCCCTATTATGTGATAATAAAAACTATTAACATTGTATTTTGATCAAAGCATATTATCAAGAAGGAACGAAATGTAAACCTGTAAGTGATATGAGCACGACATTCGGGTGGTACGAAAGGACAGGGAATGTGTGCTTTGTAATTTGTAATACGTAGACCAAGTTTAGGGTATAACGGTTCATGCAATGAACTGAACGTCACGCACCGATTCAATTGAATGTAGAATAGGTCGAGTGCGATTCCCCCTTTGTAGTCCGTTTCGCATGGATATCTTCTATTGCAATGTAGTTGATTCTCCAACTACCTTGGTTTTTGGATGAAATCATTATATTTCAATACGTTGTGATTTGAACAAAATTCATATATTCGTTCAAGTAAATGAAAAAATCAGATTACGGCCAACCGTGTCTGTGCTCAATTTGTTTTATTTACTAATACCGAAGAAAGGGTCAAACGATGTCGAAAATAATGACAAACAGACTTAAGATATTTGCATATGTACGTACAAGGAGTTTGAAGTCCTAGCTAGCTGATCAAGGGTCTCCATTGTCCAACCAATGTCACACAATATTAATAGTTGTTCGTGTTCGTAACTGCACTGGCATCCAGCTGGACAACGCTTTTTATCTGTGGATCGGATGGACAATTGATGGGCAATTAGACCTTAGAGTCAACATTTCAAAAATTGGTCCAATTAATGTTAAAATATAGGCTGTTTTAAAAACGATCTTCATTACGGTTCCGTTCCCTGTATGTTTTCCAACTTTCTTGACCACGGCTTTGATGCATTATCCAGGGTAATAAATCATCTCCTCCTACACCATTTATCTGATTTATTTCACACCACCTGTGTCTTGCCAGCGTGTTGCTACCATTTCTACCGCTGTCCTAAAAGCATGGCTCAAGGCTCCTTATTCTGGACATAACTAGAAGCCCTATATATAACTTTAAAAAATGTTGTTGTGTAAATAAATTCCAATTTTTAACTTCAATGTGTCTAAAAAACTAGTGCTATATCATATTTTTAAAAAAATAATCAAATTTCGAGAAAAAAAATCACATATTATCCGAAGAGCAGATTTTAGTTTTAAAACTAGCCCAAAGCTGGTTGAAAGTCATTATGTGTGCCAAGTCATGTGGCAAGACTGCAGCGCCTGCGTGCTTGCTACCAGTTCCACCGCTGCCACACTCAAGCCCCCCCCCCCCCCCACCTCAAGCATGCGATCAATGGTGTTGGATGGATGTAATTCTTGGGTAAATACTAGCACCATGGCCAGTTCAATCTGTCAAACTTGGGCTCAAACTTTACAGGTAAGCCAACATCACACCTTTATTTAAAAAAGGGGGATAGGACTCAAGCCTCAAATTACCGTCCAGTCTCCCTTACATCCATATGTTGCAAGACCCTCGAACACATCATTCACTAAAATGTCATGAAATACTTCACTAAACGAGAAAGGGGTTCCCGTGCACCCCCAGGCCAAACCAAATCAACTGTTTGGGTGTCTTTTAGGGACCCTAAACACATTTGGGATATAATAGCAGTGAAAACCCCCGATGCTCTCCAGATATCCAAGATGGCCTCGAAAATGGTAAAATTGGAGAAAAAGTCATTATATCAGTTAAACAATATGATAAAAGCATACAAAAAAAGACTTGATATATGGTTAGACCATTGCAAATTCATGTACAGCATTTTTACGTTGATAATGCATCATATCAAAAATGTGTTTAAGGACCCTAAAAGGCACCCAAAATGTTTTGTTTTGTTTACTACTGCCTTTCTAATTTTACATTCTTAGTGACTAGTACGGACAGTAGTATTCCTCTATGCACACACAATACACAAGAATGACATCAGAAAACCCAACCCAAATATTAATATATAATTTTGTCCGCATGACGTACATGACATATTTCAATTAAAGATCATCCGAATTCATCAAGCTTATGCGGCCTTCCACAAACAGCGATGCTACTGTTTTAACCAAAGAGCACGTGTTACAACAGGATACTTACCACATTCAATTTCATCATCTTCCATATAGCAATCTACATAGCCATCACAAACCGTATCTAATGGTATGCAAGATCTGGGAATAGAGCGGTTACGTGAAGCGTCGCATAGGTATGAGCCAGGACATGTTATATTAACTGTGAATCAGAATAGAAACAAGAAAAGAAAACACCAGTTCTACGGGCATTTTCGTGCACGAATACCGACACATAAATTATTTCGGATATGTTGATTAACTTTATTTTCTAGTTTGTCAAAATATGGTACATTGTTTACAGATGTTTTGATTATTTGCGCCATTCTGAAAGAAGCGTTTGCGGTACATGACCAACCTACTAAAGCACAGCTTTGAAACCAATATTATTGGGGCCCAGACAAAAAAATGTCTGCATTACCCATCGTAATTTCCGTTGTTGAAAGTAAGCCGTCGATTAACTCATCGTCAGCCATTTTATGTAGCTTGTTGCATTATACATTATTGGAAACACAAGTATCTATTGAATTCAAAGTACAAGGAGCTCTTACAAAGCTTGGCCTTTGAAATGAAATAATATTGATATTAAAACACTTTTACTCCGAAGTTGGCCTTACGATTGCAATATTTGTAATTGTAAAAACTAAAATATAATGATATGTTTACACCCATTTATATTTAAGCTGACTAACGTACGAAACCTTTTAGTTTTCTGTAACATAATAAGAAATCTTTTGTTATTTCACAAAATTGGCTCTTACGTGAAGCTTATTAATGCTATTGATCGATTATCAATTTGTTAAAAGCTTCAAAAGTCTGTATACATGCACTTCAAATACGTACGGCAATCGAATTCATCTGTGAAGTCCAAGCAATCGTTGAATCCGTCGCATTTTGCTTCACTCTCTGCACAAAATCCTCGACCACAATCAAAGTCATTCTCTTGGCACATTAGCAGGCTACCTATATGACGAGTAAATTGTTAAGTTTACGCAATTTTATTTATTGTGATGAGTGTTTCCGTCTTTTAAGACGCAGTAGTACCCTATCATGCCTATCATGGAAGAATTAAATGAAGATGACAACAAAAATGAAGAATATCTATTTGCTTTACTGTGAAGATGAAATAAAAAATCGTTAAAAAATAAGGAATATCACTCCGCACTTGGAGTCCAGGACCTCGCCGTGTTTGATTGCCGTATCATAACGGGCAAAAGTCGACGAGCTGGCGTTGGCGTTCAATGACGGAGGATACATACATAAGAAGTAATATAGCCTATTATGGAACAATCACGATTAGGTCATATACTAACCTTCCATGTTCGTCAATTCAATATTGAATCCCTGCCCAGATTGCGTTGAATCCGTCGTAAATACCAACCACATAGTCGATCCACTTGACATCAAGCTACGTAGTTTCAGCGATCCCGTGAAACTGAATATCATCGACGATGCATCGCTAGCATCGTCGCCGTTGCCAATTGTTAAGAAATCAAAACCTCTCTCCAGGTCGAATTCGATGAATTGGAGTGCGATTTTTGCTTCGCCATTATTACCGTCAGAAACAGCGGTTATAAGCCACTGACACATGAGGTCGTTAACGTAATTATATGGGAATCCTGGTGACGCTAATGGGTTGGTTTGGTTTACCGTGAGGTATAGATTTTGTGCACCACAATCGCCTGTACAATAAGAAAAACGACTTTATTAAGTCTTTTTAGCTATAGAATACCCACCATTATGATAGTTCGATGTATGTGTGTACACGTACGGTATACATTATAGATTGTATAGATCTGATGCAACAATGTATACGAGCAATAACAAATAATTACCAATATGTCAACCAAAACTTGATTGTTTTTTGATGTTCATATCCACTGTCTCTTTTACCAAAACTTAAAGGCGAGTGCCTTCTAAAATGCAAAATATCAAATGATATGCTATTAAGTTAAAATGCGGCAAAGTTCACAAATAATATGATATCTTAAAAACCAAAATAATGGAATAACATTTACCGTTTCTTTTGGCTCTATAATTCGGCTTTGCTAAATTACCAACAGAAAACAGACAGAGACAATTCCTCGGCTGAATGCAAAATGATCGTAAATGACATTTTTGGTAAAATTGATTTTCTAATAAAATTGAAATATATATACACGGTAGAGGTCTTTAATCGGAGTAGTTACATTTGTATGAAAGAAATACGAAATGTTGGTACAAAAAGGCTTCTCCTGAAAAATGGTCAAAATGTCACTACGTCCCTTTTGCATTAAGGCGGCGAATTGTTGTTATTGCCGCATTCTATCCTTCCATTTGTACCTTACGCACTTGACTTCGATGACTTATCTAAATTTATCTAAATTAAGATTTCCATTTTTCTCCCCTTCGTTTCTACTACTTAATTTGATGATTTTTGTGGTGTTCATTTTTTTATTGTTCCAACCATTTTGTCGCAATACATTTATTAAACTGTTGCCTCATTAGTGGTTTCCAGGTTGATGTCAAACCATCATACGTTTTTAATGGAACCCAATGTTGTTCCGTATGAGTGTGGTATTTAATCCGTACGGCTAATATATTTCCTAAGGGCCGGGTCTACTTATTGAAAACTAAACAGTCAGACAGAGTTGGTAAACATTTCAGGTGTATTCCGTATCACGACAAAATCTTTGCGTCAATCCTATTGCGTTTATAGCTAATAGTCTGACGGTTTGGCATTCGTATGAAACCGGAAGCCATGCCTTACCGCAGTTAATCTCGTCCGATAGGTCATTACAAACTGGTACCCCATTGCACTTTTGCTCAACGTGAAGGCACACAATTCCAATACCAGATGCGCACGAAAAATCGGATTCATCACATGTAAAATTTCCTGAAAATAAAAGTTCTGAATGACTATTTGGATTTGCTAGCCCAACTGAAGAAGAGGAAATTTGCAAAGTATAGTCACTGGAAGCGCCGTGCGGATAGCATAGTAATAACTACTACTGAAGGAGAGGTAGAAGGAAAGGCTCTACCAGGACGCAGAAAAACTGCTTGGACAGACAACATCAGAGAGTGGACAGACGGCGGACTGGTAGCAGCAAGAGTGAAAGCACGCAGGAGAATGCCGACGGTTCTCTGAAGGACTATAGGTAAACAGCAGCAGCATTTGGATTTTAAAAAATATATTTCTCAAAACGTGAATATCAATTTATATCCATAAGTTTAAAGTACTTTGAACAGAAACTAAATCCATAATCTGAAGAATGGGACATTCATAACATTTACATGTTATTTACATTATCGACATTGTAAGATCAAAATGTTTCACCGAAGTAATCTTTTCTATTTTCTATCTACGACGGTGATCCTGTTTACAAATATTTATAATTTGTTGGATACCCATCGTGAGTATCTTTTATTGCTATGCATTTTCCCTCTACATGAAGGACGGCACTTATTACAATTTTATAGGCCCTATGGGTAATACTTGTGGCAGGAGACTGGGATACGTGATCGCCAAGGGTTTGAATTTCAGATGCTTTACCATGCGAGGAATTGTGGCCCAATCAGTAGCGTAGCCAGACGGGTGCAAGGGGGGAGAGGGGGGGGGGGGGCATAGTGCCCCCCCCCCCCTGAAAATTTCGGGAAGGCAAAGGAAGGGAAGAAGAGGGAGAAGAGGAGACAAAAAGGAATGGAAAGGGAAAAGGGAAAGGAAACGAACAGAAAGGAGAAAGGAAAATCAAAAAGGTTACATGAAAAACCTGACTACGCCAACGGGTCGAACTGTTGTTCACCGGGGAAAAATACCATTTGCCGCCCCCCCCCCCCCTGACAAGTGACCCTGGCTTCGCTACTGCGCCCGATAAAGTACTTGCCCTGTAAGCAAGAGGAACTGGGTTCGATTCCCGGGCGAGATCGTTTCCTAGTTTTGTCTCTTTTCTATCTATGACAGAGAACCTGTTCAAAAATATTGATAATTTAATCTTTTTATGTTTCTATTGTATAATACTGAGAGAAATAATACAGTTGACATGGGGGTTTTTAAATTATTTTTACGGCAAGCGCGAAAACCTTGGTATAACGTAAACACTTACCTTTGAAAAATAAAGGGTATCATATAAGGCACAATTCTTTAATGTTTTATCAGTGTGTAACTATATAATTGGAGAAGACATTTCGGTCCGAAATAATTAGGTCCCGGAGATCCTGGTGATGTGCTTATATAAACGTGAATTCATTATGGACATATTTTTAAAGATATTAGCATTAAGGATAACACTGCTCTACTGGCCCGACTGACTGACCCATTGTTTTCAAATTTGAGATTATTGCTTAGGTTTTTTACAAATGTGTTGAAATGCTTTTGAGAATTTGTGAACTGTTGCTTTTTGAATTTTGTTTCAACATTTAAAAAAAGCGAAAAGATTTTGTTTAATTCACCAGAAATGTAACGAACATTTTGGGAACAAACACACACAAAACCGCCCTACCGACAGACCCTACATGAGAGGTCCGTTTTCCTGTAGAACGGGGATTTTTAATCTTCGCCTTACCATCAATTCGTTGAGCGCTCACTTGCAGCAAGAATCCAGCGCGTGATACTGAACCATCGGTTTTAAATCGTAACGACAATGCATTGTGCGGGCTTACGACTAACGTTGGTTGATTATGGCCGTCCAACGGTCTTACGATCATCGTTGTTAAATTGTCTGTTTCATCGCCGATACCAACGTACAGAAAATCGTATCCTTGCTCGAGCTCCATGCGAATGAAGTTAAGTTTGACACGCATCTTTGACGGCGCTCTAACCTGCCAAATGCAATCTAAATTATTGTCATAGTTGTATGGATATCCCGCAGATTTCACTTCATGTGCGTCAAATTCGGATGACACATAAATCGATTTGTATCCACAGGGTACTACAAATATAAAAATGAGAAAAAACCACTTTATTATCATCGATTTTTTACATATTTGATATTTGATATTTTCAAGTATAATATAGGTAGAATAATGGTTATGATAAATATCTAATACCGAGACTTGGTGTGTTATTATTATAATCAATACACTCTTCATTGTCGATTGTCATGGCAACTAACTTTACGTATTATTTGTGTCTTTAGAGATTGCAATTCGATAGATCATTAGGGAACGCCTTAAATGCGACAATCTTGTTATAGAGTGAATTAAAATGTATTTGCATAAGGGGACGAACTTTTATTCGTGTTGCATAAAACATGCTTTACAGGACCATCTACCATCTCCCCAACCAAGCATTAATCTACCCTTAACCCATGAACACCATGCTATTATATGTATCAGTCAGATGTTGAAAGGACTTGAATGAAAGGTGTCATGAAACAGTGTGAAGGCTATGACAAGTTAAGACTTTGAGAGAAGATGACTGTGCACACGGCACTTGAAAGCCTGGATTCCAGCTGCTGAAATGTTGCCAACAATATCGTCTGGAAGTGTGAATGAAGCTTCTGTCTAAGCAGCGAGTTCTGGCTGTCGGCAGAGAAAGAGCATGGACTGGCATTGATACGTTCGTTATAGACATATGGTGTGGGAAGTGACCTGCTAGATCTTGTGGGCAGTTGGTAGTATGCATCTTGTACAAAACCGTAGCTGCTGCTACCTGTCACCTGTGAAGCAGGCTGTCAATTTTGAGCTGTGACCGAGCAGCAGCTTCATTAACTCCAATGATTCTAAGTGCCTTCTTTTGTATGTTGTCAAGCTGGCTTAGGATGGTGGGTGGAGCATTTCCCAGCTTAGTGAAGCATACTCCATAATGCTGCGGACTTGCGACTTGTAGACAGTAGATCTACCTTAGCCTCCAGTTTATTTGCAACTTTTGCGTAGAGCGCCAAGCTTCTGACCAGCTTTAGTTGCAATGCCTGAAATGTGCTTTGACCAGGTGAGCTTGCTGTCAATGGTGACGCCTAGGATATCCAGTTTTTTTGTAGATGGTAGTTTGCACTCTCTAAAGTAAATATCAATTCCAGATGGGAATCTTTTCCTGGAGATTACCATGGTCTTGCATTTGGTAGGCTCAAAGGTCACTTTCCATTCGTCAACCCATGCTTTAATGTTGCTTAGATCTCTGTTTAGACTAGCAGCTACTGTGTTGTCTATCCACGAAAGCAGCCTTCCAGTAACACCTTTAGCCAACAGTTTCGAGCAGAGTCCGTTATGCTATACCTTGTCGAAAGCTCCTTTAATGTCAAGGGCGATGAGACAAACTTCATCGATTTGGTCTAGGGAGTAGTTCCAAACTGTCTGCTGGAGATCAGGTTATCGCATATAGAGTGCATAACACAATTAAGTCCCTATAACACTATACAACAGAATGCTGATAATACATATCTAATACATGTAGAAAAAATGGAGGGATTATAATTGAGTAAATTGATGGGGGATGTATGCGATATTTGTGGGGATTTTAAAAGCAGTTGATCATGCAATTTCTCAAACTGTTGGAATTATCTAACAATACACATCTAATTGATATAAAGATAGCAGTAATAAGAGAGGATGTGGTAGCTATCTTTGATTGATACATTCATGTATCTTCATTTTGATTTAAACACTTTTCAGTTACATTTTGTCATGTTTTTAGCCATTTAGGGTCCAGTTCAAAATGATTTGCTCTCTGCGTGCATATTTTGGTAGGTTTCATATGAATAAGGTCAGATTATTAGTTACCTATCCTATTAAATCACCCAAACGTTATATTTCTTTGATTTTTCTAGATAAAATTATTTTCTGCAAAATAAGTGATTCACTGACTTGGCATTTTTCAATGAAAATGTTCTATTTGAAATACTGGTATTTTTATACTGTTTACTTTAATTGCTTCTACTTACTTTCCCCTCATATATTACATATTTCAAATTACACAGGGCTTCAATTTATTGTCTTAGGTATCATAACTACTCAAAACAAATTCAGTATTTACCTGTTTCTGTCCAAAGTGTGCTTACTTTAAGCTAATGCTATGACGTCATCGTTCACTACTTAGAAATTCAAAAGTATATATTTTGTAATACAAATTTTCATAATTTATATTGATCACACTATCTCTCAATAGTATCACTTGTGCGTCTCAACAACATTTTCAACCCTCGTATATGAAGGTGTTGGTATATACCGAAGTATTTTACCGGTGAATTTAAACGCCATGTATGTACGAGACGACAGAAGTATCTATGGTCTCTAAAACACAACAGGAAATCTTACCACAAAATCCTTCGTCTATGTAGTCGTTACAATGCGCTGTACCATCACAAATCATAGACGCGTTGATACATAAACCATTATCGCATGATAATTCAGTTGAGATGCAATAACCTTTAATAATAATGTTTAAAATAATGGTTTCAAATCAATGTTACGTAAAATGTGTATTTGAGGTCCCAGATTATGGACTGTACAAGTATCGTCCGATACTGTGACACCCAGTATCGTTCGATACTGGAACAAAGTCAGTGTTCCAGTATCGGACGATACTGGCACATACAAAACGAACCAGGAACGGGTGATACTGGAACACAATTATGCCTCACGTATGTAAGGCATACGGGGACGTGCCGCTCCAGTGGGTCGTTTTTTCATGAGACATCCTTAGCCATGGGTAGGTCTTTTCAACTGAAAAATCCTTAGACATGGGTCTATTTTCGCGAACATTTGCAAAAATTAGGTCTTTTTTCCGATAATTTGCGAAAATTTGGTCTAAAATGAAGCAAAACCCCTAAAAATGGGTACCGATTTTTCCAAAATCACCCTTAGAAATGGGTAGAGGTTTTGAATCTCCAGCGGCACACCCCCGACCAAACCAAATCTGAGTACCCCCCCCCCCCCCCCCCGGGCAATTATGTACCAGCATCGTTCAATACTGGGACAAAACACTGCTGGTAGCACGTGTGAACAATGTGGTGTTCCAGTATCGACCAAATACTGGGACAGTAAACTCGTACCAGTATCGAGCGATACTGGCAAATTTTAGGACACAGTATTGAACGATACTAGTGTACCAGTACCTCTGGTACCTAGAAAACACTTTTCCAATGTTACTTTTACCTATAGTCTATTTCAACTCCTCTGAACAGTGAAGTTCCTTTACATCTTACACCTTTCCATGCTTGTCTGTATACCCCAGAGCCCTTAAAGGGTTTGGCGCGTCTATTAACATAGTCGATGAATGACGTAGTGATGTCACTGTCTTGGGTAAGTGAAATATACTATAGAGGTAGGATCGAATGGTTAAGTTGGCCAACACATTAGGAACTCATCAGCCAGGCCACGCCTGTATCCGCTAAGCTAAGCCAAGCCATGAGTCGCGCTCCTCAAAAATACGTTTTCCTTTGTCATACATTAAAAGAGAGATGGGCACACCGCGCGCGAAATATTTAACCAAATCGCATATAGATTCAGAGGCGTACCTAGCTTTTGAAAACTTGGGGGGGGGGGGGGGGGGGGGGGTGGGCACGGTATAGTTGTAACCGACAAAAGGCATGGTGTACCGACAATTTTTTTTCGTAAAAGTCACCCCGTCAGCAGCAAATCTTGATCTTTAGGGGGGGGGGGGGGGGGGGGGGGGGGGGGGGGGGGGGGATTCGGAGGGATAGAAATCGATAGAAGCTCAAGTTTACCGACGGGGATATGGCACCCCCCCCCCGCCCTGACCCATGGGTACGCCACTGTATAGCTTTACGTACACAACTTATAACCAATGTCAACAAATTTTCTTTCAATATTTCCTCATATTAATGTTATGTTATACAATTTAATATAGGTACACAATTTTAAGTATTTCGACCCATTATGGTTGTCCCCATAATAATTGTTCTGTTAATTATACCGGGGAATTAGTCACTCACTGGTAGCGACATAACATGCTAGGAAATACAAAACTGACAAAGCTTTAATGTTCCACAATTATTCAAGTATTTTATTGTATTAATAATAATCTCTTATATATCAAGCGTCTTGAATGAAGACCAATTTAAACCTAAAACTACTAGTTTCAATCCGAGTATATAAAATGTAGAAACATCACTCGATTGTCGTTTTTATCGGACAACGCCCTTTTTTATCAAATTTAAATCGGCCTAACATTGGCAAACTGGAATTAGCAGAGTTCCACATGCGAAGAGAAGACCAAAACTGACAACGTACACACGCAATAAGAAGTCAAGTTCGCCACGCGTGCGCAAAGTATTGCCACTTGAAACATTGCTCCCTATATTATATATCTAAAGAAAAAACCGCGACTATATAGTTTAATCAGTTAAAAATAACCCGAGACCATAGTTTAATCAGTTCCAAATTGGTGAGAAATGTTCGTTTTTTATCTCTCTGCGCGCAAAAATAATACAATCTTATGCGCGAGATTATGGCCACACGCAAACGGTTTTTGCTGCACAGTGCGCTTGTTGCCTTCAGCACGCCCGCATCCTTCTGTATTCATTCGATGCTGTATGGAGGCTTCGCCTAACTTGGAAATGATCAAACTAGAGCACGTGTGGTCCAGTGGAATAGTTGCCGGTCAATTCATTAGGTTGAGAGTTCTAGCCCCGCTGGTGCCAATGTGTGTGTGTCCTTGGGCAAGGCACTTAGTCTACATTGCCTATTAGGGGTTACTTTATAGGGGTTATGTATGTTTGTTCATGTTGGTTTATGTCGCAACTTGGCGCTGATTTAGCTGCTGACTGGACGTTGCATTGTTTAATAATGTATGTGATTTGTAATGTTGTTACAATTCAGCCGGTTGGCTGCGATGACAAAAAACACCTATAGTGTAATTTAACCTAACCCTCGTCCTACTGAGACGTTTTTGTAACACGCTTTAACAAGTACAAACAGCCCCCTCCCCCCCGCATGACGTCACAATGACGTCCATAAACATGGCCGTCCTCAAAATGCCGATGTATTCGTCTGTACAGTGAGATAAAGGCCACAACTTTAACATTTCGCCAAAAACGTTCAAAATATTAGAATTTCACCGGGGTTTGGCTTGTAAGTGAAGGAAAAAATGTGTCTACTATAAAATATTAAGATTCAGGACCCAAACATGGACATAGATATGTTGGCCGTCCAGCTTTAACATACTTGGACATCTTGGGGTAAAGACACAGCACTGACTGATGAGGAGATGAAAGCATGCATGAGGGACAGAGAGTTATGGTGAGCCATCACTAAGACTGATCGAGATCCACCTAAGTAGTAGTAGCAGTAGTAGGACCATACTATAACAATTATTTGTCAAAATGGCGGTTTTTAAATTTTTAAATTTTCTGTCAAAACGAGCGCAAAGGATGAAGAAGGGATCACCTAAACGCCTAGGTCAATGTCTGTTGCGTGTTAGCGCACCGGACAATTCTTGGGGGGGGGGGGGGGGGGGGGCTTAGTAGGCCGAGGCTTAAGGAAACAAACATGTCCAACCGTTTAAGAGATGTATGAATTTAGATAACATTAGTATCACAACAGGTCCAAGTCACCGTTTATACTTACCGCACCCAATCTCGTCTCCAAAATCTTCGCAATCAACGTTGCCATCACAAACTGAGGATTTATCGATGCATCCCAGACCAGAAGGACAAGCAAATTCGCTGGAGTTACATGCTGAATGAGGAAAGATTATAGGATGGAAATTAAGTAGATTTTACCGTGTGATTTTTAGTAGATACAGAAAATTGCAATGTGGTACCAATTGGATAAAAATGTTGCGTTGAAGTCACGTTTTCAAATTTGAATTTGATAAAGTATTTAGGACTCAGAAACGGTACTATTTCGGGTTTTTCAACGACCACGTATCATGACCTCAAGGCTCATATAACCGTTTCAATAACGCAGACTTTCCTCCGATAATTAATTTAATTAAAACATTCGTAAACGGAATATTGTTTATGGAATAAAAATGATGTCTGAATGAAAGAAATTGTACTGGAAATGAGTTGACACTGGCACTGCTATCCGGTGTCATGTTTACAAGCCCCCACCACTAACACCGTGAAGCGGGTGACTCATGCTCAAATGTCACCAGTCTTTTAAGTTAAACCGATTGGCAGTTAATACGGAGATTGAAAAGGAACATTTACCTAATGAATGCGATTCTAGCAATAAAACCATTTCATTGGTAGAATATTGTGACGATCTGACAGTTATCCATATCTCGTTGGACTCTGTGGCAAGGACTGCTGGTACCCTATTGCCACGACGAGACCATAATGTGGTCCCTGACTCCATGACGATAGATCCTCGTCCCACGCTCATCAAAGATTGATCGCCACCAGAATCAAAATTGAATTTGTCAAAACGTATTCTTATTTGTCTGTCCGGTTGCGTTTTGATGGTCCACGCGCAATCTTGTGATCCTATGAACGTTATATTATAAGCGTTGTTCTGTAAGTGCACTTTCTGAGTTTCACATAAATCTGTAAAAAAAGGATACAGGCAGAATATATATATTGACACTGGTTTACGCGACCCCATATAACCCGGCTTCAAAACGCTGCAACTTATGTACCGCGGAGAAGTTCTACATCATGACTGCACCCAAGCTACAAACTTTAAACAAGCGTTCGGAACTATATTCTATGTGCAGACACAAACGGAAACATAAACTCAATGTTTTTGGAATAACTTTTTTTCTTCTGGATGGCTATAATCATTTCCATGTCTACCAGCTTTTCAATTGTCTTCACGGCACTGCACCAGATTACAGACTTCCTCTCCCATAGACCAAAATCTGTTACCGGACCCATCACACGTTCTTCATCTGATTCTTCTCTTCTTTATGTTCATGTGGGAAAAATCGCATCGGGGATAAATCATTCTATGTGTCGGCACCCTTGCTGTGGAACAGCCTCCCAAGAAACATCAGGGAGGCATGTACATTGCCTACCTTCAAAAAGGTGTTGAAGTCACACTTATATCCTTCATACTGACTCAATTTGCATTGTTTATTTATGTGTTTATTTATTTATTCTTTATTCATGGCGCTTTGATCAATTTGGAAAGGCGCCTTATAAATATTGTTTATGTATGTATGTATTCACCTATTGACTTTTGTTTCCATTATTATATTCTTTCATATTCAGTTGTGACTGATTAGTGATTACCTAATCCAAGGATTAACTTTCACCTTTACAACCATTACGGATTATCTCTATCTTGGTGATTAACTTTCATCTTCACACCTATTATAGATTTTATTATTAACACTTGCATGTGTCAATTCTGTACTTATGACTATATTTTATAATTAGATATGCGCCAGTCTGAAGATTGCCGCCGACCTGTGTGGGTTGGTGGGCATGAAACTGCCAGTTACAATGTATATATGATTATTAATTTTTAACTGCTTGTTTTATCAACATAACGCTCTTCTTAGGAATTGAGCACTTTACCCTTATCACACGAGTATTGCCAGTCGCCTATATCACACAAATTCCATCGATCATATTCGTCTGTAGTATAGCACCAGGCTCCATCCCACCAGCCATCAGGATTTCTGCAAAAGTTGTGATCACCAAGTCCAGCGCCAGGGAAATTAGATGGGGTACGATCATGTTCATGTGGATATTGAGATGTCCATTGTTGACAAGTTCTACCGGATTGTGTTGTAGAAACTATCCCTCGATAGTCACCGCCTAGTAATTCTGTGAAGCACTCATCGCCTTTAAAAGTGGTAAAGATATCAACAAAGTCAACAATAGGTCTTAGGTGCCACTGCCAAATAAAAAATGGTGAGTTCTAAAGTAAAGGTCACATCAACTTTTAGATTTTATGTTACATTAATCATGCTGAGCGTTTAAATACTGATGGGAAAAAACCCTGACAACATTGGAAAGCAGGTTATACACTGTGACGCACCCAGGTAAAGTGACGGAAATGACATATCCGGCCTTCGTTGGTTTCGATGAACAAAGGATAGAATAAACATGATAAAATCAATCCCATCAGCTGATAAATGGTGCTCGTTTTGATAAACGGTGTTTCCGCAGTATATTCGTGATTTTAAGGCCCGAGTTTAAATCTGATTTCAATGTGGATTTTAATTGTGCAAAACGAGTGAGTAAACAAAAGTAACATTTCATAGACCTAGCAATCGAAATGCGAGATGAGGCGTAACCCAAAATTTGGAGAGAATCAAATCGGGTAAGCTACTAGGCTAGTAACTGGCGGGTAATTTACGCTAAATGTTATACCTGACTGGACCTAAGAGAAAGTTGGGGGCATAACGTTTTATGCCACAAGTTAGTCGATTCTAGCAGTAGCGTAAATTTGTTGTGAACATTAGAGAGGATGATTCGCTGATGCGGAAGGAGCAATTGTGCTTGCATTTGCAGGGGGTGTCTATTTGAAGGGGAATGTGACCCCCTCATAAGTTGAAAGAGTTTATATTTTTGAAACTCCATTCCTGCAATATGGTGAATACGTTAAGTCAAAATTTAGATCAACTCCTTTTGCCCATTCAAACACTAATCGCACCGATTTTGGATTATTTTGACTAAAGTGTACTACTTGTCCAAGGATTTTAAATAATGACTAAATAAATAAATAAATAAACTTATTATTTTTTTATTAACTAAAAACTGATAAAGCCAAAGTTTCAACATTATTATAAGTGGTATGGTAGAAGAACAAAAAAGGGTAAGCATATCGTGCCGTGCGTGGGGATAGAACCGGGGTTCTGCGGTTCACAAGCGAAGGACAAGCTATCCACCCCACGGAAGTATTCGTGTTAAGAGATGTGTTATAATTGTATATACACTACACTATGCATTACACGACTTGTTTCCATCAAGTGTTTGCGTTTTTCATTAAAATTGTGCTTTTATATTTGTATGTGCCCCTCGCCCAAAATATGTTTGTAACGTGATGATAGTCATTATTTTTGAAAAAGCGATAAACAACTTCGACATTTTTTGGCCAAAGAAATGGCGTCATTTTTCAACGTGATTTTTTATGTACATTCCCCCATGACCTAGCTAGTGACGACATAGTTTAAATATTACGGAGGATCATTCACGTCAGAATTTTTCAGTAAACTACATTATAGGTTAACACTTGGCATATGCGCCAATTAGTTTTGTAAGGGTACGATGCTGATTATATTTGGATATTTACCTCGCTAATTAATATTTTAGTGTTATTTGCCAGTTATGCTCTAAGAATTACATCATTAGTAAGTTACGCTCATATACTTAAAATTCTGGGGTTACGCTACTGTACAGTTAGAGCATAACTACTAGGGAGGTAGCTTATCTCTCTATATCACTTACTACATTAAGTACTCTACTGACATGTATTTTTGAAAGCCAGTTTTTGTTTAAATAGTTGTAATTTGAAGGGGCAATTTGGCCTATTTTAAAATGGCTATGTTCTTTTCGCTAATTTTTCCTAGGGGAATTGCGTGCGTCTGCCTCTCTGTACATTACATAGGTGACAGGGAAGCTTACCTCTCGCTTAAGTCTCCCCGATACCTCCCTTTTTAGCGTAGCCAGGGGTGCAAGGGTGGTGGAGGGGGGCAGTGTGCCCCTCTTGAAAAAAGGAAGTTGAGAATCGGGAAGGGAAAGAAGGAGAAGAGGAGACAAAAAGGGAAGGAAATGGAAAAGCGAAAGGAAAGGAAAGGAGAAAGTAAGACAGGTATGGAGACACAAAGCCTCTACCAGCCCCCCCCCCCCAAAAAAACCCCCCCCAAAAAACAAAACAACAACAACAAACAAATAAACAAACAAACAAAAACAAAACAAAACAAAACCCCACCTTACTCTGCCGTGTATTGACACCATCACGGTCTCGGACGAATTCTTTATTTGAAATGAAGTGTAATACCAACATATATAGCTGTCACGTGAAATATTTTTCATTTGATAAATTGCAAATATACTAAACCGATACATCGATAGGAAGCTTAGATTATTTATGAATTTATGTATTCTGAATCATATTTGAAATCAATTTTGCATTATACACAACGAAAGTTTAGAAGAGATCACAACATTCCTGGTATATTATATCCACCCAGACCTACCCACTGATCTCTAGTTATTGCACAGCATTACAGAAACAAACACTGTTATTACGGTTATGTAAAATTGTACACAAGTTGTGTAACATTTTACACAACTGTTGTGTAATATCTACACAGCAGCTGTATAGCATTTCTTAACAATAATGTGTAACATCACAATTAAGTCGTGTAAATGGTTTACA
Organism: Ophiura sarsii; assembly: GCA_035610835.1. Classification (NCBI taxonomy): domain Eukaryota; kingdom Metazoa; phylum Echinodermata; class Ophiuroidea; order Amphilepidida; family Ophiuridae; genus Ophiura; species Ophiura sarsii. The sequence goes on from CM069454.1 coordinate 20,379,121, forward strand.
CACAAATTAGTTAATTTTGTATTTGTGCATTACATTACTGTTGGGGTTGTGGAATGCCATATTAATGGCTTACTAGGCAATTGGTTAATTTGTCTACGCAATAGTTGTGCATGGTGTTTTGGAGAATAGATTGAAGTATTTGACGGTATTAATGCACACTTTTACATTTACTTACCGTCAAATGCAACAATCAACTGTCCAAATCCGTTATCGCGGCAATTCAATTTGATATAAAAGTTACTTTAAATGACCTAAACAAAGTGTACGATTGCTTTTGTTGAGCACTTTATTATGGTTTGAGCTGGACTAACCTTACGTTAGCCGAGCCAAGCCAGACTAACCTTACGTTAGTAAAGCTAGCTTGACTAACCTTACGTTAGTCAGAATGGACACCATCTGGACTAACTTAAAGCTAGTCGAGCGACTAGCCTAAACTAGTCCAGCTTAGGACGAACTAACATCAAGCTAGTCGAGCTTAAAGCCAACAGTGCTGGACTAGGCTAAAGTTAGTCAAAATGGACACCATCTGGACTAGCTTTAAGTTAGTCAGGCGACCTGTTTAGGTTTTCAGTGCATAAACATGGTGGTTAATGAGAATGCATCCTACCATGACTATACCCATGCTTTTATACCACTCACACAGCCAATCATTACACTTGTTAGATAATCAGTTTAGGTTGGCTATTTACATTACAGCGGTACACTCTACAAATACGACTTGTTGTGAGATCATAAGTGCTATAGGATAGGGTGAGCTTGAACATAAGCTGTGATAAAATAGCTGTATGAAAGTGTCCTCAAAACAGAAATAGATATCTGCGATGAAAATGGATTACGTACACATGATGCTACTTACTCAAACCATAACGTTGTTTTAGATTAAAACTAAATTGGCCGGGTTCAAATATTGGAACATCACAAGGAAAAATCTCCAATGATATCCAGAGAGTGTTGTTAACAGACACAAATCCCGTCCCCGGGGATAAAATTCCGGTTGGTTTAGCGATTACAGATTCGTTATCTCTTGGATCTGCGCCTGTTCCGATTACCAATCGATCGTATGTTTGTGTCATATTGAAAAACTGCACTTCGATGTCTATTATATAACCTTCAGCTGCGTGGAATACCCATAAGCAACTTATACCGCAGGGACGTATGGGGGTAAATGACTCCTCGGGTAATAAGTCATCTATGTGGTCCTGTCCTGGAGACGCCAGTGTGAAGCTTTCGTTGGCTGTTAACCATCTGTCTTTTGGTCCACATACTTCCCCTGTTGAGGTATCAATCGATTGGCGATTATTCGAGCAATGATAATAATTCAACCTTCATGTCCAGAGAACAACATTGACTAAACTCTTTTGCAATTTTGATTGAATTGTTATAATGAGTAAATATATAATTTAGATAACAAAAGCTATGGCGCTTAACAGTGTCAAATTATGCTTAAAACCGAAGTACGTACCACAGAATATCTCATCGTCAAATATTCCACATTCTGCTGTTCCATTGCACAGAGCTGACGTAGGAATACACTCCCCAGATGAACACTTGAACTCATCGGATGAACATGGCGCTAGATATAACGCACGAACGTATGAAATTGAAATTAAAAATTAATAATTGTAATAGTCGTCTTCAGCGCATTGGCCACCGAAATATGTCAACAAGAAGTTCGCCCCCAACGACATCAAATCAAACCATGGCCTAGAGTTGTTCGAAAAGCTAAAGAGTACATTCCATAAAATATTCCAAATATCGTTTTATCACTGAATATTGGAGTAGATTCGCTACCTCACACTGTGAATCTGGGGGACGATGTTGTAGGTAAATAATTATTCCCATGGGAAATAGTACAGATTGTATATATACAAATAAATTAAACAATTATTCTATGAAACGGTAAACACCCAAGAAGCATTACAATCACATCACTGGCACCTCTTCAGTCTTACACGATGTTAAGTGGTATGACTTTCTTAATCTGAAATATTTCCCACATTTCTCCTTCTTGTTTTCAAGTACAATTTAGAGACATACGCGATTTAGGGGTGTACGCAGCGGTAGCCACGGCTACCGAAATTAAGTCCCACAATGCAAGCAATGAGCGTTACAATGAATAAGCTTTCGCCCGTAATTATTTTGTAATGCAGAGTGCTCTTTGCATTGTGGGATTGAATTTCGGTACCATGCGGTTTCCGGTGCTGAAAACCGCGATACCGCATGGTACCGAAATTCAGTCCCACAATGCAAGCAAGGAGCGTTACAATGAATAAGCTTTCACCCATAACCATTTTGTAATGCAGAGTGTTCTTTGCATTGTGGGATTGAATTTCGGTACCATGCGGTTTCCGGTGCTGAAAACCGCGATACCGCGGAAAGTGACATAAAAAATTCTAACTTTGCATGTATACACTTCTCAACCATCCCTTTAGAGTTTGAATGTGAAGCCAATCAAGTAGAATCCTCTCTCACTCGATTAGAAAGTATCATTGACATTATAATAAAAAGGTCCATCAACCGGATCCATTTATTTATATCGATCAATCTCAAAGAAAATATCTTGTGTAGTCCAGTATGCTTTAGCACCACTACGTTGTCAACAGGAATTTCACTGCAAACATACAGTGCGAAACATGTGTTAATGTATTTTACAGCTGAAGATCGTCTGACTTCCACCTTCATAATACATGGTACAGATAATGTGTTATTCGAGGAAAAAATATGGTCTTTAAGAAAAATTAGACAGGAATGAATTGAAGTCACATCAATTGTAATACATGCAGAAGGATTTTCTTAAATACCTTCGCTCAACAACATTATGTCAATGGGAACCAGTCGACTCTGGTGACAGACATCAGTGTTCATGTGATGAAAGTGATGCATGCTGGACTGCACAGGAGATCTTCTTTGGATCAATCTTGTATATATTAACTTACTACAATTTCGCTCATCGCTAAAATCTGAACACTCGACATTTCCATCACAAACCATCGTTGCACTGATACATTGTAGACCATATTCACATAAAATCTCATTTCTGCCACAAATTACTAAAATATATAATTGCATGTTGAACACGTTGTAGTGATATTATTTCAAAATTTACCTCAAAGAATTTAGTCAAGTCTAATACATACATATCATTGTTAAAACTATACATTGATCATGCATGTTGGTTCATATATGCCAATTTATGGGATTTTACCATTTTTGGCGGACATGTTGGCGGCCATTTTGAATTTGTGTGTACTGACAGCCATTTTGAAGTTAAAAACGATTTTAATGTATTCTTTGTCCCCCAAAACATGTATATAGACACTAAAATAACTAAAACCAGGACATATTATCATTTGGCAAAAAAAAATGTCATTTTGGGCGCCATTTTGAATTTTCAGGCACAAAATTCCATAAAATAGCGTAATTTCAACCAAAACCGAAACCATGCAATGTATGTGTTATGTCCAGTATTTTCGCTTTATTTCGCTTTGTTCAAATCCAATATGGCTGCCAAAAATGGCCCCCAAAATGGGTCCCAAAGTGGCTGCAAAAATTGTCAAATTCCATAAAATGGGATACTATCAACCTTAATGTATGAAGAAAAAAATATAATTATAACCATAGTGTGTATGTATTAGGCCATTAGTTACTAATATCCAGTATTTTTGCTTTGTTAACATACTTACAAATCTAAAATTGCCACCAAAATGACTCTACAATTTGTCGGAATTCCATAAAATGGGATAATAACAACCAAAATGTTTGATGAAAGTATAGTTTTAACATTGGGATGTATGTATTAGACCACTAGCAACTTATATCCAGTTCATTTGCATTGTAACAACATACTTTATGAATCAGCTAAAGAAAAACAATTCAGTTGAAACCCAACAGATGTATATTAAAGCTAAACAGAATTTAGAAATTGCTTGGGAAAGCTATACAGATGGTGTGAAAATCAGATCAAGAGAACAATGGTTACAAGAATGTGAAAAGAGTACCAAATACTTCTTAAATCTTGAAGGGAAAAATATTGTAAATAAATCAATTGCTTCTCTTCAAAAAGACGATGGTACTGTCATAACAGATCCAGATCAGTTACTGGAATAACAAGTACTTTATTATAAGAAATTGTATTGTATAGATGAAAAAGTAAACGATGTTGATTTTAAAGACTTTGTTAAAAACGTATATTGTAATACTTTGGATGAAAACGATCAAATGGTATGTGAAGGTGTATTTACTTTAGAGGAATGTTAAAAAGCAATTGACGATATGCAATAACAAAAGTCCGGGTTATGATGGACTGACCACAGAATGTTATAAACACTTTTGGAATGAAGTAGGTGTTTTTGTTATGAACTCATTAAATGAAGGTTATAAAAATGGCCAACTACAATCATAGAAAAAAGGTGTTCGAACACTGACCTTAATTGTCATGCTTATTGGACCATAACAGGCACGCTATTTGAGTCACGTGAAAATCAAAACTTGTTTCTGGTAGCCTGAAGTATCCCCTTACTCATATCCCTCCTCCTTCCCCACCGATCAATGTTGCGAGGCCCTTTGCTGATGGTGGGCAAATTGTGGGATTCAACATTAATCAGGGGGGAAGGGGGAATACTTTACATTACACCTACAAAGTGTTCGAACACTTTTTTCTAACATTGTAGGTCGAAGTCAAAGGAAAGGTATAATAACAAAGGCAAAAACCAACCACGTGATTCACTGTCAAACTGGAGACCAATTACATTAACGAATGTTGATTATAAAATAGCTACGAAGGCTTTGGCAAATAGAATGCAAACAATCATATGCAAGATTATTGATCCTGACCAGACAGGATATATTAAGGGGCGTTTTATAGGTAAAAATGCTAGACTAATTGAAGACGTTTTAAGGTATACACACACAGCAAACATATCTGGAGTTATTATGTTTTTAGATTTTAGTAAAGCATTTGATAGTATTGATAAGCAGTATATGATGGCAACTCTGAAATTATTAAATTTTGGTCATAGCTTCAAATGGGTAGAAACTCTGTATAATGATATAAGTAGATTAATCAATTATTTGGTAAAGACGGGAACATGTTAGATGTAGTAAATTTAAGAAATAAAATGCCACACAATGGTAGCCTTTTAATGGAATATTTTAGCTCTTATCAATGCAATTCCTAAAGATTGGAAATGTGTCAAATTTCCTCATACAGAAGATAAGTGTATTTATTTAAGTTGTACTAATAGAGATGTTAACATCGATAAGACAACAGTAAAAACCTTTAAAAAAGAACTGATGAAAAAAGTGTCTGTGATTCCAATATGCCAACATTTCTGGCAGAGAAAATATCCAAACTTCTCTTTTAATTGGAATAAAATATGGAATAATATTCCATCTACAACAAGATAGGGCAAACCTGATATCACCTAATTGGAAAATCACTAGTAATATCTACCCCACAAAAATCCTTCTGCATAAAATGAAAATAGAAAAAATAATGTATGTGATATATGTAATGAAAAGGATTAGTAGCCTAGGACATGTAACCCAAAAAAGGGGTACCTAGACAAAATTGCAACATAAACCATTTTTGATGTAATTGTTTCAAAATGCTCTTCCGAACATTATATTAAAAATCGATAAAATCTGAAGTTGGGGAAAAAATGCTAATTTGCATAACAATATATTTGTATATTTAGCCATATTAGTCGGGTATATACAGGGGTTACCGTGCAACGCCACCACCCAGGACTCCCCCAAACCAACTTTCTTGACTCTTTTCATGGTCCTAAAACATATTCAGGATGTTAACAAAAACAATTTCGTGTTATTCAAGATGGCGTCCAAAATGGCCGCCATAACTGGTCAAATTTCATAAAATGACATATAATAATCAAAATGCGTGGTGAAAGAAAAGTTTTAATAGTGGGATGTATGTAGTAAACCCCTAAGACAATAATACCCTGTATTTTTGCTTTGTTAACATACCTAAATCCAAGATGGCCACTAAAATGGCCGCCAAAATGATGGTCAAAATTCCATAAAATTGCACAATATCAACCAAAATGTATGATAAAAATATAGTTGTAACAATGGGATGTAAGTATTAGACCACTAGTAACTCATGTCAAGTATGTTTGCTTTGTTTACATACTTAACATAAAAAATGGCTGCCAGAACGGGCATGGGTCCCAAAATGGATGCAAAAATGTCAAATTCCATAAAATGGAATAATATCAACCAAAACGTACGATGAAAGTATAGTTTAAACATTGGGATGTACGTTTCAGACCACTAGTAACTCATATCTAATATTTTCGCTTTGTAATGACATATATACCTTTCAATGGCTGCCAAATTGGCCGTTGTAAAAATACTCTATAAGAGTATTATAATAATAATAATAATAATCAGTATTTATATAGCGCATTTTCCAAAGGGCTGAAAGCGCTGTAATTTTGCAGCACATTCACCAAACAGTATGTTATGAACTGCTAAGCTATTGCTTTTAGATAGGAGACCCACCTCTGTGACAATTTTGATTATGTATGACTTTTCAAAATGGCTGCCAGATGGTTAAGTTGATGTTAAATTTTGTTTTTAAATATTGTAAATACCTATACTAATATGACTATGTAATACTAATACCCCTTAATCTATGGGACAGCATTCGCTCTATTTCTCTGATAAAGCCTAGGGGCTGTATATCTAGTTTAAGTATTTAAAAATATCCAATTGGTTGCAAAAGGTAAAAATAACTGAAAAGCAGTATTAGTTTATTATTAGTGTTACATTAGAAATGACCAAATTATTATTATTATATATATATATATATGTATATCTTTTAATCCGTCAAGTAAACGTATTTGTACATGACACGATGTGATTGAATGAATTTTGACAATGTAATGTTATTAAGATGGCCATCATAATGACAATATAATTAAAATTACCTCAAATGGACAATAAAACTACCTCCAAATGGTCAAAACAATTACCAAGGTGGCAACTACTGATCTTAATATGGTCAGAAATAGCTGATTCGACATCATCCAGTACTATAAACTAAATACCTGTATCTAACTTTCCCAGCAGATCAGTCAGTGATATGTTATGGTGTTAATTATTGACTTGAAAAACCTACCTTAGTAATTGAAATGTCCATCCAATAGGATCAACAAGCAGTTAAATTTGGCCAAACCAGTATTTATGGCCAACCATTTATCGCGAGTTGTATGAATTTATCAATGACCATAATAATCAGAGATATATAGTATCCAATATCCTTTACTTACTGTTATAATATCTGCAATTAACCGGCTATTTCTGACCACATTTTGATCAATTGGTGGCCACCTTGGTAAATATTTTGACCATTTGAAGCGGGAATTTTATTGACCAATTGGAGGTAATTTTAATGGTCATTATGATGGCCATCTTAATAACATTACATTGTAAAAATGGAGTGTATACCATTCAATTATACCTTGTCATATACTTAAAGAGTATGCAAATACGTTTACTGAGTAGATTAAAAGCTATAGATATAATAATTTATTAATAATGTAACACTTAAACAATAAACTAATACTGCTCTTAAGTTATTTTAACCTTTTGCAGCAATCCGGATATTTTATAAATACTCAAACTAGATAAACAGCCCAAGACTTTATCATATATAATAGTGGATGTTGTCCCATTAGATTTGGGGTATTGGTGTTATACAGTATGGTCATTTACAATACAAAACAATTGATTTATATAGGTCATTTAGCATCAACTTCAACCATCTGGAAGCCATTTTGGAAAGTGATACCGAATCAAAATTGTCACAGAGGGGGGGGGGGGGGGGGGGGGGGGGGGGGGGGGGGGGGGGTCTTATACAACTAAAAGCAATAGCTTAGCAGTTAAGAACATAATACTAAATTGTATTTGGGGAATGCGATGCAATAGTATACACTCTTATAGACTATTTTTACATTGACAACGGCCATTATGGCAGGCATTTTGGACTTAAAGTATGTGATTACAAAGCAACAAACCTGGATATGAATTGCTAGTGGTCTAATACATACATTTTGGTTGATATCATCCCATTTTATGGATTTTCACAATATTTAGAGCCATTTTGGGCCCATGTTGACGGCCATTTTGGATTTCAAGTATGTTAACAAAGCCAACATATTAAATATTAGTTTCTAGTGGTCTAACATACATTCCATTGTTAAAACTATACTCTGATCATTCATGTTGGTTGATATATGCCATTTTATGTAATTTTACAATATTTGGCGGCCATCTTGGATTTTGGTATGTTAACAAAGCAAAACTACTGGATATGAGTCTCTAGTTGTCTAATACATACATCCCACTATTACAACTATACTTTCACCACGCATATAGATTGCTATATGTCATTTTATGAAATTTGACCAGTTTTAGCGGCCATTTTGGACGCCATCTTGAATAACACGATTTTTTTTCTCGGTAACATCCTGACTATGTGTTGGACCATGAAAAGAGTCTTGAAAGATGGTTTGGGGGAGTCCTGGGTGGTGGGGGTGCACGGTAACCCCTGTATATACCCGACTGATATGGCTAAATGTACCCATATATTGTTATGCAAATTAGCATTTTTTCCCCAACTTCAGATTTGATCGATTTTTAATATAATGTTTGGAAGGGCATTTTGAAACAATTACAACAAAAACCAATTTTGTCTAGGTCAAACCGTACATGTCCTAGGCTATAGGCTATGTAGAACACTTCTTCTTTTCTGTAAGAAGTTACAACCAATATGGTTAGAAGCAAATGACATTATATCTCTAAAAGTATCAAAACGTGTAATTTTAACACATTTTGATGTACTTTTGGGGTTTCAGCAATGTAAAGAAAAAACACAGAGAGATTTCATAACTAGTATAATTATGATAGCAAAATTGTCAATTAGTAAATTTAGATATGGGAATTATCCCAATATTTTACTTCTTTTCAAATCAGAATTGAGATTCAGAAAATTAATTGACATTTAAGTAGCATATCAATTTACATTGATCAATTGATTGTGAGTAACAATGAGATATGTAACTTGAAATTATATCATATTTAGAAGCTGCATATCATAGAAGATACAAGGAATAGTTAGAATATGTAATAGGTTTGTAATTTAAACTGAACATTTTTGATATGTAGGCCTATGTGATTATGATTGAAAAGAGTGACGATTTTGTAATCATGAAGAATTTGTAACTGATGAAGGAATGGTGATTAATAAACTTAAAAGATAAAAAACAACAAATCCAAGATGGCCACCAAAATGGCCGTTGTAAATGTAAAATTAGTCTACATGAAGTGTATGATAATCCAAAATAGATCATTGTATTACATACTCGTAATATTACATCACATGCATATAGTATGTTCTAAACTGCTTGCTGTTCTATGCTGTTGCTTTTAGGCCCACCTCTGTGACAATTTTGATGTTAAATGTAACACTAACAATAAACTAATACTGTTTTTGAGTTATTGTAACCTTTTGCAGCCATTCCTATTGGCTGTCTCAAGAGGTAATATACCTTGCAGATGAAATGCGTCATCTTAAAGAAGCTGGCCAAAACATAGCAACCTATACCGCAAGGTCTCTAATGAAATCCAACAGAAGGCAAGGAGGGACAAAAACAGTCACATCAGCAAGCTGTGCAGTGAATTGGAAGTCCACGGTGCCCAGAATAACAGCAGAGATCTATTCCGTGGAATAAAGAATCTGACCAATACAACTACAGCCAGACTTGCAGTAAACAAGGATGAGAATGGCAAAGTTCTGATAGAGGGGGAAGAAAAACCAAAGAGCGCTTGAAAAACTACTGCAAAGGGCTTTATGCGTCTCAAGAGGTCACTGGCTTACAAGCAGAAATCGAGTGCAATGAGGAGGAGCCTGATATTCTTCTATCTGAAGTCGAGAATGCCATCAAGAAGCTTAAAACCAACAAAGCACCTGGCATAGTCGATATTCCTGGCGAGCTACTCAAAAACATTGACGAACATGGAGTTTCAATCCTGCTACAGCTCTGCAAAAAGATATGGCACACTCGGATATGGTCAATTCAATTTCCTCGGATCTCTCAACATTCGGGAAGGAGGATGACATACAGAAAGCATGCGTCGCTTGGCTATGGCTAGATCTGACATGACACAGCTCTCAAAAATATGGGCTGCCAGAAGCATCATTATATCAACCAAGGTACGTCTGGTCAAAGAGCTCATGTTCCATATTTCAACCTATGGTTGTGAATCCTGAACACTGACAACTGCAAGCTGCAACAAAATCAATGAATTTGAAATGTGGTGTTGGCGACGGATGCTAAGGATCACCTGGGTCATGCAGAGAACCAATGCAAGTGTGCTTCAGGAAGTTGGTGTGAAGACAAGCCTACTTGATGGGCTGATTAATTCCCAAACTCTGTATTTCGGTCATATTGCCAGACGCCAAGGAAATTGTCTAGAGAAGGTATCATGCAGAGCAAGTTTATAGGTTCACGCGGACCAGGCCTCTGGTTGGGCATCCTACTTCCGTCATTTATAGATTGGCTGCTGACCGACAGAAGTGGCGTGTCATCACCAAAGTCACGAGCTGTCAGCCATGTCGGAAAAACGTACCAACCAAACCAACCATCTTGGATATTTTAAAATACTCAAGATCAGGATGTAAAAGTTACCAGCCTGACTGTAAACTAGCTAAAACAGCTGTGCGTTCAATGTTTGTATTAGGCCTATAATTGATGCTACATGAAGTGTGAATGCAGAATTGATAAACCCTACTCCAAAGCCTAGGTCCTATAACAGGCTAGGCCTATGCCAATAAGAGCAAAGTCTTATTGGGATGGGATAGGCGTATCAACATAAAATAAGACCTACGTCAAAACGGGACTTGAAAAAATGAGCCCATTCGGAATGAGAACCCATATTATATAATGTTGCCAGTACAGACCATTATCCAATTGACGCAGATGGTGAAGTGATGGAGATAATCAAACAGCTCAGCTGCTATAGGATCTTAAATGACAAAATATACCGAAATTAAACCATCAAAATGCAATGAATATCATCAAATTGTGAAATAACTACCACAAGGGAAATGAAAAGCAAACATTTTAATGTTCAAACATTTTAATGATAAAGCACTCTTAATAAAACATATTCCATCGTAGGATCCGAACCACTCACCTCATGATTGTGAAGCCGGATCAAACTATACCGCAATTAAACCTTAATATACATCTGGGCCCCCTAGACCAAAGCAAAAATATCCTAGGTCTAATATTATTAGCCTACTACTAGGCCTAGGCCTATGTCTAGGCTGGGCTAGCTAGGCTAAACTTTAAACAAATTACAATGAAAATTAACAACTGTGAATTAACTTTCCCAAAAGGGAATAGGAAATGAAAAGCAAACATTAAGCTCTCGTTTACGTTATCAATAACTAATAAGCAAAACAGACATGGTATGCCTAGCCTAACTGCAACTACTACGCCTAGCTTAGAGATGAAATGTATACATTTATAATGTATTATTATTTATTGTGTAAAACCATAGCAGCAAACAGACATAGTTATGCAATCAATAAGCTGCCAATGCAATGCAAGGAAATTATAGAACCCATGCATGTACAAGCACATGATACATATGGCCACAACCACACAACCAAGTTTGCCTTCAAATTTTCCCTTTTTTCAGCAAATCAACAAGCCAATCTCCACGTACAATGGGAACTAAACTATTATAAACTAAAATTTGGAGAAAAGGTGGTTGTGAAATCAAATTTTGAATCAAGATTGCAGGGATAAAACCGGCAAGTCTTGATTTTTATACCATACATTAAAAACACCATTAAAAGAAGAACGTTTGAGAGACTGCTGCCCTCATGGTTAGAAAAAAGAAATGCACCCAGCCACAGCAGGACACATTAATAATAATAAATAATAATAATCAGTATTTATATAGCGCCTTTTCCAAATGGCCCAAAGCCATGGTGAATAATCAGAATCAGGTCGCATCAACTAGGGTGCTGCCAATTTCTAGCGCAAACCTATCCGCACTTAGATTGTGACCTCTTTCTAAATCCAGTTAAAGTGTAACAAGTAAACTCCAACTGGCCTTAAGATTCGTCCAATTTTATAATTAATAACTCTTAACCATAATCATAAAATGTGTCTAATGTAGGGATCCAGGTTAAAAATTCATGACAATATCAGTTTTGCGAACATATTTGTTTTACCATGTATTTTATGGTGTGGCTTAAAATGTGTGCTATAATAGTCAATCCAATCGCAATGTACTGTTTTTAAATTAACGCTTCAAGTTTATAAGATAACTTGTATGACCTCTGTTAAATGACAAGAAAATATAGCCTAGTTCAATCACATTAATTTTGGTTAAATATTTTTACCTACGACATGATGAGTAACAATTCAGAAATCCCAGTAACCAATTCGATGTCCATTTCGAGCCTACGTAATGCGCACCATGGCTGACCATTTTAGAGCCATGTACCGGGTATACAATCATCAAAAAAGTAAATTACCAGGTAACATATATGCTCAGTACTCCAAAACTACGCAGAAATATTAAGTTCTAAATTTGTAACGAAATATCTTCTCCTTAATTTGAGATATTACGCGTGAAGATGGACTTAATATTAACAGACATATGTGTCGAAAACCAAAACAAATTCCGGTTTTCATGTTAGCATTTGTTGAATCAAATCATAGATTAAACTGGTATATGTAGCGACAACTCACCAGTTAAAGATGACATTTGTGGATGCTTCAATTGATCAAGCCGCCCATACATAACACCTGCCACAGCATAATGAATGTTGAAAACCCAAGTGCGAAAATGACAGTTGCACTTTGTCGAATTCATTTCGGTGTAGCGTTCTTAATTTTCGAAATTGAAGAGAAAAAATTGATTGTGCAGTTTGATATTTTAATATTGGAATTATTCAATAACCTGGTAAGTTTTTTTCTTGAAAACTTTACATTCATCAAATAAAAGGCTAAGTCAAATGTCTCTTCATTGAGATACGTACGTGGTTCAGGACGCCGATAAACCTCTAGTTCAAACACTTGTGGTATTCCGGAAGATTGTCCAACGTAAGACTCCTTTAGAACGATCCATACACTCATGGTAGGGTAAATATCTACAGGTGGAACAGTTGTTCCCGATCTGCGCATGCGTACTGATGAGCTGTTACCCGGATTGTCTCCAACACCAATAAATAGATTGTGGAATAGAAGATAGATGTATTTAATGTCTATCACAATACCAGAGAGTGTAGTGGTTGATACTAGCCATATGCAGTCAACGGGAGGTAGAGAAGAGGCAGTACCAATTGTGTTGGAGTTGATTGTCCATTTCACGATATCGTCCAATTGAATCATTGAATCTCCGCATGGTGCTATAAATAACAATGAGCTTTTACGTTAGATTTCTATTGGTAAAAGATAGATGAAAATGCATTAAAGCTTACTTCTACGAGCCTGGACTATATTGGAACACTTTAACCTTTCATCTCCTTCCCCGGATTCAATGTTAACACGTGAACGGGACTTTATTTTGCCCATTGAGGTGAGGGAGGAATATTAGGCGAGTGATACTTCAAAATGGTCGTCAAGATGTTTTGTTATAATGACCAAAATTGCACATGTGACCCTTCTACAGGCCCAACCGACCCATATTTAATACCTTGTGAAGTTATCTTAATTTTAGGTAAACATTTGTTCATGAAACAAAATAGAAAAAGGGTTCGGAAAATAAATAAAAACATTTGTTTTCACTTTCGTCGCCTTACCACAGTGAAGCTCATCGTATACATCCAGGCATTCGGCTACACCATTGCAAAGTTTTGTTGTATTGACACAGTCTCCAGATCTACACCTGAAATCATAGTCCTGACACTCACCTGTATGAAATTACATAAAGCTGTGATTTAAAATGATGAATTGATATTTCAAACAATTTCTATTCAAAGCAACTTGTGATGGGTTTCTAAGGAAAAGAATGAATTGTTTTAGGATAAGTCTTTTCGTGCTTGTAATAGTACGCATGGTGGTGCAAAACATTGCTTTGACGACTATCGTATAAGTCTTGAGTACACAGGTTACTAATACGCATGAGCCATTCGTACTGATATTGCAGTGAGCTCTTAGTAAAAAACAGTGGGCCTTAGTAAAGTTAACATTTTCTCACCGCATGCTATTTCATCGGAGAAATCCCAACAATTCGGCAAACCATCGCATATATGATGTCTGTCCACACATTGAAGTCCAGATTCACATGGGTACTGATCTGCAGAGCAGTTGACTGAAAAAACACCAAACATGCTTTGGACATTGATTCTGAGAAGTGTGAAAAGTGTGAGGGATGGTTAAACAAGATTTCTCATGCAGCCCAGCATGCTTTATAGTATCAAATGTTTTTCACGGGATTGATAATGCCAATCCTACACTCATACTAAAGTGATACGGTAGGAGTTTAAACTTCCATGACATAAATTGCCCGCTTAGGAGCGCTATCATTTCGGTCTAGTAAACCTATTGTTATCAATTACTACGAGAGGATTACCTGGCTGTATATTTAAATTCGAGCAGTACTTCTTGCTAACTGCATGGGTGAGTTTCCATTATGTTGCAAATAACATCCAAACGCTCAAGCGTTTAAACTACTCAATGGGCATTGCAATATAGCCGGTTGGTTGCACACGAGAATTATGCCATTTATAGCAACCAGCTTTGATGGAAGGCGAATATTTAGATTTGTTGCCGTTTTTTGGGGCAACAATTTATAGCGCTGCTAAGCGGGCCTTGTAGCGTAATGAATTTACCTCCATCTGTGCTTCATGTTAGAGTTAGGCAAAAACTAAGCCAATATTTATTTTGACCTCAGATCTAGCTTCATTCGAAAAATAGTGAATGGTCTTTGAGGGAAAAAAGTAAGAAAATACGGGATTGAAACCAAATCAAAATACTATTTAGATAATTAAGAAAATCTCATTTAAAGTCTTTATCTCCGAATCATAGAAACCAATAGACGGTAAACCGCTGGTCACATGATGAAAGTTAGGTAGTCTGGTTCGATCACGACACCATCAGTTAGTGTTGATATGTGATGCAGCACAAAAAAGGGGACACAGCCGCAAAGTTCCCCCTTTTGATGTGCTGTATCACATATAATAAGTATCAACCTTAACCTTGGAAACGTAGTAGTGGGGATGGATCGAAGAACTGGAGGGGGAATAAATGGGGGACCAAATCATTTATATCCGCAACCCTGGGAGTTGAACCCGTCACCGGCGAGACAGGCGAGTCAAATTCGCACACATATAATATAATACCCGGTTTTTAGTGCACCGGGGCATAACAATTGTGTGCGGGCTCCTAGAAGAATCCACAATGGTACATGATTGTAATCCTTGTCGACGAGAGGCGGGCTTTCGCTTCTCTTACCTTTCAGCAGCCTTGGTTAGGAAAAAATAGTGGGCATGGGAATAAGTGAAATAAAGCGGAACAGTAATTGGTATTTCGATTGGGTGGGAAGTCTATCAAACCAAACATAAATCTCTAGTAAAGAAAAAGCGACTCTGTTCTCAGGCCCGACTGACCATTGCATTTCGCCTTTCATTTTTTACGTTTGATAATGTTTGAATCTTTTGATATCTTTAAAAAAAAAACCTCAGAAATAAATTAGACCGTCCTCCTTATCCGAGAGGTCTGTTCGACCGAAAACAGTTTTGTTAATCTTCTCATAAGGATAAGTTTGGGAAAGAAATCACCTTTAGTAAATAAAGAGGATTAAATCATGAGTTTGAAGATCTAAATTTACCTGGATCTTCTTCTGAAACAGTCACAGATATGACGTTAAACATGTCTCCGGAGCTAAATATTAATATATTGATACGTGGACCATTCACAGCAATGTACCGATAGATGGCGCTGTTTCCGCGAGAGTCAAAAAGGTTCGAGACGTTGTGATGTCTACTATGATTGGCGGAATACATCATTAGTCTATCATTGTCTGGAGACCGATATTCAATGTGATACTGCGATATGGTTATCAGGATTGATTTTTCGGGATGACTTTGAACTATCCAAAAGCACGAGGGCTTAGTATTTGAATGTCCTAATGTGGGAACGGTCAAATTGTAGGAGAGCTTTCCCCGAATATCGACAAACGAATCTCCGCATAATTCTAGAGAAAACAAACAAGAACAAAAAGAACACGGTTTATCAGAACAGGTACATTTTTAGATCTGGAAAGACCTTTATAATCCCACAATGCATCAAATAGACTACATACTATTATGATTTTATTTCAAAAGGGTGATTTTAAATATTTTAAGGTAGAACCCTTCCCCTACCCTGAGACCTTGACTGCGTACCCCCCCCCATCCCCCTCCACCCCCCCCCCCCCCCCCCCCCTTGGTAAGGTGGTAACCTAAATTATTAAGGTCATATTGAGCGCAAGGGATGTAAACACGAATAGCTAAATGCCCTAGGTCGCTTTCTTTTAATGTTGGTGCCACCGGAGAAAATTGCTGACTTCGGGCAATTTGCTGATCTGGGCCCTATGTCATAAAAGTGCAGATTCATGGACTTCAGAAGAGTGAACACTGTTAAAACCTTGTTACAAAAAATATAAGAGAATCCTTCCTAATTTGAGCTTTGTGAAAAAAGAGTCTAGGACACGAAAGGGGTCCTAGTTTATGAAGATGTAATTATAAATTTAAAGGGGCATTGAGAGATACGTATGAGAGTGCGCCCTCAATTTTCGTGGAAATCGTTGTTGTTTTGCACCAAAGTAATACTTAGGTATCTACTTACTACCATCTCAGTTCGCTGTCAATCATGTGATATATGAAAATTTGATAATTTCGATGTAGAACACATCGAAAATATCAGCAGAATTCGGCACAAATGGCTTCACCAAATGTCTATCTAGCGCCGTCACTTTAACCCTTTTCCCATAAATTATTATGTTTCAGGGTTCCTACGTACATTACCTATTGAAACAATTATTTTCCATATTTTATTTTTCTCACCAATCTCTCCATGCCCCTTTAAACGAGCTCCATAAGAAATTACCTAAGAAGAATAGCTCATCTCAAGAATGATATTAACTTTTATGAAATATGGCCCTGAACCATTGCAGGTCTGAAAATGTGTCCGCAATATTTACAGGTAAAGATAAAATCAGAAGTACAGGTACAGTAACATCAACATATGATTGAATTAATAGCATTCAAAATAAAAGCAAAACTATTCTAAAATGGACCTTTTAACACACTAAAAATATTGAATAATAAAGATAGGTGTTACCGCAGTTGCTTTCGTCGTCACCCATAGGACAGTTAAACTCCGTATCACAGACATGTATTGGGTCCACACATACCACGGAGTGATGGTCACATCTGTAAAGTGTTTCGTCCTGACAGCCAATATCTAATATACAAAGAAAATACTATTTTTTTTGTTATAATACATTTGTTGTGTTTTCACACTATACAAAATAGGTCATTTATATGAATGCGGACATCGTAATGGCCTATGATTTTCAAATCATAACCATCTTTATGAGAAATTACCGCTGATGATGTTGGATTACGTGATGGATTAAGACGGCTTTGATTACAGCAAAAGAAGGACCCATGGTTTGAAATAGGCTGGAACAGGGAGCAAATTACGTTACAAGATATGATGAGCTATTATAAATAACCCCATGTTTAATGCCATCAACGGCAGGATAATTTTTTTTTAGTTTTTTAGTTTTTCCATTCTTTTTATTTTCGGCAGGATAATGCCAATCACGAAAAAACATATAAATTCCAACGCCCACTGAATATCAAATAGTGGTAAACAGGGCCGGTCATCGATCATGTCAACAACAACAAAGCCAACAGTAACTAATAATCAAGCGCCGCTGTTGTAAAATCCAAATGTAGCAAAGACACAATGCAAACCATGATAAGGTTACTCCTATACCAAGTCATCATTTGTAAAAATTAGGATTTGGCACGCTCAAAATGTATTGTTAAATATATACTATTACACAGTTTAGAACATCACCAGTTTGGTAGATAAATACAAAATCGGAATCGTAGTGGTTTGATCTGTCTGCTAGATTTCATTTCAAAATGTGCGTTTTCTATAAACCAAATTTATCATTGGTAATATTGAAAAGTTATATTTCAGTGGATTGCATCAATTGTTAATCATCCGCCAATAGCACTGTCATAGGTGACTCCAGAATAGTTAATACCGCTGTCACTGTCATAAGGGACATAACCATAGCCAATGTTTAACGTATCAAAGTCCTTCTCCAAGTAAAAATCCAAAATGCTGATTGAAATAATTCCCCCGTTAGTGACTGAAATGTGTACTGCACAATCGGCGTTGTTGGGATAGGGGTTCGAATAGTTCGGTGATGTTAGATCAACGAAGTCGCCTGGTGAGAGTTGAACTATATACCTCGATCACACATGTCTGTGGGAAACCAAAATCCTTTAAAGTTAAGGAGGAACGTAACACACACTATGGATTGACATGTACGTCAGCATTAACGAAGGCACTAACTGATGCCATAATATGTTTTGCAAGATCCCTACATACATTACATATATCTATGAAATAACCCTAGAAAGATTATTTACACATATTTTGTGATAAAATAGAACTACAACTGTATGATGAGTATTTTTTATAAAGACTTGCGTAGCCTAACAATCATGTTGACCCAATTGCACCATGAAAGTATCGTAACACATTAAGTAGCCCAGGCTATGTACAGGCCTATTGCAAGTAATTCGGAGGTTTTTTAAATGAATTTCATATTTTCTTAATCAGACATCTCTAAATTAAGAATGCCTCTTTGACAGATTTAATAATGCTCATCATCTGTTCATAAACTACCTGCCTGTGCAACCAATTTAGCTCTTAGTAATCAATTTGCACGTTATTTTAGTGATAAAGTGTCTAACATTCGTTCTGAGCTGTATGCTCCGTGTAATGATGATGAAATGACGTTTTTAACAATGCTCCCAAGTGCAATATTTCTTGTCATAACAGTCATGTTTCTAATAATGCTCCCAAGTGCAATATTTCTTGTCATAACAGTAATAATGTTCTCATGTTTTAGACCGTTTTACTGCAGTCACCGAGGAGGAGGTTAGAATAATCATCTCTAAACTTCCAAACAAAACCAGCCCTCTTGATCCTATCTCCACTTGGTTATTGAAGCAGTGTATCGAGACGTTATTGCCGGTCATCACATCAATTATCAACAACTACTTTAGGATTGGCTCATTTCCTTTTATTCTCCGTCAAGCTGTTGTTTCACCATTGATAACGAAGCCCACTCTCAACCTTGATCTTCTGAAAAACTACCGTCCGGTGTCTAATCTTCCCACTTTAGGTAAAATCATTGAATACCCAGCCGTTTCTAGATTTAAAATCCATCTCCAGGTTAATAACCTCACTGAAACTTACCAGTCTGCCTACAAGACTGCCTATAGCACTGAAACCGCTCTCCTTAGAGTTAAAATGATATATTAAACGAGCTCGACGCAGGTAAAGCAATAATTTTTTGTTCTACTGGATCTTTCCTCTGCGTTCGATGCAATTGATCATCTCATACTTGCTGAGCGTATGCAAAATGAATTTGGTGTTATGGGTTCTGCTAAAGAGTGGTTTTCTAGTTACCTAAGTGATCGTACAAATAGAGTGTGTATTCTTGGCGACCAATCTCATAACCAAACTTTTCATTATGGTGTGCCACAGGGGTCAATTGCAGGTCCACCGATTTGCACAGCATATGCGCAACCCGTCGCTGACATTATCAGACGTTTTAACATAGGCTATCACACTTATGCTGATGATACGCAGTTGTATACGAGTTTTAATCCGAAGTCAGAGGAAGATACAGCTGCTGCTAAGCTTAACATGACCAATTGCTAGGATACGATCATGGATGAGTGCAAACAAATTAAAGCTAAATGATTCTAAAATAGAACTGTTCGTGATTGTTTCACCTAGGCTTGCAAATGCTAAACTCGATCTTCACCTTGATATCGGTGGCTCTGTGATTGCCCCATCAAAGACTGTTAAAAACCTTGGCATCGTTTGAAAGATCATGTTAGCACATTATGTAGAACTATTACTTTTCATTTGAGAAACTTGTGGAGAATCCGTCGTTTTATTGATAAATCTACTTGTGCACATGCAGTGAGATCTTTAATTCTTTCCCGGTTGGACTATGGCAACTCATTGCTCGGCGGTTTGTCTGCGACTGCAAAATCGCGCTGCGCGTCTTGTTTACCATGTCGGCAGACGAACTAGCGCGAAACCATTGCTCCGGGAATTGCATTGGTTGCATTTTCTGCTTTAGGACCAAGAATGTGGAATGACCTACCCAGTTCTGTACGTGCCGCCCCAAATGTGAAACGTTTTAAAAAGCTTTTAAAAACTCATCTGTTCCCTGTTGAATAATTCAGCCTTATTTAAAATTTAAAAAATTACACAATTATTGTATATATATATAGTGTTTTTTTAGTGGTTTTTATCACTTTTTAAATGCATTTCTTTTATATAATGTATACATTGTACAGCGCATTGGTATTTTTTTGGAAATGCGCTATATAAATTCTTATAATAATAATCACCGATCAAAGATACTTTCAGGCGAATTTTTCATTCAATGTCTTCAAATAATAAGAGTAGGATGATACATTTATAAAAACAACATTTTCAAAATACTCTAATGTTTGGGTGTTTTAGACTGCAATAACCTATGTGTCTATTCAATTCAATTCAATTCAATTCAATTTATTATAAAAAAACCATCGTGACCAAAGGCCAAATTGCACATTTTTTACAATATAAAAACATATAATATTATCATCAAAAATACATATAAATACATGATAAAACAGCGATAACATATAAAATACATAATTATGATTGCAAATCCCCACACAAAAATGATTTAAGAATCCAAACACACACATTTACAAGCAAATGAAACAAACATCCTCACACCACAAGTGTACACTCACCCCTCCACACATAACCCCCCTATACCACACAATTCGACAACACGTGTATCCACTAAGCATGCACTCATACACAAACTCACACCCCCACCTACCAAACAACATTGCACATGAAAAGTACTAATAGCCCCCCCCATAAAGACCTAAAAAGTTGCACATTATCAAATAATCACAACATGTAAATGTTAACAGTACATCAAATCTCAATACATGTTGCAAATCTCAATACATATCTGCAGTTACATTCATATTAATACACATTGTACATCATAATGAAGTAAATGTCTATATTATTTCGTAATTTAACATTTATGTATTCCAAAAATGAATTGTCATCTTAATATACAATTCAGCACTAAATCAAATAGACGCACATGCTTCGATTGAAAAGGGGAAATAAAAAAAAACCATGGATGTATTAAAATAATTGTTTTGAAACATTTGGGCATTTCAGTTAGGCCTAAATACCTTACATCTTAATTCAAACAATATTGTCTGTATTATTTATTGAAAACTCTTATCCCCGATCCCGTTCAACCAAAATAAATTGTCATCACTATATTGTAGCATAAAATGAAACAGGCGCACGTGATTCGAATTACACGAGTGAAATTATGAAATGAATGCAATATTTGAGCATTTTAGTTTCTTATAATCACACATCCTTAATTCATAAAAATTGTCCATAAAATGCATTGAAAAATAATGAACATTCATTATCAAAATGTATTCACTTTATTTCAGCAATGAAAGGACAACTTTTGCAGTTGTATGTGTGTGTTTTTTGCTTTCCGAAGTATTGTAATAATTTATATGACTGTTGAATTGACACGATTGAAATATCTTGTGAACAAAGGTACGCCGAACAATGCATCATATGTCCTGATGTAAAAAGTTGTTAGAGTGAAAGTAAAGGCATCTACTTAAAATACCAATACATTTTCATACTTTGGTATGTAATATGAGTCATTGACACGTACAAAATATCGTGTTCATAACAACATATAGAAAACCATTAGAACATGCTCGTATATACAATGGAAATAAAATCTCTGATATGTAAATGGTTTATAATATGTAGTATCGAAGACGTGGCATGTTACAAAGATGCTAGGACAACAAAGGAGCTATATCAACAAGAGAATAATATGCATTAATATTATATTCAATTACAGTCCGAATAAAGTTGCAATACCACACTTATATAAATTGTATACAAGTTATGCCAAAATAAGAAAACCATTGTACCATCCTTCTATACATAGGGAAAACATACATTTGCAATATTTTATCTAAACAACAAATACGTTTATTAAAGGTAATGTTGAAAATTGACACGTTCAAAAATCCAAATGTAGCAAAGACACAATGCAAACCATGAAAAGGTTACTCCTATTATACTTGGCCCGCTCAAAATGTTTTGTTAAATATAATATATACTATTACACAGTTTAGAACATCACCGGTTTGGTAAATAAATTCAAGATCGGACTCGTAGTGGTATGATCTGTCTGCTAGATATCATTTCAAAATGTGTATTTTCTATAAACCAAATTTATCATTGGTACTATTGAAAAGTTATATTTCAGTGGATTGCATCAATTGTTAATCACCCGCAGTAATTCATAGGGGTTATGTAATTATAATAGCCATATATAGGCAGATGTCACGAACCACCGTTATTTGGATAGTCATTGAAGCAAGATATCTCGCCTAGACACATTGAATTACGACCCGTAGAGCCGTCGTGGCCTAGCGGTAAAGGCATTGGCATATTACGCAATAGGTCCCTGGTTCGAATCCGGGACACGATATTTTGCTTCTTGATTGTCTAGGTTTTTCTCTATCTGTTTCATTGTTATGTATTGCTTCATAGAGAGCGTATCAGTTGATCCCCGCATAGAATGCTGTTGGGTTTATCCACTTTTTCATCTATATACATTCTATACAATAATATGCAACTACAAGGCAATATATCTGTTCAGTTTATCTGTTCTGTTATGTGAATTTTATTCCATTCAAACTTGTCCCTTGTTAATATACATTAAAAATTATGTCCACTGAGAGACCGTTGATGTGAATTGCATTTTCTACTTTTGGTTTCTTTATACGTATTTGAAAAAGTCAATAAACAAGTTATTGATTATACCGTATCATTAGTTTGATGATACTGAAGTCAATAGTAACGACTAGCCGCACCTGATGGAACAATGGAATATGATGCTGTCAGCTGGTCATTGCTATTGTTCTCATGTTTAACTTACTTTCCTGTCCACAGTTCGACTTAATTACGCGGGCGTTGCTTCGATCAGTAGCAGCTGCGCGCGCATTCTTGAAAACTCATAAAAATACCGCTAACCAATCAGAGCCGTGAGGTCGAGCTTACACAGTGCGCACCACGGATGACCGTTGCACCGTTTTGGGGGTGAGGCTGAACTCGCGTAATTTACGCGAGTTAAACCTCATGTGACGTGCGTCCATACAAAAGTAAATACTAATTACATATGGCATTTCCTAATAGAGATGACCAAAGGTATGTCTTCACGCCAAGGACCACATACCACAATGGGACGTTCCATCCGGAAGTCGTTTAGTATGAAGGGCATTGGTTTATGTATTTCTAGAGCATTGGGTTGGGGATAAAGGCTCTGTGTGCCACTAAATGCAAAAGAAAAATGGCGGACGTATCTCATCGTCATCTGATTTTTATCGAGAGCATAAACCACTTATACGATTTTGTTTTATTTGTCACATTTGTGAAAGTGACATGTGAATCTATTTTTACCACTGGGCGCCATGAATAATTAGATAAGCCATATAATCTAATGATGGGCATCTTCTGACTAAAATTTCAACAATATTTGCCGGATTACACATACCTATTTGATATATTAATTTATAAGCATCGTACCAGTTTAAGCAAGCATGAGTTAATTTGAACAATTATCCTTTACATCACGAGAGGTAGAATTAATTTGTGAAATGGATTAAGTGGTGTACGGTAATGTACCCACTTTCAATATTAAAAGCAAAATGTAATGTGTGTATATGATAGAAGATGTGCGCTCGTGTACTTTTTTAAAAATATGCCGATGGTATTACATAATAACGGGTGATAATTAAAAGCGAACGGTTGTATCTTCAGGTACGTTAGTACAGTGAACGCTTCATGTATATACGCTAGTATAGTGAAGTGTAATGTGCATTAAAATACACGCCGTTTGTCTGAGTACGCTAGTACATTGAAGTGTGCATTAAAACATACGGCGTTTGTCTGAGTACGCTATTACGGTGAAGTGTGCATTAAATAATAATAATAATAATAAATACAATTTATCAAGCGCCTTATCTTGTAAACAACCGCAAGGCGCCATACAAAAATGTGATATAGAAAACTTAAATTACATTAAAAAAACGACGTTTGTCTGACTACGCTAATACAGTAAAGTGTGCATTAACAATAAACATCGTTTGTCAGAGGACGCTGGTACGGGTAAGTGTGCAATTAAACACAATACGTTTGTCTGAGTACGCTAGTACGGTAACTCGGTAAGTGTGTATTAAAACGCACAGCGCTTGTCTGAGTACGCTAGTACGGGTAAGTGTGCATTAAAACATACGACATTTGTCTGAGTACGCTGGTACGGGTATGTGTGCATTAAGACATACGACGTTGGTCTGAGTACGTTGGTACGGGTAAGTGTGCATTAAAACATACGACGTTGTTCTTAGTACGCTGGTACAGGTAAATGTGCATTAAAACGAACAATAAACATCGTTTGTCGGAGTACGCTGGTACGGGTAAGTGTGCATAAAAACAAGCGACGTTTCTTTGAGTACGCTAGTACGGGTAAGTGTGCATTAAAACAAGCGACGTTGGTCTGAGTACGCTGGTACGGGTAAGTGTGCATTAAAACATACGACGTTTGTCTGAATACGCTGGTACGGGTAAATGTGCATTAAAACATACGACGTTTGTCTGAGTACGCTAGTATGGGTAAGTGTGCATTAAAACATACGACGTTTCTTTGAGTACGCTGGTACGGGTAAGTGTGCATTAAAACAAGCGACGTTGGTCTGAGTACGCTGGTACGGGTAAGTGTGCATTAAAACACACGACGTTTGTCTGAGTACGCTGGTACGGGTAAATGTGCATTAAAACATAAGACGTTTGTCTGAGTATGCTGGTACTGGTAAGTGTGTATTAAAACAAACGACGTGTGTCTGAGTACTCTGGTACCGGTAAGTGTGCATTAAATTAAACGACGTTTGTCTGAGTACGCTAGTGCGGAGTGTGCGCATTAGTTACAACTAAAACTAAACTCGTGTCTAAAGTAAACGCTGTTTATTCTTTTTAAATGACGTACTTAACAACACCCGCTGGTAAACTCTGCGAATCTCATCCGCAGTATGGTATATGTATACAGGTATACAATTAAATGTGTCTCAAATGAGTTACAATATATATTGACCAAATTCCTCAATTGATTGAAATGATATTAAAAGAGACCTGAGGCTCACTCGCCACCCCGCCCATTGACATACTAAATTACAGTAGTTGTCGTTCTTAATATTTGTAACTACATTTTATGAATGATAACATTACAAAGCAAAAGTATAACAATGACTCAAAGTGATTAATGTCATTGTGGAGGGTTATATAGACTTTAAAGAGTTTAAAAGTTACCAAAGTAAGTAATTTTAAGGGAAATAGTTACAAATCATGTTTTATTAAATTAAATTCAATACATTTCCCACGATAAATAAGTCTAAGTCAAGTAAAGTCAATTCCCCCTGAATATTGTGCAGATTAAAAGGATAACGTGATTCAAAATTGCTCAAATGAGAAAAAAAATATGATGTTGGCATATTGAGCTTCATTTAGTAACATTTCATTGTTAGAAATATAAAGTTTCCTGAAACGACTGTAATGGAAACTAATTTGCTAACGGTCAGGGGTTGAGACCTTGGGTGACCTTTTAAGTCCTATTGGCCAATCCGCGCTCGGTTTAATTTTTCGCGCGGTTTGGTGTTGGTCTTGTTTCATATATCCAGTCATTCTGCATTTCGGTTGCAACGGGTCATGTTGCAGTAAAAAAAAAAACCCCATCTCACCCATGTCGTTAAGGTGGCTATCGGCGTCTCAATGTAGGCCAATTTATTAATGTCGTGTTTTGCTATAGCTTCCTGCTAGTGGGTTTTCGTTAATGTAATATTGTAAGAATACAACCACTCGCTCGGTTTTCGTTGAAATAAATCTGGAGAATAAAGGAACCACTCGTGGTAGTGGATTTCGTTGAAATCAAATTATAAAAGAGTAAAACCTCAAGGTATTGATATTCGTTGAAATCAAAAGAAGAAGAAAAAAGGGGAAAAAAAGAAATTCACTCGAGGTGTGGATTTCGTGGAAATAAATCCGTAAAAGAATGAAACCACTCGCGGTAGTGCACATAGATTAGAAGTATAAGTTGTGCCCCCTGCCCTCTATCGCCCTTAAAAAGTGAATGGGAGTTTCCAACATATTGTATTGACCCCAATGTTATATAATCAGTGATAACCACTTGCCAACACTGCTAGCAACCGTATGTTAATGAGTAGCTGACGGAGGTATTGATTTTGATAGATTATGTACATGCTAAACAGTCAGTCGTTAGCACACACAAAAAGCGTTCACTGTGAAATGAAATATGCACGATTTCTTGCGGAAGACACGCACTCCGATTGGATGTGCATACTAATTAGTTTAGGAGCGGCTTATTTCAAACCCTTCTCTTTTTCGTCATGGTATTGTCTAATAGGCTAAAATTTGAACTGTGGTTTAGAAAACCCATGAACTCCAGGTAATAAAAAGGATAATGGATATAACAATATATTTCTCATAATAATAACAGTATTTCCTACCTTTCGATAAACCGGCACAATTACCACATATTATCATCGTGTTTGATAGCAAATTTCTCCCAAAGAAAAAATAACACATTTGAAAAAGGTTATAAGGTTCCCGACATTAACATGTGAAACATCTTGGAAATAATGCAGTAATATACTCTGGAGGTAGACGATTACATCCATGAATGAAAATTTGCGGAGTAAAAATATACGCCATTTTCCAATACACAGACCAAATCGCTTATTGTAACAAAATTTCGTCAGAGAGGATTCGAACCGGCGCGGGGAGAATCCAATAGATTTATAGTCTATAGCCTTAACCGCTCGGCCATGACTACTCATTGAAACGACCGTCGTGTTCAATAGATAATAAGCCAGTGGTGAACTATCGATCAAAAATGAGTTATTTGGGGGAATTTTGGGAACTCATGTTATTTGAAATAAAAATAAAAATAATGATCGAGCATCTACTGTAACAAACAGAATGTAACTACGAGAATCTACGGGATCCTCATAACAGAAAGAGCTCATCTCTCTCATTAGTGATCGCGCTAACGACTGACTGTCATCTAACTAAAAAAAGTGATGTTTTGAAGAACTCAGGATTTGTTTTTGTTTTTTGGGGGGCCTATTTTTGGAAAAGGTACATTGGTACAAAAAAACTCGTAAAAGGTGGGGGGGGGGGGTTAGGACCTATTTTAGTCCAAAACGGTCCGAAAAAATGCTTTGAAAGGGGGATTTTTGAAAAATAGGGGGGGGGGGGGTGGAGGTGGGGCGTTTTCACAAAAAAAGGAACATTAGTACAACAAAAAGTACATTGGTACAAAAAAAAGGTACGTGCCCCCCCCCCCCCCCCCCCCCCCCCCCCCCCCATCCAGCCCCGCCCCACCTGGTTACGGGCCTGGACAACTTGTTTATGAATTAAAGTATAACATTTGTTTCTCAATTCATGTTAAATATAAACACATTACCATGAACTTTGTTATCATAATAAAGGGTTTAACAAAAGAATGTATACCACTTTGTTTATGTCATTTTGAATATGAGTGATTAAATAGTGAATACGGGAAGGATTTACTCTACATATAACCACCGCAATGAACTGTGGATAATATTGTGACGAACGCGAAAAGGAAATTCCCAATGTGCGATCGATTTCGGGTTGTGCCCGTTGGACAAAAGGACCCGTAACTCACCAAGGACATAGTTAGTTGAATTTATTCATCCACAACATTTGTTTAGCACAATCAGGGCATTGACCATCAGCATGACCATATACAATATGTAATTGTGCCCTATGTTACTTTAGTAAGGTCACGTCACGTACCAATGTTCATACACAGAGTGAACAAAGTTTGTGGAGGACAAATAAAACGAACCCGCGAAATTCAACAGACTTATGCATAACGTGTACAGCATAGGCGACTGGTCTCTATACTAGAATTTAAATAACAATCATGTTAAAGATCGGCAATGTGATTAGTGCTTTAATCATGGATCATCCCTTCTGTATCTATTATTCCTATGGTACATGCCATATTATAATGTAGTAAAGAAAGAATGCATGGAAAAGTACATGTACCTATAAGATTACTATGAGACTGTACATTGCTGTACATCCCTTACTAAAGGTCAAATCTAAAGGTATACCTTTTTTTGCTTTTTTAACACATTATTTGGCTGGTAAATACCACATAGTTGATATCAATGGAAAGCTTGAAACACATTTTATCAGCTACCTTGACTTATTCTGTGATTAAAACTACTCTCTTTGAGAAATGCCATCTGCAAGTACGAAGTTTCACGTATTTCGCATGACATCGGTGTTCCCCACCTTACTGACCTTTTAAAAGGTATGCTATCCCCAAAGTATGCCAGCTAGCCGGTAGCCTTAGTCCCACTCTTCAAAGTGTTATGCATTTTATGGACGAAATGTCCGGCATTTTTTCATAAAAAAGCCACCAAGAAATTGTATGTTTTCCCATTGCGTTACACACAAAATTACCCGGATGTGGCAATGAACAGCAACATTATTATCATTTCTCGACTATTGAGGGCAGTGCGTATAAATATACTAAAAACATAAGAACGTAACCTATGTGAGTGGACTTCGTTGAAAGGAACCCGCAAAAAAACAAAACCACTCGCGGTAGTGGATGTCGTTGAAATCAAATTTTAAAAGAATAAAACCACTCGCGGTAGTGGATTCATTGAAACAATCTGTTAAGGAATAAAACCACTCGAGGTAGGTGATTTTGTGGAAATCAAATTATAAAAGGAAAAAACCACTTGTGGTAGTGGTTTTCGTTGAAATCATTACGTAAAGGAATAAAATCACTCATGATAGGGGAAGTGCTGAAGTCATAAATGAGTAAGGCGGTAGTAATTGTGGGGAATTGCTACTTTCGCAATTGGCATTAGGTCTATTACGTATTTTGGATAATTGTCCTTGTGGCGCTGTTGGTTACCTACAGAGCTACGGATTGGCTGGTGTATAAACACAGTATATTTCCGGCGGACAATTATCCGAGTTTATTCACAATATTCCAAAATCCTCATTATAATAAATGGGTGCGACAACTGAAGTATGTATACTGCCCTTCCATGACAAAACAGCATAACTGACATTTTTTGAAAAATTGAGTTATATAGTGTGGGTGACTCAGGACATCAAGTTACACAAGTTGAACAAAAATTAGGGTTTAAAAATGTTCCATTGTCTAGATATTAGCATGTCAATACAGCTTAACTTAATGAATCTAGCAGGAATTCCATGACAAAACAGTATAACTGACACCAAGCACAGTTCATTGATGCGCTGTGCACTGCAGTATGGCTGGAAACAAAGGCATCCAATCATATTATGATAGCTTGTGCTTGAATGCACTCAGGCATCACTGCATTTTGGAGCAAGCAGGATACCTTCTTGACAACAATTTCCACAACAAAACAGCACAACTGCAAGTTAATTATAATGCGAGTTCAATCCAAATGGTCAACACACTTATGTATTTTTAATAAAGAGACATTGGTTTGACTGTTGAGTTATAACAAGTTGGTATTAACATTTAAAGAAACAAAATAGGTTGCATTTTTTTTCTTTTATGAACGTTTGTTTCGATTATTTACTAGAAAAATTCCACGACAAAACAGCATAACTGACATTTTGAACGTAATATCATGTTTTCTCGGGAGAAAAATGTACTACCATGAAACATACTGTAATTACCTATTTTGATAAGTCAACACTGAATACAAACATTAAAACACTTTTAATAGCAAATTAAAATACACGTTTCTTCCTATATCTCAGAAACACTAAAATGTCAGTTATGCTGTTTTGTCGTGGAAGGGCAGTATATTGATCACTGCTTGTTAACAATTATATGAGGATAAGGGGATAATGTGAAAGTAGCTAAAATTAAATGAACATGGATATAAAGAATGTGAAAATCGTGTAAATCTGGTGTATGTTGCGTACGACAAACAAGTGAAAAATCGTGTAAATCGTGTATGTTGCGTTGGGCAACAGAAGTGGAAAATCGTATACCAAATCGTATACCAGTTATTCAGCGAGTTAATAAAATGACCCGTATGTAGCCAAAAATGCTACCAAGACCACTCCACGCTTTCTCGTCTCCTCTCAATCTCTGTACGGTAGCAAATCCAATTGAACTGATTGTATTATGAAGAATGGTGTCATTTGTATTTATTTATTTAATCTTTCTTTACTGAGGGTAAACAGCTTCAGTGTCAAGCACTGCTTTCCAAGCGGGCTCTCATCATACAGAAATATTATAGTATTTACAAAGAAATGTTCAAATATTTAAACATATATACATGAATCAAACATAAATAGCAACATAATATAATTGCATAATTAAAAAGCACTTTGCACATAAATATGTTCGTTAATCTTAGACTTAAATTGATCCCCAGTCATGTTCTTCAGTTCAATTCTGACTGCTGATGGCAGGCTATTCCAGGCATATGCTGCCCTAACGTGAAATATGCGTAAGCCTGAATTGGATCTAAATTTTGGCACAGCCAGTTTTATTACTGGTATGATTTCTTGTAAGATGTGAATGGCTGTTATGAACAAATTTAAATTGGGCAGATATGTATAATTGACTTAATTTCTCAAACATTTAAAAAACAATCAGAGTTAGGTGATTGTGCAATCTTTTATCAAGTTTTACCCATTTAAGTATATCCATCATATCATATGTTGGTATTCTAATATCAGCTGATAAAATTATCCTAGCTAAGTTATTATGTAGTACCTGTAATTTGCTATGAAACTAAGCAGACAAACTTGACCATATATTGTATATGGCAATACTTCCTATCAAAGTAGTTTGCGATTGTGCGATTTGTTGAAATTAAATTTGATACTGTAGATAACACATCTTATTGTTAACAAAACGGCAACTAAACTTAGTTAACAGGAGATGACCAGATATTCGAGTGTTTATAATGGAATAAACATTGAGAGCTCCCTAAAAGTTTGCGTGTCTGCGTGGATTATTCACTAGGACGTTGCCTCGTGAAATAAACTACGCTGCAGATTGGTTATACACACATGCTGAAATATGATTTAATCCCTGAAACTGTCATTCCACTTTCCATTTTTGGTTACGCGATGGAATTTAAAATGAAATGAGGACAATTTTAAGTATCCATAATTATTCATATTTATAATTTCCTAAACTACGAGTAGTTCAAATTAAATTGAATATCTCCCGGGACATTAGTAAATGTGTACTTTTGGTCCCTAATTCTGGATTTTATTAGTTTACACAGTCGGTCCGTACGGACACACGCTTCGGTCCTGAAGCCAGGCCTAAAGCCTATAATATATATAAGCATGGTGGCTAAATGAAATGATAGTATTAAGAAAAAATGGAAGAAAAAGAATGAAGTTAAAAGAGCCATTCCCAACAAAATAAAGTTAATAATTTTGCTGTCAGCCTTCGGACATGAGAAAAGAATAGTCTTGATCTAATCTCATTTGCCACACGGGCTGCGTGTATCGTCCAATACTGGCATACTCAGTATCATTGCAATCTAACACATATAACATCTCCCAGTGTCCAACCCTTTCCACGCGGCAGGCGTTATTGAATGTCATTACCATATTTGGAATCGGCATCAGACATGAATTAAAATAAGTACAAACATTAATAGTATTGGTTCAGTAATTCTTAAGATAGATAGAGGTTTCTGAAAAATATATTTTGTATATATGGTAAAACCAATAGCCGCGTGGAAAGGGTTAAAAATAACTTACCCTCTGCATAGACACCTCCAGTTGTTATGTGTAAAAGCATGATACTGAAAGCTGTCGCACAATATGTTGTACAGGAAAACTCCATGTTTATCATTGGTCACCTAACTCCTGCTTCATCTCCGTCTACTTCAAGAGAGACATGGGTGCAGAGGTTACGTACTGAATATTTAGAAGGCCGTGGAAACCATCCGTCCGGTGAGATAGTATTCCCATCAGTGAAATGATAAGCGATAATGTGGTGTGTAAATCTTTTGCTTGCAGACATTCTCATTGGACAGCAAGCGTTTCGTATCACATGCGTGGCATATAGAGGGCGTGTATCACTCAGGAATTCCGTCAGCGATCAATCTTTGATGTTAGCTGATCATTGGTACCGGGGTAGTATTCTTTATAACACCTTATATATGGGCGGCCAAAGGGGTCAAAATGGTCTAAAATGGAGAAAGGTCTCAGTAAATTAGAGAAAGGTGACTAGAAAATGGAGAAAGGTCTCAGTAATTTAGAGAAAGGTGACTAGAAAATGGAGAAAGGTCTCAGTAATTCAGAGAAAGGTGTCTAGAATGTAAAAAGGTCTCTGTAATTTAGAGAAAGGTGTCTAGAATCGAGAAAGGTCTCTGTAATTTAGAGAACGGTGTCTAGAATGGAGAAAGGTCTCAGTAATTTTGAGGAAGTTGTCTAGAATCGAGAAAGGTCTCAGTAATTTAGAGAAAGGCGTCTAGAATGTAGAAAGGTCTGTGTAAAAGTCTTGGAAAGGTCAAATGTTGAGACCTTTCTCCATTTTCTAGTCACCTTTCTCTAAATTACTTAGACCTTTCTCCATTTTAGACCATTTTGACCCCTTTGGCCGCCCATACTTATAAATATTCAATCACTTATCACTCAGCATCATTGGTTAGTTCGAAGGAATAATTCTAAGTATTTCCTTACAACTTCAGAGTCAGAGTGACATAATTAAACGTGTTCTATTATGTACGCATCAGTATTTTGATACATTTTTTATGGCCGCCGAATTTCGTGTTAATCACGAACGATCAGAGATGACAGACTATCAATTTTCTTTCCCCAGCACCGTTACCATCTCGGGAAATAGTTGTCACATTTCCATTCGAACCACATTATTTCCTGTGTAAATTGAACAATTCCATTGTATACTCGTTACAATTATTGAGACTGTGTCAGACTGTCAGGCCCCGATGAGTTTGTTATCGACCCGGATTTGAAAGAAATATCGAGCCCCATATTGAGCAGCAAATATATTTTTTATTTAGCAGCATGATACCCCTGTCTAAATGTAATGAAGGACAAGCTTTGCGGTATGTAAATTAACATCATTATCCTCTTGTGTTTGCTTAGAATACCCCGGGTTATAAGTGACTACTTATGGTATGGTCTTCGATATTGGGTTATATCAATTTTATCGAAGCTCAACTTTAGAAATATCGAGCCCAAAACGTATTGAGACCCGATTCAAGCTAGATAAATGTGTAGAGCATAAGCGGAGCTATTCCCTAAGAGTGTAGACCAATCTCACTGACGAGGCCGCTGATCATCTCAGCTCAAGCGATTAATATGTGCATGATAACTAAGATCATCACTGTCATCATCGTCGTCGTCGTCATAGTCGTTGTAATCGTCGTCTTCTTCTCTCGTCCTTGCATTCATGCAATGCAATGGCGCCCTCTCGCACCTCACCTGTGGTGTCCTCGTGGGGTGGTGCACTCATGCTATGCAAGGCATCACGCGATTATCAAGTAAGATTGAATAAATGCACTTATCGTGTCTCGTCCCTAGCAATCGTGCCCGCCCTCTCGCACTTGTGTGGCATTCGTGGGCTGGTGCACTTATGCAAAACAGACCATAAAAACTCCAAACATTATGTTCTCACTTCCTTAACACTTTTGGACCGGTGATTTGACATTACGCCGGTAATAAATCTTCTAAGGATGTGTCTATTTCTCACTATGTGGTCCAATTAAAAGACTGCAAAGGACATCACTAATCTTCATAACCCTTAAAATGGACCACATAGTGAGCGGTTGACAAAATCTGAGATAATTTATTACCGGCAAAATTTCAAAGTGTTAAGGGATGGGAACATAATGAAATGCATAATTTCATATTTCAGGCCATCATTAAAATTTGTAAATCCAATCAATGTGGAACTTTGACAGAGTGTATTCCATAATAGAATTTTTACCAGTCTGTGTTCTTTATAAATGTCTGATTTGCATACTGATTGTATGTTGAACTAATCAAAAAGCCATTTCCCCTATCACGTCAATGATTTGTAAGATTTTTCAAAATTATTTCTTCACGTATTGTAGCTGAACATGTTACCTAACATTTGTACTAAGGATATTTTAAATGTTCTCCTTTGTATACCGATTTGACATTTAAAAGAAATACTTACGTTCTTTTTACAAAAAGATAGCACATTTTAAAACGCGTGTATTTGTTAAGTCGGTAAAGGTTGGGTCGTTCGGCTAATTGGCAACTGTTAGCCCCTGACTTCAAAATCCTGGGTACGCCACTAATGAAGATATCAATTGACGTTAGCGATTACCTCGTTCTTGACCATTGCATTTGACATAATCTGCACAAAACGCGCATAACAAAAATATAACATATCTATGTATCCCAGCAGTCATACTACAAATGTTGAATTGAATAAGAAACCATGTACGGGGTCACTAACTTTGGAAAGGGTAAAGTATGTGCCGCCCTGAAGACACCCTTTTCACCCTATTCTGCTCGCTCTTTTAAGCCTACATTTATAGCTCTTAAGACCCCTCTCCCCATGTTATTTATTTTATTTAAAAAATCGTGAACATTTGCATTCCAAAGTCCTAATTTTTAGCAACATTTGCGTTCAAAATTTCAAATTATTTTACTAAACAAATTTGGGAACAAGTCATTTCTTTTTAGACCCTACTTTTTAGAGAAAATCAGTTTTTAATACCCCCTTTTTGTCAAAAATATGACCCTCCGAAGAAAGAAAGAAAATCATAAAGCACAACAGTCAACAAATTGCTGACTGTTGGTTTTTTTGTACTGCGAAATTTGGTGACAGTGTGATTTTTTGTGACCGTGCGAAATTTTGTGACCGTGCTAAATTTGTGACCTTGCGTAATTGTCAAAATCAGGTGATCTCAGTTTGGGAGGCAACTACCGTGGAATAAGTCTGAGCTCAATTGTTGCCGAGCTATACAACAAGATGATACTCAACAGAATCAGACCGGAGCTTGACATCCACTTGAGAGCTAACCAAAATGGCTTTCGAGTTGGACGTACCACGGTTGGCCACATTCTTGCCCTCCGAAGAATTATTGAGGGAATTAGATCAAACAACCTGCCAGCCATCATAACCTTTATAGACTTCAAGAAGGCGTTTGACACAATACATAGGGGACGAATGCTGCAAATTCTGAAGGCCTACTATGGTATACCTGAGCAGCTTACAAATGCGATTGCAGAAATATACAAGGACACCAAGGCAAAGGTTATATCACCTGATGGGGAAACTGAGGAATTTGAAATACTGGCTGTAGTACTACAAGGTGACACCTTGGCTCCATATCTCTTTGTCATTGTTCTCGACTACGCCCTAAGAGAGGCCATAGATGGCAAAGAAGAGGAGCTAGGATCCCGCTTAACAAAAAGAAGCAGTAGACGAATAGGACCAACCAAAGTTACTGACCTTGACTTTGCTGACGACATTGCACTGTTGTCTGAAGAAGTGTCTCAATAAGCGCAATCACTACTTAACAGAGTGGAGACTTCGGTGGGTAAAGTTGAGCTCAAAATGAACGCTGCAAAGACAAAGTACGTGTCCTTCAACAAGAAGCAAGTACCTGTAATCACCACAAACGAAGGTATGCCCCTTGATAAAGTGGAGGACTTCAAGTACCTTGGAGCCTGGATGAACAGTACTGAAAAGGACATCAAAACACGCAAAGCAGCTGCATGGAGAGCTTGTGGCAAACTCAGTCAGTTATGGAAGGCCAAATCACTATCCAGAAAGCTCAAAGAAAGACTATTCATAGCTACTGTAGAATCAGTCCTCCTCTATATGGATGTGAGTCATGGACAGTAACCCCAAAGCTTAGTAAACAGCTGGATGGATGTTACACTAGAATGCTTAGAACTGTGTTCAACATCAACAGGAGACAGCATGTGACAAATAAGGACCTGTACACGGATATGCCCAAAGTCTCGGACAAGATCAGGGAGCGTATCAAGATTTGCAGGACATTGCTTCAGAGGGTCCAATGAGCTGGTCTCCAAAATCATACATTGGGTACCAACGCATGGAGTTAGAAAGTGTGGTAGACCAGCCCTAACCTACATTGACTTACTAAAGCGTGACACAGGATTGCAGGTAGAAGAAATCAAGACAGCTATGTTGGATAGGAAGATTTGGAGAGGCATCGTGGTTCGGGAATATCAACCGCCATAAGTCAAAGTAAGTAAGTCAAGTAATTATGCACATAAGCTAATTTATAGGCCAAATAGGCCTCTAATATTATTAACCATTTTCTTTCCTTTCCTAGTTTTTGTTTCATTTTGTTTGTTTGTTTGGTTTTGCCTTTGATACATGCAATTGAACAAAACAGCAATTACCCCCTATTATAATACAATAATACCTCTACAATATAGAGGGGGTAGCTGCTGTGGATACAAAAGCATACATTTGATTGCTCCTGGTATGTCTTCTTGTAATAAGTCCAATGCAATGTGATCAACCTAATGTATCACCAGTCTGGTACTACCGGACAATAAATACTAAGTATATGTTACTGCTAACAATTGAAATTTGTATTGAATTTACAGCTTAATTTATATTATAAATAGCAACCATTCATGTCAAATTAATGGATAACAGGTAGAACTGTACACTTAATTGTCAGTAAATAACTCTTGAAAACATGAGCTTTGCCACAAAAATCAACTTCATATGTTGCTCAGAACAAAAGTTATAGGGTAAAATCTTTTTTGTGTGTAAATGACGGCCACTTTGAAACCCAAGATGGCGGCCATGCATGTATGTAAGACATCAGAACATAGATACAGTATTTTTGAACTCTCAGGTATTGAAAACATGATTTGCCACCAATTTTGACTTCATAGGTTGCTCAGAACAAAAGTTATATGACAAATTCCATTGGAAATGGCGGCCATTTTGAAATCCAAGATGGCGGCCATTCCGTGGATGGAAAAAATGCTACCAATAGATTTCTGATAGCTGAGGGTATACTCTATCCAATGACACCAAAAAAAGCATCCTTAGCAAAAAGAAATGCACTAGTTTGAAATCCTACATAACAGCCTACACTATTGTTTACAATGTTAACATTGATTTTGACGTCCCATTGAAAAACATGTGACATAATAATCCTAACTTGAGGTCAAAGGTTACTTTAACATCCACATTTGCATGGATGTCCACATTGGTTGTATTCTACATTATGGTATATAACTACGTTCCCTAGCTACTGGCAGCAGAATTTTCGGAAAAGTGTACTTTATGTCCAAGATACTGGTATACCAGGCGTTTAATACTGGGTACATAATCGTTGCCAGGTATCAGTCAATACTGGTACGGTCGATACTGCTGTCGGGAGCTTATAGACAAGACATGAGTTACAACACGCACCGCACTGCGTCACGAGTCGTATGACACGCAAGGCGCTTGACAACACGAGCAACAGGGATAACGCGTGACAGGGAGGAAGATAAACAAAGCAAAGGAACGGACAAGCAGGGCGGGGAGCAGGGTATAAAGCCACCATACCGCGGATGCGGAACTATGAGATTCTTATGAAACATTGATAGAAATACAGGCTGTAACAAAAAGAGTTATACAGTTTTGAAGAAAAAAGAATTAAAATATCTCCCGTAGAATTTAATGGCGTGCGAGTGGAATTTTCTTAGCTTTCGAATAAGCTTTGTTTCATGACAATCGATGGTCGGTAAGCAGAGATATGATCAATTGTCTAAAGAACTCATGAAATCACCTGGGCCACTTTTGGTTTAATCAATGGTAAAACTACCGGGATGAATATGAAGGGAATCGAACCAGGAACATAGTAGTAAAGCGCTCTTGTTAGACAACAATGGTTCATTTCAAGTGGTTAAAAGTATAACAAAGAAGGATAGGTCTTTACCAATATTATTTATTTATTTTATGAATTTATTTATTCAAATTAATTAAAACTATTTGAAAAAGAATTATACTGTTCTCTTTAATGTTCCTTGCATGATACCCTAACCATTTAATTTATACATGATATTGTATGATGTTGTGAAAGTGGCCCAACCCGATTTCTAGACGACTTAGTAGATTAGTCATAAATATTAAACGCAAGTAGTGAAAAAGACGAAATAAAATGATTCTGGTAGCCAAAACGGAATTTAACGCAGAGCGTAAACCATTTTGACATTGCATGATTTTAACATTGGATTAAAAATAAAATTGCGATTGTATAACTCTTTTTGTTACAGTCTGCATTACTACTTGCGTCGGTTATGTGACTATAGGTTCGAGGTTCATATATTAAACAGTGTGGTGTGTAACGTTTATTTAACACAACCGGATTAACAGTACACGGACTTTCTGGTAGAACTCTCGTCCTCCGGCGTAAACAAAATATTTACCGATCATCGCCGTGGACGCCGACCGTATTGTGGAACTCTCACCTTCCGGCGTATAAGAACAGTCACCGATCATCGCCGTGGGACGCGCACGCTGACCAACTGATAAAACTCTCAGGCTACAATTGGCGGAACATCGATAACATCGGAACCGATAAGTGCACTAAACAATAATTTACCCCAGTGATCAGTGGCGCCGCGATCGCGTATAATTGTGTTGCCAATGTCATAATATGTCGTGTCTAGTATATTAAGAGTAATGGACTGTAAAAATGGACGATTTTTTTAAAATGGGGGCCACGGCCATAAATACCATTTAAGGGCTTTTTTCCCCCGTTATGCCTTTTAACCTCACAAATTATTAAAGTTGTAAGCATCTATTTCTAATAGACAAAAAGTATATGAAATATTTTCTTTATACAAGCTGAATAGGTGAATATTTAGATGCGTCAGTGAGTGCATAGACATAAATACGGGATATCAAGATGGGGCATACCATTTTGTTTGAAATAGGGGTGTTTTCAATTTTTTCAAAGTATGCAATTATACCAAATCTGCATATTTTACAACCCACATGGTAGTGCTCCGATTTCAACGTGGACCATGTTATGTTGAGATGAGACATTAGTCTTATGAAAAATATTAATTTGAGTTTGGGGAAAATACTTCCTGAATATGCAGTGTTGCCAGATATTTTCACAACATTTCAAAATTCCTTCCAAAGCGAGTGATTGTTTCTCTGTGTTTAATGAAATGAAACTGAAACTTAAGATTCACAGCGAGATGTTGATTAGAAGAAAATTTGATATTATAATAAATTTGATTATTTTTAATGGTCAGTGTTGCCAGTCATTAACTACACGGGTGTTGCCATACAGCAAGTAAAATATTTACAGATTACGTTATCATCATGAAAACCCCTCATAACCCCAAATGTGTGTCATGTGTACTCATTGTACTCACATATTAATTGTAAATCAATTGGTGTACACCCCCAAAATGCTTATTTGTATTTGGGGAGAGCAAAACAGTGTTGGCAGACATTTACGTATTATCGAAAAAATTCAATATAAATCTACTTAAATCTAAATTTACTAAACATTTTCTACATTTGTTTTTCATATGAAAATCAAATTAAATTAAATTAAGAAGACGTCTCAAAAAATCAGAACACCAAATGGTATACTTTTTCACTGTGTTATTTGGCATTTTGAATTATTGCTCATCGTTTTTAGTGCCACACTTAAAATAACCATCAGTGTTGCCATGTTCAGTTGCTTTATAAGATTTACATGGAGCTGCATAATTTGTATTTTCCTGCCCCTGTAATATTCCATCCCTACATGTTGGCCAGAATAATAAATCAATATTATAATTTCTATGACACGTTTGACTTGCCATAAACATTGGCTACGGGCTGTCTTTTGTGTCATGATTATGATCAGGGATTAGTCTTAGATATGGTTACGCGTTATGAACTCGCCTCCCAGTAGGGTGGTGCTGTTACACTTTTTAGTTTCATGCTGTCATATTTCTTAAATATTTTTAAAACCACAAAAGCTATCTCAACAAATTTGGTATCATTTTAAAGCCCTAATTACAAGTTATCAGCCTGCAAAATGGCATTGGTATATATAATACCGAAGGGGAGATACAGCTGTTTGAAGTTTAGGAACCAGGGGTGGTGCCGGAAGGGGTGCCACCGGAAGGGGTGCCGCCTGTACAAACTCAATGGGGATAATCCCATGTTTTGTTCTTTTTACAATAACTAGTCATCTCCTAATGTTACAAACACCATTCTGGTCCCATTTTAAAGGATATTTAGTAGTATTTAAGTATGAGGTTCAACAGACTTGCCAACTATTTGTAACAACTAATTAATTATGGATAAGGCCATGACCATCAGCTTTCTTCCTATTCGCTACACAGTCAACATGAATAATCAGCCTCAATTTACCGGATTTATAAAAATGAATATAACAGAAAAAGTGTTCAACCTATGATAGCAAAAGTATACATTTTTGGAAAGCTTGTAACTAGAGGAATTCAGAAATGCGGTTTAGATCAGGGATGGGTACATCCTTAACAACAATTTCTGAAAATTCTAAAAATATATAAAATAAAAATTGGAGATATTCACTAGCCGGTAAAATTATCTTAACGACGTAGTAACCTTTGACAATTATATATCATCCGATGGGTAATTTCATGAGGAATTTAAATATGTAAAGTAAATAATGACAGGGGTAGGTTTAAAAAATATATGGATCTCAAAATAAAAAATAAAAACTCTGATATTTTCCCGAGCATTGTGCATCATACCAATTTAGTCCGTACTATAATTTCAATGGCATATTCGGTTTTCTCGTGCAATTTCCCTTCATAAAATATATATTTTTAGTACCTCAGGGGGGTATACAAGCAAATATAAATGTGTAAAGTTAAAATCATGTCTCGAAAGCCAAAATCCGTGTGTAACGCAAAAGGAGGCGAGCTTATAACTCATGACCATATATAGCATTGACCTAACATTACTTCATCTACACTCTTATTCTTGATTAATCAAACTTTCCGTGTCATTACCTTTTGACACATGTTTGTGTTACATTGATCAATTTATTGGTCGTTATGCGTCTGAAATGAGTTGGAAAAATGTGCCACTTTTTTGACACTGAAGTGTGTCAAATGGAACAAATATCCGGGTCGAAATGATCATTTGAATAGTATTCCGATTCAGATTTAACAACTAAAATAATCATTTTGTCAAAAAAGTGACACATTTTTCCGTGTTATTTTGACTAATAAGTTGTAGTTTCCCCGCGGACTAATTTTCTGTGTCAGATTTGACCATTTCCGTGTCAAATTTGACTAATCTAGAATAAGAGTGTAGAGGTGTGTCACTGACGACTTCATGCTCTTCATCATTGATCCATGCATCATCGCCACTACACTGATTATCTTAGTAGGCTAGTCTAACGCATCGCTGTACAGAAGGTAAGACAATTCTTTAAGCTTATATATACAATAACTTATGAATAAAGTTTCCAAATTCTTGCTACGTCTTTATTTCGCCCCTTCGCCAAGCCGGGTTTACTGTTTTCTTGTGAATGTCACATTTATTAGAAAAACGGTTTCATCACAGAACAATCACTTAACTAAATTAAGGAATGTATGGACCATGACCCACATAATGTATGCATACAAATACATATTACTTAAATTTTAGAAGTCAATGTAAATGCCTCCTTTGAATAGTATCTTAAACAGGACCACAAATGTATAAAGCACGAGTCACCGCTTCTTATTGACTTTGCCATTTGAAATCTAGAAAAATAAAAATGTAGTTAGGCCTATACATTTTAGTTGATGTACATAGGGTTCATGCCATAGCCCCGTTACTTTACACAGGGGTAAGCCTATGTGTCAAAGCTGGGATTAGGAATAATAATTGCAGGTATATTGAGGGTGTAGAGTAGGGATTCGGGTTATGGTTACGACAGTGGTTACGGCAGTGGTTAGTCCCATAGTTTACCCATTCTGTTTTTACCTTTGTAACCCACAGATATACACCTAGCAATAAAAGTCCCGGACCAGGTGCTTTGAGGTTAGCTAATTCAAAAAAAGTAATCGGTACCAAAATCTGAGATTAACATTAAATGAGCAAATTTCTTCTCCGCAGATTGATACCTCATTCAACAAAATCGAATGGATACTTATTAAGTTATGGTGGTTTCAATGACCGCGCATAACAACAGCAAAGTTGCACTAGGGATAGGAAATCATTGATTTGTGTGTGATTACGCACTGAAAATGTGTGTGTAAAGATAGCAAAGACTATTATTCTTCACAGCTAGTCACACCCTTTGTCCCGCAAATTGCGGTTGGCTCTACAGACCCATTCATCCAGATACCTATAGGTGGCTTGTTCAGATAGCACAGAGTTATGTATGGGCGGCCATCACTGTCAAAAAGGTCAAAAAACAAACAAAGGTCTCAAAAAACAGACAAAGGTCTCAAAAAACAAGCAAAGGTCTCAAAAAAACAGACAACGGTCTCAAAAAACAAGCAAAGTCTCAAAAACTCGTAAAGGTCTCAAAATCTGGAAAGGTCAAAACTTACAGAGACGTCTCAAATCGCAATAAGGTCAAAAATCACAAGACGGTCTCAAATCGCAATAAGGTCAAAAAACGCAATACGGTCAAAAATCACAGTACGGTCAAAAAACGGAATACGGTCAAAAATCACAATAAGGTCAAAAATCTCGTTACGAGTTTGTGAATGCTACACACGGGAAGGGCGCACACGGGATTATTATAATGAGACGAACCGTGGTTCTGACTATCCTAGGAATAAAATTGTAAAGCGCTTTGAGATGGCTGTATGTAAAAAGCGCTATATAAATGCCGTGTATTATTATTATTATTCGGTGTTTTGGATTCAATCCGCCATCCTTTTATCTGAATGGATAATAAACTAAGAGACATTTGGCCGGCCACGTTACTGAAGATAACACAATATGAATGTCAAAGATTTTTTAAACGAAACGTTTTGACAAACAAAAGGTCGTCAAAGGGAATGCAGCGCTCATTCGGCCTGCTAGCGGGCCTGAGGTGAAAAAAAACTTGATTTAAGGCAAACGATAATTATGTATCTGGTCGAATCCAACGAAAAGTGTACACGTGATGTTCAGGCCTATAATAAAATAATCTATATCTTGACTATTTTATTTTTGTGTTATACGTATCCGCCTCGATGAGACGCTTCGCGCCATATACAATATGACTAACTTCTATGCACAATACGCGGATTTAGGGTTTCCCTAGTGTTGGGCGGTATCATGCTGATGTTGGTACGCCGTACTTCTGGTTTTACGCTAACGTGTGGGATTGCATTGAAATACGCTGATAACCAACTAATAACGCTGATAAAAACAAACAAAACTACGCCATATCCGATAGTTTTAACGAAAAAGAATAATTGTTTTACATTAGTTAACAGTTTACCTCCATATTGTAGGACTTCAAACTCTGCAATAGGCTTGCACCTTGCTAGAAAAAAGACCGACATTTTGCCGTGCCCAATAGCTCTAAATGTGCGTATTAGGCCGTACTAGTCTGGCGTGTTTGCAACCAAGAGTTATTATAGCAACTCCTTGGTTTGACCGTGTTTGCGGTAACTTGTTTAGGCCTAGGATAGGCTGGAGAGCCAATCAATCTGCTTATTTGATTTAAAAGGCCGAAATTCTGAGGAAAGACAGTTTGAAAATGGGGTTTGGACGGTGTTTTAACAGGCAATTTACTCTGCAAATTTATAATATAAGAGCTTATAAGCCTATTGTGGCACAATAATTGTATATGTATAAAAACAACAACTATGTAATTACGGTACAGTGGCGTGCGCAGGATATTGTGAGTGGGAGGGGGGGGGGGGCGCACCTGGCCATAAATCAAATCCCCCG
The DNA here is from genome assembly GCA_035610835.1 of Ophiura sarsii. Classification (NCBI taxonomy): domain Eukaryota; kingdom Metazoa; phylum Echinodermata; class Ophiuroidea; order Amphilepidida; family Ophiuridae; genus Ophiura; species Ophiura sarsii. The sequence continues at coordinate 20,423,506 of CM069454.1, forward strand.
ACTCTGATTCTTCCCCCGACGTACCAACAAAAAATAGTAAAAGGTAGCCCCATTTATTTTTTGCAGTCACCTCACGTAAGTGGTGGTGGGGGGGGGGGGGGGGGGGGGTGGGGGGGGGGGGGGGCTCAGTCCAAAAAAACAGCACAGACAACAACTAATGCCCAATCCTCCGGGTTTAGTAATAAGTTTTCTCTATAACATTTTTCTTTATTGCAGACTGCTGCATACATTTGTCGACTACATGTACAGATTTGCTGACTATTTGACTATTTGGGTCACATCACCCCCACACACACCCCCTAGCGACGGCCCTGCACCCGACTGGCAGTAGTTTCCCCCGACTGGCAGTACTTTTCCCCGCTGCGTTCGACAAGCCACAGAGAAGTTTTGCATCAATCTTTCAGCTTTTGTGAGTAACTTTTCACAAAATTCTGTAGTTTGCGTACAAGTGCATCAATAATTTGTTGTTGTCTTAAAAGTTGATTGAATATAGCCTCCCTATGTCTCAATCTTGTTACTCCTATTAGTGTAGTTGTTTATGTTATTCACGCAAAGACATCCTCTGACAGTTGATTTAAATCGCAATGGGGGTGATTAATGTTTATATAAATAATCAGTAACAGCTTCTCGTGCATTGACTTCATGTTGTATTCGGAGGTAACATGTATATGTAGGCAACATTCAATAATATACACGGTGCATATTGGCCCTAAATGATTTTATTTTACATACAAGCAGTGCGCAGTCATACAATCTGACTGGATATATTATTATATTTATATTTGGAGGGAAACAAATAATATTCCCTTATTAAACGAAAATAGGAGGTGTTAATTTAAATAAAATGCATGGTGTAATCACACTGGTTTTGCCGAGAACATATTTTTTGTTGGAGTTAGAGTGAATGAATGTTATTTATATCCATATTACACGTTGATCGTCTTAAAATGGGTACATTTAGTCATAATATCCATGAAATTTCGGGTTCATAATCAATTTTCTCATATTCCATTTTGTATTCGTAGGTAACCTATATATTAGTTAATGAGCATGGTACAATTCCTGTATTGTTTTTCGCTTTCATTCGCACCTTATACAGGGTGTCCCAAAAGTCTATGCACGACTTTGAAGCTTTGTATTTCACAAAATATAAGTCGTATTGAAAATATGAATACATATTTAGAAAGAGGAGATGTGGGAAATAATGTTGATACCAAACATTGGAGTAACATCTGTTTGTAATGCCACCCTAGAAGTAAAATATGTATTACTGCAAAAATGTAATTTTATACTTCGGAGGAATAAAGTTCATAAATCCATACCTATTGAGATTAACACAAATACGGGTAGAGTTGGTTACACGGAAAGTGATCCGTCAATTGTAATATTCAAAATTTTACATTACAGTGATATCATCATAATAACAAACTATATCACACATAATTTTCGTTTCTATAGTGAAATCTAATTTAAATGTTTTCCATGTATACAGAGACGTGTGCTAATGCAAAAACACAGACACCTAAACAATTGAATAACATAACAGAAAAGTGAACACACACATCACACAGCTGTCAAACATGTTAAAATTTAAACTTAGCGGATTATTTTAATGCTGCTTGAAGGCCTCATCGAAGGTTGCTTTACCCATTTAGAATATGTTCCTGTGTTCAAAAATGTATCCACCAACTTCAGAATGGATATTCTTCCTGGTGCGCGTTTCACTTTGAAATGTTTTTTGAACTTTTGTTGAGTAAGTTGAAGTGAATGTGTTTCAGCGTAGAACCATACAATTTGTATTCGCATATCTATGCTGTAAACTATCTTGAATAAAGACTTTTGCTGAGCAATGTTGTCTACTACGCTTATTTATGTTGTGAGTGACCGAGTTTGGTATTAAATAACATTAATGTTGCAAGGTAAGCAGTGAACTGTGACTAATGCGCAACGTTGCTTTCATACCGTTAATGTATGCGCACCTTTAGCAACAATGTGTTGTACTTGGTATGGGTTGGTCTGGCACACGGCCAATGACTTTCAACCAGTTTTATAATGTTGTGGGTTCACCAATAGAGCTGTGTCTGGTATCAAATTAATTTCCCAAATCTCGTCTATCAAAATATGGTTAAATTTATACCATATAATTTATATTTTATGAGATATGACTCTTCAAAAACGTGCATAGACTTTTGGGACACCCTGTATTATGTAAATATTTAGCAGGAATGTATAAGACGGGAATAATATCGTTTGGTGCGTAATATTGTTTTAAACCAGCTTGTCGATATGATGTATACGTAGTTAACCAACTTCCTCTGGAATTGCAGAGAAGTGACTACTGAGGTACATAATATTGGCCATTATTGTTAGTTGTATTTGAAAATGGAATTCATGTGTCACAAATATAAAATAACTTGCTTCATTTTTGCTCGGGCAGGTTGTGTAATGTCACCGAAACGTATTTTAAGTGAACAAGAAATTTAGTAAAACATTTTCCCTTTTTTTTAAAGGTGGGAGGTAATCAAGGGTAGGCCTAACTGATTTCAGTCTCAAATCAAGAATTGTTCATGAATAATGCTTCCGACATTCATTAATTAGTGTAATTGAACTAAGCAGTGGTTGATTTAAAAGAAAATCACAATGAAAGGCACATGCCCGACAATATCTCTGTCGTGGCAAACCTATTAGATTAGTGTTTTTAAATCAAACAACATTGAATTTTTAAACATAAAATTCCTATTTTGTCTACATCTGAAAAAATATTTCATATTGCTGATTCTATGTCAAACGGAATCTGCCTCCGGTTGAAACTCGATAAAAACTTACTATGTAAGACTTTTAGAATGATACAAATTCCAAACTAGGAAATTATATCTTAATTCTAATCTGACAACTGGATGTCTTGCTGTAAGTTGTATGTGCTTTATTCCGCGCGCTGTGGACTGAAATGCACGACATTTGAATATTCTAGACTTTGAACATGTTCGGCTCATATTAAACTTATATATATAATATAAGGTCTGATATGAAATTATTTCAAAGTATATATTAAATGAATTAAAAAGCGATCTGGCTTTCGTATTTAAAACAGCTATTCAAAATGATAACTGCTAGAAGACTCACTTGCCTCCTTCATTTAGAACAAATTGTGGAAGACAACCGGTTGTTTTATTGCTTAAAACAAATAACCTGACATTCAAGATTATGAATTACAGGCAAATCAAACTGTTTGCTAAAAGAAAACCGCTTGCTTTCTAATTAATGATGGCTCGAGGAAATGTTCAATAGTTGATTCGGTCCAATACTTTGGATTCACACGGAAACTGAAACGTTCATTCTTAACATTCTAAAATGTCCTATAATAAACAAAGAGTAATTCTGTTCTACTAGATATTCATTCTCGTGACAAGAGAGTGATGAAGAACTAACTACACAAAGAATACAACAAGATCCACTAAACTTGTTAAGTAGAGATTACAAGGCTGAATGATCAGAGGTATCTTACTTAAAATGTTTCTATATGCTTAATATTTCATTATGTTTAGTTTTAATGATGAACATGCTTTTTACCAAATGAGATGAGTAAGAATATTATACTAGCGAGTTAATTGATTGTTTAACTATACCTTTACGAAATTTTAACCCAGTACGATATGTATGTTGTCATCATCTTGCCTTGTATCAGATGTTAAATATTACACACTTCTGACTGTTTTGTAGAAGTTAAACGCACATTCTTAATAATTGAAAGTCGAGCAAGAAAGACACTTACAAAATTGGATGATCAGATAGCATAATAAAACATTTTCTGCCGTAATTATCATGTGTAAATTAATTTTAATCAACATTCCTTAACCAAATTAGATGATCAATAATACTAACAGTATAGGCCTAGTGAGTTTATTGATGTGTAGGATGTTTTCTTTTATATCTTAGAAATAGGAACATAGTTTTATATAATTTTAATGTTTATTTGGTTAATCTTGCTTTTTATTCAAATGTTGAATATTACGCAATCTGATTGTTTTGTAAAAGCAGTGCTGAGCGCACATTCTTATATTATCAACTTTTAACGTCAAACAAGACACCTTTTTATTTTGCTGTACGACATTCACCCTCACACGCGATTCAGGGCATAAAAACTACGTCGAGTACAATTTTGCCTCTTAAACATATGTAAAATCAAAGAATCCAACCGTTCTTAGTCAACGAAGTTAAAGTTGAGAACAAATGTGTTACCTACGAATACTTTGATTATTGCAATATTAACCGTGCTTTAAGTCTTAACATGTTTTTCTCTTATAGGAATGCTTAAAATTGTTGCCTGATATTTTGTTCTTAATAAACCTATTCAAAATCACAACTGAGAGTTAGATATTGTATATTTTTTCAACATTAAATTAACATTCTAGTATCTATTTAAAGTAAACTATTGGGGAATATGTCCATAATATTAGGATTTAAACATGTTTTAACATGTTTATTTAAAAACAAATATTGTTAACAACCCTGTATGATCATTTCATCCCCAAAATGCAGCATAAATTAAGTACAACATTAATTTATTACAGTTTTACTTCTCTTATACCTACGTATACATTAACTGTTACCTACGAATACAAAATGTCCACATTCCTCTATGTACTTAAGTTTCTGGCGCATGCTCAAAATTCTAAATTTTCCAAAGAGGGTCATTCCCCCTCTTTGAGGTACATGAAAACAAATGTTCATTAAAATCATATTGGTGAAAGTATACAAAGTGACTCAACCTCATGTTTTAAAGTATTGAGAGCCTGAAAATGCTACCTAACTGTGTGAATCTAAAATGTAAAGCAAGATGAGTACCTGTACAAATATGTCCACTTTCTATCAGCATTAGCATCTTCTGAATACAATACAATCACAAATTTGAATGCAATATGTAAATAGGTGGAATAATCATCACTTAATCAAAATATGGTACTTGTATTTGTAGGTAACATTGAGAAGTGTACCTTCAACTTCATCATTCCGCCACGTGGTCAATTGGAGAGATTAGTGATGGCACTTTTTTTTCCATACAAGCTTGATATGTTGACTTTCAGTGGGGAAAAGGAAAAAGAGATCGAAGCATTTTGAAACTGGACCCTAAAAATCTAGCCGTGTACACTTTTCGTTGGATTCGACCATCTATGTATCTAGTTATGATTGAGCAATAACACGTAGGCCTTTAAAAGTATCCCACTGTACTATAAACATGATAAACATTGTGTCTTTACGAACTTTTGAACTACATGAACTGTCTTGTAAATAAATTCAAACATTTAGCTGCCGACAAATAAAGGGCATTAGAGGACTTAATTAGCCTAATTCTTATAGGTGTAAGTTCATACATGTAATACAATTGTAAAAAAATACAGATCCCAGTTTTTATAAAAACCCTCTAGGGCCTTTATCTACTATTTTTCACTTTGCAGGCAGAAAGTGTCGAACATCCTCTGAGTAATTTAGCAACATTTGAATTACCCCCCCACCCACCCCCATCCCCAACCCCCACTCCCACCCTATCCTATCAAGCAAACAAAAGTTAATCTGCGTACAAGGAACCAAGGGACTTTGACCTAATCGATACTTCTCCCACAATTATAGACTCCCTGTCAGAATTCAGGTGTTAATAATTCACACAGTGGTTTCATCAATTCTTTGTAGCGAGTCGTGCAGGAAATTTCGACTCTTTGCTTTTAGTAGGACATGATATTTGTACGGGTGCCTTAATTAAGCTGGGTTGATAGAGCAATTATTCTCGTCCGATTGAATAATACGTGTTTGGTTGCAAATATTATACACCATTGTGCACTATTTTTGAGTTGAGTGCCCGGGGTTGGGTTGTCTAATGCATCATAAATTGCTAGAATATTTTAGAATGGAGATATTCAAATGTTCCTACGGCTCTTCATGGTAGTGGTAATTTAACAATAAAGAAACAATGCACGAAACAGCCCGTAAAATAACACATACGAAGAGCATATCCAAAACGTCCATTAGAGTTCAAAATTAAGATGTTTGCAGAAATGCGTTGAACTCGTAAAAATGCAACTTTTGCATGTTGTTTGAAGTTCGTATCTCATTGAGTTGCGGAGATATTACAAATTAAGTTTTTGGATATTGTATTTTCCGGGTGGAAAATCGGATGATACTGTTTGTTTGTTTTAAAATAAGTTTGACTTGACTTGACTTATGTCGGGTGATTTTCCCGAACCACGATGCTTCTCCAAATCTTCCTTTCCAACATAGCTGTCTTCTTCTTCTTCTGGCAATCCTGTGTCACGTTTTAGTATGTCAATGTAGGTTAGGGCTGGTCTACCACGGTTTCTTACTCCATGTTTGGGAATCCAGTGTATGAGTTTGGAGACAAGCTAATTGGAGACAGTGACCGGCAAATCTTGCTCTACGTTCTCTCAACTTATCTGAGACTTTTGACATATCACCGTATAGGTTTTCATTTGTCACATGTTGTCTCCAGTTGATTTTGAAAACGGTTCTGAGCATTCTAGTGTAACATCCGTCCCGCTGTTTCTTAAGGATTTTTTTAAAAACAATTGTGAGTGCTGTAATTATTGAACTAATAATCAAATGCATATATAAAAGTATACGTTTTTGGATGGGATTTGGGTCAGAGAATCCATTTTTGGCATCAATTTTGACCAAATTTTTTTTAGGGGGGACAAGCTTGCTGCGCATACTCACATTGTGCGTAAATTACTAAGTTAAACCAAATAAATACATAAAATACAGACAACTAAAATTGCTGGTGGACAATCAAAATTTCCTGCTAGGTTGTCCGCTGGATGTCCGCTTATACATTTTTAGGACACTGCTTGCTTCTGGTTGAAGGACATATACTTCGTCTTTGCAGCGTTCATTTTGAGCCCAACTCTACCCAATGAAGTCTCCACTCTGTTGAGCAATGAACAAAATAAGTTTAGTACACTTTAAGCTTTGATTTGAAATACCAAATGAGGGTAATTTTTTGTTTACGGATAATCTTTCCGGAAACCCAAAATGTAGAATAACTGCAATGTTAGGTCATTTTAATTGAAAATATTCAAAAAGGTATATCAAATAAAGGAATAGAGTTTCTATCTTTTTGGATTTGTAAGTCATTTGAAGAACATATTAACATAAAATGCTGAACTTAGAACCATAGAGGTTACAAAAGTGTTTCAAGAAAGTGGATCAATATGTTTAGTGCAAAACGTAGTATTGAATCCAACCGTTCATAGTATTTTGGAAACAAGAGAGATAATAACAAACCAAAACGCGTTATTTAGTTTCTCATGGGCATACCTAATAACCCTAACCCTAAAAACATGTGGTGGGGATGGATCAACCAATCCAAAATGTTCATATTATAAAAACGTAATTTCTCTAAAGTTACTTTGTGGACTCAGAATGTTTTGCAAATAAACAGTTCATGTAGTGATAGCTCCAAAAATTAATATCCATAGATTTACAGTCTTTGGTAGTAAGAATAGACTGAAGCTAACAATAGGGAGCTTTCGATATTCACGACGGACGATTGCACGACGGTAAAACACAAAACGTTGCCGTCGTCACCACGACGATTGTAAGTCCCTTTACGTGTTGTAGCATTGAGAGAACCAACGAATGACAAAGTTGACGCACGCGCACATGACTTTAAGTGTCATTCAACCGTCCTAGATTCATCCGTCGTGCAAATCGAAAGCTTCCTAATATTCACTTACAGGACTTCATAGTATAATGAGGGTCTAGGCACTTAAGTGTCTTGTGCTCAGTGGCGTAGCCAGGTATATCATATGGATGGGGGGGGGGGGGGGGAGGGGGCGAAAATGAAAGTGATCCGACAATGCAGTGCAGTGGCGTAGCTAATATTTTCATGGGGGGCAAGATTTCTGAAATGTTCGTAAAAGGTTGCCCCATATTTGTTTGAAGTCATTTCACGTTAGTTTGTGGGGTGTTGGGGATGGATGTGGGGGTGGGGGAGGAGTTGGGGTGTGTAGGGAGATCGATGGGGGTGGGGGAGGTCAAACAAATTCGCACGGTCCAAACATTTCGCACGGTCAAAACAAATCGCACAGTCAAAAAAATAGCAAAGTCTGTCAGCAACTAATGACCAATCATCCGGGTTTTCATCAGTTTTCTCTCTAATTGTTTTTCTTTATTTAGCCCACTTTTACCAAAACCACGCGCAAAAAAAAACAGGTATTCAAAAACCAATCTCAACCGACAGTTTCGAGTCTCAACCGACACGACTCTAATATGGGGGCGACCCCTCTTGCTACGCCACTGCTTGCGCTAACGCGTTAGCCAGCCATATACAATTACCCACAAGTGTTACCTAGGGTGGGGTTGGAACACACATTATGACTTTCTTTAGTTGAGCACTTTATTTCACAAAAATCAGTGTCTTTACTTTACCCATTCTATATTTTATAGGGAATAGGATTCTAGTTAGATACACATTTACAACGTATTTTCCAATACAAAGTTACCAGTTTGGCTTCTTTTATGGCAAAACTGGTATTTCCCCATATATCATTCCACTGAAATACATAGTTGGGAATTTCCTTTCCAAAAATCATACACCTATTGGTCTGTCTGTTATTTTTTGTATCATTATGCTCCGTAGAAATTGGGTGTTGGTCTTTTTTATTGTGCTTAATTTATTTTTTCCAGATTTTTGGGACGGCCGATCTGAGTGTTATGCTAGTATACGCTCGTATTTCAGATATACTCAAAGCTGACTTTGTTGTGAACCATACTACTATGAATTGAATGTCGACATATGGTTAGGTTGTGTTGTATATCGTTCAAATTGCTATAACTACAGTCACATCTAATTTCAAATCACTCAATTGTAAAGGTATATTTCCCAATTATGTCGTTATTGGTTTTTTTATCTTTTGTTTTATTGCATATTAATTCTAACATCACATCATATATAAACATATATAATCAACAATGACATGTAACATATTTCACTTCCCTAATTAAATCTCAAGGTTTCTTAATATAAATTCAAAATATAAGACACTTTAGTAAATCGGGATGTTTCCCATATTGGTTTGCTAATAGAAAATTTGGCAACACCCGTGCACGTATTGATGATTGTTTGTTTTATTTTTATAAAAGCATTGATTGTTTTAATCTTTTTTTATTTGAACATACTCTTTTGGAACAGTGGCTCCTGTCTTCACTGATGCGCCCTTAAACATATTAAGGAAGATGTTAATATATATAAAAGATAAAGGTAGAATATATACAAACATTTACATGATAACATAGATCATACAAGGTAAATACCACGTGCGGTTCATATGCACGTTTTAAATACGATTTGCAAAACACATCAACTATTTGAAGTAGGGGTAAATCATCACTTACAGTAAAAACATCATTTGAAAGACCTAGCATAAGACACATTTTTATTGGTAAATTGTCAGATATAAAGATTCTCCAAAAGTTATCTAAATTATGGAGTTATAGTTGATTTTCAAGTTTACGGAATTCATCAACTCTGCTATAATCAAAACAATGAATATGGTCCTTAATATCCTTATCGCATTGTATTGGGCAGGCAGTAAATATTCACATCAGGTTTGCATGAATGAGCGCGGCCGTTTTAATAGTGGTAAGGTATTGGACAGTGCTTTGAGTTCCATCGTTGCACCATAAAAATGTATTAAAATAAATTAGAAATCTTCTAAGCCAGGTTTGCTTTTGAATAATATATAGTCCGTCAAGGATAGCTGAATGTATCCACCTGTAATTAGAATTATTCATGTTATTGAACCCAAACGGCTATTATAGAGATGATCATGAAATATATACCATACCACAATCGACCATTTTCTGTATATACAAACCACTAATTACATCTTAGTTTGTTACAATTAGCAATCATAAATCGCCTATTAAGGATTCGAGTGGCGTCTTTCTGGGGGCTTCAGAATTTATCTTGCCATTTTGTATTGTAATGATATCAACATTATTACTATTATCATCATGTAAGCCAAATAATACATATTTTTGCAATATCTCTATGTCGACATTATATACTGTTGCAAAAGTATTTTTTCAATCTCTTTCGATATTCTATTGATTTTCTTACAGCTATTAGAAATGTTCAATGTAATTCGTTTCACAAATATTAGTAATATATGACTGCACATTACATACATTACACTGCGGTAAAAGACCTGTAAAATTTAATATGAACAGTAATAATGAGAGGTTTACGACATATCCGTGACGAGCGTTGAAAAAAGGGGAAAATAGTGGTTGCCTGAAGAAAACCTAGGCAAAATCTTGTCCTTAAGAAAAATTGACTTGTAGGCCTACTCATTGTGTGCCAATTTTAATTGAAAGAAAACGCAGACATAAATCCGCTGGATGTTTGGATATAGGGCCTACTCCCAAGTTGTGACGGTATTGAAATTAAAATATGTTTAAAGCCACTCCAAATTTCGTTTACCATTTTATATACAGTGCTTATCTACATACCTAGTTGTATGATCATTCACATTATTTTGTTACTACATTTTAATGATTCCATGGTTACACTTAGTTTTTTAATGATATAATGATGTCCAACAATGCAGTCAGAATCTCTAAAATGTTTTAACATCGCTGGAATTTAAGGTCAAAAATTTACTTTTGATCGAAAGACAAACGCCTAATATAAGTGTATCACTCTGCAGTGGGCAATCGCTTATTTTTAACATGGCGCGTATAGTGCCAAGCTGCAATAAGCAACAATAAAGAACCTTTTTGTGCTAGCTATCACGATAGCTAGCTCTTATAGCCTGAATTCAAAATCAATATTCCAAGTACGCGATGACTTCGAGTCACTTGGTTCAGGAAACCGTGACCAAATCGGTATAATTATCGAACGGGTCCAGCCAAATGACACTCTCATACGGGTATATTGGTTGACCGAGAAGTGTGACGCTTGGATGCTATGTGTATTGCATCAGGGTCACTTACAAGCGCCGCCTAATCCATCTATGTCCATGGCTTTGATTGGACGAGAGATGTGTTCAGTTGCAAATATAGAATAGATTAACGCTGTCCATGCGCGCGGTTATGCACACGCAAAATACAATTCACAAAATGTTTCACAAACGTATTTAATTTATTGGCTTTCATCATCATATATTTCGAATCACCATGAGAAATTAATTAACATAAGTACAAGCACGTCTAGTATTAGGTCAGTTATTCTTGAGATAAGACTTTGAAAGTTTAGAAAAGGTTTTTGCAAAATCTTTTTTATATGGCAAAACCAGGGAGGTGTAATAGGTAATATCACTCTGGTAAAACTAGCCGCATAGAAAGTGTCCCTTATGTCTGTTATTTTGTTAGGGACGCACCATTAGATACTCAGGGGGGGGGGGGGGGGGGATGGAAGTTTAAAATAAAAAAAACTTTGCCCACTATCTAGGAAAAAAAAAACTTTGCCCACCAACAAGGAAAAAAAAAAAAAGATGAACCACTGCTGAGTAAAAAAAAAAAAGATGACTCACCCACCTCAATATAAAGAAAAACAGTAAAACCCTAAAAAAAAAAAATATTGCCGCATTTGCAAAAAAAAAAAAAAGAACTTGCCGCCGAAGGCGGCGAAAAAAAAAAAAATCCGCCTACTTCGGTGGAGAAAAAGAAAAAATTCCGCCCGACCCCAACTTCCATGCCCCCCCCCTGAAAATCAAATGGTGCGTCCCTTATTCAACGAAAGCCGTTTAAAAACTATTGTACTTTTTAATTCACTATTGAGCAAATATACCTCTGACAATCTGTGTTGATTTTTACAACACTTATACCAATAAAGCCTATGGAGAGGGTAGGGTGGTTCTAAAATGTTTACTCTCGTGTTTGCCAAAGATGGAGATATCGTTTATAACTGCACAACCAAATCATACTGGGTAGTTAATTTCCATTCTTTGGTAGGCTTAATGAAATAAATACAAAATTGGCGGTCGTTTTATGAGTTTTGAAGTCAATTGTTTGCGACATATGGGCGTAGCCAGGAGGCTTGTCATCCCGGGGGCACGAGAGTGGCGTGGGGTCCAGGGCCCACATTACATAAGGGCCCCGGCCCGGTAGGTCCTGGGACAAAGCCTTTAGGTGATTAGGATTGGTATTGATTCCCCACGACAAGAAACGCCATGAAATTGGAGATAAGTATATATAAAACCCTTTAACTCCCCTGAATTGTTAATTGCACCCCCCCCCCCCCCCCCCCCCCCGAATGACCCTTGGTGGGTTACCTGTAGCTACGCCGCCAATGAATGCACACAACAAGATCAAATGATTGTTTCATTTCTTCCAAATTTCTTTTTAATTCACGAATTGGGCAGAGCTCCAAACTGAGTAATAGCCCAAACCCTAATTGGAGGTGATTCTTGTAAATAATTAATTTTCAGAGTGTTTATAACATTAATGTGAAAGTTTCAGATTAAAAATTCAAACCAAAAAATAAAAAAATACAAATAAAAGTACATCGTTAGTACATTATAAGTACATCTTTAAAGGATGATATCTCAGTTTGGAGTTTTCATAAAGACTATAACTGAAAAATTATATAACTCCGCTTAAAAAAAGAGTACAGCCCAAACCCTAATTGGAGGTGATTCTTGTAAATAATTAATTTTCAGAGTGTTTATAACATTAATGTGAAAGTTTCAGATTAAAAATTCAAACCAAAAAATAAAAAAATAAAAAAATACAAATAAAAGTACATCGTTAGTACATTATAAGTACATCTTTAAAGGATGATATCTCAGTTTGGAGTTTTAATAAAGACTATAACTGAAAAATTATATAACTCCGCTTAAAAAAAGAGTACCATTGTTAAGCGGAAGATCTCTACTACAATAATCAAATACAAGCTCAATGTTGATATCTTGCCTAAATTGTGTCTGATTTTCACATATATACAGTACGGACAACTACTGCAAATTTGTCTTCATATTCATTACTTGATATCATGCCCAAATTTGCCAATACGTTCACTGCCTGCTCTTGTGCCAATACTGATTACCCAATTACATGTCATTATTCTACCAAATGCTTTCCTAAAAAATATCAAAGTCTTTCATTTGTACTAGCACTTCCCCTTTAAAGGGTTTTTATTTAACGTATGCGTTGATTATCACTTTCTACACGGCAGGCATCTGCAAACGACATTCCAAAAGTTTTAAAAAGTTGTACAAACTGTCAGAATTGTTAAATTTCGTCACCATATGAATGGAAACCATATTTTGGAATAAGTACAAACATGCCTAGTATTGGTTCAGTCATCCTTGAGATAGACTTTGTAAATTGAGATAGCGGCGTGGAAAGTGTTAATGTTTGCAAGCCATCGAGCTATGCACTGTGGCTTAGATGCAGACAGGTTAAGCTGTGACTACCTCATTATTCAAGTTACCGCGCTATGTTGAATACAGTGTTTATCCGCACGTGTATTAAGATTTTCTAAATACAATGAACACGCTTTAGTATAGAAGTATGGACAATGGACAATGGACAATGGACAATGATAGATTTCTAAAATTATTGATGCATTTAAAACCTACTAGACACATACTTGAACATATAAGGCCGTGTGTTTTGAACTCGCCACCCTTACCGTTGCATGTCCAGATGTTTACATTTTACACCATCTGAGATTCGAATTAGCATATCGCAATAACTATTTGTTCTACCACATAAAAAGTATATATTTTCTGAACGGTAATCTCACAAGGAATCTAAATATGCTATTGGCATTTAGATAAAACCTAATGGTAATATGTTGTGATTAAGAATGTTCAAAAAGTATCGATTTTTTCATATTTTGATTTAAGCTCAATAATATTTTTATACCTATCCCAATCATAATTTTGCTGTGCATATTTAAGTTCCTCATGCATTTACCCATCAGAACATATTAGTTGTTAATGGTAAACATGTTGAAATATACTATATCGAGAAGTAAATGAGCACAAACGTTTAAATTTCATATTTATTAGAGTTTACGAGTATTTTTTTTTTGGTATGCACTTTATCCTGATTTAAACGGCATTTTTGAATTCCCCTATTTGAGAGCTTTCCAAAAATGTATAATTTTGATATCATCGGTTAAATATTTCTTTTGTTATAGTCATGTATGTAAAACCGATGAATTAGGGCAAGTTCACTGTGTAGCGAATAGGGAAAAAGCCAAAGACAATGCAATCGATTCATGATCACAATTGTTGCACAATAGTTGTCACATTTGTTGAAACAGATCTTATAGCATATAAAATAATCTATTAAATGAGAGCAGAATCATGTTTGTACCATACAGGGATGAGGAGTTATAGTAAATTGAACGTAGAATTGGGAACATTTTCTATATTCCCCATAGAGATTGTACACAACGCCGCCGCCACCGCCGCCGCCGCCACCGCCACCACCCCTGACTTTCACAACATAATCAATCATATCTCGGCCAAACATTTATAGAAATACATGATTTATTAACACAATGTAGCTAAATAACTAGGCTTTCACATGACACCTCAACCATAGCTCTACCACATTTAGTTGTTGAGTTAATAGAGAGAGATGGACGATTCGTCACCAAAAATGCAACGCCACCACCCTTTTTGGGTGGTGAGTTCAAAACACATGGCCATAAACAATGAATTATGATCATAAATTCAAGTGGTTGAGCTGACGAGCTTAGTATGAATATAAGTTACACGATTACATCCACCCGATAGGTATTCCTCATGGGCACGACACAGAGTTTCGAATTGTCTATTGAGTATAATGGTGTCGGATTATGAAATAGCATTAATTCACAGAGTTTCGAATCTATTATTGAGTGTGCAACAAACAAAATACATAATATTTTCTTTAAATACTCAAAATGTTAATAAACTGCTCACAAAAAGTATCGAAACACTTAGAAATGATCCAATATATAACGGCTCGAAAGGGTATGCATTAATCGAAGCAAATATCCAAGTGCATAATTTTGTTCTGCGTATTTTGACACCTCGATCGATGAGATACGATGTTGCAGAGCGGAGTTATTGTCATTTCAATGGTCGTGGGTCCAGTTTCAAAAGTGACAATCACCCTATAGAAAGAGGTTTGCATTACTGTTAAGAATGATCAGATTCGTGATTTTCAATAGGGATGAGTGTCACCTTGGAAACTGGACCCACGATCATTGAAATGACAATAACTCCGCTCCGCAACATCGTATCTCAACGATTGAGCTGTCAAAATACGCAGAACAAAATTATGCACTTGGTTATTTGCTTCGATTAATGCATACCTTTTCGAGCCGTTATATATTGGATCATTTCTAAGTGTTTCGATACTTTTTGTGAGCAGTTTATTTCTTTCTCTGATTTTAATATCATATGAAGGAGATTACAAGTTTCTATGTATTTTAAATCTACTTTACCGTTCAACGTTTTACAAGATCATGAAGATGTGCAATACAATATAATTCATATACAGTCCTCAAAATAAGTAACTGACCAGGTAATTAATATGCTCTCAATTCCAAAAATATAGCTTTAACGTAAAAATATTAAATTATAAAGTTGTAAGGAAATCTCTTTTCTTCAATTTGAGATATTACACGTGAAGATTGAATGAATATTAATTCAGTTATGAGTTCAAAACCACAGCCAAGTCAGTTTTTCATTTTAACATTTTGTTCGTCGACACGCAGCCTCGGACTAGCAACAGGCAGATTATTGATTAACTGGTAGCGATAACTCACGGGTTGATAGTTAGATGAGGATTGGGGATGCTTCAATTGATCAATGCAGCCCATACACATACCTGTCACACGGTCCTGCGTGTTCAAAACCTAAGTGTTAAAATGAGAAACTGACTTGGCTTTGGTTTTGGACTCATAACTGATTTAATATTCATTCAATATTCACGTGTAATATCTCAAATTGAAGCAAAGCGATTTCCTGACAACTTTATAATTTAATATTTGTACGTAGGAGCTACAGTTTTGGAATTATGAGTATATTTATTTGTCAGTTACTTATTTTGAGGACTGTACACTGCATTTTGTGATGCATCAGGCTTCGGGCTTATCTAACACTGTCATTGACATGGTGGAGGTGCTCAGATTATTTTCAGAACGTCGCTGTAAGCGATTCGATATGTAATTGGTCAGGGTGTATAAGAACGGGTTAATGCAGGCATTTAGAGGTATAGTAAATGTAGCTATCCAGGCATAAGCAATAGGATTGATTGTCACTACACCGGACTGTACAAGGATTGACAACACAACAACGACCATCCAACAACAAAAATCCGATATGACAATCCCGGCCATTTTAAATGCCATTCGGACTTCATCGTCTGAATTTATAGTACGCCCAGCACTACTTGCAATTCGCTTCGCGGTTACGAATATAGAAACGTAACAAAATGCCACTATCAAAAAGCAAAGTAAATTTAAACCTGCAAATATTGCAATGGCAAAATACATGGTTGATTCACTTCCCACATACACAGATTTTACGACTCTACCAACTTCGGCGCCGGTTTCAAAAAAGCTTGTGTTGAGGTTAAATAAATCTATTTCCGTAATGTACGAGCTGTGTCGAGATATCGGGAGTCCTACACACACTTCTGAGTTGTCATAAAGCTTGGGTGCAAATAAAGGTAACAGTGCCGAAAAGACAGCTAGCAGCAAAGCTATGACCCACAAAATTGTAATAAATACATTTGCGGATTTTCTCCGTAATCTATAGTCACTAAATGGATAGTTGATACCTTGAAATCTATCAATACTTATCATAGTTATGAAGAACACTGATGCTTCACTCGATAGTAAAGACAGTGCTCCAGCTATTTTACAGAGGTTACTTCCCCGCCAAGTTTCGGAATTAGAGGGAAAATATTCCGTAAATCGCATGTCTACGGAAATGAGAATCACCATGTAAATGCCCATGAGTAAATCAGACAGCGATAAGTTTGCAATCAATACAAATTGTACGGTACGTTTTTCATTGCTTCTACATCTCGTGTAAATTACAAACATATTACCAACTATCGTAGCAATACCTAATACCCATATAAGTGCGCGTAAATACGAGTATGGCAATAATCTTTTACAAGTAAGGAAAGCAGACGCCGGAGCCTTATACGTACACCTCGCAAACCTAACAAAACAGCATGTAGCATAGTTATCTACATACACTACGGCAAACGCATCTAATCTATCAAATAATTCCGTGCTTATCCACTTAAGAGAATTTCCAGTCAGATCAAGTGTAATAAGACTGTCTAAATCTTTGAACAATTGTGAGTCTACTCTATCTAAGTTGTTGCCGGATATATTCAGAATCTTTAGTGAATGCAGATCTCGGAAAACGTCAGGTGTAATAAAAGTTGATAAATAATTATGTGCCAGAGAAATTACTTCGAGGTTACTTAGATTATGAAATAGGTCGGAATGCAAGGTGTGTAAACGGTTATAATCAAGAAAAAGAAATCGGATGCTAAACATTTCCTGAAAAATATCGGAGTGCAATTCAGTAATGTTATTATGAGACAGATGAAGTTCTTCTACGTAGTTGAGCCCTTTAAATACTTCATTTTCAAGATCCATTAGTTCATTATCAGACAAAGATAACTGAGTAATGCTTGTCAATCCTTGAAAAATATTTACCGCTATATTATGTAATCTGTTGTGATCCAGCTCTAGTTCCTGGATAGCAGATAACCCTTGAAATACATATGATGAAATGTATTGTATCAAGTTGCTATCTAGATCTAATTCTTTCAGATTACTTAGTCCATCAAAGATCCCCGATGATAGACTCAAAATCTTATTATGATCGACGTCCAGCGAATTCAAATTTGTAAGCCCCCGAAAAACACCTGTTGGTAACTCTTCGATGATGTTCCAATCTAGTTTTAACTCATCTAAACCGACTAGTCCGTCAAAAACACCTGGCTCCAAGGTACTTATCTCGTTGTTGCGTAAATCTAGAAGAAGTAACTGCGTCAAATTGACAAATGCCCCTTGCTCTATGGTAGCGATGCTATTATAACGAAGATCTAGCTCATTCAACGAGATCAATCCCTCGAATGTACCGAAAATGATCTCACTGAGTTCGTTGTTTCTTAGATACAAGTACTGAAGAAAAGTGAGCCCTTCAAATGTACCTGGAAGTATTGTCTCTATGCTGTTATTATTTATATCTAAATATATTATGTCGTGTGCAGTTGATAACCCAGCGAACGCGAACGGCTCCATACCATCCAATGAGCTATTAGCCAGGTACAATTTCGTCATGACAAGTGGGTAGAGTATCTGAATTCTTTCTATATCTACATCAGCGCATCGTGTGACTAGCGTGCTGTTGTGTCCAAGAATACAAGAACATTCAAACGGACACTGGATATCGCAACTTGTGGCATCATACAACGTTGACAGCTCTTTCTCATAGAAATTCCAGTGTGAAATGTTGTGTGTCCGGCACACAAAAATGGTTGACGAACTAGAGACACGGGGGATGTCATTCATAACAAATATCAGTACAACAAAAACAAAATATACCTGATAAATAATGTAACTGTCTCTGCTATCAAGAAACATGATGAGAACGGTTCGTCAAAGTCTCAAAGATTAAATTGTAGTTGTGTAGTGTTTCTACTTGCTAGTATGAGGTAGTGCGTTTCGTACGCGAATCACTGAAACCGTTTCCTGTCATGTAAGTAACCGGTGTATTCTTTTGATATACCAGTAAATGTTTACCATTTCAATACATACATAATGGTACTTCGTATAAAGTATAACGACATTCGCACCGTTTCGTTAATATCGACGATACCGATTGGTGTACTTAGAGGCGGTGACACCGGGAACCGGGAATGTACCATTATAATTCGAGGGAGAAATTATTCTTAGATAGTCCCGAATAGTTCTATGCTTGGTGAGAATAATAGTCAGCAATAATGATAATCACAGAAATGACCTGTATAGGTCAGCATCTAAGTCAATCAAAATGGTGATTCAAGTATGCTTGACTCGATTAAGAATTTTCAAAAGAAAAATATAATGTAAAAATAATAGCTCTTAAATATTGTTCAGGGAAAAAGATATACTTAAAACCAATCATAATTGCCAGTGTTTCTTTTTTAGTGTAAGATGAACTATATGCGGATGACGCGTTGCTACGTAACAGGTGTTTTCCCAACTCGGTATCCGTCTGGGACTCGGTCGATAGGTCTGAACAAACAAAAGTGATCAGTAAATGCTTATGCGATGGAACTATTGAGGTTCCGTGTGCAAGTCTGAGTAACACCTGTGACGTATAGTAGTAACCTGCCAGTATGATGCAAATTATACAAGCTTAGAAACTCTTTATTTTGTTTCCAGGGCAATAGTAAAGGGTAATTCTGTTTGTATTTTTTTTAACAATATCCTCCATTGAATAAATTATGCATGAATCACCATTTTGGTTGACCTTTAATATAATAAACTAGTTCAACAATTGCCGTGGGAGCTAGTACACTGTCGTGCCTCAGGGGGATTCTCTTTAAGGTAATTGCATTTATTACCTAAGAAAAAGGCGAGTAGAGAGGCGGTATGAACAAAAACATCAATTAGATTGTGTTTAGGTCAGTTCGATACGATGCCTGGTTCAGGAAGCCTTTCTTTTAGGGAAGTATTACCCATAATCCCTTGCTAATGCATATTTATACAATGTACTCGTAGTAATGGTGTCATTTTCTCGGGGGGGGGGGGTCCCAAATATCCGGGGAGAATAATCTCAGACAGAAAATAGGGGGTCATGAAATTAATATGGGGAGTTAAGGGAGCAATATCTTTGTAATAGATATAAGTATCTTTGTACATACATGTAAGGGAGGAAGTTGGATTTTTTGGGGAAAAGGTTATATTTTATATATGTGCCAGTGTTGTCAGATGTACTGGAACACTGACTGTGTATCGGTGTCGAGCGATACTGGGTATTCCAGTATCAGACGACACTAGTACACGTCCATAATATGGGACCTAATGTACACTTTTCCCCATTTTCCCCTCAAAAATGATAGCACTGCATCTTAGTGATCACACAAAACAGACTGAACCGTGTAACCTTGGCGTAGTAATTACGCATCAGTATTTAATTACTGTATGAAGTGTTATTGCAGGTACATACCTGCATAGAAAAGTGATATGTGTATCATGCACATACATGTACATTAAAATATAGAATGCAGACTCAGTACTGTGTAATGTAGTATTTTGAATGATTTGATTTTATGTGAGAATTATATGATTTATGTAATTGTTGAAAAGATTATGAAAACATGTAATATGTGAAAATATTGGAAATGTATGAAAATAATAATTATGTTAGCATATTTAGAAGAGAGGACATTAATCACAAAAGATTAAAAATAGAGTTTTAATATTTCAATTTTTATTTTATTTGTATCTGTTTGGTTCTCTGTATTTTGACATTACAATGATACATAATAAGTCAGTCTGTAATGGATGTAATAATAGACTGCATCTCTTTCAACTTGCTTTATGAATACAAGCGAATGGACATTCACTAATGATGATTTGTTAATACGAGGGGGTATCATAAAGTTTTAGAAATCACCCAGAAGTGAAGGAGCCAGAAACTTTATTTTGATACGTAATCCTTCAGACATCTTTAAATAGTCCCTGTACAAAGTTACACATTTCTCCAACTATTTATTACCTGTCCACAGACCGCCATTGTAGAGATCCTCAGATAGACTGCCATTGATTGATTCTCAGATTGCCTCAGATTGTGTTATTCCCAAAACAGCAATAAATAGTTTAAAGTGTTGACAAAAAGGGTCAAAGGTCATGTAGGGGTCATTAGAGGTCAATCTGTGCACACCCCATGTTACCCATAAGTTTATTGTCACCAAGCTTGTTTGTAATGACCTTTGACTCCTTTCTGTCAACACTTTAAACTATTTATTGCTGTTTTGGGAATAACACAATCTGAGGCAATCTGAAAATCAATCAATGGCAGTCTATCTGAGGATCTCTACAATGGCGGTCTGTGGACAGGTAATAAATAGTTGGAGAAATGTGTAACTTTGCACAGGGACTACTGTATTTAAAGATGTCTGAAGGATTACGTATCAAAATAAAGTTTCTGGCTCCTTCACTTCTGGGTGATTTCTAAAACTTTATGATACCCCCTCGTATACGTGATGATTGGTAGATCAATTAGGCTTAATTCGTTACCTTGATGATCAATTGACTGGTTCTTCGTTTAGCCAGTCAATTAAAAGAAAAATGCAATTAGGAATCTACTAATGGATTTCGATGGATTTTTAACGGTAAGATTTAAAGGTATTTCAACTTAAAAGTTGTAAATCCTCCTGTTTCTACTCGCGAAAAGTTACTGCTAAGTTTATCGATCCTAGTCGATGGGCAACGACATTTGACCTTTTGTTATACCAAACAATGCCACCCCACCTGAAAAAGATTGCCTCACAATGCGTATAATCCAGCGTGACACGGGTCACAGAACATAACGTTAAGATTAATCGGGTGGCTGTTTCTGCTGGGAAAGTTACCGTTAATTACCGGTAACAAACCTTGGTTCTTGCGGTTACAAAACTAACCGTTAATTAACGGTATCTGGCTGTTTCTACTATAGGTTTTCCCATTCATTTTAAAACATTTTTTATAATAATTAGTCATAGCAGCTTACAAATTAGTCCTAAATAATATTGACGTGCATTTGTAAATTTCAATTTAGTCTTAGCTATATTCACTTTAGTCTTAGTAATAATCGCTTTAGTCTGATCATTATTCACTTTAACCACCTTATCACTGTTTTTCATCACGCTAGTTTGATTTGGTCCAACCAACCGTTCGATGGACAATTGTGAAAAGCAATTTGGTCTTTTGTAGTACAAGTTGGATCTGTTTTCAATGCATTTCATTATTGCGCTATCTAAGGCCTACACATTCTAAATGATGTTGAAATGCTTAGTGTTATATAGTCCTGTTTGTCGTTCGGACGTTCAACTCTCTCTATATATTTTTTTGGTTCACGTCCGGAGCGTTTTCATGATCTGAAGAGGGAGTGGCACCTGATTTGATAGATATATGATATAAAATTATAATGTTCTTCTTTTCACTTTAATTGTAAATGTCACTGCATATGTTTTCAATATTGTCTTCATAAGTCTTTATCTATCTATAATTTTTTTAATTTTTATATACATCCCTTTTTCTTTTATAATGAAAGTCACAATATAGTGATTGGGGCATAGTCTTCTGTTTTCAGAGAATAGTTCTCACATATTCAAATCATATCAAAGTTTGACTATTTACAGAAAGCTTTTTAAAACAAAGCATTTCATTTTATCATCAAGATGGATTTGCTTAATAAAATAATTAACTTGTTTGAAATAAGACCAAATTGATTTTTATAAGCAGCCACAGCGGGACAGGTGAGACTAAATGCAATGATTCACGACGATTCACAGTGCTCAATCGACCAAACACTTTTGAAAAACGTTTAAAGCGAATAAAGCTAAGACTAATGTGAACATAGCTAAGACTAAATTGAAGTTGAGAAATGCACGACAAAAATATTGAGGACTAATTTGGAAGCTGCTACGACTAATTTGTATAAAAAATGTTTTAAAATGAACTGGAAAACCTATACTAGGCAAACTTACCGGTAATTAACGTTAAGTTCCCCGGTAGAAACACGCTCATTTGAGCGTGTTTCTGCTAAGAATCGCCTTTCTGTTTATATTGGGTTTATTGCCGATTATTGCCGATTATTGCCGGTTCCAAACATGCCAAGTGGTTTGTGAATGTTTTTGGGATTACTAAAAATACCGATTATTGCCGGGTTCTGCCTGTTTCTACTGGGCAAACTTAGCGTTTATTAGCGGTTTCTTCCCCAGCAGAAACACGCTCATGGTTACTGGTCCAAGCCTTGCCCCTACATCTTCTCTGAATTATTATACTGCCATAGGCTTTGTGTTATGATTAATGTGATCAGTGGTTCGTAAAAAGGTTAGCGTGAGGTAATTGAGCTGGCAACGGTCTCTCACGCCTACGTCTCAAGCTAATCTCGTACACCTTAAAGGGACATTAAGTGGTGTTGAAAATTTTAAATGTTTAAAAATTTACTTCAGAATTCAAGATGAACATTAAAAATTGCCATTATTGTTGTTTCTACTAACAAAAACACAGCAAAACTTGATTAAAACAATATCATCGCTATTTATTGAAAAACGCCCTCTATGCAAATATGGTTCGCGTTATGTATCACGCGTACTGCAGGGGGATACTGTCGGACGTAAAATGCTCGTCGCGGCTGTACGAGCATTTTTGAATCGACGTTTTCTTGTACAAAGAGGGCAGATTTTTCTTAATCCTTATAGGTGTAAGTTCATACTTGTAATACAATTATAAAAATATAGTAATCCCAGTTTTTATCATAATTGAGGGCGCAGCCTCCA
Organism: Ophiura sarsii; assembly: GCA_035610835.1. Taxonomy (NCBI): domain Eukaryota; kingdom Metazoa; phylum Echinodermata; class Ophiuroidea; order Amphilepidida; family Ophiuridae; genus Ophiura; species Ophiura sarsii. Next base: position 20,447,026 of record CM069454.1, read on the forward strand.
ACACATCACTTAGTGTCCCTTTAAGTCTCTATTGTTGCTTTGTCAGGTGTGGCCTTTGTGTACAAGAGCCAGAGTTAATCTCGGGTGAAGATTGAGGGATGATATGGAATAAAGCTTATTCCCTGAGTGAAGTATGTCACGCAAGACTGGTTTCATGACAGCTGACATAAAACTAACCCTTTTTTAAACAGCATAATGTCATAAAGGAAAATCCATATAAACTGCTCACAAAAATTATCGAAACACTTAGAAATGATCCAATATATAACGGCTCGAAAGGGTATGCAATAATCGAAGCAAATAACCAAGTGCATAATTTTGTTCTGCGTATTTTGACACCTCGATCGATGAGATACGATGTTGCGGAGCGGAGTTATTGTCATTTCAATGGTCGTGGGTCCAGTTTCAAAAGTGACAATCACCCTATAGAAAGAGGTTTGCATTACTGTTTAGAATGATCAGATTCGTGATTTTCAATAGGGATGAGTGTCACCTTGGAAACTGGACCCACGATCATTGAAATGACAATAACTCCGCTCCGCAACATCGTATCTCAACGATTGAGGTGTCAAAATACGCAGAACAAAATTATGCACTTGGTAATTTGCTTCGATTAATGCATACCTTTTCGAGCCGTTATATATTGGAGCATTTCTAAGTGTTTCGATACTTTTTGTGAGCAGTTTATAAAGAATGCTCCCTTAGTACCTTTATTGGCCTTTAGGCCTATTCCGTCCAGATTTCCTATATTATATAATCACAATAAAGTTTAAGCAGATTATCCCTATGACATCATGAAAGTATCGAATATTTGAAAAATTGCGATATAGTTGTTGATAAGTTGACAGGCCATGTGGAGCTAGCTCTTGCTAGATGGACATCCTGACCTTGCCAATTTTCTTTTCTCGAAATTGAACGTTCGATTTGACAAAATCTGAAATAGCACTAGATTTATAACAAATTGAAGTTCAAAGTTTGAATTTATTAACCCAAGAAATCGCAACAATCGGGCTTTGGGCTCATAGTTCAATCCACCCAATAATTGGCAGACCGAACTCCCACTGACCACATACCGGGTGACCTTTAGCCATGGTTTAGCCAAAAGACAATCTACTCTCTTGCCACGGTATTGCCCTCAGCCCTCTTAGAAGCTACAGTTGGGCTATTTGTTAAAACTAAAATCTGCTCTATGGACACTATGTTGTGAGGTTTGTTTTCGAAATTTGAACTTTGAAATAGCACTAGTTTGTATTACACAAATTGAAGTTAAAAGTTCGAATTTCTTAACACAAAAACTTTCAAAAGTATCACTTTGGGCTTCTAGTTCCACTCAGAACATTATCCAATTTTAATTGAATTTAACAAAAGGAGTGTATGAGTAAAATTTTCTTTTATAGTTACTATTAGCTAACTTCGTTAATATCCAATGCATTTAATAATAACAATAATAATAATAATCAATTTATCAGTCTATCTAGGCAGCCTATTCCGAGGCGCTGTAGCCTATTATTATTACGCTGCCGTTAGGAAATCGTCACAATTGTTTCGCTTCACTTATGTAGCAACTGGCTAGTGCTGAACCATATCAGCACTTGGATTGTAATATCACCCTTAACAGCTACCCAATCTCGCTTGGGTGAACTAGGCAATTGAGACTAAGTATATTTCCCAAGGACAGGCGCGGATACAAGGGGGCGACGCCCCCCCCCCCCCCCTCCACCAAAAAAAAAATGGGGGAAAAGGTGGAAAAAGGGAAAGAGAGAGGAAAAGGGGACAAACGAAAAAAAAGAAAAGGGTAGGGGCTACGAAAAGGCGGGCGGGGAGGCATGCGAGGGACATAAGAACGTTTGGAGTTTATTGGACGTCGGTCGGGATACATACGCGTACGTACGCTGACGAGAAATCTGATATTTTGGAGGTAACTAGTATAACTTCTTTCTGGCATAGGCCTATATAAAAAGCCAATATTGATCGGAAATAAAGTGATTGCTTTTCAATAAAATATTAGTCAAAAGTACACACCAGATAGCACCAAATGGGTTCGAAAATTGAAAAAAAAAATCCAATTCTGAGGGGGGGGGGGGGGGCACATCACACCTCAGACTCCCCCTGTTCGAGCTTTTAAACAATCTATACTTAAATCAGCAGAAAAATATGCTCATTTTCTTTCTTGCATTGGGATAAAAACAAAATATTGATTGAAAATGAAGAGGTGGCTTTTCGATAAAATGTTGATCAAAAGTGTACATCAGATCGCACCAAATGAGTTCGAAAATTGAAGAAAAAATCAAATTCGGAGGGAGGGGGGGGGGGGGGGCACATCTCCCTCAGAATCCCCATGTTAAAGCTTTTAAACCATCTATACTTAAATCAAGAATATATCAGTATAATTATGCTCAACTTCTTTCTTGCATTGGGATAAAAACAAAATATTGATTGGAAATGAAGAGGTGGCTTTTCGATAAAGTGTTGGTCAAAAGTATACACCAGATCGCACCAAATGAGTTCGAAAATTGAAAACAAAATCCAATTCCAAATCCAGACTCACCCCTGTTCGAGCTTTTAGACCATTCTATACTTAAATCAAGAATATATCAGTATATGCTCAACTTCTTTCGTGCATTGATAAAAAACAAAATATTTATTGGAAATGAAGAGGTGGTGGCACCAGATCGCACCAAATGAGTTCCAAAATTGATTTTTTTTTCTCCCCTACTTCTGAGGGGGGCACATCCACCCTCAGACACCCCCCTGTCCGAGCATAGCTCGGAGGTCAATTCCATTTTTATGGGCTCCCCCCTAAACTTTTCTGGATCCGCGCCTGCCCAAGGACACAAACATGTTAGTCCTGGCGGGGCTAGAACTCACAAGCTTATGATCATGAGTCCCGCTCTGTTCCGCTGGACCACATTATTCCACTCATTCGACCAGCAAACAATATGAAAATTGACACTTTATAAAAGTATATTTTAAAACCAACTTTAGAAAATTATATACAGCATAGGTGCAAGCGTTTGATGATTTTCCATCGACAATGATTGAGAGCAAAATATAACGCTAATAACTGCAAGATTCAGTGCTTGGACAGTTTATAGGACCCAATCGTATAAATGTAACACTTTCCATTTGGATTATTTAATTATTTCTATTTTGTATCATTGTATTCATCACCATTGAGTAAATATTACACAAATACACAAATCGGTCATTTATAGCATTATATAAATCTCCCACTGATAGATATATTATGTAATATTCCATCTTGCCAAAAAATGTACGTAATATAGTTGCAAAAAATTGTTTGGCCTATAATTATTTCACTGTACAAACGTACAACGGCTGAGGTAGGTCATGTTTATTACGTCATTATATCATGCTCAGGATGCATGTAGCTATACCACGGTACCAACCTAAGCGTAATCTGCATCTCCGTTTGAATTTTATTAAGGGCGGGGGATTGGTAACCCTCCCATTTAATAAACCATGTTATTGGGGATTAACGAAGACGACTGGCGAGTTAAGCCTATTTAAAACAACCGTTGGACACCGTTTCTAGCGCATGCGCTTTGATGTGTTCTTCATGATCATATGCTATCGTTTCGTCGGCAGCTGCGAAACAATTTTCGAAGCCCAGCCCTCCCACCCCTTTTATTTTTCATAACTTAGCAGATAGCGACTATGGGGAGGTCGGCGTTTGGGATATCTTTCAGAGTTAAACTCAGGTCTGTATGTAATGTTACCCTGAGAGATTCATGATGTATAATTACCAGTGTTTTTTGATGTAAATGTTACCCTGAGTGATTCCTGGTGTATATGACCGGTGTGATTTTGATGAACGGTGCTTTGATAAAATATCGCAAAATGATATGTTGCATATAAACCTCAAGTTGTATTTATGATGGCATAAAGATGTCACCTTGATTGAGCGCTTCCTGGTGTATATGACCGGTGTATATGACCGGTGTTGATATAAGATCGCAAATGATCTGTTGCATATAAACCTCAAGACTTCTCAAGTTGTATTTATGATGGCATAGGAATGTTACCCTGAGTGATTCGTGGTACGGTGTACATGTATATGACCGGTGTTTTAAATGAGCGGTTTTTTGATAAAATATCGCATATGATGTTACATATAATCCTCAAGTTGTATTTATGATGGCATAAAAATGTCACCCTTGTGTGTTCCTGTTGTATATGACCGGTGTTTGGAAATAGTTGAAAATAGTTCTTATTGAATTGTATGTTCTTGTTGGGCTGTTGCCGAAATAAAGATGGTGGATTGGATCGATGGCATATCATTGTCCGGTGTGTTTGTTTTAAATGTGTTATATATTTACATAAGTTTATGTTATCGTAATTGTTTTAGTGTTTGCACTATTTTACACTCCGGCTCTTCTCAACCCCATCCCTCGACACGTGCTATACATCATAAAATTGTATTTGATAGGTTTTTCGGATATAACCGGCTTATCTTTATTTGTCAAGCAGACTATTAGACGACATAACATTATTATTTTTCTCATGACTGATTATTTATTTCCTATATATGAATAGACAGATTTTTAAACATTCTGTATTGTCATCTAAATTAATAAATTACAAATGTTGTGCCAACATGGTCAATAAGACGTTACTTACTAGATAAAGCTAATATTTTACCTACAGCAAATCACACAATTGCACACAATAATAGCAGAGTAGGGGTGTTACAATATGTTACAATAAAATACATGATTTCAGAGGAAAATTAAACACACTGCATTAGAGTGAATAATTGAATTGCCGATCGCTTGCCGAGTATTTGTTAATATTATAAGTCTCCGTCGCTCGATCGCTTTCGCTCAAGGTTGCATCATTAATGTTGTCTGAGAGTTTAGGTTGACAAACTCATGGACACGCCAGCCAGGGGAGGTGAAACACATTTAGAAGTATGTAAAGATCGTATTAATGAGCAAATATGCAAATGATCTAAGTGTCCCCTCCTATTATAAATACTCCTTGACTTTGTATTGATCACACTATCCCTCAACAGAATCACTCATGCATCCCATGATCCCTTTCATAACTTACTGACTAACCCTCGTACATACAACGTTCATGACAAAGCCATTCAAATTGTTGAGGTACGGTATTGGTCACGCGTTATAAGCTCGCCTCTCAATAGGGTGGTGCTGTTACACTTTTTAGTTTCATGCTGTCATATTCCTTGAATATTTTTAAAACCACAAACGCTATCTCAACAAATTTGGTATCATTTTAAAGCCCTAATAACAAGCTATCTGCCTGCAAAATGGCATTGGTATAGCTAATACAACGAGAGCATCAATGATGCAGAAGCTGACTACAGCTGAGAATTTGGGAAAATTCATAACTCATGTCTATATATGAAGAGCGTTGTTGCAAAAGGGCTATGGTGCATTTTTTTCAAAAATGATTTTACTATAGAAATGTATAGGGGAAAATCTTATGTTTCAAGGAAACAAAGTCATTTTTTTTCAAAAAGACATTTTTCAAAAAGTCATTTTCAAAAAGTCATTTTTTTTCTCATTGTAAACAGTCATTGAAGTTGCAAAAGGGCCTGTGTCCAGAATTAAATCGGGATACAGGCCCTTTTAAAACAAAACAACAACTTCAATAGTTTACAATGAGATGTAGGTCTTTTTGAAAAAAAATGACTTTATTTCCTTGAAACATATGATTGTATCATTTAACATTTCTGTATCAAACTTTTTTTTTTTAAATGATTAAAATAAATGATTTTTTCTTTAAGTACAAACAGATGGAGTTTTGTTGCAAAAGGGCCTACATCCAAATTTTCAAAAAATGTAAACATGATTTTTGTTTGTTTTTGAAAACTAGCGCATTTGGAATGTATTTCAATTTAAATTAGTATGTAGTGTACCTCTTTCATAATCCATTCAGTTTTTCAAACAGACCGACAGAGAGTAGAGTATTATTATATAGATAACACAAGGATTTATTCTCTATTTTTTCTCTTTCAGGAATACAAAGCTAAATAAGAAAAGATGTGTATTCTAGATTTACAAAATATCAGTGTGATCTCGGGAATATCTTGATAAATAAATCAGTTCCAGCCAAAAACGACAAACAAATGTTCCGAAGGCGAAGACCACACTGGTATTTTAAAACACCAGTTTTACTCACGGTTTATTTATATCATCTGATGCAGATACAGTTTAATTTGTATCATGTTTTGATATTAACAGTTTGCCTGTTATGTTGTTCTTTCATTTTAACAGGTTTTTTAAAAAATATTGACACGTTCTCCATTGACAACATCAGTGTGATCTTGAGAACATTCAAAAAATAAAAATTGAAGAAAAAGAATTTAAAAAAAAAAAAAATTAAAAAAAATTAGAAAACAAAATTTGAACAAAATTTGAAGAAAAAAACTATTTTTTTGACGTGGCGGCCAAAATGGATGCGCACGCGCGGGGAAGAGAAACTACTATTTTTTATTTGGCCTTTTAAATGGTGCGCCACTTTGACTTTGGTAATGCCACAAAAACCAGTTGGCGAATTGGCGTTCTCTTCTGGATGGTTCAATAAGTAACAATAACATCTACCGAGGTGATTGGTTTAGGGGAATATTGAAAATAAGATAGGCTTTTCTTCTGATATCAAAATAGTACTACTACATATAGTTTAACCAGAGAGATATTACACCTCCCTGGTTAAACCATACATAGCCTAGGCTACATAGCCTAGGCTATAGGCTACATAGCCTAGGCTATAGCCTATAGGCATAGGGCTAGGCTGGGATGTTCGTAGTCCCAATAGTGACCTGTCCTAGGTAGCTGGCTACCTAGGGTCACAAAACTCCCTATTGACTGTTCACGTCGCGAAATTCACATCGAGTGTCAGCACTGCCGACTGCCGCTTGATCAAAATTAATTAACACAATGTATTACTAAGAGTTCTAGGAACAACATGTGAGTGCATTTTGATTGATTTAAATCATATTTGATGTGAAAATCTTGAATTAAAAATGTGATTTTCGCGACGTCGTGTGTCTATAGAGGGTGTTGTGGCTATAGTATAGTGAAGCATGAACGATAGTATAGCCACCATTGGGTCTAGGATGTTCGGGAATTCAGTGCTCCCGGGACTCGATTTTGTTTATCGGGCGGGACTCAGGATTTACGAAAATTGGTAGTCCAGATTTTCGAGGAAGTGAAAACGCAATAAAATATACTAAATGTCCACCAAAGTGTACTGTACTGTACAGTAGATATGTACTTCTGTTCTCTGTGTTGTCTTCAGTTCATTTGCCTTTTATTATTGTCAAATCTGCACCTGTTTTAATCAGCTTCCGGACATTAACATTACATATTAAAATCGCGATTCGTTCAAGATTTACCATCAGAATAATTTTGTGTACTACCAAAATGCATAAAACTTTCATAAGTGCAACCAAATGTGCACAATGAAGCGAATTTTAGAGCAACATCGTGCGTACGGCGTAAACACACACCGCTGGCGATGTGAGCGGCGCCATACTCTTGGGTTCCTTTTTTAGTAGGAGAACAACCGTATCAGGAACAGGCGGGGTTGGACGATGATGTAGTATTTATTTTAAAGTACCCCTTTTCATTTTATATTTGGTTTATTTTGTACTCACGTCTAGGCTATATCAGCCTTTCGACTCACTCGTAGTCATTTTTTATCTGCTAAAAATTAACGTCAAAGTAGATGCAGATGAAAACAACTTGAATTATTACAGAACAACAAGAAACAGAACATGAAATAAGGTGAGAAGACGCCATTATTTTCTGAGAACACACGGCCGCGGCATGCTCGGACTGAAAACTTTTTTGGGGGTTGGACGCTTTCACTTTTGAAAGGGGTGTCATGTTTTATTTAAACAATGTTTTTATTTTCAATAAATTACTTGAGCTATAATATAAACATGCGGCATGTCATTATGAATATTTATTGAGTAAATTTGTATTAAATGTGGAATTTCGACATGGCGGAAGTTACACAATATCTAAATATAATACATAAATGTGCCGTTAAACCCAACCCTCCCCCGTTATAACACGACTTTCAAAAAATGAGTGAACTCGTAGAGCTCCGATTGTTTCGTTATTAAACACTGCACCCTCACATATTCGCACGTGCAACTGTTTGAGGAAAGCTCACGACACATTGAAACAGACGGGGTAACTCGGTAAATGTAATTGCCTCATTTACATCGGACTATAATATGTAGATTTGACATTTGATCAATGGCAGACGATACCAAACTGGTGGGGGTAATAAAAGATATTACGGCACGATAAATCACGCAAATTCAACATTTTGGCAAGGCAATATTCGTAAGTTTTACTCTTTTTCGCGAATTTCTAACAGCACCTCATGATGAAAAACCTTTGAAAACAATATTTTCCAATAATTTTGGCCGCTGAAATCGGAGACATAGTTTGAAGAATATATACAGAAGCGATTAACATCAATTAACGAAAAACGACCTCCCCACCTATTTTTCACTTTGACGGCTGTATTTTTACTTTACGCTGATTTCGTATCATGAATAATAATGATCTCTAGTAGTTAAACCAATCACAATAAGACAATCACGCTTGTACGTCATGATACATGCGTGCCATGTGTTGAATCAACTTTTCTATCATAGCGTTTACATGCATTTTCAATACAGTTATGACAATAAAAAAAATAACGCGAAATTGCCTATTTTGTCGAATGGCAATCAGGCCCATTTTCTAACATATTTATGCGATCATATTGTTTCACTATCTCAAGTACATTTCCCGACAAATAACCACTTGTGTGACCAAGATAAAACCATATTTCACAGTCGCACTTTCCCCTTGACCTATACCGTGACCTTTCGCGTCAGGTCGCTTTAGCTTACTTGTAGTAAGCTAAAAAGGGAGCTACATCTTGTTTGAAGCTTGGGGACCAGGGGTGGTGCCGAAAGGGGTGCCACCTGTACAAACTCAATGGGGATAATCCCCAGGATAATCCCATGCTTTGTTCTTTTTACAATAACTATGGTCATGTGTTTTAAGCTCGCCTCCTTTCGCGTTACACACGGATTTTGGCTTTCGCGACATGATTTTAACTTTACACATTTATATTTGCTTGTATACCCCCCTGAGGTAGTAAAAGTATACATTTTCTGAAGGGAAATTTCATGAGGAAACTAAATATGCCATTAAAATTATAGTATGACCAAGAACTAAAATGTTATGATCGGAAATGTTCGGGAAAATATCAGAGTTTTTTATTTTCAATTTGAGATCCATATATTTTTTATACCTACCCCTATCATTATTTACTTTACATATTTGAATTCCTCATGAAATTACCCATTAGATGATATATAATTGTCAAAGTTACTACGTCGGTATGGTAATTATACCGGCTAGTGAATATCTACAATTTTTATTTTATATATTTTTAGAATTTTCAGAAATATTTGTTTAAGGATGAACCCTTCCCTGATAAAAAATGCATTTCTGAATTCCTCTAGTTACAAGCTTTCCAAAAATGTATACTTTTGCTATCGTAGGTTGAACACTTTTTCTGTTTTTATAAATCCGATAAATTGAGGCTGATTATTCATGTTGACTGTGTAGCGATTAGGAAGAAAGCTGATGATCATGGTCTTATCCATAATTAATTAGTTGTTACAAATAGTTGACAAGTCTGTTAAACCACATACTTAAAGACTACTAAATATCCTTTAAAATGGGACCAACATGGTGTTTGTAACATTAGGGGATGACTAGTTATTGTAAAAAGAACAAAGCATGGGATTATCCCCATTGAGTTTGTACAGGCGGCACCCCTTCCAGCGGCACCCCTTACAGCACCACCCCTGGTCCCCAAACATCAAACAGCTGTATATCTGTTTCTGTATTAGCTATACCAATGCCATTTTGCAGGCAGATAGCTTGTTATTAGGGCTTTAAAATGATACCAAATTTGTTGAGATAGCTTTTGTGGTTTTCAAAATATTTGAGGAAAATGACAGCATGAAACTAAAAAATGTAACGGCATCACCCTATTGGGAGGCGAGTTCATAACGCGTGACCCTAGTCATCTCCTGATGTTACAAACACCATTCTGGTCCCATTTTAAAGGATAATTAGCAGTTTTTCAGTATGTGATTCAACAAACTTGTCAACTATTTGGAACAACTAATTAATTATGGATAAGACCATGATCATCAGCTTTCTTCCTATTCGCTACACAGTTAACATGAATAATCAGCCTCAATTTACCGGATTTATAAAAATGACTATAACAGAAAAAGTTTTCAACCTATGATAGCAAAAGTATACATTTTTGAAAAGCTTGTAACTAGAGGAATTCAGAAATGCAGTTTAGATCAGGGAAGGGTGCATCCTTAAAAAGATATTTTTGAAAATTCTCAAAATATATAAAATAAAAATTGGAGATATTCACTAGCCGGTATAATTACCTTTCAACGTAGTAACCTATGACAATTATATGTCATCTGATGGGTAATTTCATGAGAAATTGAAATATGTAAAGTAAATAATGATAGGGGTAGGTATAAAAAATATATGGATCTAAAATTAAAAATTAAAAAATCTGATATTTTCCCGAACATTATGAATCATACCATTTTAGTCCTTGGTTGTACTATAATTTCAATGGCATATTTAGATTCCTCATGCAATTTCCCTTCAGAAAACGTATATTTTTACTACCTCAGGGGGGTATACAAGCAAATATAAATGTGTAAAGTTAAAATCATGTCGCGAAAGCCAAAATCCGTGTGTAACGCGAAAGGAGGCGAGTTCAAAACACACGGCCCTTTACCTTTCACATTGTATTACCCTTTTGAAACGCTAAACCATTCCCGATTGTCACCCACAAAAACACCTAATCCTAAGTTTAACATAATCTCATTCATGTTGTATATAAGGCCATGTGTTTTGAACTGACCACCCAAAAGGGTGGCGGCGTTGCATTTTTGGTGACGAATCGACCATCTCTCTCTATTAACTCAACAACTACATGTGGTAGAGCTATGGTTTAGGTGATATTTGAAAGCTTATTTATCTAGCTACACTGTGTGAATAAATCAGGTATTTCTATAACTGTTTGGCTGAGATATGATCGATTATTATTTCGAAAGTCAGAGGTGGCGTTGTGTATACAATCTCAATGGGGAATATAGAAAATGTTACCAATTCTACGTTCAAATTACAATAACTCCTCATCTCTGTATGGTACAAACATGATTTTGCTCTCATTTTATAGATTGTTTTATATTCTATAAGTTTCTGTTTCAACAAACGTCTCAACTAATACGTAAAGATTGTAATCACGAATCGATTGCATTGTCCTTGGCTTTTTCCCTATTCACTACACAGTGAACTTGCCGTAATTCATCGGCTTTACACACATGACTATAACAACAGAATTATTCAACCGATGATAGCAAAATTATACATTTTTGGAAAGCTCTCAAATAGGGGAATTCAAAAATCACGCTTAAATCAGGATAGGGTGAATAGCCAAAAAAATTATATGTGAAAACTCTAATAAATATGAAATGTAAACGTTTGTGCTCATTAACTTCCCGATATAGTATATTTCAACAAATTACCCTTGACAACCATTATGTTCTGATATGCACAATAAAATGATGATTGGGATAGGAATTTTTTGTTGTTGTTGAATATTCTTAATCACAAGATGTTACCGTTAGGTCCTATGCAAATTCCAATCGCATATTTAGATTCCTTGTGAGATTACCGTTCAGAAAATATATACTTTTGATGGGGTATATAGAACAAGTAGTTATTGCGATATGCTAATTAGAATCTCAGATGGTGTAAAATGTAAAAATCTGGACATGCAACGGGAAGGGTGGCGAGTTCAAAACACATGGCCACAACCTATTCCATCAAGTGGTCGGTAGACATCAACAAGTAAGTGGATCAATTCCTCCTTTGGAAATTGTAAATAATAATTTATGGTATTTGGGAATTTCATTTTCGTCTACTTGTTTTGTTTAAACAACATAAATGAGATTATTTCAAACTTAGGATTAGGTGTTTTTGTAAGTGTAGGCATATAATAATGAGCCCCTCAAACTTAATACATTGTCTTAAACATGATATCTTACATGTCTTATGCCCCTGCCCCTTCTCTGATCACAGGCATCCCTTTCCTACACTGTTAAAGCGCTGTTTAATTTTTTTAAACAACACAAGTTAACCAGTGCATCGCTCATTGTTGTTTAATATTTTAAACACTGTTGCTCAAAATTTAATTAACTTGTTTAACATTTTGAGCAACGTTCAACGTTGAGCGATGCACTGGTTAACTTGTGTTGTTTAAACATTTTAAAGTTGTATGTTCCGATCACTTCCTTTTTGGCTAAGATTTTTTTTCACATCAAGATTAATTGTTTAACATGTGTTATATTTGAAAATAACCAAAATAAAACAATAAACTAGCATTTTTTGCGCGCGCATATTGTGGCGACACCGCCGCTCTCAAAATTATTTTCGGACCTCCCCCTCTCAAATAATGTTTTGAATCGGGCGGCACATTTTCCAACATTTAAAACAAAACCCTTAAAACAAGACCGAAGTCCGTTTGGGTTTTGTTTTTAGTGGCCTTGGACAGCTATCAATCTCAATAATTTTAATTTTTTGCAGTCATTGTTGCGTGGCATGTCGGGAAAATTAACATGATTAAAGAGATTAAGATTAAGGCAGTGAAAATTTACAATTTTAGAGTCTCTGCTAGGCACCAAAAAAGCCACACCAATCCAAACCATGGATCAGTTCTGAGGTACTTGACTTGTGTAAGGAGCGTAGTAAGGCAAAGGCAGATAAACTGAAAGACCCATCAAAAAGGGCAAACTATAACTATCTCAACAGAGAGATTAAACGGAAAACAAAGGGATGCAAGGACAAATGGCTGAAAACCAATGCACAGATGTAGAGAATGCACATCAGGCAAGCAAGTCCAAGACTGTGTACACAACCATAAAGAAAATCACAGGAAAGAGGACAGTCAGAATGCAATCAGTCAAAGACAAAAAAGGCGCCATTCTAACAGAACTAAAGGATGTCAAAGAGCGGTGGAAAGAAAACTACCAACAACTCTATAACCACCAAAATCCTATCAACGTGGCTATGGCTGACTCAATACCACAAATGGCAAGCTCGGACGAGGAACCACCAATCCTAAGAAAAGAAGTCGCCAATGCTATTAAAAACATATCAGAAGAAAAAGCTCCAAGCTTTGACTGTATTACTTCTGAAGAAGTGAAAGCATCTGGAGAGACAGGAATAGACATACTACACAAATAATGTTGCAAGATATGGAAGGGGGAGTGTTTCCCGGATGACTGGGGAAAAGCTATAATCACCCCGATATTCAAAAAGAAAGACAAGCTGGACTGCGCTAATTATAGAGGAATCAGCCTTCTCAGTCAAGCGGGCAAAATACTCATCTGCATTCTTCAAAAACGAATTCAAAAGAAATCTGAGGAAATACTATCAGAATCCCAGGCAGGCTTTAGACCAGGAAGGTCTACTGTGGATCAATTATTTACACTGAGACAGATTTCAGAAAAGTACCTGGAAAAGAACAAAGACCTACATACTGCTGCTACGTGGACTTTGAAAAAGCTTTTGATATAGTGTATGGCAAAACGGCATCTGGAAAGCAATGGCATTCTTTGGATTCCCAGACAAGATCATCCGCCTACTAAAAGCTCTTTACAGCAAATCACTAAACTCGGTGAGAGTAAACGTAGAAATTACAGACTGGTTTGCTACCAAAGTTGGAGTTCGTCAGGGCTGCATAATTTATCCACTCCTATTCAACATCCTACTGGAGTTGGTAATGCTATATGCCACTCACGACACAACCATCGGAGCACACATCCAAGGCCAGCTGGTGTCAAACCTCCGCTTCGTAGATGATATTGCCATTATAGCTGAAAGCGAGACAGATCTGCAAACACTAGTGAACAGCTAGGGTCCACCAGTACAGCACAAATCTTGGCCTCAAAATCAACATATCGCTAAAGGTTCAAGTTATCAGCCGGAGAGACATTGATATTAAAATTAACATAAACAACACTGATCTCAAACAAGTAGAGCATTTTGTATACTTTCGTGGTAAAATCTCTAAGAAGGGAACCTGCACTGAAGACATCCAACTCAGAATAGGTAAAGCACTTGGAGCCATGCAAAATCTGAATGAAATACTCAACTCCAAAGAGATTTCACGCCCAACTAAAATGGAGCTGTATTTAACTCTAATAATGTCCATCCTACGGCTCTGAAACATGGACTCTAAAGAAAGAAGACGAGGACAGGCTACTTGTGTTTGAGATGACCTGCCTAAGAAAAATACTAGGCATAACCAAACTAGACACAATCAGACACACCACCATCAGACAAACACTGGGACTCAAGCATAACATCATCGATAAGATTTCCATCAAAAGACTGCGGTATTATGGACACGTTCAGCGTATGAACCCTCAAAGATACCCAAAAGTTGCAATTGTTGGCACTGTAAATGGTGAAAGGCCCAGAAGTAGACCAGCTATGAGGTGGATGGATGGTATTCGGTCAGACTGCAACAGACTTTGTCTGACATCCTTATCAGAAGCAAGCAGAAAGGCTCAAGACAGAAACAAATGGCGCATAATCTTGCAATGGATGGCATCACTCAACCAAGTTGGAGTGGAAGCCAAAAAGTAAGTAAGTAAGAAAATTTACAAATATAAAAACACAAATAAATAATGTCGTATTGGCCCGGCGTTTTTGTCAGAATGGCGGTTGCAAGTCAATTCAGTTTTTCTTTTTCAATTTAATAATTGTTGTAATGTATCTTTATTAAGCAATTGTCAGTAAGGAAGTTACAAGCTTTATTAAAACGCAAAAGGACTAGTCTGTTCATACTGATACTCATCGTATTAAATAAAAGCATGTAGTTATACATGGTTGTTTGTGATCGACTAGCTTGAAAGTCAACCTAAATAATAATTGCTACTCTTTATAGAATGATAGTTATTCGTTGTGCACAATTGACAATTGTGTCGATGTATTTTGTCATCATGAAATGAATATCACGCTCATCTGAACAGACGGCAGACATTGGCTCGTTCGCGCATATTCAAGGTTAAATCATGCACAATAATGAGTTGGCATGGTAATGAGAAGCGCTCTCAGCTTATAATTCTGTGGTCGGGGCGGACCTTGACGACCTACGTCATGCCGGTGAAAATAATCAAATGCCGATGAAAACAACTTGCGCAGATCAATCAATTAAGGCAACCGCACATTGCGCCTACTGCGAATCAAGTGCGTAACGCTCAGCGTTGAGTGCGTGCATGGAATTTTGCTTTTGAAACACTTGTTGCCAAGCAAATTTGCTAAAAATAACTCAAGTCCGGGCGGGCGGATTTTAAAAAATAATAATAATAATAATTTTGCCAGCGGAAGCGCAAAGTTCAGCCAACAAGAAGTTGAAATCACTCTTAAGAGTCGCACATATATGTTATAAACACTTAATTTAATATTCAATGCCATTTAAACTGTTTAAAAAAAAATCTTAACAAAATCTGAAGACAAAAACTGGAAAATACGGAGCCCCTTAAGTGACATGGGGAATATTTGTTTGCGAAATATTATTTCGTTCCCACGAAATATTATTTCGTTCCCACGATATATTATTTCGTTCCCACGAAATAATACTTCGAAGGTTCGATGGTCTCAATATGTTAGATGGGGCCAAAAGTCGATACTTTCTATTGCTGCCGGGTCGTGTCCTGTATCCCTGGGGGTCACGATATACGGGGCCGAAAAATGTGTTCAATCAGCCGAAGTGGTGCATGGACAGTTCTTGTTGGATATGATTCATAAGAGGGTACTTATAACAACGGTAGCAATGACAGCAACTGTTGCCTGTACGGCCCCCCAGACAGTAGCCCCAAAGGGCCCCAGATATGGTTTTATTCAGCCGAAGAGGTGCATGGATGAAACTTTTTGCATTGGAACTATTACACATTTGGGGTATACAAAATTACCAATAACAGTAACTTTTGCCAGTACGGGGCCCCAGACAGTTATTGTAGCCCCAAAGGGCCCTAACTGATTTATTCAGCCGAAGAGGTACATGGATGAATCTTTTTGATTTGGAACTATTGTATGATAGAATATACAAACATACCAATGACAGCAATTTTTGCCTGTACGGGGCCCCAGACAGTAATCCTAAAGGGCCCCAAACAATATGATTTTAATCGGCCGAACAGGTACATGGATGAAACCTTTTGCATCGGAACTATTACACATTAGGAATACAAAAAATATAAACGACAGCAACTTTTGCCTGTACGGGGCCCCAAGCAGCCCCAAAGGGCCCCACGTCCCCAGCTGATTTATTCAGCCGAAGAGGTATATGGATGTATCTTTTTGATTTGGAACTATTACATGATAGGATATACAAACAGTGATCAACGTCTTCCAACTACATGTAGTACTAGTACACTTTGAGCGTGTTTCTGCTGGGCAAGTTACCGCTAATAAACGCTAAGTTTTCCCAGTAGAAGCAGGCAGAACCGGGCAATAATCGGTATTTTTGGTAATCCCAAAAACCTTCACAAAGCAGGTTTGGAACCAGCAATAATCGGCAATAATCGGCAATAAACCCAGCAGAAACAGAAAGGTGATTCTTAGCGGTTTGCGCCGTGAACCGTGTCACGCTGGGTTATACATATGATTGTGAGGCAATCTTTTTCAGGTGCGGTGGCATTGTTTGGTTTTACAAAAAGTCAAATGTCGTGGCCCATCGACTAGGATCGCGAGTAGAAACAGGGGGGGGGGGGGGGGGGGGGGGGGGCGGGATTAAAAACTGACCGATTGAAACTTAGCGTTTATTAGCGCTAACTTTTTGCAGTCTCCCAGCAGAAACACGCTCAAATAAAATATTATTTCGTGGGAACGAAATAATATTTCGTGAGAACGAAATAATATTTCGTGGGAACGAAATAATATTTCGTGGGAACGATTGAAAAAAAATAAAAATCTGAGCGGCCCTAAATCTTACGAGCGGGCGGTCGAGGACAACATAACCTCGACCGAGCAGACAAAGGGTCAGCAGTAGTTGTCATGGACCGACAGAAGTACATTGATGAAGCCATGCGTCATCTTGACAACCGCATTCATTATGCTGTTCTTGACTCAGATCCTACTAACACATTTTCTCAACAGATTCAGCATACCCTGGATGACATGCATCAGCGTCATGAGCTTTCTGACAAGGCCTTTGAGTTTCTATCGCCCAAAGATTGCAGTGCTGCCCGCTTCTACCTCCTTCCTAAGATCCATAAGCCGGGAAACCCAGGCAGACCCATCATCTCTGGCAACGGCTCCCCAACTGAGCATATATCCCTCTTTGTCGATAACTTCATCAAGCCTCTTGTTTCACAGGTTCCCTCCTATATCCATGACACCCCGGACTTTCTCAGGAAACTCGAAGCCATCAAGAACCAAGTTCCAAGCACCGCAATTATTGACACATTTGATGTTAAGTCCCTCTATACCAACATTCCCCATCAGGAAGGCATAGAAGCAAGCCGTGCAGCTTTGGCTAAGATTGGTCATTCCAGTCCTCCCATACCTGATATTGAATGCCTCATGAACCATGTCCTAACCAAGAACAATTTCACTTTCATGGACAGGACCTACTTGCAGGTACATGGCACAGCTATGGGTACTAGGATGGCTCCGTCATGGGCCTGTCTTTTCATGTCTAGGCTGGAGGAACAATTGCTAGCTGAAGCACCTTGTCGACCTTGGATTTGGTTGCGGTACATTGACGACATATTCTTTATCTGGACCAGTGATGAAAGCAGTCTCCTCACATTCATTGATCACATGAACTCATTTCACAGGACCATTAAGTTCACTTCTGACTGCTCCCACCAACAGGCACACTTTCTTGATGTAACCATACAGAAAGCTGAGAATGGTATACTATCTACAGATCTCTTCACCAAGCCTACAGATACGCACCAGTATCTCCATGCTTCAAGCTGCCACCCTCGCCATTGTAAGACAGGCATAGCATATAGTCAGGCTCTCCGTCTCCGACGTATTTGTTCTAACGAATCTAGATTCTCATATCATGCACAGAATTTGAAGAAGCATCTGGTTACCAGAGGTCACAGCTCCACCAAAGTCCAGCAAGCCATCAAGAAAGTCCACTCTCTCCCGAGAGCCACAGTCCTTCAGGAGAAGCCCAGAAACCAAGACCCCACCCCCAAGATTCCCCTTGTTACCACATTTCATCCTAACCTTCCTCCTCTGCGTCACATCACCAACACTAACCACCACATTCTCCACACATCAGACCGTCTTCGTCGTGCAGTTCCTGACATACCAATCCTGGCCTACAGGCGCCCTCGCAACCTACGAGATATGTTAGTACGGGCTACCATCCCCCCGGTAACTGATGATTCTCTCCCCACGCAGCATGGCACTTCTAAGTGCGAGTCGACCAGCAGGTGCGTCGTTTGCCGGGAACACATCAAGGAAGGCGATTCCTTCACCAGTCACACCACCCATGCCACCTACAAGACGAAGGGTCACATCACTTGCACCACATCTAATGTCATTTACCTCTTATCATGTAGAGTGTGTGGAGTCCAGTATGTTGGTGAGACTAAAAACTCACTGAAGAAGCGCTTCTATGGACACAGATCGACGGTCAACACCAACAAGCCACCTGTCGGACACCACTTTAACCTTTCCAACCACACTATGTCTGATATGATCTTACAGGGCATTGAATCTTTAGGTAGCCGTTCAGAAGTAGTACGTCTCAGTAGAGAGAAGTTATGGATGAAGCGTCTTCTTACTATTCAGCCCCATGGCCTAAACATCCAGGAAGGGAATGATTAGACTCAACCCCCCGCCCCCCCACCTCCTCCATTTGTATCTGATATACCTATCATTTGTATTTTTTACCCATTTGTTTTTCTTCACTCCATTTTTCATTTCTTGATATATATGCGATACTTTTTTTCATTTTCAACATTGTCTCCTATGCACAGTAATTTTCATTACTTGTTCCAGTGCATTTCCATTATTTGTTACCATAGGCCTAGTCCCACTTTGTTTTTTCTTGTTTTCTCATGCATTCTCTCAGTCCTTTTACATTTCCATCCATTTTATTATTTATTTGTATCACCATTATTGATTTCACTCACCAATTATTTTTATATCCCATTTGCCTTTTACTTTTTAATCTCCCCTTTGTCTATATCATCCTTTTGTTATTTTATCCACTTTTCATCAATCAGCTGTTTAGCATTTCCCCTATTCATTCATCTGTCACTTTGACTTCCTGCCCATTGTTCCTCTGTCTATATATGGTCGAATCCAACGAAAAGTGTACACGGCTAGAT
Organism: Ophiura sarsii; assembly: GCA_035610835.1. Lineage (NCBI taxonomy): Eukaryota > Metazoa > Echinodermata > Ophiuroidea > Amphilepidida > Ophiuridae > Ophiura > Ophiura sarsii. Next base: position 20,466,500 of record CM069454.1, read on the forward strand.
TTTTAGGGTCTAGTTTCAAAATGTACGATCTCTTTTTCCTTTTCCCCACTCAAAGTCAACATATCAAGCTTATATGGAAAAAAAGTGCCATCACTAATCTCTCCAATTGACCACGTGGCGGAATGATGAAGTTGAAGGTACACTTCTCAATGTTACCTACAAATACAAGTACCATATTTTGATTAAGTGATGATTATTCCACCTATTTACATATTGTATTCAAATTTGTGATTGTATTGTATTCAGAAGATGCTAATGCTGATAGAAAGTGGACATATTTGTACAGGTACTCATCTTTTTTTACATTTTAGATTCACACAGTTAGGTAGCATTTTCAGGCTCTCAATACTTTGAAACATGAGGTTGAGTCACTTTGTATACTTTCACCAAGATGATTTTAATGAACATTTGTTTTCATGTACCTCAAAGAGGGGGAATGACCCTTTCTGGAAAATTTAGAATTTTGAGCATGCGCCCGAAACTTAAGTACATAGAGGAATGTGGACATTTTGTATTCGTAGGTAACAGTTAATGTATACGTAGGTATAAGAGAAATAAAACTGTAATAAAGTAATATTGTACTTAATTTATGCTGCATTTTGGGGGTGAAATGATCATGCAGGGTTGTTAACAATATTTGTTTTTAAATAAACATGTTAAAACATGTTTAACATGTTTAAATCCTAATATTATGGACATATTCCCCAATAGTTTACTTTAAATAGATACTAGAATATTAATTTAATGTGGAAAAAATAAACAATATCTAACTCCCAGTTGTAATTTTGAATAGGTTTATTAAGAACAAAATATCAGGCAACATTTTTAAACATTCCTATAAGAGAAAAACATGTTAAGATTTAAAGTACGGTAGCTAATATTGCAATAATCAACGTATTCGTAGGTAACACATTTGTTCTCAACTTTAGCTTCGTTGACTAAGAACGGTTGGATTCTTTGATTTTACATATGTTTCAGAGGCAAAATTGTACTCGACGTAGTTTTTATGCCCTGAATCGCGTGTGAGGGTGAATGTTGTACAGCAAGTGTCTTGCTTGACGTTAAAAGTTGATAATATAAGAATGTGCGCTCAGCACTGCTTTTACAAAACAATCAGAATTGCGTATTATTCAACATTTGAATAAAAAGCAAGATTAACCAACTAAACATTAAAATTATATAAAACTATGTTCCTATTTCTAAGATATAAAAGAAAACATCCTAAACATCAATAAACTCACTAGGCCTATAATACTGTTAGTATTATTGATCATCTAATTTGGTTAAGGAATGTTGATTAAAATTAATTTACACATGATAATTACGGCAGAAAATGTTTTATTATGCTAACGTATCGGATCATCCAATTTTGTAAGTGTCTTTCTTGTGCTTGACTTTCAATTATTAAGAATGTGCGTTTAACTTCTACAAAACAGTCAGAAGTGTGTAATATTTAACATCTGATACAAGGCAAGATGATGACAACATACATATCGTACTGGGTTAAAATTGCGTAACGGTATAGTTAAACAATCAATTAACTCGCTAGTATAAAATTCTTACTCATCTCATTTGGTAAAAAGCATGTTCATCATTAAAACTAAACATAATGAAATATTAAGCGTATAGAAACATTTTAAGTAAGATACCTTTGATCATTCAGCCTTGTAATCTCTACTTAACAAGTTTAGTGGATCTTGTTGTATTCTTTGTGTAGTTAGTTCTTCATCTCTCTCTTGTCACGAGAATGAATATCTAGTAGAACAGAATTACTCTTTGTTTATTATAGGACATTTTAGAATGTTAAGAATGAACGTTTCAGTTTCCGTGTGAATCCAAAGTATTGGATCGAATCAACTATTGAACATTTCCTCGAGCCATCATTAATTAGAAAGCAAGCGGTTTTCTTTTAGCAAGCAGTTTGATTTGCCTGTAATTCATAGTCTTGAATGTCAGGTTATTTGTTTTAAGCAATAAAACAACCGGTTGTCTTCCTCAATTTGTTCTAAATGAAGGAGGCAAGTGAGTCTTCTAGCAGTTATCATTTTCAATAGCTGTTTTAAACACGACAGCCAGATCGCTTTTTATTTCATTTAATATATACTTTGAAATAATTTCATATCAGACCTTATATTATATATATAAGTTTAATATGAGCCGAATATGTTCAAAGTCTAGAATATTCAAATATCGTGCATTTCAGTCCACAGCGCGCGGAATAAAGCACATACAACTTACAGCAAGACATCCAGTTGTCAGATTAGAATTAAGATATAATTTCCTAGTTTGGAATTTGTATCATTCTAAAAGTCGTACATAGTAAGTTTGTATCGAGTTTCAACCGGAGGCAGATTCCGTTTGATATAGAATCACCAATATGAAATATTTTGTCAGATGTAGACAAAACAGGAATTTTATGTTTAAAAATTCAATATTGTTTGATTTAAAAACACTAATCTAATAGGTTTTGCCACGACAGAGATATTGTCGGGCATGTGCCTTTCATTGTGATTTTCTTTTAAATCAACAACTGCTTAGTTCAATTACACTAATTAATGAATGTCGGAAGCATTATTCATGAACAATTCTTGATTTGAGACTGAAATCAGTTAGGCCTACCCTTGATTACCTCCCACCTTTAAAAAAAAAGGAAAATGTTTTACTAAATTTCTTGTTCACTTAAAATACGTTTCGGTGACATTACACAACCTGCCCGAGCAAAAATGAAGCAAGTTATTTTATATTTGTGACACATGAATTCCATTTTCAAATACAACTACAATAATGGCCAATATTATGTACCTCAATAGTCACTTCTCTGCAATTCCAGAGGAAGTTGGTTAACTACGCATACATCATATCGACAAGCTGGTTTAAAACAATATTACGCACCAAACGATATTATTCCCGTCTCATACATTCCTGCTAAATATTCACATAATATTAGGTGCGAATGAAAGCGAAAAACAATACAGGAATTGTACCATGCTCATTAACTAATATATAGGTTACCTACGAATACAAAATGGAATATGAGAAAATTGATTATTAAGCCCAAATTTCATGGATATTATGACTAAATGTACCCATTTTAAGACGATAACGTGTAATCTATGGATATAAATAACATTCATTCACTCTAACTCCAACAAAAAATATGTTCTCGGCAAAACCAGTGTGATTACACCATGTATTTTATTTAAATTAAACCTCCTATTTTCATTTAATAAGGGAATATTATTTTTTTCCCTCCAAATATAAATATAATAATATATCCAGTCAGATTGTATGATTGCGCACTGCTTGTATGTAAAATAAAATCATTTAGGGCCAATATGCACCGTGTATATTATGGAATGTTGCCTACATATACATGTTACCTCCGAATACAACATGAAGTCAATGCACGAGAAGCTGTTACTGATCATTTATATAAACATTAATCACCCCCATTGCGATTTAAATCAACTGTCAGAGGATATCTTTGCGTGAATAACATAAAAAACTACACTAATAGGAGTAACAAGATTGAGACATAGGGAGGCTATATTCAATCAACTTTTAAGACAACAACAAATTATTGATGCACTTGTACGCAAACTACAGAATTTTGTGAAAAGTTACTTGCAAAAGCTGAAAGATTGATGCATAACTTCTCCGATGCTTGCCGAACGCAGCGCACGTTTCTACTTTATTCCAGTCGTTACAAGTATGTAACAACAGAGGGAAGTACCACGGTATCGTTATTTGTATTTGAAGGTAACAGTTCATAATTCAAATTTGCCTACGAATACAGTCTTTTATTGCAGATATTTCAAAAAATGTTGCCTTCAAAATGATAAAACTTAGCACACGTGTACATTGTATCATACTTCACTTATTCTATAGATATCATTCACTAATCTGTGTTTATATTAAAATGGCAGTGTTTTATATAGGTATTCGGAGGTAATGCATTTTTTTACCAAACCGATCGTTTCCGCTTTTAAAATTTCTAACAGCTTTATCAAAAAATCGACTTGAATGTGGACAATGCATTTAAGTATTTAACATATTTAGGTATCCTTACAGCACAAATTACACTATCTCAGACGAATTCTTCCCCGAAAGTGAGATTTAACAAAACATGTATTGGTAGGTAACGTCAAAACTTACCACAGCCAAAAAAATCACAACAATTCAGGGGATTGATCAAAAGAAACAAAAATTACAAGAGGCATTCTTGAGATATCCACCAATCAAACAGGTAAAATTATTTCCGCTTAAGCTCGTTTTCATCTAAACGGTTATATGTCTAAAATAAAACCTTAACAACTATTTTGTAAAAAGGGTGAAAAATAGCAGGTTTATTGCTCGCATACGCCCAATTGTGCATAGAAGTTAGTCATATTATATATGGCGCGAAGCGTCTCATCGAGGCGGATACGTATAACACAAAATAAAATAGTCAAGATATAGATTATTTTATTATAGGCCTGAACATCACGTGTACACTTTTCGTTGGATTCGACCATATATGTTGTGTAATGTTGTATTCTGTCATTTTACCTTCGATAAAGATTCTGTTAGAATCGAATCGTCAGGTCCTCTTATATTTATTACACAACATAACAATTTCTTTTTTGGCCTTATGGAAGCATAAGTGTGTCATTTCCGCCTAAACCCCAGATAAGTGACCTAAACCCCAGATAAGGCGGCCCAGCAAACACATAACATTTTCACAACACTTTTCAAAGGTCATATAAATAGTTTAGAAAAAACATTTGTTTGCTAATGTTTATTAAACATTTTTAAAACATTTTAAAATGTTTTAAAATGTTGCTGAAATGTTTGCATACAATGATTTTCTAAAGACTTTGCCTATTACTTGATAACCTTTCATCAAACATTTAGAGAATGTTTGACGCACATTTCTAATAATATCGTAAACAATTATTTTTAAATATAAACATTTTTTTTTTTAAATTATTTTAAATATAAACATTTTTTTTAAAATTAACTGTTACTGCAAACGTTTCAAAGATATTACTTATACCATTTATGATGATATTGTTTTCCTAATGTTTTCAAAACATTGTGGAAATGTTATGAAAATCTGATATTGAAATTGTGTTTAAAACATCGTAAGCAAACATTGACACGATGTCACATTGTGCAAATGTTCAAATAATATTTTCTGATGATATCAATTCCACGCATGCGCACTGACCTTGATTATATTGGTTTTGTAACACTATGGATTTCATATTTATACATTTTGATAAATGATTCGATCTACATCATGCACTATTTCCTAATTTAATGGCAAGTACCCAGCAAACACAAAAACGTTTTATAAATGTTGTTTAAACATTGGCCAAAACATCATGAGAATGTTATTTGAAAATGTTTATATGACGTCAAAATGTATGGTTAGGATTTAGCCGGGAAAACATTTTCAAAAAACATTTTTGCCAATGTTTTAAAACCATTTATTCAACATTTTGGTGAACATACTGAAATATTTTTGGAAAAACATTTTTAAAACACGTTAAAAATGTTTTCTTAAAATGTTTTCCCGACCAAATCCTAACCATACATTTTAACATCATATAAACATTTTCAAATAACATTCTCATGATGTTTTGGCCAATGTTTAAACAACATTTATCAAACATTTTTGTGTTTGCTTGGGGCCTTATCCGGGGTTTACGATCCTAAACCCCGGATAAGTTACCTAAACCCCAGATAAGGCGACTTATCCGGGGTTTAGGATCGTAAACCCCGGATAAGTCGACTTATCTGGGGTTTAGGTCAATATCTGGGGCTTAGGCTCGTAACCCCGGATAAGTCGACTTATCTGGGGTTTAGCTCACTTTATCTGGGGTTTAGGATCGTAAACCCCAGATAAGGCCCGACTTATCTGGGGTTTAGGTCACATATCTGGGGTTTAGGCTCGTAAACCACGGATAAGTCAACTTATCTGGGGTTTAGCTCACTTTATCTGGGGTTTAGGATCGTAACCCCAGATAAGGCCCGACTTATCTGGGGTTTAGCTCACTTATCTGGGGTTTAGGATCGTAAACCCTGGATAAGTCGACTTTATCTGGGGTTTAGGTCACTTATCTGGGGTTTAGGATCGTAAACCCCGGATCGATAAGGCCCGCCTGCGATTATTTTTTTCGTACATCAGTTTACAAAATCAGTTCATCTTACTATAATTCACCGTATGTTGTATGTATGTTTGTATGTATGTTTGTATGTTTGTATGTGTGTATCCATAAAAGGCTCCCTCATTTTACGCCTAAACGCCGTGAACGTTGAACTGATGAAAGATGATTATAATGTGAGTGTTATAAGCTATAAATGGCCGAAAACCGTACAGAATTGACCGAGATATGAGCAAAATGATGTCCAATTTAGGTCTTTTCAGCCCGGCTTTTGAGACTATTTCATGTTTGTTTTTCTCTGCGTACACTGTAACCATGCAGTCGGCGCGCGTTACACATAGCGCGCAGCAGTGCGCCATGCAAAATAAACGCGCACACGCACTACACCCACGCACCCCTACACACGCGGGCGGGCAAATATTGGAGAAATACGCTGCGCCACGGGAGTTGGTTTCGGTTTAGGCCTTGGGGTTGCATAAGCCACGGGGCGGGGGCGGGGCGGTTAGGGGTTGTGTGTAATGATCCCTTTAGGGCCTAGGTTATGTTATGGTTATGTAGTTTGGGATGGGGTTAATAAAGAAATGTATTATTAAATTGCGTAACGATGGTGTCAGATGTGGGATTTGATACTGTATGTGACACGCGGGCGGACAAATATTGGAGAAGTACGCCGCGCTACGGGAGATAGTTAAGGTTAGGCCTTGGCGTTGAGATGAATTGCGGGCGGGGAACTTTGGGCTTTGGGCTTGAGGTATGCTACGGGGAGGGGCGGGGGGCGGTGACGAATGGGGGTTGTGTGTAATGATGTAATGTGGTTTGGGAGACAGGGGGTTAATGAAAAAATGTGATGCTAAATTGCGTAACGGATATGCCACTGGACGGGGGCGGGCCGTTAGGGGACAGGGAGGTGGAGGGACGGGTGGGGTACGGGAGATGGTTAAGGTTTAGGCCTTGGTGTTGAAATATGCCACGGGGCGTATGCGGGCGGGGGGTTATTTTCAATTTTTTTTTAAATTGAAATTTAAAAACTTTTGAATTAGGCTACAAAACCTTTTGATTTAAAACAAAAATGTTTTAAATATTGTTCTATTCCTATGTGATTCGTTATAAATTGTCAACACTTTCTTTTTGTAGGTGTCTATCTGGTAGGCCCTACTCCCTAGCGGGAGAGCCCGTCCGCAGGACGGGCGTGCCGCTAGTCTTACTATAATTTGTCTTATGGTGTATGTATGTATCCATAAAAGGCTCCCTCATTTTAGGCCTAAACGCCGTGAACGTTGCACTGAAAAAAGATGATTATAATGTGAGTGTTATAAGCTATAAATGACTGAAAACCGTACAGAATTGACCGAGATATGAGCAAAAGCAGGAAATCCAGGGCCTTTTCAGCCCGGCTTTGGAGACTATTTTCTACGGGCCATGTTTGTTTTTCACTGCGTACGCTGTAACCATGCAGTCGGCGCGCGTAACACAAAACGCGTCGCAGTGCGCCATGCAAAATAAACGCGCACGCACTACACCCACGCAGGCGGGCGGGCAAATATTGGAGAAATACGCTGCGTCACGGGAGTTGCGGTTTTGATTTTGGGTTGAGATAAGCCAGGCGCGAGGGCGGAGACGGGTACGGCAGGGCGGGTGGCGGCGGGTCAGGAGCGGGGGACGGCTGGGGTCAGCGGGCTGGGGCGAGGGGGTCTAATGAAGAAATGTGGTTTGGGAGGCAGGAGGTAAATGAAGAAATGCGATACTAAATTACGTAACACTAACAGGGAGGATCACGAGGTGGAAAGAAATACTGTGGTTCCTTACGGTATAAGCCATATGGGATAGCTTGGGGAGATAGTTAAGGTTTAAGGGTTGAGATAAGCACGGGGTGGGTTGGGGGCGGGCCGGGCGAGGGGGTTTAATGAAGTAATGTGGTTTGGGTGGCAGGGGGTTAATGAAGAAATTTGATACTAAATTGCGTAACAGGGAGTGTCATGAGGTGGAATGAAAAAGTATGGTTCCTTAAAAGTATAAACCATAGGATATAGCTGGGGTAATCATGTAATGAAGGGAAGCATTCAATTTCAGGTATAAGGAAATAGGCCTATACATTATATTTTAACTCATAAATGTATTCTTACCAATTTCGCGATAAATGTTCGTTCAGCTACTATGTGGTATTTCATTTTGTAGGTGTTCTTTCTGGTAGGCGCTACATACTAGCGGGAGCCCGTTCGAAGAACGGGCGTCCCGCTAGTTTGTTTAAAAATGTAAAAAAAAATCATTTTATCCAGTGAATTTTGCTTTATTTCGTATTAAAACGGAATAAATAAATTTGATTAAACTGATGTACGAAAACACTTATCTGGTGTTTAGGCGGAAATACGCCCTTGCCTGACATTAAATTGAATTATTTTGAGAATTTTGGTTAAAGATTTCTAGAAACACTTCGAAACCGGAAAAACAAAAAATGGCGACTCCCATCCCGAAAAATAGCTGTCGAGTAGCAATTTTGAAGCAACTGCGGAGACGAAATCAGCGAGAATGTTGCTGTTTTCGACCAATATATGAATCGCGTAAGTGCTTGTTTATTCTTATAATCGGTTGAGTTATTTCTTATGTTCATTGCCATCCTCATACGGGGCATCCATAAGGATGGAAAACCCCTATTTGGCGCCGAATTCTGCAGTTCTGCCAAGGTCGTAGTGCAGTGTGTGCATGTGTGGGCTCAACTGTCAGTGTTAAGCGATAGTACAGGAAACCCATACGTTGGTGTTTTTGTTTTGTTTTTTTCCCCTACCAACGTATGGGGAAATTGTATAGCGAGAAACTGTCAATCATCCCCAATCGCAAAATAACAAACGTCTATATACGCTACGCACACCACTTGCGAACTAGCGAAAATATTAAATGAGACTATTTTAGTATTTATTAATAAAACATGGCGCCGATTTCGATAAGGGCAATTCCATAGATTGGTGATATGACCTGAAATTTTTAAATTCAATTTGGATGCTTATTACCCATTTTATTTTATTGTATACACTTGTAGATATATGGGACAATCAAATGTTTGAATGATTTGTTTGTAAATTTCAAGAAATTATCGTCATAAGTTGGAAAATGTTTTTTTCATAAAAAATAAGTGAAAAATGTGTGTTCAGGTTATGTTGACCTCTTACATATTAATATTAACTGTAAATATAAATATTTATTGATTTCTGAAATGCATAATACCTTAGTTTCAAGTTACCAACTATGAAAAATACCTATGCATTGACACAAGTTGAGAGGAATCTCCTGTGTGTCCGATGGTAATTGAAAATGTAACGTGAGTAACGATAAACATCAAATAGTTGTCCTACTCAATTGTTCTTTGCTTTTAAATTCTGCTAAATGGAATAATAATCATACTCCAGGTACTTAATTTGAAAACAGGAAATATAATGGGCTATGTGTAGTTTTATTAAAATGGCAGAGGTTTGAAAACTGTAACATGAGTAACAATTGTAACGTGAGTAACAAAAATGTAACGTGAGTAACGGCCTAAAATGCATTGTAGCAATAAGAAATGGATCTCTTTTTGCTTTTACTGCACTTAGTTTTATTCATTTATCAGTCTTATGTCAGTCTGGCACTTCCATCACTTCGTACGCACTATTTCCAGGGGTCATTGCGTGTCTTTCCAAGTTTTTCAACAAGTAAAACAGTAACTTTGTCCTCTGAAAGTCACTTTTGAAGGAAAATATTCAATTTAGTTGGTTACAAAGTGTTAAATATACATTGCATAGCTTATGTACACAAATATTGTAGAGCATTTTCTGCATATTTCTTGCGTTCATCGTTCCTAAGTTCAAAAATATTGATTTTGCGCAAAGGTGCTGAATTCGGCAACCTTGATAACTATGGTGTAATTCATCAATTATATGCAATTATTTTCACCTAACACTTGTTAAACATAATGTTAAGTTTCAAAAAAGAAAATAGCTCTCAAATTGTTTCTGTTTTAATGCAAAATGATACCATTTTCATCAATATATTGTTGATGTAACAGGTAGAGAGTTTGCAAAATGTCCTGTGAACTTGTGTAGCGGTCATAATTGACCGTTTGGAGACATAGTAACATTTTGGGAAATGAAATACATCATGTCAAGACTATTTCATAACATTTTGAGCTAATCTGCATGAGCTATATAAATACAATTTGAATTTGCAAAAACAAGTAACGTGAGTAACGTAACGTGAGTAACAGCTATTTTGGTCAATTTTCTGAAAAGTGTTTGTCTATCAGATTAGTTTCACCTTGCATTTGTAGATCTTAATGTTAGCTTCATCAACCATGTGAAACTTGTTTCAAAAAATATCCTGTATGAGGACACTTTGTGAATGAAGGCTTGTTGCCATTTTATGATGGCCAATCAAATGTAACGTGAGTAACAAAAGTGTTTTCCTTCTCACTCGCAAGTCATGTCTTGTCCTGCAATTCTAATTGCATATAAAGTTAGTGTCGGGTCTTGTGTAACTACTGCAGAAAAAATAATTCTGTCAAGCTTGTTCTTCTAAAAAATATGGCACTTCCAAAAGTGTAACGTAGTGAAAAAGCGTAACGTGAGTAACATGGAATTGCCCATAAACATCGTTAGTGCCGTTAAGTGAATGGGCTTAAAATGTCACCTTAAATTTCAAGGGAATAGTGCATTTGTACAAAATGTTAAAGGAATGGCAAGATAGATGAGAAAGAGTAGATAAGAACAAGCACAAAGAAGTGTGTTTTTGAGCTCTGGTAAGCGATACAGAAATTACCACAAAAATCATATTTAGAAGGAGTCATACTTATGGGGACAGATAGTGAAACATGCAAAATACCCTATGATGAATAATACCAACTGATGACAAATATCACTAAGTATGATTTGTTGTACTAGTTAAGCGATGCTTCAACCTTGAAATGGAGAAGTCACAAATCATGATTTATTATCATTATTCAGGCAAATGTGTAAGGGGGATCTATACGAAAAAGATGAGGCTATCGTGTGACTAAATTAACACGGTAATTAATGTCTAAAATCTAAATTCTGCTTTTCAGTTTCACAGACAGATTAGATAGATGAGACAATACATAACACAATGGCAATGGTGGGTTTACTATCATTCATGCTTCACTATACTAAAGCCACACCACCCCTCATTGACATCTGACGTCGCGAAAATTACATTTTGAAATCATCATTGCACTTCAAATATAACTAAAATCTTTCAAAATGAACTCACATTATTCCTTGAACTCTTAGTATACAATGAGTTCATTAACGTTGATCATGAGCATCCTCATTTTTGGGGATATATTGAGGTGAAAAACCGGCAGTGCTGACACTCAATATGAATTTCGCGACGTCGTGAGTCTATGGAGGGTGGTGGTACCATGTATCGAAGATACACATGCACTACGGTACCGATTGGGACTAACATATTTATAACAGTACACTAACACTCACAGAAGTACATGTATGATAAACAGACATTTTTAGAAGTTTATAGATAGGCATGATCATAAAATTTTGAAAATAAAAGTATCTCTTTGAAAATAATATACATGGAAATAAAGTACTTTTCTATCAAAAATGATGGTTCTACCATGTTTGCACTCTGCAGGCTGAATAATCACAAATTTAGTTACGACCAAAAGTAGTTTGCCTCATTGCTAAAAAATGGTCAAGTCATGCAAAATTTAAACCATTTTAGCTTTAATAAAAACTTTACTTTCATCATCATGATGTCCAGTTGCTTGTGTGTGGTTATTTAGACATCAGTGAATACATCCCAGCCCAATTCGTACTACTCCGCAGGATTTAAAAGAGGTAAACATGGAGTTGTCCACATATTTTTGCTACTAAATGTTCAAACAAAGGGCGCCCTCTATAGTCAATGATATGAACATCCCTATCTTAGACAGGTTTAACTTAAAATTTAGTGCTCCCCTGGTTTTTGAATAATATGCATCTATTATTTGGAATCCAAATTTGGATGAAATTCAAACTGGTAGTCTTACACAGAAAGAGAAAATTACCAAATTGACCATATTTATTGTTTTTCAAGGCTTTACCGGCTAGTAGTAAATACAAAATCTAATGCAACTTTTCTGAACACTTTTGCTAGCTCTTTATAGCAAGTGTTGAAAGAGGTTCGGAAAATAAATCGTTTAATCCTCTTTGTCTCCTTACTTACAGATAACAAATTGTACACTAATTTAGAAGTTGTTAAAGCACAAAACATCCAGCTTCAGATCCAGTTGGAACGTTTGAAGCATGAAAACTTGGATTTACAAGTCAAGATTGAATCAGGGTAAGTCTAAGTTTGATTTGAACATCTGTAGACTTAAGCTCCGTTAGAACTAAAGGTCATCCAAAATGGTGATTCAAGTTTGTTTTATTCGATAGAGGATATTGTAAGAAACAAACTACAAAAGAATTACCATTTAATATTGTACCGGAAACAAAATATATACGAGTTTCTATTAAGATGCATATTTTGTATAATATAATATAACAATGATGACAGGTTACCCTATTACAAACGTCAAGGTGTTACCCAAGCTCGTACACAGAACCTCAGCGTAAGCATCCACACATGACTTTTGTTTGTGCAGGCCTATCGACCGATACCCGGACCGATACAGAGTTGGGAGTAACAGACTAACACCTGTTACGTACGTAGTAACGCATCATCCAAATACAGTTCATCCCTCGCTAAAATTGAAACACTGGCAATTATGATTGATTTTATGTATCTTTTTCCCTGGACAATATTTAAAGAATTATTTTGCAGTATATTCTTCTATAATTAATATACATGTATACCCCATCAAATAATATATACTTGAATCACCAGTTTGGTTCACCTTAAAAACAAGTCAGGGGGGGGGGGGGAGGGGTTGCCAGATGGGCCTTTGAAGCATGGTATAATGATTGGTCAGGGTTTTTTCAATTGTGTTTTGGAATGGGTTCTGTAGAACTACTGTGATTCTCAATGGAAACAGGGGTTTATGTTTTGATGTTTACAAATTCGATTCATTGTTTGATACCAAAGATATATGACATATATTGTGGGCCACATTGTATTTGTCATTGCCGAGAACTAGCTTGAATTAAATATCTGTAATCGAAATCTCTCTACAGGACGGGAAGTGGTCCCAAAGGTGAGAAGACGACGGCACTTGAACAAAAGCTATTCAAATTACAAGAGGAACTCACAGATATCCACAGAAAAAAGGGTGACGTAAGTACAAAGTACAATACAGTGTTACAAAATGATGTAAGTAGGCCGCCTACACAATTGTTTATCAAATTGTGCAAACATAGGGAAATTAGAGAAAATCGGAGACTCAAATTCTGCACCAAAAATAAGGCATGGCTGCATTCACTAGGAAGAGCCAAAATTCACAAAGTACCCCTTTTAGTCCACATCTGTCTACACTTGATCCACACAGATCCACAAAACATGAAAATTGGTCCACAAAAGAAACTCTGAAGTCCCAGCCAGGGTACTTGTCTGCTACTAATTGGTTGAGTTTTGATGTAGACCCGATTATGGATTATGGATTGTTGTAAACCGATTGTCAGTGGTGTAACCAGAGGGGGGTGACCCCCCCCCCCCCCCCCCTATGTTGACTGTCGAGTCGGTTGAGATTGTCATCATGGAATTATGATAGTCTAAAGTACACAGATGGAAATTGTTTGCACACTACATATGCACGTGTCCCCACTCCCCAGCTTGTATAGTGTAAAGTCGAAAAGGTTTGTGCGCTACGCACGCATTTCTTTAATCAGAACAATCTTGGCTCTTTCTAGTCATTAGAAGAAGGTGGTCTCACACTGAATTTCTATACGCTGGAAGAGATCACCACACGCCTTTGAATTAAATGAATAGTATTATAAGTAAGCTTTATGTGTGTAATTACCCTTTTGAAAGTGAACTTTACTATAGTTTGATCAGCTCCAAATTGGCGAAAAATAATTCAAAGCATACGCTCGCTTTTATTGCCACACGCACACAGTTTTGGTCGCACGCGTCACACATACCTGTATGATGCACAATGTGCTTGTTGCCTTCATGCACGCTTGCGTCCTTCTATATTCATTCACTGCTGTAAAGAGGCTTTGCCAATTTGGAACTGATTAAAACATAATCTGATATGAGAGGCTAAAACCAAGGAGGAAGACAATAGTCCCAGAGTTGACATACAATGCTGTAATTTAAGATGTAAGCACTCAAACAATAAATAATATAATTAACGAAGACCTTAAAAATACAAAAATACTTGGTATAACCTTGTCCATCTCGCTATTGTGACTAAAGATTACCCACTGTGAACCAAGATGCTGTGTTTACCTGGGCATTAGAATAACAAGTGCTAATGTATACTAAATCTTTGTTGAGATTGGTAATTTGTAACAATCACACGGTTTTGAAGGGGCATTGAGAGATTGCCGAGAATAATGAAATTTGGAAAAAAAGGAATTGGTTCAATAGATAAGCCTAAGGTATGGAGGAACCCCGAAGTGTAATGATTTATGCAAAAACTGTTGATGGCGCTAGATTGAAATTTTGTTAAACAAGTTATGTGGTGAGTGATGCTGACTATTTTGATGTGATCTACATCGAAATACCAAATAGTGAAATTTTACATGATAGACAACGAATTAAGGTAAACATGGGTTTCATGGTAGTTAGTATATTATGCCTAAGTATTACATGTGCAAAAAACCTGATTTCCACAAAAATTGAGGACGCACTCCCATACGTATCTCTCAGTGCCCCTTTAACTATCACACGTTTTTAAGCTACATATAATAATCCATGATTATTTTTGATTTATTTGCAGAATGCTCAACAACTTATTGATCTCACAACACAACTAAAAGGAAGAGAAAATGATTGTCAAGCTAAGGAAAACAGGTAAAATAAGCAACATACTGTTTTATTGCACATAAAGTCGTCACACTTGGTCAAACCACCTAAAACTCAAATAATAAATCAAATTTACTGGAAAGGCTTTCATGATGTAAATTTATAACAATTAGATAAGTTTAAACTACTACTGTTGGATGTTTTTAAACTCTACTTGTTTAATAACGATTATTGATTGGCTGGTCGATGTTTAGACTTGCTGTAAGTCCTTGGCCTACGCCACAGGCGATTTTCAAAGAACCAAGCGCTACGTTAAGCCCACCAGGAGCTGTTTTTGGTGGACCTGCTTCCACACGGCATCTTATTGACATACACATTTTGGGGATTCTAATGGAAGTTTGAAGAAAGTTAATTTGGTTGTCTTTAGTTGTTGTTTAAAGGACCAATACAAGGTTTTGTGACAATTTAATGACTTCTAATGTCAAATGATACTTTTTTAACCAATGGAAATGGAGAATGAATATAACTTCAAAATTTAGGATAGAAAATGCAATTGAACAAATCTTTTCAAGCTCCGGGTTTAACGGGTTTAATGATGAATGCAACGCTTTGACCGTTTAATTGTTACCGGGCGCAATTCGAGACATACCAAGAACTAAACACTGCAGTGTGCCCGCTTATTTTCACCCATGATAATGAGATTATGACTGTTTCCTAACTTTGTATTTGTCACAGATTACAAGAAGCTGAGATCCGTATTAATGCCTATGAAACCGAAATGTCAAATCTCCAGAGGGGAGTGTTAGATCTACAGAATGCAAATGATGTAAGTTTGAAGGCCTGCATGCAATCTCAGGCCAAAACAAATATGTTTGATTGTCCTCTTCCGCCTGACCCTCGAAATCCTTACGACCCAATTTGTTTTGTTTTTTGTTGAAAATTTCAACAGAAAATCAAAAATTTCAATTTTGGTGTTGAAAATTTCAATTTGTTTACACATTTTAGTCGAAAATCAACAACGACAATTTTTTTCTTCTTTTTCAAAATTTGTTTTAAAAATAATAACACCCATCAAAATATTACAGATTCTTTTCCCCCATTTTGGTTACCACAACAAGTACATCTCATTTTACTTTTGGTACCTGAAAAAGGGCAAAGGGCCAGAAAAAAAGACAAGAAAAAAACCAACCTTTTCCCGACCGACCTACCCAATATTTGAAAGTGATCTATGGACAATAAAAAATTAAAAAATGGCCTGTACTGTGGTATAGTTTCTGATTTGGATCTATCCCATTTTACTGATTAGAGGAACCCTAATGGACCAATCATGACAATTGCAGTATCGTTTAGATGTTATTAATTTCGCTGTGATGTAATGGACTTCAAAGCTTTTTTAACCCCCTGGTGTCTACCTGTCTATCTTACAGTGGTTCTGATTGGTTAATTACAAGATGTACTCATATGAATAGCCAATTCAAATGCAGCTTGTAAAATGTTTCACTCCCAACTGTATCAAGGATACAATTATTCTAACAATGTCTCTCATTGGTGCAATAAATGATGTATCCATCTTTTTAACCAATCGGCCGGTAGGTCTCAGGAGGTTAAGGCAACTTATCCACAAAGAATCATGCATCCATGCATAAAGCCTAAACTCCCTGGGTTACCGTTAATATATGCGCGTTCAGGGCCGTCAGCAACTTTTGCCCAAGGGGGGTGCGTTTTCACGATTTTTTACCGGAAAGGGGGGTGCGTTTTCACGATTTTTTACCGGAAAGGGGGGTGCGTTTTCACGATTTTTTACCGGAAGTAGTAGTATGACGTCAGAGTGTTAGTGCTGCAGCACGCTGACGATGCGAGCGCTTGGCGCGATGACGCGAGCGCCTCTGTCGCGAAGCCAATAACGGGTGGGGTCCAGGGGGCGAAGCCCTGGAAGCTCTGAGCATTACAGCGAATTTAGGACACAATTTTCATGTATCTTGCCATCGTTGACCCCATTTTCCATTCATAAAACAACATGTTACCCTAAAAAAGATTAAAAAAAACAGAAGAGATTTTCAAGGGGGGTGCGTCCGCATCCAACGCACCCCCCCTTCTGACGGCCCTGGCGTTATTCAAACATGCCATCTTAAAGTTTAAACAAATGATTCATATTGATGATCATTTCTACTTTTGACAATTTTTGAGGGTCAAATTAGAAAGAAAGAAACTGGCATGATGGTGTAAAATCTTTTTCATTATTTTGGATATATGTGTGTGGCCAGATCTTGATGTAGACTACATGCTTCCAAGCAGCGCATGGATCAATCGGCAGTATGCAAGAAATTGTAAAGCTTCGCTAAAATCATTAAAGGAATGGTGAATTTGATGTTTTCCTCAAATTCAAGGTCAAATTATCCATGAATTGAATAGAAATCAAACTTCAAACTACACATACCAAATGTTAGATAACATAAAAATGAGTTACAAATTCGAGGGATAGTTTGATCCTATTGAAAAATAAGTGCACTCAATTTGATTGAACTATTAACAGTATTATATATTTCACATTCCAAGATGCTGAAAGATGAGCACGGCACTCTACAGCTTCTATATGTGAAAACGGAAGAGAACATGAGGAAAATCTCAATGGAGAATGCCGATCTGATTCAACGATGGATGGAGGAGAAAGCCAAGGATGCGCTCATGATGAATCAGGATAATGATCTCTTTCATAAACGAAAACAGGACAAGATGAAGAAGGATTTAGCCGAGGCAGCCAAGGAAATAAAAATAACGAGGTAATGTGGTATTAAACTTGAAAATGTGTAGTATGTAAGGCTGTGGTCGGAACGATATTTTCATGTCGACATGTCAATATTAATTTGATCTCGATGTCGACATCTGTGTCGACATAATCATGGGTGATATGTTACCACAATCATATTATTATTTTTTCGTGATGACAATTTTTCAACATGCTTTCCATCCAACAATATCTGTACCATACACAATGTGTGGGTAAGCTTAAATCTAAATTTCAAAGCCCTGAAAACTTACAATGAAGTTATGAACCCACAATAATATCCTAGTACACTTTAAAGTATTAATTTTGACAAACTAGCAAATATCAGTGAACATAATTAAACATAAAAAATTATGGACATTCACCTGCCTGCCTACTTTGACTGACCCAGATTGTGTCTTAATAGTGCCTGCAATCCCAAACTGTTGGACTTTGAACTTCTATTATGGTCATCATAGGGGTAATTACTTTTCAGTATGTCCTATAAGTGGTTTTTATATGCACAAAGTTATAATAGTGTCAAAATGAAAACTTGTTTTCTTTCAAAATCAGGCTCTTGGGGATTTTGAAGGTCTTTTGAGGGAATTTTAATTCTGTCGATATATTAAATATTATAGCGACATGTCAGAATATACTTTGTGTCGACATAAATGTCGACATATGGCGTGTCGACCACAGCCTTATTAGTAGTATGTCTTGAGAAAACTCAATGCACACTGCATTCTTATTCTCCCCATATTATCATGATATAATAATGTTGCTCCGATGTGCGCAGAAACCGCCTTTTTTATATTGTAAACCGACAGTAAAACTTCTGCGCACGTGAGTGTAAAGTAATACGGTTTTTAACTCTGACAAACACAAAATATGAACTGCCGATTCATTATAAGGATTATCATACTTTTTTAGTTATTTGAAGATGAAACTCAATCTTTTTAGGTTTGGCTTTGATATGGAACGTGATCAATCAAGTAGGGAATCTTCTTGCGTCCCACTTTTAGCTACACATTTGTGAAATTGAATCGCAATACTTCAAAAGTGTTGCGCATTTCGCGATGCGGCACCAGTTATCACGAACGCTGATCATAATATGCCATAAACATTTACTATTTCTTTGTTTCTTATAGAAAACCTTCTATCATTCAGGACCAACTGGAAAATCTGGCATCGCCGCCGGGGGGTCTAGGAATGTGCATAGCTGCTATGGTGCCTGAAAAAGCTATTTGTACATTTGTAAGTTTTGATTATTTTTCTTCTCCATCTCAAAATGTAAATTTGCAAGTACATTACGGAGTTAGATCATTTTACTAACAAATTTGCAAAAGGAAGTCTGATTAGTAACGAAATAAATCTTACAAAATAGTCTTAATTTTAACCTGTAATTTAAGGCAAATTAGTAAATAAATAGGCAAATAAATTGCAAGACAATTAGCCAAAGGGCAAAGCCTTGCAGTTACATTTTCTTCATTATAATTCAATACGTTTGAGTTAAGACCAATAACATTAGTATTTTTGAAAGACAATGAGCTTTAAACTCTTCATGCTTTGGATGTAATATTTAGCTATCATTACACTATTTGGGTGAAAAATGTTAGAAATTAAGAATAATTATGGTTTTGTCAGTGTTATTGATTCTGTAAAAAAATCTTTATTAGATTAATTTTGAATGTCCTTTCTTAAAACAAGGAATGCAATGTATAATGACATCATATTGAGTGTGTCTATGTATTGGATTATCTTTATTCTTTGTATCAGCTATATAAATGACAAACTTGCCATATAATACCCTCATTGGTCCAGTAATTATAGAGATGTGTTTCAATAAACATGGTTTGAATCCAAGTCTGGTAGAATTGTGTGAAACAACTTATGTCAATAGTTGGCGAAGTGCATGCTCATGATATAAGCATGATAATGTGGATATGTGTGATAAGTTCAAATGAAAATGCACACCACATCCATCGTCTTGTTGTAACTTCGTAGAAAACCATTTGTTCACAAAGCCAGACAAACAAATTGAAGTAACATATAACGCTTTCCATGCGGCAGGCGTCTGCAGATGACTTTCCAAAATGTCACAAAATGTTTCATAAATGTCAAAATTATTGAATTTCATTACCATATTTGGAATCACCATGAGAAATGCATTGACATAAGAACAGACATGCCTAGTATTGGTTCAGTAATCCTTGATATAGACTTTGAAAATTGGGAAATGTTTCTGAAAAATCTTGTTTTGTATATGGTAAAACTAATAGCCGCGTGGAAAGTTCCAATTTCATTATTGTATGACAATTTGAAATGGTTTTATGTTCTTTCAGGATGGTCATGATGGAGATGTCAACGCTGTCAAATTTTCATCATCAGGAAGATGTTTTGCCTCAGGAGGAGCTGACAGAAAACTCAAGCTTTGGGAATTTCAAAATAGTAAGTTGTGATAGTATGCCCTGTTTGGGTAAGAGTTTGTTCGTATTTTATTGTGATAGCATATCATGGTTAATTGTCAGCCAGATTTCAAGATAGAGTATAATAACTAGTGAATAACTGTAAATCTTTACATTTTGTGGCAATAAAATGTCTTGAAACGCAGGCATCAGCCTTATTCACGGCATGAACATAAATATGTACTTCAGTTCAGTTTGCAATTCAGTTGTTAGAAAATGTGTCTCTCTTACCTTCTTGCTGAATGTAACAGTTGTTTTATATAATTTATTTAGCCATAAAACTGCATTTTTCAATGTAAACTGTTTTGTTGGAAAGATAAGTACTTTAAAAACATGTTTCCAAAATATGTAAAAACAAAACAGACATACCAATTGATTTTGGGGATTTCATGAGTTAATCGTGCCATTGCTTAATCGTGCCACAAGCAATGGCACTGGTTCAAATGCAATTCTTACCGCGTGCTTATCAATTCTCATCAATTAAGCAATCTTTACTTAACACGGATGAGAGCATGTGTGGTCTAGAGCAGGCCTTCTCAAATGGTGGCGCGCGCGCCACTTGTGGCGCATTGCATCAGTCCAAGTGGCGCGCAGAAGGACGCATGACGAAATTAAAAAGATTTAAAAAAGAAGAAAAAAGAAGAAAAAAAGAAGACGAAATATATCCTCAACTTCAACCAGATCGCAAAAAGCATGAAGAGACTTCAGCCACTAACTGCAGTGGGATAAGTCATGATTATTAGTAGTAGGCCAATTGGTTGACACTACATTTGCTACCATTTTTTGTACATTTTACCATCAACAGCTCTTTATTTCTTGTACCATATTGCATGCAAATATAGCTTTCCTTAGCCTCTTAAAAGGGGATAAAACCATGAGCCCTAAGGCGGCCCCTGGACCCCATCCGTTGTTCGCTCCGCTCGTTGCGCACGCAGGGATAGTGGCGCTTTTAGATCACTAACATCTCAAAAGTGGTGTTTCACAAAATCTAATTGAGAAGGCTTGGTCTAGTGGATAGCATGCAGGTCTCACAATACAAAGGTTGTGAGATCTAGCCCTGCTGCAGCCAATTGCCTCGTGGTTCGGAAGTCACATAGAAATGGTGGTCCCGTGCATCAGAAGAGCCATCGGTGAGCGCGTTTAAAATGTCAGACTCCTTCGTAAAGAGTAGGGGATCATCTCGGTCTGTATCTGTACACACACACTAATATGTATTCCTATAATACATACCTACACTAGGCGTGGCGCACCGATGGAGTAAACAAATAGCTAAAAAAAGAATGATAGATGCAACCAAGGCTCAAGGTAACAGGTGTTTTACTAGGAGCTACTTTTTTTTCAAAAGTAGAGCTCGGATCATGGAATTTATTGAGAACCGGGAGCTACTTTTAGTCTACCGGGAGCTATTTTTTTTTATTATTAAATCCAGGGTGGCAGTATTGTCAACTCGAAATTCGATGTCTTGGGAAAGCTACCCGATCGTCAACAGGCACTGGTTTGGACAAAATATCAGCGCTCGGTTGTTTATTTTTCAGCATTACCGGGCGCTATGGCAGAAGGACCGAGGGGTAAAAATTGCCCAGCGCCCGCTTATCTTGAGCCTTGGATGCAACCAAGGATGACAGATGATGATGACTAAACACTTACGCCTATATCTATATTCACTCATTTGCTTTCTGTTGTTGTCGTTTTGTTTCAGCTTCTGGTAATTGTCAAGTTCAAGGCATGTGTGTAGGCAGTAATGCTGCTGTGATGTGTATAGACTTTGATTCAACGGAGCAATTTGTACTAGGTTCATCATCTGATTATGCAACAAGAGTATGGGGAGTTAATGACCATAGATTAAGAGTAGGTATCATACTTTAAAAGTAGAAATTTTGCGAGGTTTTTATTTTCGCGAATTTCGCGAATCAATCCTCATCCCCGAAAATATAAACTCGCGAAATTTTTTGACTTCCATTGACTTTTGGTCACAAATGTCGAAAATCGCGAAAATAAAAAATCGCGAAATGCCTGTTATGACCATTTTTGTGAAAATATCTTATCGCGAAAATATTGACTTTTACAATATGTGATTTGATCAAGCAAAATTAGTCCGATGTTGCCAAAATAGATTTTGAGCTATAACCGCACAAAGGGTGACAATCATTTTGTTTTCTATTGTTTTGAATACCATTCAATTGCTTTCTCTTTGGAATTAAGTGTCTGTTCAAAATTTGGTTTCCTGCCAAATATAACTTTGCAAATAGCCAATAAAATCATGTAGTAAATTAAAGTGTTGATATTTTTTGACTTTATGCACTCATTTTGCTTGATCGCATCACATACTTACGGGGTTTGTTTAACTCTATTAATTTGTACCCTTGTGTTTGTTTACATTACTCCATCTTATGTATATGAATGAAACAGAGTGCATTCCGTAGTATAATGTTTGGTAAGCAATGCTAATACGATGGTGTGAGTATGTGAGCAATATCAAATTAAAAAGGAGAATATCAACATAGTTGTGTAAAAGATGTGCTTTTAACTTGAATTGCACTGTCACTGTTATACCCCACATGGGAATGTACCCTATTCAACTCCCCCATACCTTAAGTACAGTAGCAAGCATTGTTAATTTGGGAGAAACCACGATGCGGATTGGGTTATTTTGAATGATCATGCACACACTTACATTGACCTTTGAAGCTAAAAGGAACTTGACTATTATTCTAATTTGATCATTTTAGTGTTTTTGAAAATAGTTTGAGTGAAATTGATAAAATGAAGTACATTAAAATTATGTTCTTATTTGCATTGTCTATTTATGAAATTGCGTTAAAATCCTTGGTCGTAGTTGAAAGGGATTAAATCATGTTTCAGCGGATGTGCATCACCAATCTGCAACTTGCGTTTTGTGTGTCTGCATGTTTATTTGGACTGTAACATAAACCACGCAGACGACACGAACACCGTTGCAGATTGGTGATACACATACGCTGACACGTGATGTAATCCCTATAATTCATATATTCTTACGAACCAATCAGAAAACAGGAAAAGTAATAAGTCTGCATATTTAACTTTGCATTGAAAGTGTCTAATTGAACTCTGTGTGTGCGCTGTACATGTGCACACCACACGCTTTATTTTGATTTGTTGTTCACGTAGCATAGGTTTGCCAATTTTTACTACAGGTGATATAAAACTTGTCAATATGTTTTTATTCGTAATTAAAGAGATCAAAAATGTGCACAAATTTGTAAATTTTGATTTGTATTTTTATGTATGAATTAGATGCAAATGTTGATATGCTCACAATGGCACGATTCTGTTGTGACATTATTTACTCATCAATATCAGCGTGAGTGCATTGATTTTTCTATTTATCTTGAAACCATACACATATCGACAAGGCTCAAGATAAGCGGGCGCTAGGCGATTTTTACCCTTCGGTCCTCCTACCATAGCACCCGGTAATGCTGAAAAATTAACAACCGAGCGCTGATATTTTGTCCAAACTAGCACCCGATGATGATCGGTATGCTTGCCTAAGACATCGAATTTCGATTTGACAATACGATTTAATAAAAAGTTAGCTCCCGGTAGACTGAAAGTAGCTCCTGGTTCTCAATAAATCCCATGATCCGGGCGCTACTTTTGAATCCCGGTAAAAAACCTGTTATCTTGACCCTTGCATATCGGCCTATAAAGTAACACATTTCTCACTGCTATACATATTCAATCTCAACATATCACTTGTGAATTGTTTTGATCATCAAAGCTGTACACAGAGAAAGGTAAAAAATAAATCAACAAACTGAAACCTTATTAGTCATGTGCTATTGCTCTGTGATGGTTGTTCAATTCTCTTGCAGAACATCTGCATTTAATGTATTACCCGTGTCTTAATTGCAGAAATAGCCCCAATCTTGTGGGCTCGTTTGTAGAATTAGAGATTGGCAATTTTTACTAAAGTTCATACAGAGGGTATTGTTTGTTCTTGCATGTGATCCCCTAGTTATAACACAAATCTGTTCTTATTTATGCTTAACCAAGAAAGAGAGAAAGCCTGAAACATTCAGACAATTAACAAAAACTCAATAATTATATGGACGTGGCATTTTTCTCATTCTTCTCGACCTCTCTGCCGCCTTCGACACCATTGACCATGATATTCTGTTCAGGCGTCTTGAGTCAATTGGTGTCAAGGATTCAGCTCTGAAATGGTTTCAGTCCTACCTCAAAAACAGAACTCAAGCAGTAAACATAAATGGAACTATTTCTACACATGTTCCGCTAAAATATGGCGTTCCTCAAGGATCTGTGCTTGGACCTATACTATTCACCATCTATTCCTCTCCCATTGCTAGCATTGCTCGCAAACACGGATTAAATGTTCATTCTTACGCGGACGATACACAACTATATGTGCCTTTTAATTTAAATGATCGTAATGATGAAATGTCGGCCCGTCAACGCGCAGAAGCTTGTATTTTAGAAATCAAGTCGTGGATGTCTGTAAACAAGCTGAAATTGAATGATGATAAGACAGAGTTTTTAATTATGACCTCCAGATTCAATCAACGTAAAATAATTGATCATCATATCAATATCGACACTTCTTCTGTTCTTGCTTCAAAATCTGCTCGGAACTTAGGAATTGTGTTTGATAATAATCTATGTATGGATGTTCAAGTTCGACGGATATGCCAATCAGTGTATTATCATATACGGAATGTCAATAGTATAAGGAAAATGTTAACATTTGAAACCGCAGCTACTATTGTCCATGCTCTTATAACTTCTCGTATTGACAATGGCAATTCTCTTCTTTTTGGCATCACTGATCACTTACTTCACAAACTACAACTTGCTCAAAATGCAGCTGCTCGCGTTCTCACAAAGACAAGGAAATTCGATCATATCACTCCAATATTGAAAGATCTCCACTGGCTTCCTGTTCGCAAAAGAATTCATTTTAAACATCTTCTTTTAACTTGGAAAGCTTTGCATGGCACTTCACCAACATATATTGCTAATCTTCTTGTACCATATCATCCAAAACGTACTCTCCGGTCCACTGATAAACTTTTACTTGTTGTTCCACGGACTACTTCTTCATTTGGAGATCGCGCATTTTCGGTTGCTGCACCAACTCTCTGGAACTCACTACCTTATAATTTAAGATGCTGTGATTCACTTGACTCTTTTAAGAACTTGTTAAAAACAAGATTATTTGACTCAGTTTATAATTGATTTCTTTGTATTATACATGTACATGTATATGCACATCATCCTTGTTTATGTATTTTTCATGTTAATTTGTATTTTTGTTTTATATGTTTGCGCCTCGGAATAGTTTTACCTAGATTGACGGCGCATTATAAATGCCATTATTATTATTATTATTATTATTATTATTAATTATAAGGAATACATATCGTCGCTGTCCTGTCAAAACCTTGTAAAAACAGTTATGCAAAGGAAGTGTTGCTTTGTACATGTTCATGGGCAGGAGCACTTACCAGATATTGATAGATGTTCAGAGCAGACTACTCAAAGGTAATACCTAGGAAGTATCAAGGCTAAAAGTTTGCCAAGACCATCCAGGCCATTGCCGTGCCCTTTTGAGGTATTGCCTTGGTGCCCTAGACCTATGTAACTTTCAAGGTATTATTGACCATTTGTTGGCCTAACTTAGTGCCCCATCATAAATTTGTTCAGTGGCTTTGAGATTGAGTGCCCTTAAAATTGAAATGAACCCTGGGAAGGAGATACAAGGTTTTGACAACAATGATATGTAATTTGAACATTATAACAGTCTGTTTTTAATTTCTTTAATTTGTTTGCAGCATACACTAACGGGTCACAGTGGGAAAGTGTTGGCAGCTAAATTCCTAGGTGAAGCCAACAAAGTAGTATCTGGTAGCCATGATAGAACACTGAAACTGTGGGATCTTAGGAGTAAGGCATGTAAGTATTGCAATGGGTTAAAATGGGTCCCTGCTATAGTCAGCGGCCATTCTAGGTGAAGCCAACAAAGTAGTATCTGGTAGCCATGATAGAACACTGAAACTATGGGATCTTAGGAGTAAAGCATGTAAGTATTGCAATGGGTAAACATAGTAGTATCTGGTAGCCATGATAGAACACTGAAACTATGGGATCTTAGGAGTAAGGCATGTAAGTATTGCAATGGGTTAAAATGGGTCCCTGCTATAGTCAGCGGCCATTCTAGGTGAAGCCAACAAAGTAGTATCTGGTAGCCATGATAGAACACTGAAACTATGGGATCTTAGGAGTAAAGCATGTAAGTATTGCAATTGGTAAACATAGTAGTATCTGGTAGCCATGATAGAACACTGAAACTATGGGATCTTAGGAGTAAAGCATGGAAGTATTGCAATTGGTAAACATAGTAGTATCTGGTAGCCATGATAGAACACTGAAACTCTGGGATCTTAGGAGTAAGGCATGTAAGTATTGCAATGGGTAAACATGGGTCCCTGCTATAGTCAGCGGCAAAGACATCCAGCACTTTTTTGACAGAAGTGCAGTTCCCATTGGTGGAGTAAGATAGCACGACTTAGAGCTGTCTAACGCATGCATCCATATATCCCTATGGCGTCAAGAATATTACCGCCCACATGCTCATTATTTAGCACACATGCATTATAGGGCCTGTGCTGAACTGTCAGCGACAACACCTTATGCAAAGTAGGTATGTTTCTACATTTATTTACATAATTTATATACATCCATCTGTGCATACAATTTATTTATAAACACAGTGGGGGGTGGGGGGGGCTATTGGGTCCAAAATCGACATTTAAAAAAAAAGGTATCGTTTTGAAATTCTGTCAATATCTATGCTTTTAGGGGTGGGGGGAGGTGGTCAAATTTGGGAGAAAACATTTGTGGTGAATTTTGGCTTCAGATGAAATATACATTTAGGGAATGTCTGGAAAATCTTTGTTCACGCACATGCTCACAGTATGATGTTTTACCCCTTCCTTCAAATCAAAACAAAAGTTGTACAAAATCATGCAAATTTGAAAACCTTATACACACGATGTTCTTCGTGATGGATGACTACTGCATGGTTTCCTCTGTGTATTTTCTCAAAGAGGTTTATTAGGTAAATTTGATTTATAACACACACTTATTCATCCTACAGGACATTACAGGCACGATTACCATTATTATTACTCTGCCATCGCCACAATCATTTCTCTTCACTTAGGTGGCTATTGGCTGTTAGGGGATATTACAATCTAAGCTGGGGGTGTGTGTGCGCCGTGTCAGTAGCCTGGTAAATGAAGCGAAATTATTGTGACGAATTCCTAATGGCAGCAAAAAACAGTGGTTTGGAAGTCACGTATAAATGGTGGTCCTGTGCATCGGAAGAGCAATACCCGAGCACGTTAAAAAAGGTTACAGACTCTTTCGTAAAGAGTAGGGGATCATCCCAGTCTCTATCTGTTCACACATCTAATAACGGACCCCAATGGAAATAAGCTAATAAGCTTATTGGGTTATCCAGGGTCGTAGGACCCAAATAATATCAAATCATATCAGTAATTAGATTGTTATATATCACCGTTTTTAACATTCAAAACTGAAATCCCTCAAGGTTACAGGTTACTTATTGATATTAATTTTGTTATACAGGTAGCAGAACACTGTTTGCCATGTCTAGCTGCAATGACCTTGTCACAAGCGATGGTGCTGGAACAAATATAATAAGTGGACACTTTGACAGAAGAATACGATTTTGGGATACCAGGTGAGTAGTTCATTATGGTTCCGTTCCATCGCTGCCACACTCAAGGTCCCCCAGCATGCGGTCAATGGTGTTGGATGGATGTAATTCTTGGGTGGAACTTACTATATACTAGCGTCATGGCCAGTTCAACCTGTCAAACTTGGGCTCAAACCTTACAGGCAACTGGAATGTAATGTGCCATGTTTAGATCTTGTCACAAACTATCGTAGTGGTATAAATATATGAATTGGACACTTTGACAGAAGAATACAATTCTGGGAGTAAAAGTGATGTTTTTGGTACAAATATATATAGCGGCCACTTTGGCAGAAAGTTGTCATATCATGTGGACGAATTAGGATTTGAATCAAGCTCAAAAGATTTCTTAACTATAAATGTAGAATTACCAATATGAGCTTTTTGGCAAATTAAAAATCAAAAGATACTAAAATATTAGAAATCAAGTGCGCTGTACTTAAAATACATAGCTCAGAACCCAAAGCTGTCAATGACTTTGACTTAGTGTAATTTGTATGCTCTTTATAGGTCAGAACACAGGGCTAATGAAATACAGCTTCCTGGCAAGGTGACCTCTCTGCAACTATCAGAAGACCGCAACTACCTACTAGCATGTTCAAGAGACGACTCACTCAAACTTGTAGATTTACGTATGAATCAGGTCGTAGGCACATTTTGGTAAGTGATACCTATTGTGAGGTCATTTAAAAAATAAATTACCAACCATTTTAAGATTTATGCAATCAATTTTGTCTGCAATCAGCAAATCAATCGCAGAGGTTCAATTTCGCCGCCAAATGCGAGAACATGAACATGAGATTTGTGAGAACCTGCTTATAAATGCAAGAATCTTGATTTGCAAGGTAGGTCAAATACTAAAATAGAGTTTAATAATACCCCGCGTGTGAGTTAAATATATAAGCAGTGTGAGTTTTGTCCACACGTGTCGGTGTGACAGCTTGCCATCAAAACGATAAACAAACCGCATTTTATTTGATTTTAATATTTAAACAACAATTTTCACTTCATATTTACTGGTAAATTCCTTAAAATGGTTCTTGTTTGCTGCTGTGAAGATTATGTGTGATTTTATCCCC
This sequence comes from Ophiura sarsii, assembly GCA_035610835.1. Lineage (NCBI taxonomy): Eukaryota > Metazoa > Echinodermata > Ophiuroidea > Amphilepidida > Ophiuridae > Ophiura > Ophiura sarsii. Next base: position 20,495,629 of record CM069454.1, read on the forward strand.
CTGGCTGAAAGTTAGACTTTAACCTCAACCAAACTTGGTGACAATAGTCTCATAGTCCGGACGGCACGCTTTATAAAGGGTGGGACTCCAGAAATCAATAAATCAACAAAAGGGTGGGGTCAGAATATTTCTGATATAAAGGGTGTAGCTGTATAAAGCGTGGAGATAAAATAAAAAGGGTGGGGGTTAATTCCATGCGGAGAATAATTTCTCATTGATCATCAAAATAATCAAAATACCGCCTTGTCATAGAGATAGCATAACACTTGAAACTATTAAACAATTTCAAGAATTCTGTTTCTGTCACTTTGTCCTTTCTTCCAATGAGTGCCTTTTCAAATTTGAATGCACAAAATGATCCAAATGTCCTCTTTTCGGTATAAAGGGTGGGGGTTGAACATTCCCAAATAAAAAGGGTGGCTCTGTAAAAAGGGTGGGGCAAAAATAAAAAGGGTGGGGGTCTGACCCCTGTCCGGACAGTGAGTCTGTGGGTAAGGGGGCTTCCTTAAAAAGGTGCTCATGGGGTGTACACTGATTGACAATATTAAGGTAGCACTGGATTACACTGAGGGTCACACTGATGGGTTTAATGCCCTTGATGTCACAGATCACCATGTAGTTAATGTTACCATGTTGTTTTGTCTCTGCTTTTCAGTGCTGATAATTTCAAAGTGGTACTAGATTACACCAGGGCAGCATTAAGTCCTGATGGTGTGTACGCTGCTGTAGGCTCACAAGATGGATCTATATGTGTATGGAATGTACAGACAGGCAAACTTGAATCAACCATCAAAGAACACAAGTGAGTGTAAAATGCTAATCAATCCATCAATCAATCAACAATCAATCAATCAATCAATCAAAATCAATTGATTTATCGAAGAAGACACTTCAATTAACCATTTACATATAGGTCAAAAGATGGATCATCATTGAAGAAGCTTATCATTGAAGAAGCTTCAATCAACTCACTGAAGTGTGAATTATCATCAATCATTTAATCAATAGAATATGTGTGGTGGCATGGAAAAACCCTTCACATGGTCATTTTCTGCCAACTTTTTTTTCTTCTATGGCGGAGAGCTTCATAATCTACTGAGTATTGGACTGTTTATTTTTTCAGAAATTCCATCTAGAACTACAGTAATAGTATTTTAAAATCGGCAAGTTTAAACGCAACACTACAAATTGAAACTGACAATTCAAGGGTGTACACAAAATCCTTTAAATGCTCTTACAATAATAAAACTACAGTGTTATGTCACACAGAATAGCTTGTCATATGAAAAGGACTTTTTATATGAACCTAGATTTTTACGATATTATTAACAATTGTAAGTTCTTCACTTTCAAAATCTTTACAATGCATTGTCGGAATTCACAAGTGATTACCATGCATGATAACAATGTCATTCTACATAGCATTTTACACATAGCATTTTACACATACAATTTGATATAAATAAGGTTCAGAAAAGTACTAAATAAACTAAACATGGAATTTTGCATAAAAAACTCCTGGAGACTAAAGTTCTAGGTATAATCTCTATCTTAGGACCAAATTTGGAAAATTGACCTGGAACTCATTTGTTAGGAATATTTAGGTATGACCCAGATATCTCAATATTGACACTAGTGACTCCGACGGGTTTTCACATACCACCTCACATATATCAATAAATAACTGTAAAAGAATATTAATCAATTTTAAGTAAAATCCTAAAAAAGGGTAGGGTAGCCCATAGTCTATTAAAGGAAATCCTTGCCATGGAACTTTAGCGTTCATATATGTAGCATTATTATTAAACAGACCACATCAGTATTTTTTTTCTTTTCAAAGTGTCACGTTAAGACAAAATCGGCTTTAGAAAAAAGAAAAATCACCTATATGGACGGTGTCATATTTATCGAAGCTATGACAAAACAGTTACGAGATTTCCACATCTCTTTTTCATGTATTTGTAATTTTGATTGATGCATTGAATTCTCGCGTGATCATGTGCAGCGACCTGTCGCTGATGAGGCGGTTTTAGTAACGATTACGTCACATCATTGGGCATGGTTATCCCATCAGCAATTTCGACACAGACAACTGGGCGCGAATTTCAAATAATCACAGGGATGAGCAGTTTAAATTCGTTTTATTGAATATTATAGTTCGTTGTTCAATTAAACTGATAAATATACATTAGGTACTCATTTTCCTACCATTATAATGCTTGGTTTCATAACACCGTTCTACTTTAAGTGTATTACAGAATAAATCAATATAACTCATACAATAGAAGTTTTTGCACTAGACTTATTTGTGATAGCTTACTCATAGGTATAACCATTATAGTTCTTCATTGTTTTCATGACTACATAACCCAGTGCTTTTGTTATGGGCTCAAAAATAAACTACGCTCAGTAGATTGTGCATTGATAGGTTCACGGATGGGAGCGGATTTCGGCCAGGCGAAGTATCAGAGGATGTTTTTCGATTGTGTGACAGTGTAATTATACACAGTATACGAAGAAGACTATAGTATTATGGGCTCAAAAATAAACTACGCTCAGTAGAATGTGCACTGATGCCATGACCATACTTCAGGTGAGATTAAGAGTAGACTTCTTTTTTCTCAAAAATATCAAAACTAACTACTTGTATTTGTGTATGTTTTTCCTTATAGCTCAACAGTAGTAGCTGTGGCCTGGCATCCTAGTGGTAGACAAATGCTGAGCTGTGATCGCAACAGAAAAGTTATTCTCTGGGCTGGATTCTAGATGTATAACTTAAGTATTAACAGGATTAGTAATCGTTGAAACCCTATTTAGTTTGTGTTTAGGGGAAGAGTGACATCTGTGACCTTCCTTTGTAATGCATGTTTGGACCATTTTATCTGAAGACACAGGAGCTGTGTATGTGACCAGTCGAGTCAAAAAGGACATGTTGTCGGCAAACACAGTTTTGAGATAGAGGGCAATATATTTGGTGAAACATAAAGAAAATAATAGACAAAAATATGCTTCTTCAATTCATATCTTGTGATTGCAAAGTCTGATTACATTCAACAAGGTATCATTTCAAAGCTTTAAATGTTCTCTTTCGAATCATACCAATAACTCAGAATTGACTCGGGCCTCCAACATGTCCATTTTGATGTGACGGGTCACATATCTGTATCAAAGAAGATTTCTTGTGCAGTCCATCACTACAGTGCCAACAGGGTGTTTCCCCCAAAACAAACAGCGCCAAACATGTGTTGAAGTAATTAAGAGGTCTGCTTGCCACCTTCTACTACATGGTACAGATATAGTATAACTTGAATAAGAAGTTCCAACAAAAACATACATATATGTTAATCAAAAAATGAAGGGTCTTTAAGAAAAACAGAAACATTGTAGGACTTAAGAAGAAAAAAAGTCACATCAATTGCACTGTTTGTACCGGGATTTTCCAAAGACCCTCGTTTCACACCATTATATTGCCTTTCATTGTAATGTAATATCAATGGGAACCAGAAGACACTGGTGACAGAAACCAGTGGTCATGTAATGAAAGTGAAGCATGCTGGTGTTGCACAAGAAATCTTCTTTGTGCTGCCTGTACTGTGTGGAAGGTCATATTCAGGGGCAAAATGTTGATGAGAGTGGAAGAATCTATTGTCATAAAGATACATACTAGAGGAGTTTCAAGAGTCCAACTTGAATCTCAAAGATGAACTCTGTAACACACTACTGTAGAAGTAGAAATGTTCACGCTTCATTTATTTTCGCGATAAAATCAGCAAGCGTGAACATAAAAACTCACAAATATATTTATTTTTGTATGTAGGTCTCCGCAACATTTTTCAAAATGAGCAAAGCGCCAAAAATTACATGCACGAACACTTCCACTTTTACAGTATTAGAATAAGAGTAGAATCCACAGATTCTTGTGAAATACTATGCAAGAATCTAAATGGATTCTAGTAACATGTAAAGAAAGTTTGACCTGATACTGGACTCTTGCCATTTTAGAATAGCTTTCCAGAGTTGTTGAAAGCAGGTTGTGGCTTGCCAAGCCATCACTTCTCTTCAACAACAGCTCTGTGTACGGTTTATGGAATGTCCTTTCAAGCAAGTTCAAAACCAGCTATTTAAGTTAATGCCACCTGCAATTTGAGTGTCTATTGACATGAACAAAAGTACTATGATTATAATGAAATAAATATATGGGTCCTTGCATCATGATATTTTTACAATTTAAATTTATTGTGGTAAATGTTGAAGTAAATTTTTTTGGGAAATAGTGGACGTTTTTAAAAAGATTGTTATTGCTGACAGGAAACTTTTGTTGGGCTTTTCTGAATTATGATTAAAATCAGTTTTGTTTACTTGGATTTTTCCCGTCTCTCACTCAACCCATCTGACTTGGAGCTCCCATAGAGCTTAATTCTGCCAACCATGACAAAAAAGATCCAAGTGACTTTGATCTACTAAGATCATTGACAAAACTATTCTAAGCTGCAATAGACTTGTTCAACTACCTACAATCATGGAAAAAAGGTTGGCACACTTTGTCCGAATGATAGAAACAAGTGTCCCATCTCACCTGAGGCAATGTTGATCAGAGTCATGTTATCAGAAGCCTTGGCAGTTCCACCAACATTGATAGATGGGGGGGGGGGGGGGGGGGGGGGGGGGGTGGTAAGGATATAAAAAAAAGGGAGATACTTCCGAAACAGTGCTATGTCCTAAGTCTGAACTCAATTGCAAGCTCGGGGATAGTTGTAATAAGTTGCGTCAAGTGTGCTAGCTTTTTTCCCCAAGATTGTAGCTCCTTTTAAATGTTTCTATTTAAGGTCATTCTGTCTGATATTGCATCTGACTTTACCTCTTACAGATAGGTATTGTTAATATTAGCCTTCCTGTGGTTATAACCAATTGTCAGTTTGTTCCTTTTGTTGTGATGATGCAGAATATTGGTTGACACCCCCCCCCCCCCCCCCCAAACCCCCCCTCCCCTCTTAAAACCGTCTATAGTTAGGTTACTGGTGTCCTTAAAGGATTTGTTAATTGTGAAATACAGACCTCTTCATCTAGTAACTGTTAAAGACCAAGAAAAAGAGCAGGATTTTTTAACTCCACCCTCAACCAGATGATCAAAATAAAATTATGGCATGAACATTTAGATTAATCATGTGCAAGATATGTGTAATTGTGTATAGATCAAAATCATACCGACGTTAAATGTATACATGTATGCATAGATACAATTTAGATTGATTTTCGTATTTTTCTATTTGAAGCACTGTAATAATGTTTACAATACTACATTTTGTAATGTTGTGAATCATCAAGTTCAAGGTACTATAGTATGCTAGTTTGTCTCAAATCTATAACTTGTATCACCAATACAATTTATAGAAATATAACTTTGCATAATTTAGAAAACAGTTTTTTGTAAAAATCTTATAGAAATTGAGTAAACAGCTTTATCATAAGTTAGTTAAAATTGTGTGATCATCAGAAGGGTGATTAAATAGAAGTTGCAGTCAATGATGTTGTCAATAAAAGTTGTACAGCACTACACAGTGTGCTGTAGAAATTATGTATGCAGCAAAGCAAAGCACAATGACTTCTTTGCTAGACTGGCATAAAAGCATCTGGTCAGTTACTTGTTGAAGTAGGCATTTTATATTGTATATAATGGATTCCTGTACTCAGATCTCTTACCTTTATTTGACATGCTCCTTCAATACCAAAATAAAAAAAATAAAAACATGTAATATATCTACAAATGTTTTGAGTTAACTAATGGCGCTGATCTGCAGCTTTAAAAGTCATGAACAATGTTGGCTTAGCAGCATATAGCCATCTATACTGTCACATGATCGCCATGTGACCACTGAAACATCATCACAACACTGACGTCGAGGCCGATGGCCTCGAAAGGCAAATACTACTTTACTCCAAAGAAGATTTTAAGGAAATCCCACAATGCATTGAGGAAGCACCAGCAAACTAAAGCTTTTTGCACACGATGCATTCGTCAAGCTCTTAAGTTTTAGATATAAGAAAAAGAAACACTGATAACTTATTTATTCATTTATGTAAACTAGAACCCAAGAGCTTTAATGATGAATGCACTATGAACCCATGATTGTGAGCATATCTATGGGAACTGAGACAAATAGTAGACCAGAATTAAGGAAATTTTCAAAAAAACAATGCATTGTGGTGGGGTCTTTAAAATCTGCTTTGACTTACCCCAACAACTCTGTAAAGGTGATTATACAAATTTCTAAATTTGGGCGTAGCCATTCATTGTGATCATTGACTTTGTAACAGTTCCCATAGAAAAAAAGATCAATTTTTGCTAGAGATATCTGTAGCTGGTATAGAAGGAGCAGATTTGATATTATTTTACAGGGCATTTTAAAAGGAAGAACACACTTCATCGCTGTTCTGTCAAAACCTTGTATCTCCATCCGGCCCTTGGTATGTATAAAGTAATACTTCCTAAGTATAACCATTGAGCAGTCTGCTCTAAACATGTCCCAGGGCCAAACACTTATATCAACACCTTGTTAGTTTTCTTGCCCCTGAACATGAATTAATCAACACTTCTTTATATGCATAAACATTGGGCAGTTTAACTTTATACAGGGTGTCTAAGAATGATCTAGGTAATACATTTTTTTACGGTATGAACTTTAATGATATTGTCCAAACTGTTTTCATATATCTTGAGCAAATGCCCAGCTTTCTTCGGAATTTTAGATTTTGAAAATCTGACATTTTTGATGGAAAATACAGACTTTTTTGAAACGATAGTAGATTTCAAGTGTTTTTCAAAATGACATTATGTAAATCTATAAAGTCACTAACCTTTTCTTATTAGATACATAACAACAAATCTCTTATGTTCCACTAGCTAATAACTGTTATACCAGCGATTTACCAATTGGCCGGTCATAATTTCTCCAAATCCCAGATTAGGCAGGCCAGTTGTCATGCCTTAAAGTACTGTCTCGTTACAAATCCCACATGTGGCCTTATAGTCAACAATGACAGCGGACAAACAGCATGAAAACAAACACTTTATGGCCTCAGTAAAGGCAGTGGAACCTGATGTTTCAACAGGCCAAACCAAGAATGATTCATTCAACATCTTTTGAAAAAGTCGACAATGTTATCCTTTTAACTATGGTAGAAATTTGTTTTTGAACTTGTGGTTATCAAACAAATACTAGGATAGCCGGTAAATTGAAATGCAATGGATAGACGAAATATGGATGAAATATTTGTAAATCAATAAAAGGTACCAACCTCTCCTGGTGCTTTTGTACTTAACACTTTCCATGCAGCTATATTAGTTTTTCCCAACTTTCAAAGTCTCATCTCAAGAATAATTGAATCAATGCTAGGCATAATTGTACTTATTTTAATCCATTTTTCATGTTGATTCCAAATATGGTCATAACATCCAATAATGTTGAAATTTTGGAACTTTTGTCTGCAGACGACAGCTTCATGGAAAGTGTTAAAAAAGTTTAAGAAGGCAATGGTTTAGTGTACTTGCAGTGTTGAGACATCTTGTTCAATATGTTTAGTATTGAATTTCTTGGGAACATTAAGAAAAGCACATTTTATTTCATCAGGTTTACAGCTTAGTGACAGGACTGTCGTCCTGTGAGATTTAATAGGACAGATACTCTGCAGAGGCTAAAAACCAATACCTTTACTTTCATTCTTTATTCAAAGGTCAGAAGAATGTAGAAATATTAATTAGAGGCAATGTATGTCAATTTGTCACTGTTAGTTCACAGCAACGACTCGCATTCTAATAGACCAATCCATCACCTACAATCTCACATCTGATTGGCTAAATAAAAACCGGGCAGATGATATGCCTTGTGAACTGCCTGTAGAAAGTTTGAATTCTTTATGTGGGCATATTAGTGTACATCCACTTCGTTTTGTTGTGGCGCAATGATCCGGTGGATCAATACGTCACACACGCTTTACAGAGTTTATCAGCACATTTATTACCTGGTCAGTTACTTTTTTTGATGACTGTACATTGTGCAAAAGCACTCTCTTTAAATGACGATGTTCTGAACTTGATTCCATAAGGATCATCAGCCATAACAGTCTTCCTCAGTGGTTTGTGTTTCCGGTTCAACTTCAATGCAGACCTTTTAGGCAACAAGGATAAAACCCTGTTGTACGGTCCTGACCAACACATCAAATTTGAGGATTTTGTTTACAAATGTTTTCAAATTGTTGTAACATTTGTTTACAATATAATTTGTTTTCAAAAGTGTTCATGAAAACATTAGGGAAAAATGACCCACCAATTGACTCTACCTAACTAATCCGTTTACCGTAAAATGGGTTTTTTCTTGGCGCCTAATAGTAAAGATGACATGGTTAAGGGGTCGTCCAAAATTATCCCAATTTTCACATACGTATAGAGTGTACGTAACTTTTAACCCCCCTCCCCCTTGAGTTATGAACACAATAAATGGCAAAAATGTCATGTCTTGTTAAACAAATGCCCGCCTCTCAAGATCGGCATTTAAGTTAGGTACGCATAGGGTATATTTTTACCCCCCCCCCCCCCTGTTACATACGCTTTGTAGTATCTGTAAATGGCGAAAATTATGGATGACCCTTTAAAGGAGCTCTATCAATTAGCCTCATTTATGATACTTTGTTCTTAAGTACTTCAAACTAATACTCTAATTACTGATGATATTCGTTGATAACACCTAATTGTGTAGATATGTGTATAACATATATAGCATAGAAACTAATGTAATTTATACATTTCAGATACTACTTTTCTATGATTTTTTTATTATCATGATTTAGAAGAAAATATGTGCATTATTTTTGTTCCCATAAGTGTGTATGTTTGTTTACATAATGTTATATAGAAATTGATAGAAATCCGAATGAAATATTTGTAAATCAATAAAAGGTACCAACCAACCTCTCCGTGTGCTATGTCAGTCTTTTGTCATTTTTAGTGTTAAAACACTTTCCACGTGGCTATTGGTTTTGCCATTATACAAAACAGATTTTTCAGAAACCATTCCCAACTTTCAACATCTTATCTCAAGAATTACAGAACCAATACTAGGTATGTTTGCACTTATTTGAATGCATTTCTCATGGTGATTACAAATATGGTAAAGAAATTCAATAATTTTTACATTTTTTAATCATTTTGTGAAAAAATTTGGAATGTCGTCTGCAGATGCCTGCCACATGGAAAGTGTTAATAACCTCTACAGTGCGAGTCAATAATAAGATTGATGATCTATTGCAAACACCAATGCAGCATGTATTAAAGGGACATATTTGTCCACTCATCTTAAGGGGAATAAAAGAAATCTCTGAAATTAATCCTTGCTATCAGGAGTTATGCCTATTTGAATAAAAGAACCCATTTTGGCAACTGTGTCCACATAATGCTTAATCATTTGAAGCTATCCATCCAAATGTGTCATGAACACATTTTCAGAAGAAAAACATTATTCCTTATTACGTATTAAAACAAACACAATGTCAAAAAGGAAATGTTTCAGCATTTAATCAAATTCTACCAACTCACTATTGATTTGATGCATTTATATTAAACTACCAGGATTACATCTCAGTTGAACTTTTAATGAATTAAGCATGATTTAGCATCCAGTAGTCAACTGCTAAAATGGGTACTTTTACAAAATAATAGGCATAACTCCTGATATCAAGGATCAAATTCAGTTGCAAATTCTTCTTTTAAGATGAGTGGAAGTATTATATGCTCTTTTGATGATGCCTCATTTGTATGTATATATAATGTGCAAAGAATAAAGTCAAGATATACCATGTTTGGGGAAGCAAGCAAAGGGATAATAACAAGGTAAAACAGTGAAATATACTAGGGCAAGCAATGGGAATTGCTGTGCACTGAAACAAATAACAATAACGAAATAACGGAATTCTTCTTCTTTCATTAAAGTACAGTCCGCCATTGGCGTATTCACGTACTGTGTATCCCTGGAACCTAGGAATACTTATAGAATTTAGTGTACAGATACAGAGCGGGATGATCCCCTACTCTTTACGAATGAGTCTGTAACCTTTTAACGTGCTCGGGGATAGCTCTTCCGATACACGGGAACAACATTTCTACGTGACTTCCGAACCATGAGGCAATTGAGACTAGTACCTTGCCCAAGGATACAAACATGTTGGCTATAACGGGGCTAGAACTCACAACCTTTGTATCATGAACCCTGCGGGCTATCCACTAGACCACACACCCCCTCTATAAATACAATGGGACAAGCAATAACAAATGCTGTGCAATAAAAGACCAACATTTCAAGTGGATATACCACCCTTCATCAGGGACAAAATATATAAACAAAAGTAGTAAGAACTATAAAAAGGTTAGTGAATAGACAAGTTCACCACTATAATTATAGCACAATGTCAGTAAGTGATGTTGCCTACGTGACATCCAAGTAGCTCCAAATTGCAACTTGTCTAGTAGGCAATATCACTTACTGACATTGTGCTATAATTACAATGCAGTGAACTTTTCTAGTTCACTATATATATTTTTCTGACCCTTGGTGTGTTTTGTTCCTGGTTCTGTTGGATCAGCTTTTACGTTTTTATATGTAAAATGTGTTTAATCCTTTTGAAGAAAAAGAGTAATCACGGTCAACTTCTTTTTGACTACTCGTCTCCATAGACAACAGACATGCTTACATTACACTTCCCCCTACTCGTCTCCATAGACAACAGACTACTAATATTGCGTCAGCGAGCAGCAAATACATCTGATTAGAAAGAACTGCCTGCTCTTCCTAATGCAGACACAATATTAGTTCAGATGTTTAGCTAGTTCAAAAATAACCATCGGAATTAAGTTTAAAAACCTGTTCAGGCAGGCAGTTTGTCCAAATTTCCACACATTCAATTAATTTCAGTCAGTTTTTAACATTTTATCTTATTTCACGCACTTTATCGGGGGTTTTCTTTTCATTTATGTTCACTCTCATGTCTGGAGGAATGAAAGATATAATTCCATTGTACTCTTTACTCAAACGATAGTCCATTTAAAATCAGTTTGATTTCAGTCAGTTTTTCTTTTGTAATTTAGCCCATTTCACGCACTGTATCAGGGATTTTCTTTTCATGTATGTTCATTCTCATGTCTAGAGGAATGAAAGCTATTCCATTGTACTCTTACGTAAATGAAAGAGCATTTCAAATCGGAAGTTTTCAGAAAATATCACCGACGACTCGCCTGCATGACTCTGAGTCATGCCAAACATCTCATTCTTAGGTTGAAATCAGACTCCACGTGCGGCTCTGTAATGATTTTAAGATCTGTGTAAAGAGCTTGTTGTTTATTTACTGAACAAGTTCGTGACATGTTTTTCTTTTTCGTACGTATTGTCGCGTATAAATGCTTTTACTATGCGATCTTTAAGAATAACAAACTGCCACATGTAGCTATAGCCTATCCATGAGGACATATTTTGGGCGAAGACCATTGTCATCACTCACTCCTAAAGCCACAATTTCAGCCCTAACAGTAGCTATTCGGTTAATAAAATCACACTTTGAGATTATCATACGCGAATCCTTCTGCGTATCTCGTCAAAAAACCTGCTCCACGTGACCCGTATTTCAAAGTGTTCCGATCTCGATTTGAAATGGTCTATTATGTAATGTGTAACATGGTGTAATAGCAATTAACTCATGGACATGGCCACATCATTTTCACTTAACAATTCTTAAACTTATGAAGTATTATGTTTCGGACATGTTAGCACTCTTGAACACCTCCCGCATGAAAATAAATTCACGAAATAAACCCCGAGAATATGTATGCTTCACAAAAATATATCTCAACATAAAATGCATTTAATACGAGTAAATAATCACTTAAAGGCCTTGGAAAATATCAGAGGCGTTTTCTAAATTTCCCTACGGTATTTTTCGGAAAACATTTGCGTGGCTACAATTTCGATAATAATCTGCTAAGTGATCTGTCAAGGATCAGGGCATGTTGTCATGGAAAATTGATACTATCCTCAAAATGTGTCACCTGTACTGTAAATTAAGACAGCACTGACCCCATGTCGCTCCGTCGTCAATTTTAATAATAAACAAATGATAGATGATTGAATCGACGAGTATCGAGTTGCGCGCAATTGCATAGTGATGATTTATTACCGGCGAAATGTCAAAATCACAGGTCAAAAAGTGTTAAGGGAGTGGGAACATAATTAGAGTTAGAGTACAATTTCATATCTCTATGGAAGGCGCCTGCAAATCGGGATAGTCAGTGAATGGCATAGTCAAATGTATGAGAACATAGTTGAAGTGAGATTATGCTTTCCTGCAGTCACCTGTACAGATCGTTTGACGTTGTTACCATGGTTATGAATTAATCTTTTCAAGTTCTTATCAGAACCACCAATTTCGCGAGTAGAAAAGGGGCACCTACTTTCAAATCATCGGACAAGGGCCAGCCCAAAATATAATAATATATATATATACACTGCAAAAACGCTGGTGTTAAACGTGCAACACTTAGTTGGTGTAAGCGACTTGGTGTTAAATTAACACCACTTGGTGTCACTGCAAAAACTTGAGTTTTAAAAATGTAACACTGCACATGGAGTTGGGTTATTGGTGTTAAAATACCGACATTCAAATAAGTATTGGATATTCATTAATTCGTTGCCACCATAATCAGGAGCAGTAATTGTGGCCGATTCGTCTAAGGCGTGGATCCGTCTAGTGACTTGTAGATGCTATGAAAACATTTTACTTGTGAGTTCAAATCTCACTGAGGTCACTTTTCCCTTTTTTGTAACAAATGACGTTGTTTAATCAGTTTAAACATTGGAAATTTAATTTATACTATCATACAAATGCTTTTTCCATTAAGTGTACTGCTTTTCAAGAAGCACGGCGTGGAGTGAAAATAAACTGTCCTGTTTAAAACAGCCGTGCCTGTAGTGTCGCGGGAAATACATGTTTTTCAAATGAATATCCCTAACATATGTTATGTCTATACAGAGAGCATGTGAAACCACAAAAAACCCACCAAAACTGTATATTTCATGTGAATATTTAAAGCAGATATTCATTCTCAACCCTTCTAATCTTTACTATATGAAAGTTCGATGCTTCAAATTGAAGTCTGTGTTAGCAAATTGATATTCAAATGCTTCAAACGGTCACGACCAGGGTTTCTAATCGCATATCACATCGTTTTCAAGAATTACATCATTTTATACAGTCATAAATGTACAATATCTGATATGAATGATAGCAGAAAATGATAAATCAAACAACTGTGAATAAAACGGTCTACATGCATACATTATGAGAAAGCGATCTAAAGTGGGCTCTTCTATTCGGAAAATTTCGGAAATCATCGGAGCTTGCATAATAATAATAATAATAATAATAAAAATGGATTTACTATAGCGCCCAATGCAAGGAGCCTCTGGGCGCTTTACAAAACTATTTTACAAAGAGAAAACAACATAATCAACCTAAAAACCATAAAATATTATAAATAATTGCACATTATACAAGCAGGGAAAACACAACAATTGGTGCACCACGTCTCTCCTTGTATACTTGCAAATCGATGATTCAACACTGCAAAAACACCGGTGTTAAAAACAACACCATTGGTGTTGTGAGAGGTCCACACCAAAAAAAAATAACACCGGTGTCATTTTAACAACTGCAAGTGTGAAAAATAACACTGTAAGTGTTAATGTAACACTGTAAGTGTTAATGTAACACCAAGATAGTGTTAAAATAACACCAATTGGTGTGGACCTCTCAGAACACCGAACGGTGTTATTTTTAACACCGGTGTTTTTGCAGTGAAGAAATGCAGACAGAAAAGAGATGTCTACACGTCAAGAACCAGGATCGCAGATAGAAAAAGAGACGTGGGCTACATAAAAGAACATTATGATATATCAAAACAACATTTCATAAAAACAAGAAAAGTATTAAGAACCAATCAAATACATGAAATAGGTAGTCTATAATTAATGTACATGTACAAGCAACAAGGAGATAAAAACTCATTATATTACACACTTAAAAACTACAAGAGATAAAATATTTGTGAAGAAAAAATGCGACCAGCACAAAACAAATTATTTAACTCAGGAGAGGAGAGATTGCAAGCACGTACACTCTCAACATGGAGCTACATCATCCCATTCCCTTGGTAGAATGTGGGCTGGGTTATATTATAAAACATTTAATAAAAAACACAAATATACACATTAACAGAAGATGCAAAAGTGACCGGCACGAAGATAAGATAAGAGGTTACCAGCACTTCACTCTCAGCAAGAAAGCCGGTTTCTTGCTCCCGAGAAGACAAACAATGGGCAGGGTAACACGGAGATACATGGTTAAAACGGAAGATGTTATGTGACCGGCACAATAGTAAATACGTAGTGAGAGCCCTGGAGAGGAGAGGTTACTAGCACTTCACTCACAGCGAGAAAGCCGGTTTCTTGCTCCCGATTGCAAACAATGGGCAGGGTTAAAAGCAATAATGGAGAAATAACAACAGAATGTAGAATAACATGGGCAGCAAATTAAGGTGTGCCAAAATGCAACGTGAAGAGATGTGTCTTGAGTTTGGATTTGAAGACGCCTAAAGTTGGTGAATGGCGCAGGGTAACAGGAATGTCATTCCAAGATGGGCAGCCGCGTAGAGGAAAGAGCGAGCACCAAAGGTTTTTATAGATGGCATTACCTGTTATATTGCAGTTACATCCCGTGAAAAGAAAAAATGAGCTTGCCGTGCACAGAGCTTGACCTGCTGGTTGACTGTTTGTGCTTATTATTTATTTGTTTATTTAGTTTTTATCCTGGCTGACTGATTGATTGATTGATATTGTTATTTTATTTAGTTTTTTATTTATTTCTATTTTAGTTGTTTAGTAAATTTATTAGTAATACTAATAGCGGCAACGCTGGAGCCGCGGCGCCCCCTGTAACATTCTTCACATGTAAAATTGCGTACAGGTAACCGGTGGACTTTGCCCTGAGATACTTCTCCCATAGTTATATACTCCCTGGTGTGGTCTTCTCAGAACACCAATAAGGTGTTAACTTTTAATACCGGAGTTTTTGCATTGTAGAGAAGTGGCAATCTCTATGTTTTGCTTATAATAATTTGGTCCTGTAGAAGTCAGAACTAGCTGCTGACGAACGCTGACAATTTTAAGTTTGTCATCGGCGAACACAACTCTTTTATTATTTTTTGTTATTATTATTATTATTATTATTATTTATTTGTTTTACATTTTTTTTTATTATCGTTATTATTATTTTCTTTGGCAGTAAACATTTGTGCATCTATAATATCGTAAATAATTTCGTGACCTTCCAAGAAACGCTTACCATGGATCCGAGCAGGTTTTCACACAAAAATAATACTATTTTCAACATGTCATCTTTACTGTTACTTAAAAAAAGAATAATGATTCAGTGTCCATCGTCAGTCAATTTGAATAATGAATGTCATAAAAGCAAGCCTCGAATTAAGCACATGTGAACCAGGAGCTACTTTGTGACTTTTCTGACAAAAGTAGCTCCCGGTCCTATACTTTGCTGTTCAAAATTTGAAAATACCGGGAGCTAAAGCTTGGCAACCAGGTGTAAAAAAATATCCCAGGCGCCCAGTTAATTCAAGGCTTGCATGAAAGACAAATAATAGCATATTGAATCGAACAGTTATCCAGTTTCGCTGACAAAAAGTGATCATTCCGGAGGTAGGAATAAATCCTTTAGAATTCCATCTAACATAGAAATTGGGAAATTTGACAATCAATGTATATAAATCAGTTAAGCTATAGGGGTTACTGACTTGCAGTCAGCCCATCCTCGCGTAGGACTAGGAGCCTGAAAAGATCAGTTAGACCTGTATACTTTTAAAAGGATATTCTTAAGTCTTTGATACCCATAGAATATTTATCTGAATATTTTAGACATGGCAATCTTGACACGAAATATAATACTGTTAAACAGGAAACGTGATCCTCCTGTACAACTAACGTTTCGTAGCTAGATGTAATTGTAGGAGAATTTCCCCATCGAGAAAACAAAAGGACAATATAATATAAATTTAAGTTTTTTTCTTTACAGTTTATTTTCATTCATCAAGTACTCGTTATACACATAATCATGGTTACTAAGTCATAACTGTTCTTGTATTTTTTGCATAATGTAATTTAATTCGAGTCGCAGTAAAGGCCACAAGACAACAACAAAGTTTGCCTCAGAAGAAACCTGTTAAGGCGAAATGTGGTACTTTTTTAAAACATGAAACGAGCACTATGAAGGAAGAAACGGAAGCTGATATGGTATTACATAATGTGAAATGTGAAGAAGCATAATCCAATTTATCACTTGAGTCAGTCTTTTTTTCTTGAGTTTATCAACTAACGTTTCGTAGCTATATGTAACTGTAAAAGCTAGGAGAATTTGGTAAAAACACACACACAAATGGATCTGTCTTAGTTAAGGTGAAACGTGGTCAAACAAAAGCTATATTAAAGATGGAAGAAACATTATAACATTCAATGTTATTTTAATGACTATCATTAGTCACGTGCCATTACACGTTACAAGAGTTAATTGATCATATTTGCATTACATCTTTACTGATTCTTAAAACGAGATTGAGTCCGTTATCCATCTTCAGTCAATTTGAATAATTGATGTCATAAAATACGTCAAATGTTAATAATCTTTTATTATTTATTATTATTATTATGATTATTACTTACCGGTGCTTATAGAGCGCATTTCCATAAGATCAATGCGCTGTAGAAATCACAAACATCAAAAATGGCATACAATATTTAACAACAAAATAACAGCAATTAATTTAATAATATGAGTAAAACTATACATTTCAGTAAAGCACCTACATCATACAAGCAAAGTCAAAAACGCTTTCAGAGAGCGCGACACTGTTGCATACAGTTATAAAACGTATTACATAACTTACACA
Organism: Ophiura sarsii; assembly: GCA_035610835.1. Lineage (NCBI taxonomy): Eukaryota > Metazoa > Echinodermata > Ophiuroidea > Amphilepidida > Ophiuridae > Ophiura > Ophiura sarsii. The sequence continues at coordinate 20,512,682 of CM069454.1, forward strand.
ATAAACAGTTACAAAATGTTTAAAAATACGATTGAATTGATGAAGCACAGATCTATACTAATCTCATTCGGTGAACTTCCCAGAAAAGCTTGTAGATCAGGACAGGTTTGCATACAAAAATAATACTTTTCTCAACTTTTCAGTCACTTTGAATTATGAAGTGTTATAAAAGACATATACATGATATAATGACGTATTGAATCGACAAGTATCGAGTTTCACTGACAAAATCGGATCATACAGGAGGAATAAATCTTTTTTTGAGATGTGTCACCTTAAACGATCCATTAAGTGAGAATCAATGACTTCAATCATGGTTTAGACATGCTAGAATATTCTATGGGTATTAAAAACTTAGGAATATCCTTTTAAAAGGATACAGATCTAATTGACCTTTTCAGGCTCCTACGTGAGGTCGGATGACTACAAGTTGATACGCATAGCATATAACTGATTTATACATTGATTGTCAAACGTCCTAGTTTCGATGGATTTAATCCAAGGACCGTGTGCCTGCAAGTCAATAACTCCTATCATATCTACACTACACGGCAAACACGGGTTCAATCCTTCGAAACTTGATGGTGGATTAATGTAACTTCATTTTTATGTCAATTGTTTATAAATCATAAAGGTCGATGCGTTTATTTTTTATTATTTTTTTCTATTTATTTATTTATCATTTATCTTTTGATTGCTTTATTTAACTTCTATAATTATGTATATTATTTAAATATGAATGTTTTCAGTCATCCAGTCGTTGATAATAAAATGATATAATAAAACTAATACTGGAACTTACTTTTACAACTGCTACGTGATTGATGAAGACGGCTTGATCCTACATCATCAGCGGGTCAGTTGCCTGATGAAGTGTGATGGTATCACACGCAACGTAGCAGTTGTAAAAGTAAGTTCCAGTATTAGTCTTATTATATCATTTTATGTATATTATTGATTGATAAATAATTGATTTGACTTGAGTGTTCAGTTGATCCAAGCAAATGTTTTGATTAAAGTCACTGATTTCTTCGACATAACTATGACAGCGTACACCTTGCAAACTATTTGGCATCGATAGTTCAGCATAACGTAATGATCCAACTTACTCTTGGGTCTGGGCAGGTATAAGATTTAGCGTAATTTCTTTTTTGACAGCATTATATTTCGTCTCAATATCGCCATGTCTAGAATATTCTATGGGTATTAAAAACTTAGGAATATCCTTTTAAAAGGATACATATCTAATTGACCTTTTCAGGCTCCTACGCGAGGACGGGTGACTACAAGTTGATACTCTTAGCATATAGCTGATTTATACATTGATTGTCAAACGTCCTAGTTTCGATGGAAACTTAAAGGATTTATTCCTCCTGTATGATCCGATTTTGTCAGTGAAACTCGATACTAGTCGATTCAATACGTCATTATATGTCTTTTATAACACTTCATAATTCAAAGTGACTGAAGATGGACATCGAATTTAGTCTTGTTTTAAAGTAACAGTAAACATGTAAAGGTGACATGTTGAGAAAAGTATTATTTGTGTATGCAAACCTGTCCTGATCTACAAGCGTTTCTGGGAAGTTCGCCTAATGAGATTAATTTAGATCTGTGCTTCAAGTCAATCGTATTTTTAAACATTTTGTAACAGTCTTTTTGTGTGTAAGCTATGTAAACTGTCAGAAAAATGAAACGTGGTTACTTTTTATTCCAAACTTGCAACAAAACTAATATCTTGGATTCAACATCAAATCAGTGAGAGGAAGTTATTAAAGACAAAAATCATGTCGATTAGAACTTCTTGATTAAACACATTACCTGTTGGTCACGTTATTGTCTCCGAGTTGAGAGATGAATGTGGGTTGGGTTTTTATTTTTTATTTATACTAGTATTTATGGTTGGTTGTTGTTGGGTAGGGGGGTTCCTCAGACAGCTTGCGTAAGAACAACCTTACCACGAGAATACGTTGGCAACGGTAATGTTATTGAAACTCTCATAAAATGAAGCTTGCACTTTCGATATGCTTTTATAAATCAGGTGTGATAATATCGAATAGACGTTAATATCTATACTTAAATAGCGATTCATCAACCTCGTTTAACCTTCCTTCGATAAATCCATCTAATATTCCTCTATATGGAATTAATATGATATTGAAACACATTAATGTTCTTCAGTCTCTAATTAGTTTCCTAATTAAGATATCGATGCTTAGCATCTATCTACAAGTAGTGATACATAATATGATGTAAAAGCTGAATGCAAACTGCTTATCCACAAAAATAGCCTGTGTAATACATAATATGGTTATAATTACGGCTACGGGCAGTGTATCATGATCTCTTTATTTCTCAGCATCTATGCTCATTCTGAAAGATTTGCAAATATGACTAGATTGCTTTTTGACTGTGGATTGGTAAATCTAGCACCCTATACTATCAAGGGAATAACAGTCCCAGAGGGTATCTCTCTAAATGTTTGAAGTTTTCTGTACTACCAATGATTTATCATCCAAATTGTATCCAATTATTTCTAGTATCTAGGCCTACTTACCAGATTGTGTTGATTTATCAAGAGGGGGTTCAGCAAGATTTATCACTCGATTAAATTAGTTGAGTTACAAAAATAATTTCGTCCCCAGAAGCGCTTCAAATTTGCTAACACTCCGTTGCGTTAAGATTCAACGAAAAAGTATTATTTCATTTTGCTCCTGTAAACGTAATTGGTAATAGACCTTCTTTGGTTTCCAATTCATTTGCAGATTATGTTTGATGAACGACACCCTCATAATTGTCTTAACACTTTCCACGCGGCTATTAATTTTACCATTACAAAACAGATTCTTTTTTCACTAGAAACAGTATCGGCATAATTATGTTATACCCTAACATCGGTAGTATGCGTCGTTCTTAAAAATCATGCACTATGAATACCTCTGTGAAGGGTATAACAGAATTACTCCACATTATCCAACTTCAAAGTCTATCTTAAGGATTACTGAGTCAATCAATACAAGTCATGTCATACATGGTGATTTTCACATGGTATTGAAATTCAATAATTTTGACATTTTTTCATGTGAAATTTTGAAATGTCGTCTGCAGACGCCTGCCGCGTGGAAAGTTTAGGCGATGTTTCCATACCATATGACAACATGTTACGCATGGAGCAATGGGAGTATAATAGCCATTACAAATATTTGTGATATCACAGACCACCTCACGCACAACGCTATCTGTAGTGGATTTTTAGAATCAGAATGTGTACTAATTGTATTGATCTATCAATAATGAGCTATGAGCAAATAAATAAATTTAAAAAAAATAAAAAAGTGACGCAATAAACCAGCCGGAACGGTATAACATTGGATTTGGGCAGCCATCATGGAAGAATACGCGTAGGCTAATTACGTACGTATTCGGAATGACAATTAAGCGCCAAATGTGCTTTGAATCAATTTCTAGTGTTCCGTGGAATCCCACTTGGACTATTTTCATTTTTCAACCACGTGCTTGGGAATATGGTGAGGTCACGATCTGAACACTGCTGAATTTGTCAAAATCAGCACTTTTAGGCTATGTACTCAAAAGTCAATGAGGACAGGACACGTAGTATTGCATACACTCTAAAATCTGAAATCTTGACACTTACTACTTGAGTTCAGTATTGTAGCGCCTATGTATGCAAAAAGACCATCAGATATCAAAGTTGAGATTTTTAAAGAAACGTGATGTACTTTTGCTTTTATTTGAAGTTCGTATCTCATTCCGTTTCGGTAGATGCATTGTAATACAAATTAAAGTTTTCGGATATTTACTGCTGTGATAAACTCTTAATAACTATCCCATAGTGCATTGGTTGAGTATCCGTCAGTCTGAGGGGTTAAAGTTCACATCTGGAAATCATAGACAAGACGTGAGATATTTTCTATTAAAGCAACAACTAAAGAAATGGTAGATAAGAAAGAGCACACAAAAAAAACCAAACCCTACCCTGTTTAATAGCAGGGGTGCGCTTATTATAATGCGGGACTTCACAACTACTACTACTACTACACTAACTAAGGATGATGAAAGCAAAGAGTAAAATAATAATATATCAAATTAGAAGAGAACATGAAGCATACTAATCGTTTAATTCAACACAAACGAGGAAGCTAAACGTAATTCTGACCTCCACCAGCTGATGTACCGTATTATAGAGATGATATCGTTTGGTTGAATATTTAACTTATGAACAAAACAAAAACAAAAAGTTGGAAGAGTACAACTTAAAGTAGTAATGGTGTGTGCTTTGACAAATCATTTGATGACTATAGCCACTTTCAGCCCCAATTGGGCTAAGTTTAAAACTAAAGTCTAGCTCTAGGGATGCTATATTGTGACTTTTTTGTTGAAATTTGAACTTTTGTGTTTACAAATGTTAAATATCACTAGTTTTATAACAAATTGAAATGTCAAGTTTGAAATTTTTAACACAATCACTTTCAAAAGTCACGTTTTGGGCTTCTAGTTCCACCCAGTGAATTATTCAAGGAATAATACCAAGCCTAGAGCCTTGGTGCTTGAGAGAGTGATGGTAGGGTAGAAAGTGCCCTGGCAATAAACAGGTGGTGTGAAATAAATCCGAGAAATGGTGTAGGAAGGGGAAGATTTATTACCCTGGAAAAGCTTGCAAAGCGGAGGTTAGGATAGTCTCAAACCTTCAAGGGGATGGAATCGTAATGCTGATTAGAAAGTATTTACTCTCCGGAAACAAATCGAGAGGAACGATAATGATCTATTTTGCTTCCATGATACAAATCACACTGTCCGTACAAATCCTTCAAATGTACACATTTCGTTATTATATGTTTAAACTGAGAGTTTTGTTTCGACATTTGCCTCAATATTTCTGGTACAAACAAAGCATGTAGTGAAAAGGCTATAAAATTGTTCAGATTTTAAGTACGTAGTGTTTCACTTTTTGTTTTTTCTATGTATTATTTTGGTCTTTCATCTCAATAGGCTGACCTCATAATAAGCTATTTATAAACGGATCATGTGTGGGAATGAATTCACACGATAAAAATATTTATAGCATTTATTCATCATCTAATTACTATTAAGTGGTCAAGTCGACAGCTTGTTAAAATATTAGACCATTATGGTGGTGTTGGATTGATTGTGTATCAGCAGGGAGTCAATAATAATGGGAGAGGAAATTAAAAAAAAATCACTAATCCTGATGAAAGCTTGACAGTTTTAAACTTGTCCGACGGCGAACTCGTTAAACTCTTAATTTATATTATGAATACCCCCGTCGTAAAAGCCTAGCTCACACTTTGATTTTCTGTTTTTTGTGTGTGTAATGTTTGTTGTTGATAATTGATTACAATCTCCGCATCAAGAATTGTTTAACATTGTCCGTATTAATTTTATTGGATTCTAGAGTTTCGAACTCCTTCAAAATATAATAAGTTGCAGGTTTTCTGGAACACGCTGTACTATCCTTTCCTGTTCTTCAAAGACGTGAATCAACTTCTAAGGTTTTATTTTCTCATTTGGGACAATATAATATTGTCAGTCATCAAATAACCAGCCAGCGTGTATGCAATCATGATACATGCCCCCCCCCCCCCCCCCCCCCCCCCCACCCCAGGACGGCGACCCATTGGTTCAGGGGGTAAATCTGTTACAGTCTCTTCTTTTTTGTTTACAACAAAACGTGCTAAATAAAATGATTTTATAAGTTTACATGGATTTGTTTAATGAAAAATCACTGCATCAGTTTCGACTTCAACATTTCAAAGAGCAAATCTCTAAAAGGCTTTTCTAAATGTCAATTGAATTTCAATTTAATCCAACCAATATCCTACTCGACGTATTCTGTTTTACAAAGACGCGTAAACAACACACGAGGTTGTTTCTTTCAGGTCAATGTAATTCGGTTATGAATCTCAGTCATTACAAGTCTCAGTCATACAACCAGCCCACGTGTATTCACCAGATATGGTCACATCCACTTATTATCTGTTGAATGGAAAAAGGCTGTTCTAAAAATAAATTTATTTCTCGAACGCCATTTTAAGGAGTTCGTTGATAATTGATTACAATCTCCGCATCAAGAATTGTTTAACATTGTCCGTATTAATTTTAGTAGGATTCTAGAGTTTCGAACTCCTTCAAAATAAAATAAGTTGCAGGTTTTCTGGGACACGCTGTACTGTATCATTTCCTGTTCTTCAAAGACGTGAATCAACTTCTGAGGTTTTATTTTCTCATTTGGGTCAATATAATATCAAAAGGTCATCAAATAACCAGCCAGCGTATATGCAATCATCATACATGCCCCCCCCCCCCCCGCCCCCACCCCAGGACGGCGACCCATTGGTTTAGGGGGTAAATCTGTTACAGTCTCTTCTTATTTGTATACAACAAAACGTGCTAAATAAAATGATTTTATAAGTTTACATGGATTTGTTTAATGAAAAATCGCTGCATTAGTTTCGACTTCAACATTTCAAAGAGCAAATCTCTAAAAGGCTTCTCTAAATGTCAATTGAATTACTCGACGTATTCTGTTTTACAAAGACGCGTAAACAACACACAGGGTTGTTTCTTTCAGGTCAATGTAATTCGGTTATGAATCTCAGTCATTACAAGTCTCAGTCATACAACAAACCCACGTGTATTCACCAGATATGGTCATATCGAGTTATTATCTGTTGAATGAAAAAAGGCGGTTCTAAAAATAAATTTATTTCTCGAACGCCATTTTAAAGAGCACTGCATTACTTTGAAATTGCACCAAATCGGGATGGTAACATTATGGTAAAGAACAATGTGTAATCATGGTAATGGCGGAGTGCTGGTTGTGTTTTTACCGTGATCAATTTTTGGGAGTAAAAAACAATATCGAGTAATACCGAGTTCCCAGAACCAGAACTATTTTTAAAACTTGAGTGACCAAGGTATCTCACCGTTGGTGCCATATGCGGATGGGGGAAGGGGGGGTGGGGGGGGGGGGGGGGCAAAGCAAGTATCATGCAGAGCTGTTAGTGATCAGTGAGCGTAACATGTTCGTAAAATGTTTGTTTCAAAATCAGGCATGTGAGCGATGTTATCATCCAGACCAGAGACGGTGAAAAGCAGGGATGATCGTCTCTATTGAAATTTTGTAGAAAACGTGTGCTATATGTCTGAGAAAAAAGGTTCATTATATCTAATCCAATTTCCACTTACTTTTTCTTGTTTCCACTTACTTTTTCTTGTGGACGTTTCGGCAAAACACTGTTGCCGTTATCAACACATGATAGGTAGTGAGTGATTAACTACTGCTATCGACGCTAGTTGGTTGCTTAGCGACGACTCTGGAGTTTCTAGATGTTTTTTCTCCAGATAGCAATAGTTAATCAAAAACATGTGAGAGATGATACTGTCCCTCGTCACGATTCATGGTGGTGGGCCCCTTCTTTCTTATTTCTACTGCCTCCTTGACCCATCTCTTGTATCTATCCTGCTCTGTGCCTAAGACCTTTGCCTCTCCCCACCCGATGACATGATTCTTCTCCGCTATGTGGTCCGTGATGGCCGATTTGTGGACTACTGATTGTGATGCCTTTCTGGACGCTCTCGTGGACACTGACTTGCTTACTTTTTCCGTTTCTGTTTTGTGTTCCTCTAAGCGGGTGCCAACTTTTCTCCCTGTCTCGCCAATATAGCTGAGTTTGCAGTTTTTACAAGGGATGTTGTAGATGGCATGCGTCGTGTTCGACGGATCGCGTTTGTCTTTGGGGTGTACCAGTTGGCTGCGAAGGCTGTGTACCAGTTGGCTGCGATGTTATAAGCTTATTTACAAACACTCCTATCGACCAGGTTTTGTCCATTGTAAAACGCCGCCTTGAAACAGAAGATGTACTGAGAGACTACAATAAAGAACACAACTACAACCTATCAAGCGACGATGTTGTTCAACTTCTCAAATTCATCCTCACTACCACATATTTCACCTTCAAAGGAAAAATCTACAGTCAACTCTTTGGGACAGCTATGGGCAGCCCAGTGTCACCAATAGCAGCCAACATATTCATGGAAGCCCTGGAACAACGGCCATAGCTACTGCACCCATGGATTGTAAACCAAAACTCTGGCTACGATATGCATGATATGTTGACGATATCCTGGAAGTAGTAAAGAAGGAGTGTGTAGTTGAGTTGACGGAACACCTAAACCAAATTGACAAGTCGGGATCCATCAAATTCACTTATGAAAAAGAAACCGGCGGACAGATCCCATTCTTTGACACCCTAATCGTGAAGAAAGGAGATGGCACAGTCAAATTATTGGTATACAGGAAGCCGACGCACACAGACCAGTATCTCAATTACGAGTCTCATCATCCATTGCACCAGAAATTAGGAGTAATGCGGACGCTGTACGACCGCATGAACAAGGTCGTCACAGAAGATGCAGACAAAGTAGCAGAGGAAAACCATGTTCAACAGGCACTCGCTAATGCGGCTATCCTAAGTGGACTTTTGAGAAGGTTAAAGATCAAATGACGACACCTAAACCCAAACCCAAACGAGACCCGAAAAGCACGCCAGAGACGCATGTTATGATATATTACATCATATCTAGATAAAAACGCGACGCTGGAAATTCAAATCCGACAAACATTTTGAGCATGAATTCACCGATTCAAATATACCAACACGAGTTATATTTTGCATTTTGCATAGTTATAGGAATCGTACAAGGCAGCTTACAATGTACAATGGATGTTGCAAATTATAACTCTGGCGTCCGTCTTTAAGAGCGCATTGTCCATATTTTGCTGCTCTGCTTTACCTTAAACGACGATATGGAAAACCTCTTGAGAATACTTCAACTATAGAACTATTCACAGGTGCTTTGGAATGAATCTTTATTGAGTCCATCAATATCGCAATGCAATATTTACGTTTGTAGCTTGAAGCTATCTTTTGAAAATCTGGTTATTGTTAGGTTTCCATGGCATTCTCTGTCGTTATTGGAAACTGCTATAAAACCCAGTGCATCCAGGAAATCTATTTCGATATTTGATTTTTGTTGTTCATTGTATGCATAAAGGCATTCACATCAATTCCTATAAGGTACTATTAGGATTAAAGGGCCGGGGTAGCAGGATATATCCTATTCACAAATTGTGTTTCAACCTTACAGTAAATAATGTATCTTTGAGAAACAAGCTCACAATAACTATGGGCGGTCAAATACGCAAAAAGGGTACAAAATGTGTTAGGTAGTGTAAAATATGCAGAAGGTAGTGTTATAAAATGTGAAAGGTAGTGTAGAAATGTAAAAGGTAGTGTAGAAATGCGAAAGGTAGTGTAGGCAATTTGAAGTAGTGTAGAAAATGTGAAAGGTAGAAGAATACGATACTTAGGTAGTGTTAGAAAATAAGAAGGTAGAGTAGAAATGCTTTGGAATGAATCTTTATTAATTCCAACAATATCGCAATGCAATATTCACGTTTGTAGCTTGAAACATGATATTGAAAATCGGAGATTGTATAGTTTCCATGGTATTCTCTGTCGCTGAAATATACTATTATAAGATGCAATCCCCCATGGCCGGAAATCTACTCAAGCTGTCTTCTTTATTTCATTATAGAGGCATTCACATCCATTCCTTTAAGGCGTTAGGATGAATAATTTTAACCTATCATGGTTCATAATTCATCATTGAGAAATAAGTTCAAATTTTACGCTTTAATCACAGGAAACCACAATGTCCATTAAGAATGAATTACATGATAAAAATAGACATAGATAAAACAAAATGAAATGTTTTCACTTTTTCTACAGTGATATTTACTGGAAATAACCTTTAAAGTTTAACAAATACATATAATTTTAACCGCATGTATAGTCGATAATTCTTTATTAGCAATTATTTGACAATCATCTTGAATCGATATGGTAGTTTCGTACGGCGACAAATGTGATCAAAATCCATGCAAAAAATATCAGCCCTACGTTAACTGCAACCTCTAAAAAGCTTCTCATAATGTTTAGTTGCATTTCATTTTAATCTCTATGCCGTATCCAACTCACCGTTTTCTGTTCGATAAATACGTGATGAACAACGCACGAGGTCGTTTCTTTCGAGGTTAATACAATGCAGTCACAAATCTGTAAATCTCAGTCATCAACCAACCTACGTGTATGAATTCATCTTATCGGTACCAAGCACCGACAAATCGAGTTAATACCTGTTGAATGAATTAAAAACTGTTCTAAAGATAAGTATTTTCACGAAGGTCAATATTCAAAGAGCTGTTTTTACACTTTCCAATGTTTTTTCCCAACTGAGATATGGCAAATTTTCGCTTAAACATGATGGGCGGATGGGCCGACATGGAGAAGGGTTAATCGTTATTGTCTCTTTCAATTTTCGAGGGTAAAAACTAAATATCGAGCGACACCGTATTCCAATAACCGGGTCGGCTTTTAGCGCTAAGTTACCAAGCTATTTCCATCCGATGGTGTCCAAAGTGGGCGGGTGGTTTCAAAGCTTGGTGTTAATATTAGACAATCAAAAACAGGTCACGAGGGGTATTTATTTTAGAGCGTTTTTCAAAATGCTGTCCATGTACATGTATGTGTATCCAGAATAGGGCAGCATAGTGAAATCAATACGCTAGCCTCCAAAATATAAGTGTCATTGTATGTAGACATTCAAGCAACTTAAAACAACGATACGCCATCCTTGAGGTCAAACAGTATGTTATAAATATCATGACAAAATGTTAATGGATTCAAACGTGTGAATTTCACGTAACCATTGTATTTAAATTCTGTATATAATAGAGGTATGTTTATAAGGCAGATGCATAGGGTTGTTTTTCAGGCTAAGTTGATACCTTCAGTTACGCACGGGCGATTATAATTAATCGTTTCCTGTATACTTACTTATTCTAAATGTAAGCGAATAGTTTGTAGATCAATTCGAATGAGGTTAATATCTATAGTATTCATTTATTCAATGATGCGCTGGTAGCCTGGTATGAATCTTATTATACTTCAGTGTGAAGCTTCAAGTAACCTAAAACGACGATACTCCATCACCTTGCGATCAACTATGCAAAATATTCAAAGGTACTATGGAATGGTTATCTCAAAGTCGATAAATATCGCAATATAATATTTCCATTTGTAGCTTGAAGCATGCTTTAACAAATCGTATCATAGTATACTTCCCATGGCAGTCTCTGTCGTTGAAATCTATTCAAAGATGCATTGCCCCATGGAAATCTACTTCAAGCTCATGATATCTTTCTTTTTTATCATATCGGCATTCACATCGAATCCTTTAAGGTGATAAGATGAAATCCCGTACGCGGTTTTAAGCGTTTGACAAGTCTTTAAAGTAGTTTTGTTAATCTTACAGTTTGTAATGCATCATTGAAAAACAAGATCCCAATTTACGCCTGAGTCACAGTAAACCAAATCCAAGCAAAATGCAACGCCCCATGTAAATCTACTTCAAGCTTATGACATCTTTTTATTTATTTATCATATCAGCATTCAAATCCAAATCTTTAAGGTGTAAAAATGAATGCCCATAGCGGTTGAAAGCGTATTGACAAATCTTTACATTTTCGCTTAAATCACAGGGCACCACAATGTTTAATAAAAATGAATAAAATGATAAAAAGATAAACATTGATTAAACGAAATGAAATATAACATGTTTACAGAGATACTTAAGCCTACTAAAATCACCTCAGCCAAATATATAAATATTATTTAACCACATGTATACTTCGATAATTCTTTATCAAGCACCTGAAAAGTAAAGCAACAAAATATTGGTTCTACCAGCCAGCTTTGCTAATCACTAAGTTGACAGCTTAATTTGCATATTGAATTGCTACGTTTGATAAATTAACAAGTTGCCTTGGATAATGCACATTATATGATAAATGTCATAACAGGATGTCAATGAAGTCAAACGTGTGAATTCCACGTAACTATCGTATATTAAATTCTTCATAGAGGTACAGGTACGTGCATAAGGTAAGGGCAGGGGGTTGTCATTCAAGCTATTTTGATACCTTCGGTTAAGTACGGGCGATTAGATTTTATCGTTTCCTGCATCCTTACTTAAATGTAAAGCCGATAGTTTGTAAATAAATTCGAATGTGGTTAATATGAGAGGCCGTGAAATTTAGAGGTTACTGTTTAAAGAGACATAATCCATTTTTGTGTTTAAGTTTATAGTGTATTAAGTTACCAAGTACGGACAATCCGATTTTATACCTGTTGAATTAAGTAAAGGCTATGGCAACTTTTCGCTTAAACATGATGGGCGGATGGGCCGACATGGAGAAGGGTTAATCATTATTGTCTCTTCCAATTTTTGAGGGTAAAAACTAAGTAATAAGCGACACCGAGTTCCCATAACCGGCTCGGCTTTTAGCACTAAGTGACTAAGGTATTTCCAATCGGTGGTGCCCAAGGCGGGAAGGTGGATTTAAAGCTTGGCGTTAACATTAGACAATCAAAAACAGTTCACGAGGGGGTATTTATTATATAGAGCGTTTTCAAAATCCTGTCAATGTATGTCTTTTACTCTAGATATACATTAGCGAAAGAGTTATATTGTGCATCATCCTGCAAACAAACATTCGTGGAAGTTTGTAAAAATAAATCTTCCTGCACAAGGCAAAAGTTGCCTTGATATAAGTTACATGTTCATGCGTATTTATACAATGGATGTTGAAAATTATAACTTTGGCGTCATCGCAAAGGTATTAAGAGCCATTCGTTTACATTTCGCCGCTGTGCCCATCTTTAAACGACGATGTAGGACCACTTTTTCAGGTTGTTTCACGCCAAAAATACTACTACCAAACGCATTTATGTCAGACAATATAACACGGGTACGGTTTAAAAACAATACCTTTATTCTCATTCTTTAACAGTCATACTTTAGACATTTATTTAATCAAAATTGTAACTTTAATTGCCCACATTTGTCATCACTCAATTCTGTTTGTATCGAATAACCCAATAACATTACATCCAATCCCGTGCGGTGACGTACGCATTGCGCCGCCTAAACACGCAGGAAAATCGCAGTAGACACACTGAAGAAGTGCGCGTTATGGAATTAAACTAGCGCGAGGGTAGTTGCGCTAATTAATGTACGCCGTGTTAAGTTGTCTCATAAAAATGTCGCCGATTTCTCTGAGAACCAATGAGAATTCCCTAAGACATTCTTAGCTGTTTAAGAATAATCTTATTATATTTCTGTTTTTAACTTTAAGCAACCTAAAACGACGATATGCCATCTTTGCGGCAAATATGCAAATATTCAAAGGTACTTTGTAATGAATCCATAAAGTCCATAAATATCGCAATGCAATATTTGCGTGTGTAGCTTGAAGTATGCTATTACAAATCGCATCATTGTATAGTTTCCATGGCAGTCTCTGTCCTTGAAATCTATTCAAAAATGCAATGGCCCATGGAAATCTACTTCAAGCTCATGATATCTTTCTTTTTTAACATATCGGCATTCACATCCATTCATTGAAAGCGTATTGACAAATCTTTAACTTTTCGCTTTGATCACAGGAAACCACAGTGTTATAGAATTGAATAACATTATAAAAAAATAAACATTGATACAACAAAATGAAATTTTACTTGTTTAAAGAGATATTAAGGCCTACAGGAAATCACCTGGGCTAATATATAAATAATATTTAACCACATGTATACTTCGAATATCTTTATCAAGCACCTGAAAAGTAAAGCAACAAAATGTTGGTTCTACTAGCAAGCTTTGCTGATCACTAAGTTGACTGCTAATTTCTCTCCGATAATTAAACCTTTTACTACCATTATTGGATGACCTACTGAATTGCTACGTTTGATAAGTTAACAAGTTGCATTGGACAATGCAGATTACGTTATAGCATGTCATCACATGATGTCAATGGATTCAAACGTGTGAATTCCACGTAACTATCGTATATTAAATTCTGCATTATAAAGGTACGTGCTTAATGCATGGGCATATGGGGTTGTTATTCAGGCAATTTTGATAACTTCAGTTAAGCACGGGCGATTACATTTTATCGTTTCCTGTATTCTTACTTATTTTAGATGTAAAGCGAATAGTTTGTAGATAAATTCGGATGAGGTTAATAATAAGAGAGGCCGTGAAATTTAGTGTATCGAAAGTTGTGTTATCACCTAAATACCACCAGGTCATGTGCATGATCAAAAAATGGAGTTCCCTTATTATTGGTATGGTGGAAGGTCTTATGGTTTAACATACTGAAATGCATTTTAACATTTCAAAAACTCTCTGTTGCCATGGCAACACCCATTTGTATTTTGGACTATGTTGGGCTATTTTGGGCTATTTTCCCATTTCTAAGAATTGTATTGGTTAAAATATGCCCAGTTCTTCCAAGCTACTGACTCAAAAGTGTTAAAGATATCAAATAAAGGACTTAAGTGTTGCATGATTTAATCTTTCTTCTTTACTGACAAGTAATGCCAACTCTTTGACATTATTTTGTATCCTATTTTTGGCTCTGGCAACACTGGAAGTTCTATAAAATTAAAAATATGCGTTTTTACCCAAATTTAGCATGCAATAAAATAATTTTGCCTGGGCACTAAGATTTTTTTTCTTGTTGGTTTTGAATATCGTATACATTGCCCCTTTCAATTCTGGAGTGAACTGCTTGGGCAATTATTTACGGATAAGACACGGTTGCCAGAAAGTAGTAGCGTTTATTTTAAAAACGAGGAATACTGAAGTTTTAAAATCTTTGGTTTTCTGGGGGTTTGGCAACACTTTAAAGTATAAACATTGTGATTTTCTATCCAAATATGGGTCATTCATTGTAAAAATAGTTAAATGCAGACTGATTACTCATACAAAATTTGTGGCGTTTAGATTCATTTTTTTCATTTTTTTCTCAAAAAATGGTACATCTTTCTGGCAACACTGTCTTATCCCTAAATAATTGCCCAATCAGTTCTCTCCGGAATTGAAATTAATGTATACGATATTTAAAACCAACAAGAAAAAAAATCTGAGTGCCCAGGCAAAATGATTTTATTGCGTGCTAAATTTGGGTAAAAACGCATATTTTTGATTTCATAAAACTACCAGTGTTGCCAGAGCCAAGAATAGGATACAAAATAAAGTTGACGAGTTGGCATTACCTGTCAGTAAAGAAGAAAGATAATACCTTGCAACACTTAAGTCCTTTAGTTGATATCTTTTACACTTTTGAGTCAGTAGCTTGGAAGAATTGGGCATATTTTACCATATTTGTTTCTTAGAAATGGGAAAAATAGCCAAAAATAGCTCCAAAAAGCCCCAAAAGCCCAAAATGCAAATGGGTGTTGCCATGGCAACAGAGGTTTTTTGAAATTTTAAAATGCATTTCAGTATGTTATGCCATAAGACCTTCCACCATTCCAAATAGAAGAGAAATCCATCTTTTGCCATGCACATGACCTGATGGTGTTTAGGTGATATGGGTCTTAAGATGAGGTTACTGTTTAAAGAGACATGATCTCTTTTCATTTTTAAGTTTACTGTGTATTAAGTTCTCTAGCATGCATTTATTCAAAGATGCTTTGGAATGAATCCTATTTGTGTGTAGCTTCAAGCAACCTAAAATGAGATAAACTATGCAAAATATCCAAAGGTACTTTAGAGTGAATGTCTATTGAGTCCATATATCGTAATGCAATATTTCCATTTGTAGCTTGAAGCACAGTGGCGTAGCTACGGGGGGGGGGGGGGGGGGGGGGGGGGGGGGGGGGGAATGCCCCCTGGCAATGGCAGATAAACCCTTTGTGCCCCGCCCCAAGCCCTCTTAGTGTCCCCGCCTCATTCTCCGGATGTACGAGGCCAGGGTATCAACAAGTTTTTGAAATCACCCAGAAGTGCAGGAGTTATATCAATGAAATGTTGTCAGTGTAATCACTGGTCCGCAAAAATGGTCTCATAAGTATGTTAACTTTTTATACAGGAGGCGCTAGATTCCAATGACGTCTTCCAATGGTGCTGTGTACATGGTAAATGATAATGTACAATAACTGATCCTTGTGGGACGCCTTCTCCAGAGAAGTATGAGGCTTAGAAATGTTGTCATTTGTCACTCGCAGGTCTCAATTTATCTCTGTAAATGTGATATTCCCAAGGTTTTTATAATTGCTACCTTCCCCATTCCAGTTGCCTGTTAGGTTTGAGCCCAAGTTTGATCCATCCAACACCATTTACCGCATGCTGGGGGACCTTGAGTGTGGCAGCGGTGGAACTAGAAACAAGCCTGAGGGGCTGCAGTATTGCCACATGACTTTCCACACGTGGTGATTTATCGCCTGATTTGGGCTAGTTTTAAAACTAAAATCTGCTCTTTGGATAAATATAATGTGATTTTTTTTCGAAATTTGAACATTTGTTTTTATAAAATATGATATAGTACTAGTTTTTATGACAAATTGAAATTAAAGGTTGGAATTTGTTATCACAAGAACATTTTCAAAAGTAGTATACAGGGCTTCTAGTTACACCAACACTAAAGATCGAGCCTTGAGCTATGCTTAGGATAGCGGTGGAAATGGTAGCACGCATGCTGGCAAGTAACGGTTGGTGTAAAATAAATCAGATAAATGGTGTAGGAGGGGATGATTTATTACCCTGGATATGTCATCAAAGACGTGGTCATAAAAGTTATATTTTATACAGGGCACGGAACCGTAATGCGTAGTATGTAAGTTTTCACGCTTTCCAACTATTTAAAATTGTATCTATTTCATTTATTTTGGGTTTCCTGTTAAGGTCTGCTGCTTTACTTGTTTGTCTTTGCTGAAATAAACTCCTAGACATATCACCGGATTGTTTGTCCATTTGATGTCTTTGTTTAAATTTACAGGTATTGTTTTACCTAACCACATGTCTTCACCTTTGCTTAGATTCATTATTACACCCGAGGCATTACTGAATTTTTTTATTGTATCTATAACAGTCGTAAGAGAATGAATATCATTTACAAACATTGTAGTATTATCGGCTAATTGTGTTATTTTAACATTTAGATTTTCGTCATTATCGAATTTTACACCATTTATGTGATCAGCATTTATTATATTGGTAGACATGAATTCAGCCGCTATAATAAAAAGCAGTGCAGAAGTGGACAGCCTTGTCGAATTCCTCTACCAAGACTAAATGATTTAGACACCCATGGTTTAAATACATAAATCGGTCTCTTTGGTACGACTACTAATACTATATACCAGCATATACGTTGCAAGGGATTACGGTAATACTTCCCGAAAATGAAGGCTTCCTGAATTAAACTTTTTTGAAGAAAAATGTTAATTTCTCAAAATATGCCATTTTAAGCTAAAAATGTTAAAACGTGAGTTATAATCATTGGATTTTAATGAGACTTGGCAGAACTGTTTACATTATTGCATACAATAAATCACTGATGGCTTTTAAAGTTATGAATGGAAATCACTAAACAATGTTATTGTACCCAAGAATCATGGTTTTTAATAATGTTGTGCCCTAATTTTTATAATTCAACGTCATTATAATCGAAATAATTTGGTTTAGGTCATACAATAAGCTTTTAGAAACTACATGTTGAGGTTTCAAATAAAAACAAGATTGCTGTGATTGAATGTGAAGGCATGTATTTTCAGTCAATTAGTGAACCTGGCACGCACTCGCGTTTAATTGGACACGAGTTTAGTTAGACACCTTTTAAGCAAAAAACGTGTTTTGTACGAAAATACAGCCCTGTATGTTTCATTGTGAGCGACTCTATGGCCTTTACTTTGAGACGGTAAGGTAGTACAGTTTGGCGACAAAAGATCCCATGTGACCAAAATACATACAATATATTTCAGCTCTAACGTCAAAAACAACAAGGAGCAAACCTCTTAATGTCAATTAAATTGATATTTATCTAATTTAACAAATGCCCACGCGCCAATGTCGTATCCCACTCACCGTTTTCTGTTTGATTTAAAAAGAAGGGATAAACAACACACGAGGATGTTTGATTCGGATCAATGTAATTCGGTGACGACAGGCATAGGGCAATGATAATAACATGAGGTTGTTATTTAAGTTATTTGATACCTTCAGTAAAGTAGGTGATTATTATCTATCGTTTTCTCGATCCTTACTCATACAAAACGTAAAGCTAAACGTGTGTAGGTAAATTCAAACTGGGTTAATAAGTTAATATGCGAGGCCGTGAAACTGAACCTGGTCTTATTACTAATCTGCTATATATGCACAGTTTACAAATACATTAAGCTATACGTATTTCGCAGCGTTTAGATGTATTCCGTAACTTACTCATATCCCACTAGCTTATGCTATTCACGGAATACAACATATTTGGAACTGTATAGACATGTATAGCAGTTTAGTTAGGAGTCCAGCAAATTAGTACGTATCACAGAGGAGAAATTATATAAACTCACATTTTCATTCAAACTATATAAGAGAAGGAAGCAATCGGGAGAGGTGGGACAAAGGCAGACATCGGACAACAGGGTTAGGCTTGAAAATGAGATTTTACAGCATAAGACGGACCGGGCTCAAAGCATGGTATTGGCGTGGTATTTTGTGGTATATGATTGAAGTAGGGTAAAGGTTTACCGCCGCTGCCGGGTTATTTTTTTGAAAGAAAATTGAATTTAGGGATAAAATAAATGATTGGATAGGTTATATTTATGAGGATACGTGTAGGAAGACATTTGTATCGGGGGATAACGGTAAGCGGCTTCACTGGGATTATGTTACCTCTTTTCGAGTTCGTTAACCGCCAAACTTACAAACGTAAGCCCCTCAACCATATCACCCACGTAATATACAATCGTACGGAAACCAAGAATACAGCTTCCATGCTACCTACATGTATGTTCAGACTTTGTACCTGTATAATAAAA
>CM069454.1:20531764-20733968 GCA_035610835.1 Ophiura sarsii
CCAATTTTTGCGCACTTTGTGCGTATTAGGTCTTTTTAATTAATGTTTCATTATTTAAACTGAACAAAATAGCTTCAGGAAAGTTGTCCATGACTATTTTAGTATAAGAACTGAATGTTTATGCGCGATTTGCTTTGTTCTGCAGGTTTCGACATTATAATGGGTCTCGACTCGAACCACACCAAATATCTAAACATCTAAATATTATCTGGAGGACGTTCAAAACGTCATACTGTATCTTTTTAGTGTTCAAAATCACAGTTTTTGCGCGCTTCGCTCGTGTTACTTTCAACGTTTCAATATTTAAGTTTAACAAGATGGTTTCAGAAAATTTTTCTGGACCATGTTAG
Source organism: Ophiura sarsii (assembly GCA_035610835.1). Lineage (NCBI taxonomy): Eukaryota > Metazoa > Echinodermata > Ophiuroidea > Amphilepidida > Ophiuridae > Ophiura > Ophiura sarsii. Next base: position 20,532,115 of record CM069454.1, read on the forward strand.
TTCATGAACCGAAATTGTTTGCGCGCTTCGCGCACATTTTTTTATACAGGTTTCAACATTATAATGTATCTCGAATCACCCGAATTCTTCTTGCTTCAGAATGCTGAATCTTTGCCTTAAAATGCCTTCAACCCAGGAGCTTCCAGGGGCCATAACGCGGGCCCTGGACCCCACCCACTTAATGTGGATGATGTTTAAGGGAGCACATCAAAACTCGACCGCGCGGCAACCGCCGGTTCCGCCAGGTTGGACCGCATATCATTGTTTAGAACAATAGAAACCGGCCGCAACCGCAGGGAACCCCACGGAACCGGCGGTTGCCGGGCGGCCGAGTTTTGATGTGCTCCCTAAGTTTGAATTTGAATGTGCACATTTTTTGATTGGATTTTACTCCTGTTGCCTAATAGTAATACCTATATGCAAGAATATTTGTTTTTTAGTTAGAATGCATGTGAGAAAATGCAAAAATTACTCCTTCAGAATGCTGAAGCTTTGCCTTAAAAATGACGAAAACTTGTCGTTTTCGTTAACATGATTAAAGGGATTCTGAAATAGAAAATTTGTTAGCACTTTAATTGCTACTTTGCCTTACTTTTGAGACACACCAGCAAATATCAGGTTCCCAGATGCCAAACCAAAAGATATGGGAATAGCCCCATCCCTGTCCTTACTAATCTCCTGAATCAGTAGCAGTAAATATGCTTGATATGGGGGGGGGGGGGTAATCTGTCTCTTGTGTAGGTTTGTGATTCATTCCCTGTGTCATTTAGAAATGCTGTTTTTTTACATTTTATATGTCACCCACAGTGCAATATTAGCTTCTACCTGATAACTTTAATTATTTGTGTATTTTTGATACCTTTTAATCTCTTTAAAGCATTTTTTAATGTTCAATTTTGATGTTATCTTTGTTTACATTTCTATGAGCAATTTGTTGTTTTTATACCAAAGTAATAACCATGTAATTCAGCTTTTAGCTGCGATTTGGTGAGAATAAACTATAACGTATAACTTGTACTTGTTTATTTATTTGTTCATTTATTTAGTAATTTGTTTATTTACGGACGTCTCAAGTAGGGTCGGTCTGTCGGATTATTTTCTGAAAATGTTGGTGACTTTTCAACAATTCCTTCGAAAGTGTACACAACGCCAATATCTTTTTAATTTCCAAAATTCTCAAAATCTCAGAAAATTAGCAATTCTTCAAGAAGAAGAAAAATATAAGATCGGTCGGACTCGTAGGTTTTTTTCATTGGAAAGGATGCAAAGTGATCAGCTTTGAGAACAAGTCGAGGTGGATGGAAAATGGGTAAGAAGTGTTAACTGTGTGGTATACCTTTACATCCTTCGGAAAAGTCCCAGATTCTGGACCGTACTTACTAGTATCGTCCGATACTGGAACACCCTGGCCAGTATCGCTCGATACTAGTACAAAGTCAGTGTTCAAGTATTGGCCGACTGGCGCATATAAAAAGGTTCCAGTGTCGGGCGATATTGGAACATAATTATGTATAAGTATCGTTCAATACTGGGACACATCTCACTGGTTTCACGTGTACCAGTATCGCCTGATCTATACTGGAACTTAAAAACGTTCCAGTATAGCTCGATACTGGAACACAACTTGGTATCGACCGATACTGGAACAGCAAAATCGTACCAGTATCGACCGATACTGGCAACTGTTATGTTCCAGTATTGAACCTGGGATCTAAATACACTTTTCGTTACCTTTTCACTAAGCTTAAAAATGTTGTCATTCAAACTTGAAATCATTAATGATAATAATAATAATAATAATAATCAGTATTTATATAGCGCCTTTTCCAAATGGCTCAAAGCGCTGTAATTTCGCTGCTGGTGAATCATCAGAATCAGGTCGCATCAACTAGGGTGCTGCCAATCTAGCGCAAACCTATCCGCACTTAGATTGTAACATCCATCATTTTTCAATGCAGCTCCCCAAATACCATTGGGTCAAGGAAGTTGTTGATAACCGAAACAACTGATCACCGATTTTGAAAGCAGGAGGAAACCGGAGAACCCGGGGAAAACCTGCGAGAGCGTGCATGGATCGTGATAAACTTAATGCACATAAAGCCCGGTCGTGCCCAGAATTGAACCCGGATTAAACAACAAGTTATTCTGTTACAGAGGTTATGATTGGCTATGCACAATATAAGCCTCAAATCCCCTCCTAATGTTTTTGTCTACCGTTGTTTAGGTCATTTCTATCAATGTCATTCGGTTCAATTCGGCTTGTACCTATTTTTCCAAAAGTTTGGTCTTAACTGATCCTGATGGATAAACTCAAAGATGTGAAACCCTTGTTAAGCATATTCATTTAATTATAAATCTGCTAGCATGATAATTGATTCAGAACATCTTCTACCGTGAAGATTAATTGATATTCAAGAAAACGAATAACAAAACGATAGTGTTGTATATTCATTAGTGCTACTTACGACAATGCGGCATTCAACGCAAGCCAAACCTGCACTTATTCTATGCCTTAGCTTAGACGTAACATTAATCATACACTAGCAACTAAAAGTATTATTTCACTACGAGTTGAATACATGTGTTGTTGAATCACTTCCCATTAAAATATTCATGTTTCCTACAACATCTGCTTATTCAATTCCGTGGATTTCAAGAAATCGTGTGCCATCTTCAAATCTCCCATACAAATTTTCATTTGGAAAAATAGCTCATGAATAAATAATCAGCCTCATTCATGTCATTGTATCCAATGTTCCCTTTTATTGTATTATGGTAGGTACACACAGAAAACACTATGTAAAAAAATTACACAAATTATGTAAAAAATACACAATCTGTGTAAAAATAGAACTCCATAATACTATGTAAACAGTTGTGTTAAGCTTTTGCATAGGAATTTACACAAGCTTGGGTATATATTACATGTTTTATGTAAACTCTTATAATAATTATGGAGTTCTATATTTACATAATTTTTTACATAGTGTTTTCTGTGTGTAGTCTGACAATTTTGACTTCCTTTCAATTTTCATTTTGATTCACTCAAGTAAAATTAATCCCAATATTGTCACTAGTCTTTAATCTCTCACAGATATTGTCACTTGATCTCTTTATTCATCTTAAAAATAAGATATTTGGGATGGAAATTTAGTTTAATTGTGAACACCTTTACTTTAATATTTTAAATGGAAACCATCTAAATTCTCTGTATTTTCTTAACAACCCGCATGACCTGGGCACACTACACAGTTCTATTAATTTCATCATAACTAAGCATTTTTGTCAAGCTAATTTGACTCTAAATTTAACTAAATATACCAATACGAAAAACTTAAATCACTGAAATAGTGTTGTAAATTTTTCCTTGTAGAAAATAATCTCAATAATATCCCAAATTCATCGGGTGTATCAAAAAAATTAGGACTCTGTTTCATGACGGTGTAATTCTTATTATAATCATTGGACCATGACCAATTTAGTCTCAAAGTAAAGCCCAATTAATTATTATGATATCCTGAAAATATAAGATCAATCCGATGCAAAATAAGAAAACTAGCGTACTTTGCGCAAACCATGTCATTTACTGGTTTGTACAATGGGATCTACATGTACAGACCAGTAAATAACATGGTTTACGTTTCAATACGTTATAATATTGTCAACATAGTAAATAATCTATCAGTCAATAGCAACATTTAGTTTGGTACACAAATCAATACTGCAAGGCTAAACAAATCCGCAAAACAGATGCATACATATTCAGTGCAAATTAAAAAAAAGTTTTGTTAAATAGTTCTCGAACCCACTGTGGATGGTTCATTGAGTTACAAATCGAGCACTTTCATGTTACTCGACTGTTACTGTGTGAATTCCCATTGTACAAACTGTTACTGTGTGAATTCCCATTGTACAAACCAGTAAATTACATGGTTTACACAAAGTTCGCTAGTTTTCTTATTTTTTATTGGATTGATCTCATATTTTCAGGATATCATAATAATTAATTGGGCTTTACATTGAGACTAAATTGGTCATGGTCCAATGATTATAATAATAATTACACCGTCATGAGATAGAGTCCTAATTTTTTTGATACACCCTGTATTTCTTTTTAAAAAACTTTGCATTCATTTTATAACCCTAGAATACCAAAAGACGAACACAGTAGTTCAATGGATTCCCAGTGTTTACTCTCAATTTGCACCTCGCAAGGTCTCCTAACACTATTAGTTGCTATGTATGACCTTATTAAGCAAGCATGTAGCTTCAAGTATTATAACCAAAAATATACTTAGTATTTACTTGCACAACTAGTACGTATGGCTCATAATCAAGTACATATCGTCAGCCTGCTTCGATAATTGCCGAACTCACTTTTCGGCGAAATTGAGATTTTTGCATAAATCATGACTTCATTACATTATGCACATGCTGTTATAATACCAATCATTGATAAATGCACAATTGCAATTAAAATGGGTCATATTAATTCGTATTAGGCATATAACAAGCCACACTTAACTTAAAGGTATATCCCCGACCTAATTATATCCAACAGTTATTGCTCGTGTTGGAATTCACCTGCACTATTCATGTTGCTATTCAACATATCGTCAGCCTACTTCGATAATTGCCTAACTCACTTTTCATACTTTTGTTGTTTTCTAAGAACTAGAAAAAATGAGTTAGGCAATTATCCAAGCAGCCTGACGATATGCGTAAGACTTATAATAAAACAGTCGCTAAAGTAATAGTTTGCATAACCATTGTCTAAGAAAAAAGGTCTGTCTTACACATCTGCACGCATACTTTATGTAGAGACCATTTTGCCGCATGAGTCTACGCGCTGAGTCCATTTTGCCTTTTTTGTTAGTTTTCAGAAAAACAATTGAACAAATTGGCCGCGAAGCACAGTGGGGCAAAAACACAATACAAAAAGAATTCTTGCATTTTGCATTGCTAGAAAAGCATATAGCAGATGTATTTTCAAAATGTATTGAGACAGACTTTTCTTGACCATATTACGGACAAGCACCAATGAAAATTGTATAAGCATTTTTAAATGCATATACATTAAATGATTATATGATTATTATTTTTAAATGCTTATTTTACGTATTAAAATACGTAAAAGTCACTTATCATAAACTTCTTTGACCCTATGGTATTTGAAGAACTGCAGTGAAAAATGGTGGTTGTTACAATCTAAGTGAGCCAGGGTCCCTTGGAGCCATAGTCCACCCTATACAGTAAGGTGTAGTTTGGTATAGGGCATTCATCTCTACACACACCACTAGTTTCACGCTTCAGTCCGTGTGTGTCTATACTATGGCTCGAGGGGAACCATTATAGCTCTTCACATCGCTATATAGCTCTATATAAACTAATATAATCTAGGAATAGTAATATCAATAAATCTTCCGCTTGTTCAATCAATTTAGCAAAATACTGGTAATTGATCATTACTGCGAGTATCCGATGCACACGTAATGAAATAACTATGATGAATTATAATTAGCTATGCGTTCCTACCTTAACATTATCGTCTGCATTGCTCGCAAACAAACTCGTACAGAGTGCCGCAAAATTACCTGCATACTTGGCCACTTTTCTTAGATTAAACGCTGTTTGATACTAAATTTCCGCCACTGCTTTTACGTTATCAACACAAGAGCTCACAAGCTACATCAAAATGTCATCTAAGAAGCGCATGGGTATAGACAGAAAGCAGAAAGTGATATTTTTATTATCACATTGTTTGCCGCCCTTTTTCGTCACCTGCACCATAATACTGATAAGGCACGTTGATGGCGCTGTTAAAGAAGTTATGTCTGCCAGACGACGATGACCATAATTGGCCGTACATTTTGAATTCCCAATGGATCCAACTTAAACATACATTTCTGTGATTGGATTCATCACACAATTTGGAATTAAAATATGTTAATATGTGACGCGATCTATGAAAACCCGCCACATGGTGGTATTTTTCATATTAGAGATATTTATATCATAAGAAAGCTAAATCTGTGCTGATTACAGAACTGTTTCGATCATTTTTCTACGATTACTACAAAAAAAGTTATGAGTGAATGATGATTGTGATGTCATAAAAAGCTACAAAACAAGAAATCATGAAAACAGGCCAAAAAAGATACATAATTCAATAGAATAACATTATAAGTTTAATAAAAGTGACTTAAGTAAGTTTTTGAAGTTGAAATTTCATGAAAGATTTCTTAACAAAATCTATACATTTTAATTTAACCCATAATCCCTAGTTCACATTTTGCGACATCCGACGGGTTTTCACAGATCGCATCACATATTGTAAAACCGCTTACGTTGCAGAAACAACTCCAGTGTAAATATTATTGTTACATTTTGTCATCATTAACCCTAATCTATTCCCATCCGAATCCAAATTTCGTGCAATATTGCACGATAAGTATTTTAGCCCAACAGATGGCGCCATAGTTATTGTATTATAAGCATGTTGGAGGGGGAGTTATTGTTTACTGTAGTGGTGTGGAGGTTTCCTGCAACCGATTTGTGTGGAAGAAAGGAGGACCGGTGGTGGTGGTGGATTGGAAACGGTGGTAAAGGGAGGTTACGTGACCTCAAATCACCTAAAAATAGGACCAAAATAGCACCTATTTAATTCACTAAAGTTACCACAAATTTGGTAATTTAGAGATTTCTATTTGTTCAAAAATTGAGGTTTTGTATCTCTGCCGTTTCTTTCTCATATGTCATATGGGGTCACTAGGGGTCATTGACCTGTACAGGGGTAATATTTAATACATGCTCTGATTTGGACCGGACTTGTTTCATAGTAAGTGTGTTGATAAGGCAAGAAAAAAGTTAATTATCACTACCGGGTCAAAAAGGGGTCAAAAAGGGGTCACAAGGGGTCAAAATGTTAATTTTTATTATGTTCACTTAAAATGCTTCTCGTCGCAGAGAAAATGATCGATGACCATCATAATTGATCAAAGGATTCCTTGGGTCCATGCTCATAGGGTCTTCAGCGATTATTGATGTGTCGCATGGGGTCACAAGGGGTCATTGAACTTTACATGGGTAAACTCAAGACATGGTCCGAATTAGATCGGACCTGTTGTATCTTGTTTGGTTTGATGAGGCAAGAAAAAAGTCAATAATCATAACCAGGTCAAAGGTCAAGAAGAGGTCACTAGGGATCAATTTTCTCATAAAAGAAATCAAGGTGCCCTGGTCTTAGACCAGAACTATATCTATTTTTTTCTTCTTCTTCAAACAATTAAACATTGCGTTTTCGGTGCGTTATCAGTGTTGTTCCCGTCGTTAGCCAATCAGAGGCCTTGCTCGGTTACCATGGCAACCAGAGCTACACATAAACCATTCAAGTTTTGGGTTTTCTCTTGCTACAACTCACTACTAAGACTTTACAGGGTGATATGCGGTGGATATACTGAACCCGCTGTATTGTCTCCAAAATGCAGGTAAGGGGCATGTTAAAAGTAACATTCAGGGCACTTGATCTGTCAATCACTATTATGTCTATTTTTAAACAAATGTGTGCAATCTTTTAAATGTTTGTATGTTTAGATGTTTCTCTATATGATGTTTTGAGTAGGCCTACCTAATAAATTCAAATCAAATCAAAATCAAAGCTGGAACCTTGAGAAGGCTGATTGATATTAAATGGACAAAGTCTCTGTCATTTTCCAAATTTTGCTGGCCTACCAACCTATAACAAAAGGTGATTGAAAGTAATGCACAGTATTTGCATTTTGATGTAGGCATTTCTGTTTAAACCATCCATAAGTTATCATTGGTTCCTCAGGTAGATGATCTTGATCTTGAAACTCATCAGGGATGACAAGTATTTTGGATTGCAAATGTGAAAACTGTGTATTGCGCTTGCATTCATTAAGTGAAGGATTTATATTTTGAAGCCCAATCTTCAAAATGTTTTGGTTATTGTCTAACTGCTATGTACGTACCGTTTATTGTTATGAAAAACGCCTGGGAGCAGTATTTCAAAATGGATCGGTAGACAAATAAGCAACTGTTGTAACCCCAATGGAGAATGCTGACCCGAAATGGTGACTTGATGTGAACGTTTGATACCCAGAATTGTCGGTGGCATATGGCTTGCTCCAGCTCACAACAGCAGATGGCAAAAAAATCTTTCTTTTTTTAAATAATTACAAATTCGTCACCTAAATTACCTCAATTGACCCCTACATGAACCCTCATGTAACCCCATACCATGTCCAAATGTAACCTCTATCTGTTTCCAAAATAATCCAAAAAGGTTAATTTATGCATGACGATCGAGAAGCCCTGTTAGGCTATAGTTATATTGCTCAGTCCGCTTCTCGAGATCGATCTCTGGCTTCGTTCGTGAACAGAGGAGAGTTTACAATGTCATTTTTGAATTTGCAGATATCAACAGCAAGAGTCCGTTTCGATGCAGGAGGGCGAGTGATGTTGACATTGCAAATCACACCATAGTGATCAGAGGGAAGATCACGGTGAGTGGAGATTTTAGACACAAGGTTAATATCGCGTGTGATGACAAGATCGAGTGTGTGGCCGTGTATGTGAGTTGCCTCGTGAAGACGTGAACATGTTGTTTCAACCCACACGAATCAAGAGCTTCAAGAAACTTGGAAGCCTCACGATCATTAGGGTCATCCACGGGGTGAATGTTGAAATCACCGACGAGAAGTAATTTCGTGTTTGAAGAAGAAACCTTACAGTAGGCCTACTTGGTAAAATAACCATAACAAAATCTCTATTAATTTCAACTTTACCTGAACCTCCTGAAGAATTTATCAAGGAACTGAGCAGATTATTATATAAGTTTATCTGGAAAGGTGTAGATAGGGTAACGAGAAATCAAATGATTCAGAAGTATGAAAACGGTGGTTTACGGATGGTGGACATCCAATCTTATTACATCTATGCTCTGAAAGCTACATGGATCCGAAGACTTTTTAATTCGGGGGAATTAGAGTGGATTAACCTTTTTTACAAACTGGCAAAAATCAATCATCTACTAGATATTGGAGGGGGTTCTTCTGATATATTAAACTCTTTAAACAGTCAAAAATCCCAAATCTATTTTGGAAAGACGTTTTTATGGCATGGAGTAAGGTTGTTGAAAGCCACCAACCTACAAACAACATTTAATTCATGGAAAGTGTCTTATGGTATAACGATAATATTCGGGTCGGCAAAAAAACAATATATTACCGTCATTGGGTAAAAAATGGGGTTCATTTTGTAAATGATCTGATCAAGGAAAATGGTTCTTTTCTCTCTTTAGACGAATTCCGAAGGAAATATAACATTAGAGCAAATTTCTTGGAATATGGGGCACTTATAAATGCCCTAAACAAATCGTGCAATCACTGCCTAAAGAACAATAACAGACAGGCTCAACGTCCTTTCAAGCCGTATAACTTCAAATTTATAAAGCTCGACATCAAAGGTTCAAGAAGGTTATACGATTCTCTAATCTCATCTAATATGTCTAAAGAGGTTTTTCTTATACCATTCAAACATGTACCGTCGATACAAAATTAAGATGGTTCCGATTTCGTCTGACTCATAGAATTTTAGGCGTAAACTCTTTTTAGGAAAAAAATAGGGCGGAAAGGCTCAAATGTATGCACTTTTTGTAACGAAACCAAAGAAACCATACTACATCTATTTTGTGAATGCCCGACCATATTAAAACTATGGGAAAATGCTATAAAATGGATTAAGGAAAAAACAAATATCACCATCATTATGGATAGAGTGACAGATTCAACTATTTGGGCTAGCCAACCATAACATGAGTGCTTTCACAGTAATGTTTTTACTATGTCGCTTTTATATATACAAGATTAAAATGAAAGAGGGGCTACCATTTTCTCTTTGTTCCGTAAAAAACGGGAACATTGCCGCTGCGAGTTTCAACAAAAAATGGAATTCTTCTTACCATTATGGGATGTGTAGTATATACCAGCAAATGACCGTGTTATAACATTTATTTAATGCTCATTATCGTCTGTATTGTACTAATAATATTACTAAGAAATGTGATTTATTTTATACTTTGTATTGAACATATGGATACTGGGAAAAAAAGAATAATACAAATTTTAAAAAAAGTTCGTGTTTGCAAATGTCAGTGATTCTAGAAAGGTTGAGAAATCAGATCTGAAATCCTTGGCTGTGAATTTATTGCTCTTGGATGGTGGTGACCGGTAAATTGTAATTAACCGAAGAAGCCAGAGTTTAGTGTAAGGTAAGGTCCATATGCTCGAATGACCTATATCTGGATGTGACATTGTGATAGATCTTGAAACCCTTCCTATGCAAAACACACACTCCACCATATTGAATAGCACAAGTCCAATGAATCTACTGATCACAGTATATGTCAATATAGCCTACTATATAGAGCAATGATAGCCATGAGAATAGAGTACAGGTAGCATGAAAAGATAAAAATGAAAAATACTTGCAAACTTCTCAATTAAATCCAAGATAAAGTTGATCAAAACATTCTGTGGGCATCCAATGTAAAAACCTCAAATCTGTATTTCAATTGCAAACAATAAAAGTCATAATATACATGTCTGGAGCTGGCTGCCATGGCTCATCAGTCGAGTGCTTTATACAGCATTGTATAAATGCTTGTATTGCCTATGCACTCGGATCATGAAAACCAGATCACATGAATATATTATGAGTTATCATTACTATGGAGTGGGTCATACGGAATTATATGGATTATTTGGGGTCCATTGTTATTTTTTGGACTTAATCTTTTTCGGGAACCCGGCCGGGTACCCAATTTGAACCCCTGATTGTCCCAATCGGTCCCAGTGTTTTCAATATACAAAAAAAAACCCAATACAGCAGGCGCGACGCTACAGGGTGGGGAGAAATTCCCCCCCCCCCCCCCACCACCTATGATTTGCAAAAACACAACAAAAAGGAGGAGGAGAAAAATAAAATAAAAATAAATGAAAATAAAAAATAAAGGTTGAACGGATTGCAAGTGTACTACGGTATGTGTTCTAAAACTGTTCAGCAAACCTTACTACTTGTGTTACGCATGTGTTCTAATCCTGTCTGTGATGCAATTTGTAGTGTAATTACTGTACCCCCACCCCCTTCCCCCCTCCCCCCCCCCTCCCCCCCCCCCCCCCTATCAAAATACCCTGGCGCCGCCCCTGGCTAAAATATCTGATTTTTCTCTGAAATATTTATCCATGCCACCAGACTGTGCCATTTTAATATTAATATTATATATCTTATATTATCTTTTAATGAACCATTAAAACACTAGACCATGACTATGGAACTATTAAAAATCAATTCCGTATACTTACTTCACGTTATTCTGACTTTTTTAATAACAGACAACTGATCAGACGTTGAACATGCTATTGGCGTCTGAAACTCTCAATAACGACAACAAAAAACAACCTAATTAAGGCGACGCCTTCAATATCATCAACGTTATTCTAAAGGCTCGCGCCATTAACCTGCGATGCCGAGTCCATGTCTAGGACAAAACTCTACATCATTCCTGAAAACATCTCTTACGCAGCAAGTATCATTCTGAGTTCCCTACTAATATCGTTACACCATGGAAGCTGTAACAAAGATCTGCTTCGGGATTTTTCTTGCAGGTAAATATCCCCCGAACTTACAATAGTACCTATTGAATTTCATTTTATATTTCTTCTTGGTGTAGTTTGCAAAACGTATTCCATTATATGGTCACACCAAACGAAATATTATTATAGAAAAATAGTTGTTGTTTTTCGTATCTATACCTTATGTACTTAGTCCATTTTGCAACTCTTGATCTTTACTAACAGTGTATTTTTTTCAATGCAGGGTGCTTTACTCGGAAAGTGGACTCTTACGTGTGCATGCTTATCCAACGATACGACTCTGATAAGGATGCTTTGCGATATTCTCTTCCTTCTTTGAAACGTTGTGAATGTCAAGGAGTAATGTTACGTAAACATACTAGAACCATTGATTGCCCCATCATAGTTGACTTTACTGAAGATCTCTGGTTTACCGATGACCCGGTACCGTTGACCTACAGGTGGAATTGGACTCCAGAGATACTGGATGAAATGCTTGATAGAAAAATTGCTTGCGGTAAGTTTGTTGTTATAAATAATAGTCCTTATGTCTGTGAAGATATGGCTATTTGAAGCAAATTTGTAGTAGAAGCTGAGAAGATGAACAAACGGTCTCGTGCGTTTCAATGAACGTACACAATCGGCCGAGTGCACCAAAATAACGTAACTTAAGGCCTGGGGGATCTGGGATCATTTTTTTTTCTCCATCAAAATTGAGGTTTCCTCTTTTTTAGACTCAAAATTGTATACACTTTCCATTTCTGATCTTTTATTTCACACCAAAAGTAAGGAAATACCTAAAAAAAACACCTAACACTTGTCTCCTACTAGTTCCATTGATTGCGCAAGATTGCGCAATTTTCAAACGCGAATATCTAAAAACGCGATTTTCGGCAACTTGGAAATTTGCCCCAATTTGTTTTTGCACTTTCGAATGGCCTATGGACACCAAAATTGGCACACATGTAGTATTTGTATTGTTCTGCAACATAATGTGAGGGATTTTTGATATTTGCCTTACTTTCTGATTTATGAGCTTCAAAGTCAAATCCATCAATCGGTTGCCATGGCAACACAAAGAAACAATTTAAAAATATCTCCGCATTAAGTTGCAAAGCTATGCCTATATAGCATATCTGGATAGTAAACATTAAGTAAAAGGGTCTCCTTTAAGCACTATTTTGGGGGGCAAAATTCACATTTTTCCTATGCCGAAATTGGAATTTGTTTACCTTTGACCTCACCTCATTTTCTGAAAGTTAAGTCCATATGCTTTATATTGATATATAACAAGCCACACTTCAAGTATGTTAACTCTTTATACCTGGCCATTTAAAATGTCAACTAAAATTGACCCCAGATCCCCCCGTAACTTAATAGGGAGGTAATTAAGCTACCTCCCTAGTAGTTATGCTCTAACTGTAGTGTAACTTACTAACGATGTAATTCTTAGAGCATAACTGGCGAGTAACATCAGAAAAGTAACTGGCGAGGTAAATATCGACATTAATCAGCAACATCCCCTTACAAAATTATGCCAAGTGTTAACTTATAGTTTACTGTAAAATTCTGACGTGAATGGTCCGCCGTAATATTTAAAATGTGTCGTCACTCGCTAGGTCATAGGTGAGTGTACATAAAGAATCACGTTGAGTCGGCCTGCGTTCCGGACAAAAAATTACGCCATTAATTTGGCAAAAAAATTCGAAGTTGTTTATCTCTTTTTCAAAAATAAGGACTATCATGACATTACAAACATATTTTGGGCGAAGGGCACATACAAATATTGCACCAAAAAGCACGATTTTAATGAGTAGTACAATGGTATATACAATTATAACACATCCCATAGCAAAAAATAAAGTCACCGGGTAACCACCCGGTAGTTATCGGATGGTTACCCGATACCTTATGGAGAGTATTTTAAAAGTAATCCAAACATCTCCACTAGCGGGAGAGTTTTTGGAGAGCAGTTAGCTCTTTTGGAGAGTTATCCGATGGTTCCCCAAAACTTTGCAAATACCCAAAACACTCTCCGAAAACATATGACTCTGAAACTAATACCCGAAAAGCTCTCCGCAAACTTGACCTCTAAAAATTAACACCCGGAAAGCTCTCCGCAAACTCTGTTGTATAATAGAGTTGAAACGACACCCCCGAAACACTCTCCGAAAACTTGACCTCTAAAAATTAACACCCGGAAAGCTCTCCGCAAACTCTGTTGTATAATAGAGTTGAAATGACAACACCCGAAACACTCTCCGAAAACTTGACCTATAAAAAGTAACACTCGAAAAGCTCTCCGTAAACTAATAATTTGGAATTCTTAACCTGCAGCAGCCATATTGGAATTTGCTGCCAACTGACAAGCTGCCTGTGTCAGAATGCTGCTATATTTAAGGAAATGTGTGGATATTTGTGGTTATTTGATCACTATTAATGTTATAAACCTATTATAGATGAAAGCTGCATGCTATTCTACAAGAATTGGTAAGGTAGACTATTCAGATTTATACTTATCGAATGAAGGGATTTTTGCTAGTGTGTACGGGGCCTTGGTCAATGACCCCTAGTGACCCTATATGACATGTCACTTTTAATCGCTGAACACCCTATATGGTCGAATCCAACGAAAAGTGTACACGTGATGTTCAGGCCTATAATAAAATAATCTATATCTTGACTATTTTATTTTTGTGTTATACGTATCCGCCTCGATGAGACGCTTCGCGCCATATATAATATGACTAACTTCTATGCACAATTGGGCGTATGCGAGCAATAAACCTGCTATTTTTCACCCTTTTTACAAAATAGTTGTAAAGGTTTTATTTTAGACATATAACCGTTTAGATGAAAACGAGCTTAAGCGGAAATAATTTTACCTGTTTGATTGGTGGATATCTCAAGAATGCCTCTTGTACTTTTTGTTACTTTTGATCAATCCCCTGAATTGTTGTGATTTTTTTGGCTGTGGTAAGTTTTGACGTTACCTACCAATACATGTTTTGTTAAATCTCACTTTCGGGGAAGAATTCGCCTGAGGTAGTGTAATTTGTGCTGTAAGGATACCTAAATATGTTAAATACTTAAATGCATTGTCCACATTCAAGTCGATTTTTTGATAAAGCTGTTAGAAATTTTAAAAGCGGAAACGATCGGTTTGGTAAAAAAAATGCATTACCTCCGAATACCTATTTAAAACACTGCCATTTTAATATAAACACAGATTAGTGAATGATATCTATAGAATAAGCGAAGTGTGATACAATGTACATGTGTGCCAAGTTTTATCATTTTGAAGGCAACATTTTTTGAAATATCAGCAATAAAAGGCTGTATTCGTAGGCAAATTTGAAATATGAACTTTTACCTTCAAATACAAATAACGATACCGTGGTTATTCCCTCTGTTGTTACATACTTGTATCGACTGGAATAAAGTAGAAATGTGCGCTGCGTTCGGCAAGCCACAGAGAAGTTTTGCATCAATCTTTCAGCTTTTGTAAGTAACTTTTCACAAAATTCTGTAGTTTGCGTACAAGTGCATCAATAATTTGTTGTTGTCTTAAAAGTTGATTGAATATAGCCTCCCTATGTCTCAATCTTGTTACTCCTATTAGTGTAGTTGTTTATGTTATTCACGCAAAGACATCCTCTGACAGTTGATTTAAATCGCAATGGGGGTGATTAATGTTTATATAAATGATCAGTAACAGCTTCTCGTGCATTGACTTCATGTTGTATTCGGAGGTAACATGTATATGTAGGCAACATTCAATAATATACACGGTGCATATTGGCCCTAAATGATTTTATTTTACATACAAGCAGTGCGCAATCATACAATCTGACTGGATATATTATTATATTTATATTTGGAGGGAAAAAATTAATATTCCCTTATTAAATGAAAATAGGAGGTGTTAATTTAAATAAAATGCATGGTGTAATCACACTGGTTTTGCCGAGAACATATTTTTTGTTGGAGTAAGAGTGAATGAATGTTATTTATATCCATAGATAACACGTTGATCGTCTTAAAAGGGGTACATTTAGTCATAATATCCATGAAATTTCGGCTTCATAATCAATTTCTCATATTCCATTTTGTATTCGTAGGTAACCTATATATTAGTTAATGAGCATGGTACAATTCCTGTATTGTTTTTCGCTTTCATTCGCACATTATATTATGTAAATATTTAGCAGGAATGTATAAGACGGGAATAATATCGTTTGGTGCGTAATATTGTTTTAAACCAGCTTGTCGATATGATGTATACGTAGTTAACCAACTTCCTCTGGAATTGCAGAGAAGTGAATACTGAGGTACATAATATTGGCCATTATTGTAGTTGTATTTCAAAATGGAATTCATGTGTCACAAATATAAAATAACTTGCTTCATTTTTGCTCGGGCAGGTTGTGTAATGTCACCGAAACGTATTTTAAGTGAACAAGAAATTTAGTAAAACATTTTCCCTTTTTTTAAAGGTGGGAGGTAATCAAGGGTAGGCCTAACTGATTTCAGTCTCAAATCAAGAATTGTTCATGAATAATGCTTCCGACATTCATTAATTAGTGTAATTGAACTAAGCAGTGGTTGATTTAAAAGAAAATCACAATGAAAGGCACATGCCCGACAATATCTCTGTCGTGGCAAAACCTATTAGATTAGTGTTTTTAAATCAAACAACATTGAATTTGTAAACATAAAATTCCTATTTTGTCTACTTCTGACAACATATTTCATATTGGTGATTCTATGTCAAACGGAATCCGGTTGAAACTCGATAAAAGCTTACTATGTACGACTTTTAGAATGATACAAATTCCAAACTAGGAAATTATATTTTAATTCTAATCTGACAACTGGATGTCTTGCTGTAAGTTGTATGTGCTTTATTCCGCGCGCTGTGGACTGAAATGCACGACATTTGAATATTCTAGACTTCGAACATGTTCGGCTTATATTAAACTTATATATATAATATAAGGTCTCATATGAAATTATTTCAAAGTATATATTAAATGAATTAAAAAGCGATCTGGCTTTCGTGTTTAAAACAGCTATTCAAAATGATAACTGCTAGAAGACTCACTTGCCTCCTTCATTTAGAACAAATTGAGGAAGACAACCGGTTGTTTTATTGCTTAAAACAAATAACCTGACATTCAAGATTATGAATTACAGGCAAATCAAACTGTTTGCTAAAAGAAAACTGCTTGCTTTCTAATTAATGATGGCTCGAGGAAATGTTCAATAGTTGATTCGATCCAATACTTTGGATTCACACGGAAACTGAAACGTTCATTCTTAACATTCTAAAATGTCCTATAATAAACAAAGAGTAATTCTGTTCTACTAGATATTCATTCTCGTGACAAGAGAGAGATGAAGAACTAACTACACAAAGAATACAACAAGATCCACTAAACTTGTTAAGTAAATATTACAAGGCTGAATGATCAGAGGTATCTTACTTAAAATGTTTCTTTATGCTTAATATTTCATTATGTTTAGTTTTAATGATGAACATGCTTTTTACCAAATGAGATGAGTAAGAATATTATACTAGCGAGTTAATTGATTGTTTAACTATACCTTTACGAAATTTTAACCCAGTACGATATGTATGTTGTCATCATCTTGCCTTGTATCAGATGTTAAATATTATACACTTCTGACTGTTTTGTAGAAGTTAAACGCACATTCTTAATAATTGAAAGTCAAGCAAGAAAGATACTTACAAAATAGGATGACCAGATACGTTAGCATAATAAAACATTTTCTGCCGTAATTATCATGTGTAAATTAATTTTAATCAACATTCCTTAACCAAATTAGATGATCAATAATACTAACAGTATAGGCCTAGTGAGTTTATTGATGTTTAGGATGTTTTCTTTTATATCTTAGAAATAGGAACATAGTTTTATATAATTTTAATGTTTATTTGGTTAATCTTGCTTTTTATTCAAATGTTGAATATTAGCAATTCTGATTGTTTTGTAAAAGCAGTGCTGAGCGCACATACTTATATTATCAACTTTTAACGTCAAGCAAGACACCTTTTTATTTTGCTGTACGACATTCCCCCTCACACGCGATTCAGGGCATAAAAAATACGTCGATTACAATTTTGCCTCTTAAACATATGTAAAATCAAAGAATCCAACCGTTCTTAGTCAACGAAGTTAAAGTTGAGAACAAATGTGTTACCTACGAATACTTTGATTATTACAATATTAGCTACCGTGCTTTAAGTCTTAACATGTTTTTCTCTTATAGAAATGCTTAAAATTGTTGCCTGATATTTTGTTCTTAATAAACCTATTCAAAATCACAACTGAGAGTTAGATATTGTATATTTTTTCAACATTAAATTAATATTCTAGTATCTATTTAAAGTAAACTATTGGGGAATATGTCCATAATATTAGGATTTAAACATGTTTTAACATGTTGATTTAAAAACAAATATTGTTAACAACCCTGCATGATCATTTCACCCCCAAAATGCAGCATAAATTAAGTACAACATTAATATATTACAGTTTTACTTCTCTTATACCTACGTATACATTAACTGTTACCTGCGAATACAAAATGTCCACATTCCTCTATGTACTTAAGTTTCTGGCGCATGCTTAAAATTCTAAATTTTCCAGAAAGGGTCATTCCCCCTCTTTGAGGTACATGAAAACAAATGTTAATTAAAATCATCTTGGTGAAAGTATACAAAGTGACTCAACCTCATGTTTCAAAGTATTGAGAGCCTGAAAATGCTACCTAACTGTGTGAATCTAAAATGTAAAAAAGATGAGTACCTGTACAAATATGTCCACTTTCTATCAGCATTAGCATCTTCTGAATACAATACAATCACAAATTTGAATGCAATATGTAAATAGGTGGAATAATCATCACTTAATCAAAATACGGTACTTGTATTTGTAGGTAACATTGAGAAGTGTACCTTCAACTTCATCATTCCGCCACGTGGTCAATTGGAGAGATTAGTGATGGCACTTTTTTTCCATACAAGCTTGATATGTTGACCTTGAGTGGGGAAAAGGAAAAAGAGATCGAAGCATTTTGAAACTGGACCCTAAAAATCTAGCCGTGTACACTTTTCGTTGGATGCATGCACTCACTTTTTTGACCAATTATGTAGGTCCTCAGTCATTTCCTCTGAGACAAGAAGCATTTTAAATGAACGAATTGAAAATTTACATTTTGACCCCTAGTGACCACAACAACAAAAAATCATTTTACAAACCGAATTATTCTATATGCGTACGGTCATAAGGAATATTTTGACCGATTCTTACGATCCTAGGTGATTTCACTAAATTGCAAGGGCGTATTATATTAAATGAGAATCATGTTTGTGACCCCTAGTGACCCCTGTGTGATCTCTGACCCAAAGGTCATACTTTACTTTTTTCTTTTCTTATCAAAAGGCATACGATGCAATAATTTCGATCAAAGTCGGAGCATGCCTTCAATTTTACCAATGTATAGGTCAATGACCCCTAGTGACCCCATATGACACTTTTAATCGCTGAACATCCTATATGAGCATGGACCCAAGGAATCTTTTGATCAATTGTGACGGTCATCAGTCATTTACTCTTAGGCAAGAAGCAGTTTTAAGTGAACGGGTTGAAAATTAACATTTTGACCCCTTCTTGACTTTTGACCTAGATATGATGATTGAATTTTTCTTGTTTTATCAAATCAGACAAGATAAAACAAGTTCGATTCGAATCGGAAGTCTGAGTTGATAATTTTACACGGTTACCTTTTGATTGTTATATTCCGTTTTTTCAAGATATTGAGGAGCCAGTTATCTTTGATATGCCAGCAAATGTCGTCCGAACTGCTGATAGTAGTTTGGCATCGGCTGTTGCCAGCTGGAGCGAGCCATATGCCACCGACAATTCTGGGTCTCAAACGTTGACATCAAGTCACCCTCCCGGGTCAACATTTCTACTCGGTAATACAACAGTTGAATATACGGCCACTGACTCGTCGGGGAATACTGCTACCAGCGTGTTTGGTGTAACAATAAACGGTACGTACAATTAAAAAAAAAATCCTATAATAAATAATAAGAACAGATCAATGTTGTGGTTTTGATGTAGTCAGAACAGCACATATATTGTCTTTATAGTCCATGAGGTGGACCAACATTTTTGCTCATCGGTACCATGTTGAGGGAGTAAGGCTAACTTGGATTTTTGGAAAGGTATTAACATCTTGTTTCAGAATATGGCTGATAGCAAATTCTAAGCGGTAGCTTTATATGAGTTTTCAGCCATTTTCAAAATGGCCGCCAAAATGCCAACAAAAAAGCATACTTATAAACTTATGATGAATTTTGGAAACTCTGTTGGATGTAAATAACGCAGTCTTGTATGTATTTGACCTCTAGACACTCATATCCAGAACTTTTGCTCTGTTTACACATCTAAATCCAAGATGGCCGCCAAAATGGCCGCCAACAAATTGTAAAATTCCATATATTGTCATATATAAACCAACATGTATGATCAGAGTATAGTTTTAACAATGGGATGTATGGGTTAGACCATTATAAACTCATAACTAGTATTGTTGCTTTGTTAACATACTTTAAAACCAAAATGGCCGCCAAAGTAATGGTCAAAAGTGGTCAAAATTCCATAAAATAGCATAATATCAACCGAAATGTGTGATGCAGATATAATTTTAACGATGGGATGTATGTATTGGGCCACTAGTAACTCAAATCCAGTATTTTTCCTTTGTTAACATACTTAAAAATGAAGTGACTCCAACAATTGTCAAATTCCATAAAATGGGATAATATCAACCTAAGTGTATGATGAAAATATAGTGTTAATGATAGGATGTATGTATTAGACCACTAGTAACTCATATCTAGCATTTTTGCTTTGTTGACATACTTAAAAATCCAAGATGGCCCCCAAAATGGGTCCCAAAATGACTGAACAAATTGTTGAAATTCCATAAAATTTGGTAATATCACCCAAAATGTATGATAAAAGTATATTTTTAACATTGGGGTGTTTGTATTAGACCACTAGTCACTCTTATCCAATATATTTGCATTGTAATGTCATACTTTAAATCCAAGATGGCCACCAAAATGGCCGTTGTAAATGTAAAAATAGTCTACATGAGTGTATGATAATCCAAAATAGATATTGTAAGAGTGTATATTACATCAAATTCACCAAATAGCATGTTCTAAACTGCTAAGCTATTGCTTTTAGAAATAAGGCCCACCTCTGCGTCATTAATACATCTAAAGCTTTAAATCCATCCAGTAAACGTATGTGACAAGGTATATGATTGAATGGTATAGACTCCAATTTGACAATATCATGTTATTAAGATGGTCTTATCATTAAAATTACCCCCAAATGTTCAAATAATTACCACAGGTGGCCACCAATTGATCAAAATATGGCCAGAATGGAAAAATGGAGTCTATACCATTCAATCATACCTTGTCACATACGGATATGTTTACAGGGTGGATTAAAATCTATAGATATAATCTTTTGGTCATATCTAATGTAACACTTAAAATAAGACTAATACTGATTTTCAGCAATACAAACAATTGTTTTAGGTCATTTAACATCAACTTAACCATTCTGGAAGCCATTTTTGATAGTGATACAGAATCAAAATTGTCACAGAAGTGGGCCTTGTATCTAAAAGCAATATAGCTTAGCCGTTTAGAACATATAATATGGGGAATGTGATGTAATATAATAATAAATAATAAAAGGGCATTTATAATGCGCCTCACATTGTGAACACAACCCCGAGGCGCATAACATATGAAAAAATATAAGAACATAATGAAGAAGATACATCATAGATTATAACACATCTGAAATAACTTCAATACAAATACAACAACAGCAACTTATCATACAAATATAAATAAGAAATAATTAAAACCGCAGTACATTAACACAATGAAAAATCACCTTTTAAGCTTGACCTGCAAACTTGACCAGCAAGGATATCAAATATAATGTACAATACATGAGAGTATTATAATAGTACAAAAGATACACTCTTACAATATCTATTGTGGATTATCATTCACTCATGTAGACTATTTTTACATTTACAGCGGCCATTTTGGGGCCATCTTTGATTTAAAGTATGTTATTACAATGCAAATATACTGGATATGAGTTACAAGTGGTCTAATAAATGCACCCCCGATGTTAAAACTATACTTTCATCATACATTTTGGTTGATATTATACCATTTTATGGAATTTCGACAATTTGTTCAGTCATTTTGGGGGCCAATTTGGATTTTTAAGTAGGTTAACAAAGCGAAATATATACTAGATATGAGTTACTAGTGGTCTAATACATACATACCATCATAACAACTATATTTACATCTTATATTTAGGTTGATATTATCCCATTTTATGGAATTTGACAATTTTTGCAGACACTTCGGGAATCATTTTGAGGGCCATTTTGGCAGCCATCTTGGATTTTGAACTATGTTGACAAAGCATGAATACTGGATATGAGTTACTAGTGATCAAACACATACATCTCATCGTTAAAAATATATTTTCATCGTACATATTGGCTGATATTATGCTATTTTATGGAACTTTGTCCACTTTTGACCATTAATTTGGCAGCCATTTTGGTTTTAAAGTATGTTAACAAAGCAAAAATACTAGATATGAGTTTCTAATGGTCTAAGACATATATCCCATGATTGTTAAAACTATATTCTGATCATACATGTTAGTTTATGTATGCCAATATATGGAATTTTATCATTTTTGGAGGCCATTTTGGCGGCCATCTTGGATTTAGATGTGTTAACAAAGTAAAAGTTCTAGATATAAGTGTCTAGTGGTCTTATACATACAAGACTGCGTTGTTTACATTCAACAGAGTTTCCAAAATCCATCATAAGTTTATTAGTATGCTTTGTGTTGGCATTTTGGCGGCCATTTTGAAAATGGCTGATAACACACAGAAAGCTACCGCTTTGAATTTGCTATCAACCATATTCTGGTTCCAAGGATCCATACCAATACAAAATCATTATTAGCCTTATTAGTTTAATAACTAACTAACTAACTAACTAACTAACTATTTAACTAACTAACTAACTAACTAACTAACTAACTAACTAACTAACTAACTAACTAACTAACTAACTAACTAACTAACTAACTAACTAACTAACTAACTAACTAACTAACTAACTAAATAAATAAATAAATAAATAAATAAATAAATAAATAAATAAATAAATAAATAAATAAATAAATAAATAAATAAATAAATAACGCTTGTGCGATCATCAGACTGGTCGCTAGTCTATTTATACCGGGGAAGACGTTGGTTATTGCGGACGTTGGTGTAGATGGCAGTTATTGCGGATGTGAATATAATTAGGTCTCTGGAACAATTCGTGAGGTTGAACTTGTTTTCATGACGGCACTTGGAAACAAGCTCAGATCTTTTGTTGAGAAGTCTACTTTTGTCGCCGTTGGTGATGTACAACTTCTCAGTGATAAGGCAAAGGTCGCACCGCTTGGATCCATTGACGTATGCACGCGCTCTGGTGATGATAGACCATTTGATGGTGGATTGGTTGGTTCTTCTTTTTTAGCTGCCAAGCGTGTCTTGATAGCCCAAGGAACCATACAAATAAAATTGGAAAAACTCCATACCACCTCCCTATCATACGAGCTCCTGTTAAGAAATCGCCTACGGAAGTACCTTTCTTTCAAGATATAAGCTATGCTTGTGCGCAGTCCAAACGTATTTGATTCGTTTTGACACATTTCGATCCATTTCGACACCTTTTGACTCGTTTCGATACATTCGACCCATTTCGACTCATTCGATCCATTTCACTAAATACTAATACCCGGACAAAACAGTTTACTCATGAGCTGATTAGTGGCCGTGTGTAAATAATGAAGACGGGATGGAAAATAAGTCTATAGTTTTGTGTCCACTTTTGTCCTCCTCAGAGTGCTCTGGAGATCTTGGTATGCAAGATGGCAGAATTGCCGATGCTGATATAACTGCAATCGATGGTACTCCAGCTAATGCACGACTCAACGTAAGCGGTGCGTGGTGCGTCGACATAGCAGTTAACAATGGCTACCCATGGGTACAAGTTGATCTGAAAACTACCAAAATCATATCTGGCTTATTGATTAGCGGAACGAAATCTACCCATAATACTTATTGGGTAAAGGAAATTAATATCTATATCGGACTTGACGAGGGTGCTCTTGTTCCGATCCAGGACGAGAACGGTGCTCCCAAGGTACGTTAATGTAATTACCTTGAGTTACTTGCTAGGTTAGTCATCTAAAAACCGGGGAAAGGTTTCTTTAGGTCCAAGATTCTGGACTGTACTAGTATCGTCCGATACTGGAACACCCAGTATCGTTCGATACTGGTACAAAGTCAGTGTTCCAGTATCGGATGATACTGGCACACAATTATGTACCAGTATCGTCTAATACTGGGACAAATCACACTGGTAGATGTGTACCAGAATCGCCCGATACTGGAACATGAAAAACGATAGTGGCACATATAAAATGTTCCAGTAACGGGCGATACTGGGACACAATTATGTATCAGTATCGTCCAATACTGGGACAAATCACACTGGTAGATGTGTACCAAAATCGCCCTATGCTTTTGTGTCGCTTTTTCTCTTTTCTTTTGACTTAGAGTCTGTATAGGCAAATAGAACAAAGCATCATACTTACCATAAAACGAATAACAATGAAGAGAAGTCATAGGTATACAATGTATTTGCGCAATTTGTACTATAATCATGACGTAATTGATACCGGGACTTTTGACTACCGCAAATTTTGTTCTAATATAACTACGCGATTTGGGCTCGATAATTATGTTCCTAACATTGCAAACAAATCCGAGCGCATAATGGGTCAGTAATAAATCTAAAGTGTGCCGAAAGTCCAATTTGGTCACTCTTTCTTTTTCAACATCTTAATTTGATATCGATGTGTAGTATAAACCTAATGAATATATTGGTAAATAATTTTACTCTTTAAAGACATTTATTTTTTCGTCTAAACGCATTTGGATGACGTCATACAGTTGTTTATAACTTCATTACAATTTGCGACTCCAGATGACTAGATAACCGCTCGTTAAGAGGATGGTTGACATCATCCATCACATCGGTCAGCTTCTTGCCCAAGAGATCGATGTACAGAGTCTCGAAGTCCTGCCGTGACAGACTTATTATCCTTCCCGCTTCCTTCACAACTCTACCAACTCTAGCTTTATCACCCTTTGAAACATTCCCTCCCCAACATAATAAGCAGTACCTCCAAACAACGGAATCGTAAAACAAAGCAAGGATCTTAACGTCAACTTTAAAGAAATTCAATTTTCTGAGACACTTACGTTGGTATCGGATAATTCGACCGACCAATTAAAATCCAATATTTTATTGACGGCATACATTTCAAAAATGTCTTCATTTAATTCCGCTGGTGAAGAAACCGCTTCAGTGGTAATCTTATCGTGTTTTTATTACGATTATGTTGTGTTGCGACCGACAATGTGTTCATTTGTTGTTAACGAAAATATCATACAACTCAATAAAGGCGTAACAGTTGGTTAAAAGATTGATTAAGAATTACCTCACGTATTCCGGACATGCTAACTATTTCAGTATTTAAGGCACTTTCATCAATTGTTCGTGTATTGTATGGGAACATTTGAGTGTTGTGATTTGAATGATCCCGCCCCTTATTCATGCCCGACGTTCGTCGTTCCTGTAGAGGACAGGGTAACAAATGTGTTGTTCTTGTCGGGAACATTTGGACACATCCCTCATCACTCTTCGTTTCAATATGGATTCATGAGTTCTTTTAATTCATGAAACTGGGTTATATT
Organism: Ophiura sarsii; assembly: GCA_035610835.1. Taxonomy (NCBI): domain Eukaryota; kingdom Metazoa; phylum Echinodermata; class Ophiuroidea; order Amphilepidida; family Ophiuridae; genus Ophiura; species Ophiura sarsii. The sequence goes on from CM069454.1 coordinate 20,557,749, forward strand.
TACTTTCAATAATACATGAGAACATTGGTTAGTTTGAACAATCCTTGTCCATCGTTAAGTTAGTTCTAGCGTTACGTGTAAAACGTCTGTTTGTCGTGTAATAACCATGGGGACTCAATTCCCCCTTAAATTGAGGGATGAGACACTTGCAAAACACATTCTAGGACGAGTTTGAGAGTCATTGGATAACAGTTTCAAACCAAATAGTGGGTAGTCATGAGTCTTAAAAGCCTTGCACCCCATCAAGGACATAACCGTACCGAAATCTTTTATTTTATTGCCTTTTGCAGATATTTCCCACTGGAATTGTCTATACAGATATTTTTACCCCCAGTACCGTCTGGTTTCCACCAGGTCTTGTCACGCGTTATTTCCGCATCAGACAACTTGATGGATATCGTAACGCTGGAAACTTAAAGTTCATTTCCTGTCTGAAATTCGAATTACTGGGCTGCGATGAAGAAGGTACTTATTTTATTCTTATATAATGTAACCACAACAATTCAACGTAACCGCAAGGGCTGTGCCGTGATCATGTTGATATGTTGTACTTGTATTTCGCCACTAGAATGCAGTGGCAGAAATCGCCTTTTTTGGTGAATTCATTTCATATCGCTATGCAAAGATAAATGAAAAAGTATCAAATCCAATTTACCATGGGATATCTTTCATATCAGAATTGTGTTTGCCTACTACGCAGTAAATATATGGGTGTAGTGAACTACAGCTATAAATCATATATATATATGAATTTTTAATTAATGTTCTAACTCATGGGACACTTTTTTAACACACCCTGTAGTTCATTGTTACCAATTCATCATGCATGCCTGGCTGCCTTCGACCACAGTGCTTCGAAAACGCGCAGTGTACGCTACAAATCAATGATACCGTATAGAAAACTTGGTATGCTACCGTTCATAGGCATGTTAAGTCTAGTTCATAATAAATAGTATGAGCTATCCGCCCCTAAAAACATCATAACTTTAAGAATGTCTTCTCACATTTTATGAATACGGTGACAAAAAATACCGGGGGAGACACTTGCTCGCTTAACATGCTTAATTAATGCAGTGTCAGTTACTGTCACTGCTTAATTTTAATGCTTTTAAGCATTGGTACCGGATTTTTGAATTAGGAGAAGTTTACAGAAAGATAGTACCTCCTTAAGAATTATTTAGGTGGATATCCCTCATACTTACATTTTAGATAGCTCAGTGGACTGTTTGCGAGATTATGCCACGGAAATAGCCATGGGCAGTGTTGAAAAATGTTTGCGAATTTTAATTGGTGCATTATACACTTGCCATTCAATAATTACATGTATATGTGTTGAAAAATCTAACCTATTCATTTTATATCAACTCTGTTACAGAAGCTTGAGAGGCCAAGCACTTTAAGCAGCACTAGACAGAAGTAACCATGGAGATCTAGGTTGATATAAGAAAATATATGTTCATACTGTACATGTACATACAGCAAGTTTTTGTGATGCGCAATTGTGATGCTCAAAGCGCTTATAGATAGAAAATAACTTCTTAAGTGACACGTACTAAACACAACACCAAAAGTAAGTCCCCCTCTCAAAATGTCGTCATAACATCGTAAGGTAAAACATTTTACCGATAAAACTTAGTTAGAAATAATCCTATGACTGTTTCCTAAGTATGGTTTGAAAATGAAAGATGTCCATGACTTCATGGCTGAATGAGCTCAAATGGAAGACAAAAACTGCCCTTCTCAAAAGTCACAAAAGTTTATGAATTGCTTCTTACTAATGGAAAAACACCCGTAGTTGAGCCAATATTACTGTAATGTGTAATCAATTCATGATCATTCAGCCATGAAAATCCCCTTCTTGGCTCAGATATTAGCACAGTGAGTTGTGACTTTTGAGAAGGGCAGGTTTTGTCTTTCATTTGAGCTCATTCACCCATGAAGTCATGGACATCTTTCATTTTCAAACAACACTTAGGAAACAGTCATAAGATTATATCTAACTAAGTTTTATGGGTAAACTATTTTACCTTACGATGTTATGACGAAATTTTAAGAGGGGGACTTACTTTTGGTGTTGTGTTTAGTTTAAAACAGTGTGGATTTTAATATGAAATTGTTTTTTCATGTGACAAATCCAAAATGAGTTGAAGAATAATAATAAAACAAATTATTATACTCACTTTTGACAGTTCCATGCTACACTGAGCACTTCCTCAGACTATTTGACGTCAGCTCTCATCACAGGTTTTTTTATCCTGACGACCACCGGAAGTAGAGGGCGGTCTTGATGAGATTAACTGATCGTAAATGTTGTTGAGTTGATAAGCCCCCTCATCCTTGTTGAGAGTGGACTTCCCCCTTCTCCGAATCCAGATGGACTCCTTTAACCATCTTGTGGTCTTATGTGCCTCCTTGTCGATGACCTTGGCCTTCTCCCACCCGATGACATGGTTCTCGGGTGGGAGAACCATGTCAAATAGTCTGAGGAAGTGCTCAGTGTAGCATGAAACTGTCACAAGTGAGTATAATAATTTGTTTTATTATTATACTTCAACTAATTTTGGATTTGTTACATGAAAAAACAATTTCATATAATAATTTCTGAACAATCCTGATGAACTTACACCAAGATAGTGTGGATTTTGTTTCGGAAAGAAGTGAGCGATTCTTTCAGACTGTCATGTAAAGTATTCATCTTTTTACTAATGTTGCTCCCCTTGTGTCGAGCACTTTGCCAGTTGGTTTCACCCTTGCTTGGATTATAGTATCGGCCTAACTGGATTTAGTTGGATAGATTTGTCGCTGTTTTGTAGAAAACTGGCGAAGTGTTTACTTTTGAGTACATGTAGGCCTACACTCTAAATGTAGAAGAGTGAAAAATCACTCTAAATTTCGAGTGAATAATGATTTAACTCTAATCGAGTGGGTTTTAGCTCTGAAAGAGCGAAAAAACGTTCCGACTATTCCCTCTCACATCAGAGTGACGTCCGCTCGCTACAGAGTGATACTAAAACACCACTCTTTTACAGAGTGAATTGATAGACAATCAGGAACGAAGAATTTGTTTTGCGCTGTATAATATTTAATGGTGAGTACATCTTCTAGGTAGACTGTAGTTCATAGCATAGTTATGTTACGATCAAATCTGAACCAGTTTATGCCGGACAGTGCATGGTAGATGCTTGTAGAATGGGGAATGATTCATAATTTTTAGGCTTACTGCAATGCAAGAAAATGCACGGCCAGATTACTGTAAAACACTCAATGCACAATTGGTAGTCTGATAACGGTTATAAGCGTAGTGACATCGTGCTGATGAAGAGTCTTACACAATACTTCAGAATCATAACCGTTTGCACAGAGAAATTTACAAACTCGACCAGTTTGTTTATACGTAATGCTCTGCGCGTACTGCATGATTTGTACATGTAGTAGGCGGATAATTTAATTGAGTCTATTCATCTAACTCTGACACATGATAGCTCTATTACATTACACTTATAGACTTGTGTAGACCTACCATGAACTGGTTCAGATTTGATCTTTACATAATTATGCTATGAACTACAGCCTACCTAGAAGATGTACTCACCTAAACATAGTAGCCTGTATTAAACTCTAAAATAGTGAAATTTCACTCTAAAATAGTGAAATTTTACTCTTATATAGAGCTAACTGAGTGACCAATCCTTAAGAGTGAAGTTCACTCTCGAGAAAGAGTGATACAATTTACTCTATAAGAGTAAACAGGTCACTCTTTCTTAAGGTTGATCACTCTTTCTTTTATCACTCTTTCTCGAGAGTGAACTTCACTCTAAAGGACTGGTCACTCAGTTGGCTCTTTGTAAGAGTGAAAATTCACTCTTTTAGATTTGTTTTTCAGTCTTTCATATTAAGAAGGAAAGTAAGTGAAATACGATATGAATTTGTAAAAAAATGACTATTAACTAATAACTATTTTAATAACTATTTGGACTATCTCTAACTAAACGTAAACAAAGACACTTAATTTGTCATGTTTATGTAATACATGTAGGTAGAATAAGATGAACCTAAGTCATCATCATCATCATATTATCTGCAAGACTGCACCAACCATTTTAGAGCTGTATATACTCATTATACTGAACTTATTTTAAAAATGACAATTAAGAAGTTGTAATTGCTTGCTAAACGGTGAGTCAGAAGGAACTGGCACTTTCTTCACAAAGGCGTCACAAACAATGTAGGCATGTATATTGAAAACCAATGGTAGTAAAATAAAGACCTATAATTTGGCTTTCTATCCAGAGATGAATGTTAAAAATCGAACGTTTCACGCTACACTATTTTGGCAGAGCCCTGCATTTTGAAGCCAATCCACGGATGGCAGAAATATCAAGCAATTTCTTATTAATAATGAGGTTCGCTTTCTAAATCGGCTGAAATGCCTCTTTTCACTTTACTTTCTTGAAACCATGCTTTATTACTCAAATTTCACAGTTGTATTAATTACCAGTGATTTTAAGATTTTGTATCCAACATTCACGTAGTTTTGCACAACTTTCATTGGTTGACATCTCTGGATCAGCCACCCAACAATATTGTGTGCTATTGCCATTTCGTGGGTGGCTTAGAAATACCGGGTTCTACTATCATTGATTTCAAATTTAAACAAATTCTGAATGATTGAATGGTTTTGAATATGCAGCCCCAAATTGTCTGTAGCGCTTTCGCTAAAAAAGTTCTTTCTGTCTAAACCTGTATTATTACTTATCGTTACACATCATGAGTATTCGTGAATTTATTAAGCCAGTTCATTGGCCAAACACAACAAATACTACATGGTATACATATAACATAAATGTAATATAATTGTAGTAAAATGTGTACTTTAGGTCCCTGATGGCTGGTATATTAGAATCGCACGATGGTATTTGCCAATATTGCTCGATCCTGGTACCATTTTTTGTACCAATACCGTCCGATAATGGATCATATCGAGCGATACTGGAACGTTTTTATGTTCCAGTATCTGGCAATACAGGTACACATGCCATCAGTATTGATGTGTCTCAATATTGCACGATACTTGTTTATTTTTGTTAAACCTTTTGTTGAACTAATCCATTATGTTACTCACATTTAGACGGTTTCGTCACAAGTGTTACAGAAGCTTATATCCGGACAAGATTATCTGCTTTTGACGGTTACCATATGTACCCATACTACACTAAGCTTAATTATGTGTGAATGCATCAATTGAAAATAAAAATGTGACCCACCAAAATCAATACCTCTCTCACCAACCGACTTTTGGTGTGACGTCATACTCGAGTAGGCGTGATTTAGCATCCCCGTACTTTATAGATACATATCTGTCGCCACGATTGGACAAAATACACTTTTGGGACCCAAGATAAGGGCAAATTGACCAATGGAATAGTTCGTTTGATGGCTTGATATCGTAGATAATGAAGGAGTCCCGTTATTATATGTCAAAATCTTTTGGAAGGAAATTGTAAAATTATAGTAGTATAGCATGGTAAGGAAGCTCATTAAATGTTTGTTCTCATAGTATGATTTTAGAAATTAGAGGGAGGGTGGTTCTTATTTTTATTTTTTTAAGAAATTGACACGTATATAGCTTTTTCATGCAAAATGGATATTGCCAGCATCTTTCTGCAGCATCAAGAAAAGGGTGACGAGGCCCCTTTTCATGTTTAAGTTTATGAGGGTTAGAGCCCTGGAGTTCTATCAAAACAATTGAAAGTGGCTATAGAGCTATCAAATGAAATTTAAAAAGACGTCAATGTATATTTTCACCAATACTTTTCATCAAAACAAAGCGAGCGCTTTTAGAAGATTTTTTTTATCATACTGAATATCATTCAATGTATTTGCGGGTCATTCTCATCCATTCAAGTGTGTTAGACAGATTCTCTATTTGGATTATCGCAAATTAACTAGAGTGTAACGTGAATCTTTACGATAATGGATTCTCGGATTCTCCTTGTATTTCTGTCCCGATTTGGAGGGGGAAATAGCCAAATCCATTGTATTCATATTTCTTTGTAAATTAGCGATCTTGCAAGTTTAATCATCTCTTAATATCATCTCACAAATTATAACAAAAGAAAACAATATTAGAGTATTGGTATTTCGTCGAATATTTAATTATTCATTATTTTACATTTACTCCCAGAAAAACTGAAAACTTTAGTCCGTAATTGAACGAACAGTTGGGGAATAGCCGATAACCTTACCCATTCATAAGATCAAGCACATGGCCCTGCCACAGTTCAAAACGTCTTTAAAAACTCAAAACACAGGAAAACTGATGTGTTTTTTGCCATATATTATACTCCTTTTTTCAATTTGGTATATATTTGTAGGTTTATTTTTTAGTAAGTTTAAATTATGATATTATTATTCCTATAATTATTATATTGTTAAGTTGTATAAGTTAAATTATGTGTAGATTAAGTTATGTAAGTAAAATTATGTTGTAATGTAAGATATTCTTTGTAACGCGCCTCGAGCGCCTTTTTGGTGGATTTGTGCGCAATAAAAATCTACATTATTATTATTAGTAGTAGTAGTATTATCTGATTAAAACTATCCTTAAGGCGAAAGAGAAGATTCAAGATTCAATTTATTATGAAATAACACCGTGGCCAAAGGCCAAATTGCGCATTTTTTACAATATAATAACATATAATATAATCATCAAAATACATATAGATACATGATAAAACAGCGATAACATATAAAATACATAATTATGATTGCAAATCCCGATACAAAATTTATGAAATACCTTAAGAATCCAAACACACAATTTGTTCAAGCAAATGAAACAAAACATCCTCACCACAAGTGTACACTCACCCCTCCACACATAAACTCCCTTTACCACACAATTCGACAACACATGTATCCACTAAGCATCTCATACACAAACTCACAAGCCCACCTAGGGAGCACATCAACACTCGACCGCCCGGCAACCGCCGGTTCCGTGGGGTTCTGTGCGGTTGCAGCCGGTTTCTATTGTTCTAAACAATGATATGCGGTCCAACCGGGCGGAACCGGCGGTTGCCGCGCGGTCGAGTTTTGATGTGCTCCCCTACCAAACAACATTGCACATGAAAAGTACTATTCCCCCCCCCCCCCCCCCCCCCCCTCAACCCGCATTATGATATTGACCTAATATTGCACATTATCAAATAATCACAACATGTAAAATGTAAACAGTACATAAAACTCTAAAATGAATTGTTCAAAAGATTGACAAAATAAGGCACAGGGCTGTTTTGAAAGCGGGATGTCCTGAACGGTAATTGTGAAACTGAATCTGCATTGCGAAATTTTCTGCCATGAACTTCAAATCTGGTGTTGGCGAAGGAAATGTTTGTTCTAATAATTATTGTCGGCCAGGCCTGATGCAAATTTTAGACACTGATTTGTACTTCTACAAGCAAGGGATTTAAGTTTAAAGCAGACAAAGCATCTTCATAAAATGAGTAATCACGGCCAAGGATGGTTTCATATGCCCTTTTCTGAATTCTTTCATTTTCACACCTTTGTTTTGCTGTAATACTAAGAGTGCCAAATAAGGGCAGCATATTCAAATACCGGTCTGCGATCACTTTTGAAGACTGCATTTAATTCGCTCTTATTCGCTCTTGGTGGGATTAAGTTTCAAACTGTTTGTTTCAGACCAATCCTTGAAATTATTCAAGTCATCTTGAAGGTTACCAATGACTTTCACATTGTAATTTTCTGCAAATGTTAAGTCGTCATATATGACAATGCGACTTATTCTATACAAAAGATGGGTGGCAAGAATTTCACGTATGAACTTATAAACAGTCCTCAATATAAGTAACTGATGAGGTAATACATAACTCTTAACTCTAAAAAAAAGATCCTACGCAAAATATTAAATTAGAACCCTTTCATCCCTACACTATAGGCGGCTACCGGCCAATAGTGCACAGCCTATCAGCACTACCTACATGTAGATTGTGATTCTAACAGCTCCCCAGATATCGCTTGGGTTGACGAGGCAATTGAGACTAAGAATCTTGCCCAAGGACACAAACAAATTGGCCAATGCACCCCAAGACCTGCATTCGTCTATAGTCTTTAGTCTATAATATTATTTAATATCTAACATGGGGCCCTCACATGTATCCGTGTGAGCTGGGCGGCCCCTTACCGTCTTATAGAAAAACAACAGAGTCCAACACGGTGAACAATCAGCAAAAAATGTCAACGGCCGCATTTTATTTATTTTTGTCACCGGGTTCATACTGTTCTATACCGGGTCCTTATCGGCCTGGAACCGGGCTCATAACACCTCCCCACCAGGTCCTCACCGGCCGAAACGCTTGGGTACCGACCGAACCGCCTTGATAACGTCATCAAACTACCCTGTATAAGCTGAGCGCTCAAGCTCGCCGCTTCGCTCACATTCCGGGAATCTCTGTAAAATACATTTGCCCTCACATGTATCCGTGTGAGCTGGCCGGCCCATTACCGTGTGACAAATTAGTGCAGACGGCGGCACACGGTGATGTCACACGGTGGGCCGTTTCCCTTCCGTTGAACACGTTGCCGTGGACATTGACGGCCATCCGCGCCCGGCAGGACCCGGCAGGAATTTTGAACATGCTCAAAACTCCTGCCGGGTCCTGCCGGGTGAGCAAAAGCGGCGGCAAACGGTGAGAGCCCGGTTTGAGGACGGTATAAAGACGGCACACCCGTTTCGCGCCCGTTCGCAGGGCGGTAATGGTAGGCGGCCACCTTACCGTCTAATAGAAAAACAACAGAGTCCAAACAATCACTATAAATGTCAACGGGCGCATTAATTTTTTGTTGTGGCCACCGGGTCTATAACGTTATATACAGGGTCTTTACCGGGTCCTCACCGGCCGTGTACCGGGCTCACCGTCCTCATACATTTCTAGCTTACCGTTCTCACCGGGTGCATAACACCTCCTCACCGGGTCCTCGGTCCATACCGTTCTACACCGGGTCTGTCCCGGGTTCTCACCGGCCTTGTCTCGGGATCACCGGCCTCATACAGTTCTAGCTTACCGTTCTCACCGTGTCCTCATCGTGTGCATACCACCTCCATACCGGTTCCTAACCGGTCGAAACGCCTGGGTACCGGCCGAAACGTCTGATTACATCATCAAATCGCCCTTTTCAAGCTGAGCGCTCAAGCTCGCCGCTTCATTTGTATTCCGGAATTCGTACGAACCACATTATAAAACTCTCTAAATGTAAAAGAGCTAAACCTCACTCTGTCGAGAGCATTAGGAGGCACGGCTCTTCTAAGAAGTGAAGTTCACTCTTTTCAGAGTGATTTGTCACTCTTTTAAGAGTGATTTCCACTCTTTTCAGATTGATTTTAACTCTTTTTAGAGTGATTTTAACTCTTTTTAGAGTAAAAATCGCTCTTCTAAGAGTGAACTTCACTCCAAAAAAAATCTGTTCCTCCTAGAGCTCTCGAAAGAGTGAGTTTTAGCTCTTTTACATTTAGAGAGTTGCAACATGCCTGCTGAGAGTCCGTTCCGCGAACGGTTACTAGGCTGCATGCGGCCATCCGCAGTCCGTCGCTAAGATGGTTGACGTCCACCACCGTCAATCACCGCCCTGCGAATGGGCGCGAAACGGGTGCGAAACGGATGTGAACGGGTGCGCCGTCCTTATACCGTCTTCATACCGGGCTCTCATCGTTCGCCGCCGCTTTTACTCACCCGCCCGGAGTTTTGAGCATGTTTAAAACTCCGGTGGCCGGCAAAGTCCCCTGAACGTGTTCAACGGACGGGAAACGGCCCACCGTGTGTGCCGCCGTCTGCACCCATTTTTCACACGGTAAGGGGCCGCTCAGCTCACACGGATACATGTGAGGGCCCCATAACAGAGTAATGAAAACCCAGTTCAGCCAGCACCTGAAATTGAACCGGGGAGTTGAAGCCTCTGTCTGCAAGGCTATGTGGTTGCGTTTGTGTCTTTCATTTTATTTTCAAATGATCTTTCAAAAATTATACAATCGTTCGATGATTAAATTAAATTATCACAATATTAAGTGCTTTCAACGTCATCTATTATATGTGTATTATGTATTTAAAACAACGGTTATAATCAATTATACGTTTAACGAGTCCATTTAAACATGCCGTATTAGATCAACAACGGTTCTAATCAATTATACGTTTAACGAGTCCATAACGAGTCCGTGTCGTATTCTATCAAATTCTTTTGAGATCGACGAGATCAAGTAATGTCCATACATCAATACAGGCCTTTTGATTGAAACGTTATTTCAATTACGCTTCTCCTGAGTAGCTATTATTGTATTCACTGTTTTTGATAATGTCATCGTTACGCTCTCTCTCGATTTTAACTTCATATCTGGGATAAAATCCGATGATAATCACAGACATCTGTCGCGGGGCGCGGAGCGAAGCGCGATAGCAAAGTGTGAAGACCTACGAAAGGTTTCTGACACCACCAAATTGTGCACGTGGCTGAGGGTTAAATTTGGAAACCTATATACTTTGTTTTGCCTTTTGCTGGCCACGTGGATTCGTTTGCATGGCAGAACCTGCGCTGCCCTACGTTTTCTACTAAAGTGACAAGAAATGAGCACTATCCAACTTTAATTTCAATGCATTTATATCACCACAAAGTTTATATTACAATATTTATTCACGCCAACACTTATTAAAACAACAATTTCACTAAACCTCAAAATTGGAACACACTCTAGCCCACCAAAACTATCTACACTACCACCCGAATATATTACCGCGCTCCGTACTACCCCGATGGCGACCCAGTTGTTTATCGCCGGTAACTCAGATTTTATTATCCCGTTCCGTACGGTGACTTAGATTACTTTTCGGCGGTAACCTAGCATTTACAACACCTCGGAGCGTTAGGCTAAAATATACAACAACAAAAAACAATATGGTGTTAATAACATAATACAGACAGGTGCGCGCATGTCAGTAGGGTAATGGGTTGAGAAATTGACCAATGCTTATTTACTCACTCTATCAAGAGACGAGGCCTCCACGAGGTCTCTTGATGTCTCAACCGATTTCTCAGTTTCTCACTCTACTCCTAGACGAGGCCTCCACGAGGTCTTTTGATGTCTCTACCGATGTCTCTACCGATGTCTCTACCGATGTCTCTACCGATGTCTCTACCGATGTCTCTACCGATGTCTCTACCGATGTCTCTACCGATGTCTCTACCGATGTCTCTACCGATGTCTCTACCGATGTCTCTACCGATGTCTCTACCGATGTCTCTACCGATGTCTCTACCGATGTCTCTACCGATGTCTCTACCGATGTCTCTACCGATGTCTCTACCGATGTCTCTACCGATGTCTCTACCGATGTCTCTACCGATGTCTCTACCGATGTCTCTACCGATGTCTCTACCGATGTCTCTACCGATGTCTCTACCGATGTCTCTACCGATGTCTCTACCGATGTCTCTACCGATGTCTCTACCGATGTCTCTACCGATGTCTCTACCGATGTCTCTACCGATGTCTCTACCGATGTCTCTACCGATGTCTCTACCGATGTCTCTACCGATGTCTCTACCGATGTCTCTACCGATGTCTCTACCGATGTCTCTACCGATGTCTCTACCGATGTCTCTACCGACGTCTCTACCGACGTCTCTACCGACGTCTCTACCGATGTCTCTACCGATGTCTCTACCGATGTCTCTATCGATGTCTCTACCGATGTCTTTATCGATGTCTCTACCGATGTCTCTACCGATATCTCTACCGATGTTGTCTCTACCGATATCTCTACCGGTGTCTCTACCGATGTCTCTACCGATGTCTACACTGTTAGAAAAAAATACTCAATACTGAGTAAACCAGAACACTTTACGATGGTACAACGGCCTCGACTAAATAATTGGGTAATCCAGTACCCATTTATGGTTGGGTACAGTTTTGCCCAGCGACAGGGTTATATTTTACTCCAGGAAGGTGTAATACGTTTACACAACATTCGGTGTAAAAGTTTACACCAAAAGGACCCTGTTGCCGTTTGACCCTTTTGGGGGGTAAAGTTTACCCAATTTGAAGGGGGTACTAGTTTTACTCAAAAGTTGTGTTACTTTTTACACAGAAAAGGAGTATACTTTTGTACACGATGTATAGTTGTGGTGTTATTTACCCATTTCTAGAGTTATTGATTTTTACACCATATCTGGAGTTTAAACAAATTAATCAAACTCAAGCCAATCATATTTAGCTATGGTGGGTGACAGAACGGTCAAAGATTTCTTGCAGCAGGCAGGCCTTGAAGACTTAATCCAGGATTTAGAAAATGTGATGATCCGTGACATGTTATAGTTATTTAGAGTAAGAACATTTAGTCTTAGGAGTGAAGTAGCCGTATAGTCCTATAGCCTAGCCTAGCCTAGCACTCGCTCTCCAATACATACCCTACCACATACACATAGAAATTAAATTGGCTGCTGGTATTCTTGAATGCGTATCGTTATAATAAGCTTATACTAGCTCTGTATCATAGCTCTCATACGACTCATAATAAGCTTATCTACGCCATAGGCTCATGTTAGGATACATGACCTTTAGATTTCAGACCAGATTTGTCTATCTACTTCACTCCTAAGTTGTCTTACTCTGAAGGACTATACCTGTTCAAATCATATCACATTTTACCTGCAACCGATTTCTCAGTTTCTCACTCTACTCCTAGACGAGGCCTCCACGAGGTCTTTTGATGTCTCTACCGATGTCTCTATCGATGTCTCTACCGATGTCTCTACCGATGTCTCTACCGATGTCTCTACCGATGTCTCTACCGATGTCTCTACCGATGTCTCTACCGATGTCTCTACCGATGTCTCTACCGATGTCTCTACCGATGTCTCTACCGATGTCTCTTCCGATGTCTCTACCGATGTCTCTACCGATGTCTCTACCGATGTCTCTACCGATGTCTCTACCGATGTCTCTACCGATGTCTCTACCGATGTCTCTACCGATGTCTCTACCGATGTCTCTACCGATGTCTCTACCGATGTCTCTACCGACGTCTCTACCGATGTCTCTACCGAAGTCTCTACCGAAGTCTCTACCGATGTCTCTACCGATGTTTCTATCGATGTCTCTAGCGATGTCTCTAGCGATGTCTCTAGCGATGTCTCTAGCGATGTCTCTACCGATGTCTCTACCGATGTCTCTACCGATGTCTCTACCGATGTCTCTATCGATGTCTCTACCGATGTCTCTACCGATGTCTCTACGATTCCTTACCAGGGCATTAACCTGTCTCACCCAAACCCTTAGCAAGTTAACCTATCACCGCGACCGTATCTAGTGTAAAAGAAGAGTATATGATACCCTATAACCGTTACCACCATACTTCGCGTCGTGCCTCATTATTTCATGGTGGTTATTAGTAGTAGTAGTAGTAGTATTTCGCTCAAATCTCCCCCCTCTCGCTCGTTATAACCAGGGTTGAGTCAACACTCCATTAAAAATATTTACTTATCTAAGGACAATTTACCAAAGACTTTCACTATACCAAGTCAATAGTGCTAACACCTATTGTAATATGTGTGATCGAAAGTTAGTCATTCATTTAAACAGTTACACACACAAGGTCGGGCCGTTCATGATCATCAGGTCGGGCTCGCACAATGTAGGGGAGAGCGGGGAGTGTTCACCTCATTTTCATTTGAAAAAGTCTAAAGACGCCAATCTTAAAGATTTAATGGACCTATTGATATCATGTGAAAGATTGATATCTTGGCTACATACGGCCATGATCTCAGTACTCTAGGCCTTACTGTAACGGCAAGAGTAAATGATAAAGACAAGTGTCTCAAAAGGGCGAACTTGCCCGCCGCCGGGGTAGGTTCGCCCATAGGCCGGGGCAAGTTTGCCCTAGGCTCGAAATTAGGCTACTTAAAGTACCATAATATCCAATACACATAGATATATATAGATCGTTATTCTTCGTTATTTTATTCCAAAACAAAATTAAGGGGTCTAAAATATAGGGGCGTGGCACTTTTACGGAACATATTCGTTCAGAATTTAAAAGTAATAAGAAATATATACCATATTTTGAAATATTCTCCTCTAATATTATTGTTACTCCATTCCTGATAACTTTTTTATAATTACAATTATCCTGTAAGAGGAAAATTACAATTTTGAAATTATGCAAAATCATATCTATATAAATCCCTATTGGCGAACCTGCCCCATCATCATAGGACGTATGTGACACGCCTATAGAGTTTGTTTACTCCTATAGAGTCCACACAGCATTCGTCTCGCATTCTGTGGGGTTAGATCCAGATTAGATTTATTCCGTTAGCGCCCTCAACTAGTTTAAGATTGTAGGATATCCAATTTATAGTTTAAGCTTGTGCCATCATCCTTGTTTTTACCTCCCCGACCACCAACCCCCTGAGTGTTTTGGCATACAATTATGTATCAATATGATTTCCAAGGTGTCTAATCTAAAATACGTATACTGTACGTATTTTATATTTGTACGTAATCTTAAACTAGTGTTATTGGGATTTATTCCGTTGAGGGCGCTAACGGAATAAATCTGCTCTGTGCTGTGTGGACTCTATAGGAGTAAAAAGACTCTGTAGGCGTGTCACAGACGTATGTGCCCCATATAGCGCAATGTGAATATCGCTGGCGTTGACATACCTATCAAATCTGATCCTGTGAGGAATCTTGGGGTTATGTTTGACTCCGGTTTGACAATGGCAGCTCAAGTTGCTAATATCACCAGATCGGCAAGTTTCCAACTCAGAAACACCGGAGAATGCTAACCACGGATTCCACTAAAATAGCTGTGCACACATTGGTCACTTCAAGACTTGACTACTGCAACAGCTTACTAGCTGGCATAAACAAGACTCTCATCACAGACTTCAGAATGTGCAACGTACTGCAGCACGGTTGGTGATGAGAAAGAGAAAATATGACCCTATATCTCAAGATCTTGTTCACATTGGCTTCCAATTAAGTATAGGATTGATTTCGAGATTTTAGTCCTCACATATAAATCTCTCCATCAACAAACACCGGACTATCTTGCAAACTTGCTCCATGTTCAGACTGGTCGCAGGCGTCTACGCTCCACCTCTTCTGCACCACATTTGGTTGAACCCAGAACTCACCTTATCACATTTGCTGATCGTGCCTTCTCATCCTATGCTCCTCGTCAATGGAACCGGCTTCCAGAACATATCAGAAATGCAGATTCCATCAACATATTTAAACGACTTTTAACATGTCATCTTTTTGAACATGCTTTTGTAAAGTAGTTTCTCTTTATTACATTGTGCCAAAGCGCCTTAGTACAAGTTGCTTGGTTCTGGCGCTATATAAATTTCAGTGATTGATT
Source organism: Ophiura sarsii (assembly GCA_035610835.1). Lineage (NCBI taxonomy): Eukaryota > Metazoa > Echinodermata > Ophiuroidea > Amphilepidida > Ophiuridae > Ophiura > Ophiura sarsii. The sequence goes on from CM069454.1 coordinate 20,573,186, forward strand.
GATTGATTGACTCTAACGGTGACATGTAGGAGCGCCCTCACTTATAATCCTGCTCGTCCATGTATGATGTTAATGGTAACAAGTGAGGGCGCCCTACATGTACCCTCACTTAAATACTGTACTTCATTTAGGACTAATGAATACGTTGAAACGCTGATAAATAATCAGAAAATGGGATAGAAAGATAGGATAAAAAAGAGAAAAAGAAGAAAGAGAAAGAGAAAAAAATCGGACTACAGAGTAGTCTATCATAGCATTAGCGCAAAGTAAGTACACTTTGGACACTGCCAAATCAGTTATTTGGCGCAACATTTGAATTGTTATGTGACGAGAAGCATGTAAATCACGATTTTTTTTTGGGCATAATTATAATACCTTAGACAATAACCTTAATCCCTGTATAATTTGAATTATGGGAATAAGAGGGAATAGTAGGGAGAAGCATTTACATAGAAAATATAAATGCTACAAATGCATTTACTACAGAAAATATGCGTATGCGCATATGGAAGCATAAAAGTGTGTCATTTCCGCCTAAACCCCAGATAAGGGACCTAAACCCCAGATAAAGCGGGCCTTATCCGGGGTTTACGATCCTTATCTGGGGTTTAGGGACGTACACCCCAGATAAGGCGCCTTATCCCTAGTTAACGCTCCTTATCTGGGTTAAGGCGCGTTATCTGGGGTTTAAGTCCCCCAGATAAGGGACGTAAACCCCAGATAAGGCCCGCGTTATGGAGTTTACGTCCCTTATCCGGGGTTAAGGCGGAAATGACACACTTATGCTGCATGTGTGTACCAATGAGCGTTAACCCCGGATAAGGGACGTAAATCTAGGATAACGGGCCTTATCTGGGGTTTAAGGTTCACCTTTTTCCATGCTAAATGTATTTTGTGTTCTGATGTGTTACATGCGCTATGCTCTAGATGGAATAGCGCTATATAAATATTAATTGTTATGTTGTTATGTTATGTTTAAGTTGTTATTCCCATATAAGGGACGTAAACCTAGGATAAGGCAAGCCTTATCTGGGGTTAACGCTCCTTATCTGGGGATAAGGAGCGTTAACCCCAGATAAGGCCCGCGTTATCTGGGGTTTACGTCCCTTATCCGGGGTTAAGGCGGAAATGACACACTTATGCTGCATGTGTGTACCAAGGAGCGTTAACCCCAGATAAGGGACGTAAACCTAGGATAAGGCAAGCCTTATCTGGGGATAAAGATCATAAACTAGGGTATAGGCGGAAATGACACACATGCTTCCATAATCGTTAAATTTGAAAGCAACAGTGGAAAGCATTCTTCTCTATGGTTCAGAAACATGGACAGTAACAACTAAAGTTCGAAAGCTATTGGATGGATGTAACACCAGGCTACTTAGATCAGCCCTTGATATATAAGTTGGAGGTCACACATAACCAAAAAATAACTATATAGGGTCATGTGTTTTAAGCTCGCCTCCTTTCGCGTTACACACGGATTTTGGCTTTCGCGACATGATGTTAACTTTACACATTTATATTTGCTTGTATACCCCCCTGAGGTAGTAAAAGTATACATTTTCTGAAGGGAAATTGCATGAGGAAACTAAATATGCCATTACAATTATAGTACGACCAAGAACTAAAATGGTATGATCGGAAATGTTCGGAAATATCAGAGTTTTTTAATTTTTAATTTGAGATCCATATCATTTTTTTTAAACATATTTGAATTCCTCATGAAATTTCCCATTAGATGATATATATTTGTCAAAGTTACTACGTCGGTATGGTAATTATACCGGCTAGTGAGTATCTCCAATTTTTATTTTATATATTTTTAGAATTTTCAGAAATATTTGTTTAAGGATGAACCCTTCCCTGATTTAAACTGCATTTCTGAATTCCTCTAGTTACAAGCTTTCCAAAAATGTATACATTTGCTATCATAGGTTGAAAACTTTTTCTGTTATAGTCATTTTTATAAATCCGGTAAATTGAGGCTGAGTTTTCATGTTGACTGTGTAGCGAATAGGAAGAAAGCTAATGATCATTGTCTTATCCATAATTAATTAGTTGTTGAACCACATACTTAAAGACTACTAAATATCCTTTAAAATGGTACCAAAAATGTGTTTGTAACATTATGGGATAAATAGTTATTGTAAAAAGAACAAAGCATGGGATTATACCCATTGAGTTTGTACAGGCGGCACCCCTTCCAGCGGCACCCCTTTCCAGCACCACCCCTGGTCCCCAAACATCAAACAGTTGTATCTCCCTTTCTGTATTAGCTATACCAATGCCATTTGGCAGGCAGATAGCTTGTTATTAGGGCTTTAAAATGATACCAAATTTATTGAGATAGCTTTTGTGGTTTTAAAAATATTTGAGGAAAATGACAGCATGACGCTAAAAAATGTAACGGCACCACCCTATTGGGAGGCGAGTTCATAACGCGTGACCATAGTGATCTTCCTACAGTAAGTGAAAGAATAATGAAGAGGCGACTACAGTTTGCTGGACACTGTATCAGACGTTCTGGGGATGTGGTATCAGACCTAGTTCTTTGCATACCAGTTAATGGCAAAAGAAATACTGGACGACCGATGTTAAGCTATGTGGATATCCTATGTCAGGACACTGGACAAACACCTGCTGAGATAAAGACCTGCATGGAAGATAGGCGTGTCTGGAGAGCCATCGTTAATGTCCGACAAAAGTCGCCGGAGTGGGTGAGTGTTCATAGACGCCCTTGAAGTAAAAGAGTTCCACCAGGTGTACAAGTAAACGTGGGCTGGAGGTGATCGTTGATGTCTTTTATAGGTTTCGCAAAGACGGGCTTTGGCCTTTAATCGCGGATACTTTCCTGTAGGAGTAATAGTCCTACTGTAATATGTATCTGGCAATTCCGCAGTAGCGTTGCAGCTAACATATACCATTGTCCACAGGCCCTTCACCGCTGTATCTTTATTGCCCTCTCTCTTTGTTCGTTTTCCCTCCTTCCACACGCGTCCTGCGTGTTGTTCCTTGCGTTCTCACATTGCGTCGCCTCATATTGTATTGCGTTCTAATAATAATAATAAACAGGCGCATATCAAAGACGCATATCAAACTGAGAGGAAACACAATGCGCCGCACAAAGATAAAATAAAATACATGATTACAAATCCATAAATTACAAATTAAGAAAACAGTCTTACGTTACAACCTTAAATTACCAAAACAAATTAACAAATATATACATGAGTAAAAAGCAAAACATGATTGAAGCGCAATAGTCAATAGATGAAAAAGTTCACGTAAGCAGATTCGCCATGAAACCCTGGCATGCCGGAGATAGCATCACGGCAAACTATCTGATGAAAAGAAAGTGCTTTAACATGGACTTGAACTGTTCAAAAGTGGTAGCAGACCAAACCTTGAGGGGGAAGCGCTTTCCACAGTTTCGGTGCAGCCGCCGAAAACGCACGCACGCCATTCGTACTGGAATCAATTGCACGTGGTGGTTCAAGCATGGATGAAGATCAAAGAGTCCGAGGAGGATCGTGTTTCTTCAAGAGTTCTGTCAGGTAAGAAGGGGCCAGACTACAGGCTGTCCCAAAATGATTAGTACCCATCGATGCCCAAAGTTCAATATTTTTTTTCATCATCAAAGTCAATGAGATTAGATCTGTTGTTTTTCTATCATAATTATTTGATAGGCTGTACCCTTTCATTAGAATTTTAGATCATGAATACCGGACTTATTTTAATGAAGATTTCAGTCATTTCACCTTTTTGGCAAAGTGCAAAACAATGTGTTTTTAAACAGCTTGTTTGAAAGAAACTAATACATTCTCTTAATCTCTTGTCTGCTAATACCTTTGGTTCCTTTCTATTTTAAACTGCTGTTGTATCATATTGTTGTTCAAATCATTAATACTTCCTCATTTTGATCAATTTGAAGAGTAAAAATAGATCGTCACGCATGAGCGACCCCAAGCTTGGTTTCTATAATGAGATAGTTTTGAGGCTAAACTTGAGGGACATTTAAACAGGTAAAGACGTGTTCATGGGTAATTACAGCAGTGGCTTAGACTTCTTTTTCATATTGGGGATGCAATTTCCTACAAACTTGGTAAAAATGATATATTCCCTAAATGCTTAACCTCACGAAATCCATTCTCCAATGTGAATGTGAAATCTAAGCCACTGGTGAGTGGTGATTCACCAAATACCACTTCATTTAGACGTCCCTAAACACTTGTCAAATAAAACAATGCATGGGGTCACTCAAGTGCGACAAACTTCTTTTACCCGTTAAATTGAATTAAGGAGAAGAATTATTAATGATTTGAACACCCAAAACTAATAACAGTTACAGCAGAAAGACACACAAGATTATATTGAGTAGACAAGAGATTATGAGAATACACAAGTTTCTTTCAAACAAGCTGTAATAGCACACACATTTTTAGCACATTGTCAAAAATGTGAAATCACCATGTTTTACATAATGGAGTGTATCTTGAGTTTGATAAATCCGATATCCATGATCTAAAATTCTAATAAAATAGTACAGTATGACAAAGATGATGTAGAAACAACGGCGCTAATCCTATCGATTTTGATGATGACAAAAATTATTGAACTTTGGGCATCGATGGGTACTAATCATTTTGGGACATCCTGTGTATGCATTTGTAATCTATAAGCAACATTTTGTATTCAATGCGTTCGGTGATTCGCAACCAGTGAAGGACCCTCAATATGTCACTGACGTGGTTGCGTTTCATCGCAGTGAGCCTATAGCCGCATAATTGTGTACACGCTAAAGCTTACCAATCAGATATTGTGGTAAGGCATGAAGCAGACAGTTACAATAGTCAAGGCGTGACGTCACATATGCGTGGATGAGCCTTTCAGCCGTTTTCCTATCAAGATATTTCCGAATTTGACCAATTCCATAAATGGCTAGCGGTATAACAGATGCTGTTCACTTGCTGTGTCAATCGTTATCGAAGGCGACACCACGAGTACGGTCAACTGCAGAAGGACTTACAGATGGTAACTGTCGGCACAGGATCCGAGGGCACAAAACGGGAAGCAAAGCATAAGGCTTATGTATTGCTATCATTGAACTTTAATATGTTCAAGACCGACCATATTTTAATGTCATCAACACATCGTTGCAGTGTCTGAAGAGCGATGGTTTTGTCAGAAGGATGGAAAAGCACATAAAGTTTGGTGTCATCCGCATACATAATACAGTTTAGCTCATGTGCCATGATGATATCCTGCAAAGCCGCACTTTATAAGGTGAACAAAATTGGTCCAATATCGGAGCCCTGAGGAACACCGTAGCGAAGTGGATGAGCTTTTAGAGAGCGTTTAGACTACTCTGTAGTCCTTTTTTTCTTTTTCTTTTTTTAGTCTTTCTTCTTTTTCTCATTTTTATCCTATCTATCTATCTATCTATCTATCTATCTATCTATCTATCCCATTTTCTGATTATTTATCAGCATTTCAGCGTATTCATTAGTCCTAAAATCGGATCCTAAATGCAGTACCTAGAAGTGAGGGTACATGTAGGGCGCCCACACTTGTTACCATTAACAACATAGATGGGCAGTATTATAAGTGAGGGCGCTCCTACTTGTCACCGTTAAAGTTTTACATTCCCCATTCGCCATCGGAGTTCGTCAGTTCGTCTTTACTCGGGCCATGTCGGTTACTGTGCGGGAGCAATCACTGTATTACTAGTGGACTAAAGGGATTACTAGTGGACTAAAGGGAGCCCTCTGTTGATCATATCATATCAATAGCGACATAATTATCAGAACATATACAATACTGCCCTCATTAGGAACATTAGGAATTTACTCATTGGCGCGGCTGCTTGCAGAATATTAGGCGCGGCTGCATGCAGAATATTATTAGACAACGGGCCAGACACTGAATAAATGGTTTAAGTAAAAAAGAATAAGAAATATATAAGTAGAAAAAAAAAGAATTTGAAAAGAAGAAGAAAAAAAAAAGGTTAAAAACAAAATAGACTATGGCATAGTCTAGAGAGCGTTCTGAAAATATTGACAGATTGGATAAGCCCAGACAAATATGAAGCCAACCATGACAGCGCAGTGTCAGATATCATGTATATAGTACTTAATCGTTGGATAAGAGTCTTGTGATCGATGGTGTCAAAAGCTGATGACAGGTCTAATAACACAAGAACAATTTCCTGATGTTGGTCAACAGCACGCAAAAGGGTGCACTTCACTAAATGGGGGTATCCCCTACTCATATTTCAGCCATTTCGATAAATATACACGTTAAACTTTAAATCGTTTAAAGCAATCATTTACGTCTATGGCACGTGTCCGAGAGTCTTAATGTCGCAGGGTCTTGCATTAAAAGACAGTGGGGTGGAGAAAATGAGCTTTTATACAGAGCTCTATGGAGAAAAATTACATAATCGTCGATATCTCGAAAAGAAAATCATTAATCAAGCTTTTTTTTCTTCAGATTAACTTTTTGGGGTAGCCTATATAGGAATCTTTTCTTATAAAAAACACACACAAAAAACCGAAGACAAATTATATAATTAATTGTATAATAATCATAACCCCCCGCCTATTCAGTAAAAACAAACAAACTACCTAGACATTCAATTCAACAAGAATTTCTTTCAAAAGGATGACTGCTGTCCTGACAAGTATTTATTTTAAAAAGGATGGTAGCTATCCTCACAAAATGTAATATTGCTATGTTAATTTTGCTATATTCAGTAGATAGCATGGAAATATCATTAAAATGGTCATAACATGTTTCAAATGATTCAAGGCAACTATTCCAGTACATTGCAAGTACATTCAGCACAAAATCGATTTCCTTAAGGGTGCACTACACTAAATGGGGTTTAAAGCTAGCATCGGAAAGTATGCATCACAAAATCCTCAATTTAAAAAGACTTGACAGTAATACAATTGCGTAAATGCCTATTATTTTTTTATTAATTATGATTAATGGGACATCACCTACATGCACCCTGACTATAAACTGTGAATATCATCTATGTAACTATATGTTGAGAGATCTTTCAAATTTGTGCTTTTTACTGGAAACATTGGCGATTACGGCGACATTTCCAAGCTCGTCAGAGAGGTAGTCAACTCCATGGGCATATTTTGGAAAATCAGGCAGGTTCACCTACCTATTTCTTTCACTTTTTGGTGGGGAAATGTGATAATCTTTAAGAAAAAATCACTCTACAGGATCCAATTTTGCAATTTAGTGGTCTAAAACAGAGTTTTATATCAGTGTTTTTATACATATCCCTATGGAGCTCTATTTAGTGGTGTGATCCCAAAAGATCATTGTTCACTCGGAGAAGGGCAGTATCTGTGCTGTGGTAGCGACGATAGGCTGACTGGATACTAGTATTAAGATCCTGATCGTCAAGGTAATTTGTAATTGCTTTGTAACAATCCGTTCTACGACCTTTGGCAGAAGAGGCAAATATATATTGGTCGATAGTTCTGCAGGTTCTCAGGATCTAATTTAGCTTTCTTCTGTAGAGGTACGATGCGCGAGGACTTCATTGCAGATGGCACTACGCCAGTTGCTATGGATCTCAGTTATTGCAGGAAGCAGTTCTCCTTGGCATTGTTTGTAAAGCTTTGCCGGACTTGGAGTTCGATGTTTTAAAGACTTCACGGACGTTTTCCTGGGATACAGCAGTGAATTCAGACATCGAAGAGTTACAGCTGTCCTCAATATCAACAGATAGTGGAGATGGTTGGGTAGCATCTGGTCTAAGGCGAGTTCTGGTCTAAGGCGAGTTATTTTAACATCAAAGAACGGAGCAAATCGATTAGCAAGCTCAACGTCGGATGCATGAGGTGGCATTGCAGCCTCGCGCTTAATGGTTGTCATTGTTAACCAGTCTTTCTCCACCTACGCTCACATTTACGCTTAAGTCTTTTTGATTCACGATGACGATCGAGTAGCCCTGTTAGGACAGAGTTATATTGCTCAGTCCGCTTCTCGAGATCGATCTCTGGCTTCGTTCGTGAACAGAGGAGAGTTTACAATGTCTTTTTTGAATTTGCAGATATCAACAGCGAGAGTCCGTTTCGATGCAGGAGGGCGAGTGATGTTGACATTGCAAATCACATCATACACTCTTAGAAGGTCAGGATCAAATATGAGACGAAAAGGATCAATTTTGATCCAGAAGCGGTATCACATATGAGCTTACCCTTTCCGGATCAAAGTGATCCGACAAGCAGGATCAAAAAGTTTGATCCGAAATGGGATCAAATATTTCTGTCAAATGATACTGAAACGGATCAAAATAATGATCCCTAATCGGATGTACCTGTAGCTTATGATCCTACTCCAGGATCAAACTGAATCAAAGAAAAAGTGAAAACATAGGGGGTCATCGGGTGACAGATTGTAAAAACAAGCATGCATGCAAGGGTCTTTCGGTGACACCGGGCCAAAAAAAGGGGGGTATTTTTGATGGAGCCTGGTGTGAAACCTAATATTGATTGAGTGCCCCCACCCCCGGGTGCACACTGCAGACTATATATCGAGTGCAGTAAGCTTACTACATCGTGTAGGCCTAGTACATCGCAGTGATCGTGACATTTTGTGAGGAGCATTTTGACCGAAAATCGTACTGATGGCACTGGTCAGGTACAAGAAATTTGTTCACAAGAATAGAGCATGTTCAAACATAAAAAATAAAACTACTTTACCGACAAAATCATGTAACATTTTACAGATTAGACTGGATAACTTACCGCGGTATTTCACCCTTGTTTCAACTGTGGCGACCGAATTCAAAAGATCGTCTGCTTGTCGTCTATCGGTTTGCGAAAGAGTGACGTCAGTCACTCATTGACCAATGAACTGTTTCATCAAATTGATCCGGAAATCAGATCAAAGTTGATCAAGGTGAATTTGATCCGTTTGTTGATATCTATCTGGAAACGGATGAAAACGATCCGAAAACGGATCAAAACGATCCGAAAATGATCCTTAAAGGATCAAAACAAAGTGGGCCGGAAATCTACTCATGTATTTGATCCTGACCTTCTAAGAGTGTAGTGATCAGAGAGAAGATCACGATGAGTGAAGATTTTAGAGACAAGGTTAATATCGCGTGTGATGACAAGAACGAGTGTGTGGCCATGTATGTGAGTTGCCTCGTGAACATGTTGTTTCAACCCACACGAATAAAGAACTTCAAGAAACTTAGAAGCCTCACGATCATTGGGGTCATCCACGTGAATGTTGAAATCACCGACGAGAAGTAAGTTCGTGTTTGCAAATGTCAGTGATTCTAGAAAGGTTGAGAAATCAGATCTTAAGTCCTTGGCTGTGAATTTATTGCTCTTTAGATGGTGGTGACCAGTGAACTGTAATTAACCGAACATAATATGAGCCAGAGTTTAATGTAAGGTCCATTATGCTCGAATGACCCATTATAGCTGGATGTGACATTGTGACAGATCTTGAAACCCTTCCTATGCAAAACACACACTCCACCATATTGAATAGCACAAGTCCAATGAAGCTACTGATCACAGTATATGTCAATATAGCCTACTATATAGAGCAATGATAGCCATGAGAATAGAGTACAGGTAGCATGAACAAATAAAGATGAAAAATACTTGCAAACTTCTCCATCAAATCCACAATAAAGTTGATGAAAACATTCAGTAGGCATCCAATGACCTTCAGTAAAAATCTGAAATCTGTATTTCAATTGCAAACAGTATAAATCATAACACATTTCTGGAGCTGGCTGCCATACACAGGCGCATCAGTCAGGTGTTTCTATACAGCATTGTGTAAATGCTTGTGTTGCCTATGCACTCGAATCATGACAACCAGATCACATGAGATATGTTATGAGTTATCAATACTATCATCATCATCATCATTATCATCATCATCATCATTGGTCGTCCGTGGACGAAACGGAGGAAGCAATCGCAACGTACTGGGCCCAGACTTTCCTGTCATTCATGAGTTGGCGGATCTCTGGAGGATCTAAACCCATATCATTCTTGACGGTATCTTCTGCCTCTGTTAGCTTTCCCACCAGGAGGGGTCCAGAAAATTAGACGGGAGATAGGCTGGTTGGTTGTTCGCATGCAGTGGCCATAAACGGCGCTGCCTGATTATTGATGTTATAGGGGGATATCGCCATACCACGCTGTTTGGGATGTGATCCCTCCAACTGATGTCAAATATTCTACGTAACAGTTGAGTATAACATCCATACTATGGAGTGGGTCATATGGAATTATATGGATTATTTGGGGTCCAAGGTCATGTTTTGGACTAAGATCTTTTTTCGGGAACCCGGCCGGGTACCCAATTTGAACCCCTGATTGTCCCAATCTGTCCCAGTGTTTTCAATATACAAACAAACAATACAGGGCTAAAGTATCTGCTTCACTCTGAAATATTTATCCATGCCACTAGACTTTGCTTTTTTAATATCAACATTTAGCTAGATTAATAAACCTCAATGTATATATGTGATTTACGCATTCTGTGGCATCTAAAATAAAACCGACCTACAGACCCAAATAGGAATTGAGGTGAAAGGGCAATCAAACATTTTTTAGACCTAAGCATGCCTTAACTTAGAGTCCACTTTCCGAGTAAAGCACCCTGCATTGAAAAGAATTATCAACATATCCGGTCAACATCTTTTAATCGACCGAGTGCACCAATGGCGGGTAGCTGAAGAGTAGCGCTACCTCGCTACAGTGCAACAGAGCATACATTTCCAAAAGTGCATGATATTGAAATTACGCTCTAATTCAAAAAGTAACATATGTAAGACAAGGAGACAATATCATATTATAGAATACAGCTTGGTGATTTCATGCCATAGAAAAAAAATGGTTTGACCTTATTTGCATACTATAAAGAAAAACAATAACATTTTGCTTTTTGGAATTTTCAGCAAAAACTATAAATACTATTAACACCAAGGTTACAGGAAATGAAATTCCCATCATTGCCAACAATACTGTCTGAGAAAAAGTTCACATTTATCTTTACTTTTAACAAAAACCCAAAATCTGTCTTAATTAAGCTTAATTAATTACCGAACTCGTTGAAATTATTAAGTAATACTGTGTATCCAAACCAGACTTGCATGGTATCAAATTAAAGGTAAAGATGTGCCTTAAAGAATGGTCTGAGCAGATAATTTAATATCCCTTTAGTATTTAAAATATCGTCCTCCAAACATTTAGTATATTTAAAAAGAGAAAAAAACACATGTAACCACTATTTCATACAACTGTACACAGACTTGGCAAAAGTCTATTAATACTTGTGCAGCCATGCACGCAAACAATGGAAGGAATATTCCAGGACATGCCCATGCTAAGGAACCAGTGATTTGAAATTCGCGCTACAAGAAATTTATAATGCAATTCGCCAGTGTGCAGTCATAATGGTGTATGTTACTTTAGGCGACCGTGTGCTGACATGCATGGGTGTACAAACAGGTATCGTGTTTAAAGGCCTGCACTAACTCTAAATAAAAAAGAAATGTTTAAATAGTCAAGGCCATTAAAGGAAGTAAGCAGTAGCTGGTTGGATTAGCGTGTATGGATAATCAGGTTTAATAAGAAATGTAACAATGCTGATAATCATACAAGTACACGAAATAGTACTTTAAAACAAAGCTGCTTTAATGATATATGATACACATACTTAGGATTGAAATATTCATTGTTGTATACAACAATCAGGAGGCACTATATTTATAATTCAATATTTGGAAATTTATGCTCCGTTGCACTGTAGTAATTGAGGCGTAACCCAACATGTTGAGAGCATCAAACCGAGGTAAGCTACTAGGCTAGTAACTTGCGAATAATTTACCGTGTTAACATTGACCCAGGGAGTGACGTAGTTAAACTGACGACACATTTTTTTTATTTTACGGAAAACCAGTAACGTCATTGTTTTTCCCTCTGATATATGGTTAATATTTGGCGCATGCGACAAATATTGTTTATGTGGGACGATGTTAATTTATATGGATATTAACCGCGCTAGTTACTATTCTGATCTTATTCTCCAGTTTTGCTCTCAAAATCACATCGCTAATATTTTACGTTGCAGTTAGGGCATAAGTACTGGCGAGTTACGCCAAGTTGGTGCACTCGGCCGATTATCTTTTAATGAACCATTAAAACACTAGACCATGACTATGGAACTATTAAATATTAATTCCGTATACTTACTTCTTTCCTTACAGGTAATTAGTTGTATACATGATGGCCTTTTGAAACTCTTAATAACGTCAATAAAATAAAACGTTACTAAGGCGACGTCTTCAATATCATCAACGTTATTCTAAAGATTCGCGACATTGACCTGCGATGCCGAGTCCATGTATAGGTTAAAACTCTACATATATCATTCTTGAAAACATCTCTTACGCAGCAAGTATCATTTTGAGTTCCCTACTAATAACGCTACACCATGGAAGCTGTAACAAAGATCTGCTTCGCGATTTTTCTTGCCGGTAAATATCCCCAGAACTTACAATAGTACATATTGAATTTCATTTTATATTTCTTCTTGGCGTAGTTGGCAAAACGTGTTCCATTATATGGTCACACCAAACGTAATATTATTATAGAAAATATTTGATTTATCTCGAAACTATACTTTATGTACTTAGTCCATTTTGCAATTCTTGATCTTTACTAACAGTGTATTTTTTTCAATACAGGGTGCTTCACTCGGAAAGTGGACTCTTACGTGTGCATGCTTATCCAACGACACGATTCTGATAAGAATGCTTTGCGTTATTCTATTCCTTCTTTGAAACGATGTGAATGTCAAGGAGTAATGTTACGCAAACATACTAGACACATAGATTGCCCCATCATAGTTGACGTCACTGAAAATCTCTGGTTTACTGATGACCCGGTACCTTTGACCTACAGGTGGAATTGGACTCCAGAGATACTGGATGAAATGCTTGATAGAAAAATTGCTTGCGGTAAGTCAGAGCTGCCTTAGATACGATTTTATTATACAGTGTGTATCAAATAAAATCGTACATTATTTCTTGTGACCTTGTATTAAGGTTAACACAATTAAATATAATCAAATTAAACAAATATTAAAAAATAATGATAACTTCTTGTTTGCTTTTAAGTTTAACTAATAATCATTGCAAGAAATGTCAAATATTTAGACTTACATGTATATTGCACAATCCTCTTCTATTACTATATTTATTTGTTAGAATAGTCCTTATGTCTCTGAAAATATGGTTATTTGTAGCACATGTGTAGTAGAAGCTGATGAGATGAACACAAGGTCTCGTGCGTTTCAATTGAACGTACAATATGGTTAAAGGCCCGAAGAATGTAAAATTAACACCTCATCTCTACATGTATTCAGGAAAATTGATGCACAGAACTCATTGTCCAGGTAACATTCCACATTTTTGGAGCAATTGTTAGGCAATAAACTCTTCTGCAGAGCTCGAAGTATCTAAGTTTGTTTAGATACATCGTTATACGGGATGTTCTTTCAGCCTCTGTTATAGTTCTCGCATCTATGATGATATTAATATATTCAGAGGTGGATATACGATAAAATAATAATAATTTGTTCGGGTAATTCTTTACAGATTTTGAAAAGCCAGTTATCTTTGATATGCCAGCGGATGTTACACAGACCACTGATAGTGGGTTGTCATCTACCGTTGTGAGCTGGAGCGAGCCATATGCCACCGATAATTCTGGGTCTCAACATTTGACATCAAGTCACCCTCCCGGGTCAACATTTCTACTCGGTAATACAACAGTTGAATATACGGCCACTGATTCGTCGGGGAATACAGCTACCAGCGTGTTTGGTGTAACAATAAACGGTACGTACGTAACAAACTACAAATACTTATTGAATCACGGCTACCAAAGTGTTTTGAATAACAATAAACGGTACTATGTGTTGTCTGGTGGTTTTTTGTGGTTTTTGTAAAAAAATTATGTTGTTCCCCGCCATTAAACAGATGGGCAAGTGATTTGTAACATATGCTAGCGCTAATTTATTATTAATGTATTAATTAATTTGTAATTTTTTACAAATCTATTTACATGTATTATTAAGGATAACCCATGATGAGATGTAGCTCGATCAGGAAGCTGTCTTTAGACAGGAGACGAGTATTATTAAAATGGAGAAACTGTCTTTAGACAGACGACGAGTGTTATGAGAAAGGCCTAAGATATTCATTCTTATTTGGCGTCTTTTCCAGATATTGAGAAACCAGTTATCTTTGATATTCCAGCAAATGTCATCCGAAATGCTGATAGTAGTCTGTCTTTAGACAGGAGACAAGTATTATTAAAATGGAGAAACTGTCTTTAGACAGACGACGAGTGTTATGAGAAAGGCCTAAGATATTCATTCTTATTTGGCGTCTTTTCCAGATATTGAGAAACCAGTTATCTTTGATATGCCAGCAAATGTCATCCGAAATGCTGATAGTAGTTTGGCATCGGCTGTTGCGAGCTGGATTGAGCCATATGCCACCGACAATTCTGGGTATCAAACGTTGACATCAAGTCACCCTCCCGGGTCAACATTTCTACTCGGTAATATAACTGTTGAATATACGGCCACTGATTCGTCGGGGAATACAGCTACCAGCGTGTTTGGCGTAACAATAAACGGTACGTACCTAACAAATTCATAATATAATAATTTTTAAAAAAACCCGATCAATGTGGTTTTGATGGCGTCAAAACCCACATATCGTCCTTAGTTTTTCTTTTAATAAATAAAATAAATAATCATAAATAAATATATAACTTAGTCCTTTTGGAACGGTAGTTGCTACTCCGAGTTTCACGCTTGAGCGATCATCAGACAACTGGTTGTTATTCTATGTAAACGGTAAATACGTTGTTTATTGCGGACGTTGGTGTAGATGACAGTTATTGCGAACGTGAATGTAATTAGGTAATGTCTCTGGAACAATTCGTAAGGTAGAACTTGTTTCATGACGATACTTGGAAACAAGCTCATATTTTTTGTTTAGAAGTTTACTTTTGTCGCCGTTGATGATGTATATACAACTTTTTCGTGTGGTAAAGGTCGCACCGCTTAAATCCGTTGACGTATGCACATGTTCTGGTGATGATAGACCATTTGATGGTGAATGACTGGTTCTTCTTCTTTTGCTGCCACACATGTCTTGAGAGCTCAGTGCTGTGGTTGTTTTTTTCATTTCACGGACTGCATGATGTTGTAGTATCTCAGCTTTAAGGGGAAGATCCGTGAGTCCGATGTATTCCTTGGCGACAATGTCGTTGGTGGATGTGATCTGGAGCTGTAGGTTTTCTGCCATTTTGAAGGCCCGGGAGTGAAAATATTTATTGTAAACAACAGTTAGATTGAAACAGATATACATGCATATGATGTTTACAAGTGTGTTGCACTTGTACTTACATACATAGGACACACCCTTTTGATATGTCAAAATATAAATAAGATAACTTATAGACATAAAAATGAAAAAGCATTATACCGCCCATCCCTATAATACGAACTACCGTTAGCAAATCGAAAAGAAAGTATTTGCGAACATAATAGAATGTTTCGTTTTTTTCTAACCTTACTTTCAAGAAATAAGCTATGCTTGTGCGAACTCAAAACGTATTTCGATTCCATTCGACACATTTCGATCCATTTCTACTCATTTCGATACATTTCGACCCATTTCGACTCATTTCGATACATTTCACTAAATACTAATACCCGGACAAAACACGTTACTCATGAGCTGATTAGTGGCCGTGTGTAAATAGAGAAGACGGGATAGATTATAATTCTAGTTTTGTGTCCTCCTCAGAGTGCTCTGGAGAACTTGGTATGCAAGATGGCAGAATTGCCGATGCTGATATCACTGCAATCGATGGTATCCCAGCTAATGCACGACTCAACGTAAGCGATGCGTGGTGCGTCGACATAGCAGTTAACAATGGCTACCCATGGGTACAAGTTGATCTGAAAATTACCAAAATCATATCTGGCTTATTGATTAGCGGAAAGAAATCTACTTATAATACTTATTGGGTAAAGGAAATTAATATCTATATCGGACTTGATGAGGGTGCACTTGTTCCGATCCAGGACGAGAACGGTGCTCCCAAGGTACGTTAATGTAATTACCTTGAGTTACTTGCTAGGTTAGTCATCTCTGCGTTTAAAAAAAAACGGGGAAAGTGTACCCTTAGGTCTCAGATTCTGGACTGTACTAGTATCGTCCGATACTGGGACACCCAGTATCGTTCGATAGTGGTACAAAGTCAGTGTTCAAGTATCGGATGATACTGGCACACAATTATGTACCAGTATCGTCCAATACTGGGACAAATCACGCTGGTAGATGTGTACCAGAATAGCCCGATACTGGAACATAAAAAACGATACTGGCACATATAAACTGTTCCAGTATTCATGAGTCTTAAAAGCCTTGCACCACATCAATGACATAACCGTACCCAGTCAATAGTTAGGTCACCCAAGCCCTATATGAAAGCTATGAAGATTGTTAAACGTGGTCAGTCGTCACAAATATGCACAAACACAATAGACAAACAACCTTGCTATTGTCAACACTCCCTACACAGAGGACTGCAGTGCAAATCTGTACGATTTTCGCCATGTATGTCTATGGCAGATTTCATTCCGTGATATGAAGCTCTGAAGTTTGCGTGGTCATTGCTATCTCCAAGCAGATAGAGCAATACGTGCATGGACTTTTTTGTAGACGAGGGTTCATTTCATGATTTAGTGAGGTTTAGAATGAGTTAGGATTCCTGTAATTTCGAAGACCACAGATTTTCAAAACGTGAATTTGCCATCATTTTACGACATACATTTGGTCACAAAACGTGTTTAATATTATACATTTTATCGTTCTGCAGATGTTATTGACCCTCCTCTAAAATTCTACATAATTTTTAACACGTTTTTTAGTTTTTGAGATGCCCAAATAGACCATTTTCCGAAGCTATTTCTAGCAAATATTGCAGTCACTGCGACTCCATTGTTTTCTTGCGTATAACAACATATGACATGCAGCGTGACCTCCCTACTGACTGTACCGAAATCTTTTATTTTATTGCCTTTTGCAGATATTTCCCACTGGAATTGTCTATACAGATATTTTTACCCCCAGTACCGTCTGGTTTTCACCAGGTCATGTCACGCGTTATTTCCGCATCAGGCAACTGGATGGACATCGTAACGCTGAAAACTTAAAGTTCATTTCCTGTCTGAAATTCGAACTACTGGGCTGTGATGAAGAAGGTACTTTTTTTTATTCTTATATAATGTAACCATATCAATTTCAACGTAACCGGAAGAGCTGTGCCGTGATCATGTCGATATGTTGTACTTGTGTTTTGCCATTAGACTGCAGTGGCATAAATCGCCTTTTTTTGGTGAATTCATTTCATATCTCTATGCAAAGATAAATGAGAAAAAAAATGTATCAAATCCAATTTACCATGGGATATCTTTCATATCATTATTGTGTTTTCCTACTACGCAGTAAATATATGGGTGTAGTGAACTACAGCTATAAATCATATCTATGTATTTTTAATTAATGTTCTAACTCATGGGACACTTTTTAACGCACCCTGTAGATCATTGTTACCAATTCATCATGCATGCCTGGCTGCCTTCGACCACAGTGCTTCGAAAACGCACAGTGTACGCGCGGTGTTTGTAAAACACGTACGAAACGCGTACATACTCTGTAAATTCTCCCAACGTGTGAAGAGTCTATGCATAAACATGATAATGATCCGCGTGCCCGCATTTCGCTGATCCCCAAATTCATTTTTATTGTGTCGCCACGATACATGTTAGTAGGTTAGGCATGTACGGATCGGAGCCTAAATAAAATGAGCACTGTCACATGTTCGCCAAAGTATGCAAATAATGACTCGTACTCGGCCGGGAGTGTTTCATCATGTTCATGTTGTTCCGTGCTTTTATTAGCCCGGGAAATATGTGTATCTTTGTGTCACCCGGGTTGTGTCACTGACCAATAATGCTTAGCAAGGCCTAGAACCGTCAAATTTTAATGCTTAGCAAGGCCTAGAACCGTCAAATTTAACCGATGTTTTTTTATCAGGGTTTCGAAGTGACCCCGAATAGGTTAAAGGTCATTGACGGTACTTAATATAATTAAAATATTTATTTGTTTACCTCAACCCCTCCATTATGAAATATAAGTGAAAAAGATCACATATCCGTCCCCCGGCCCGGCCAGCGCATATACATCAAACCAATTTGCCGCTGAAATAGGTGTGGTTTAGTGGGAGAATTTTTATAATAATCATTTAATATATTATTCATGATGTACGATCATAATGAACAGTATTATGTACATGTACCGTACGCGTACGCGTACGTGTCGTACGTGTTTTACAAACACCGGTGTACGCGGGAGTGTACGCTACAAATTAGTGATACCGTATAGAAAACTTGGTATGCTACCGTTCATAGGCATATTAAATCGAGTTCATAATAAATAAAGTGCTCAACAAAAGAAAGTCGTACACTTTGTTTAGGTCAATTAAAGTAACTTTTGATTGTTTCTTTACCAAACAAGCTAGATAGACATATGGATGAATCTTTTAGGCACATTTTGATACCAGACATAACACCTAGCAACAATGATAAATCATGATTAGCGCCATTTAAAGAAAATTAGTCACTTTTTCAATTACTACACGGGAGGTTAATGGGTGTGTGCGAGGTTCACCCCTTGTGTGACACTGTTATTAACCAGGATTGACCGGCGGGCAATCGATCACACTGTGCAGCCGTGTACACTACCCCTGCGGTGGGCGTACACTTAGTGAGCGGGATATTTGATTCCGAACATAAAGGGCATTATGTGCTTGTTAACAATTTATGTTTTCTTCCGCGTAGTGTATTGAAAATGTGACTTTTGAAAAGTGACTAATTTTCTATAAATGGTGCTAATTATGGTTTATCTTTGTTGTTAGGTGTTATGTTTGGTATCAAAATGTGCCTAAAAAATTCATCCAAATGTCTATCTAGCCTGTTTGGTAAGGAAATAATCGAAAGTTAGTTTAATTACGGGGGAGACACTTGTTCGCTTAACATGCTTAATTAATGCAGTGTCAGTTATTGTCACTGCTTAATTTAATGCTTTTAAGCATTGGTACCGATTTTTGAATTAGAAGAAGTTTACAGAAAGATAGTACCTCCTTAAGAATTATTTAGGTGGATATCCCTCATACTTACATTTTAGATAGCTCAGTGGACTGTTTGCGAGATTATGCCACGGAAATATCCATGGGCAGTGTTGAAAAATGTTTGCGAATTTTAATTGGTGCATTATACAATTGCCATTCAATAATTACATGTATATGTGTTGAAAAATCTAACCTATTCATTTTATATCAACTCTGTTACAGAAGCTTGAGAGGCCAAGCACTTTAAGCAGCACTAGACAGAAGTAACCATGGAGATAGAGGTTGATATAAGAAAATATATGTTCATACTGTACATGTACATACAGAAAGTATTTGTGATGCTCAAAGCGCTTATAGATAGAAAATAACTTCTTAAGTGACACGTACTAGTTTAAAACAGTGTGGATTTTAATATGAAATTGTTTTTTCATGTGACAAATCCAAAATGAGTTGAAGAATAATAATAAAACAAATTATTATACTCACTTGTGACAGTTCCATGCTACACTGAGCACTTCCTCAGACTATTTGACGTCAGCTCTCATCACAGGTTTTTTATCCTGACGACCACCGGAAGTAGAGGGCGGTCTTGATGAGATTAACTGATCGTAAATGTTGTTGAGTTGATAAGCCCCCTCATCCTTGTTGAGAGTGGACTTCCCCCTTCACACTATAACTAGTCAGTATACTATCAGTAAAAAAATCTACTAGGCTCATACACCAATATTCATTACTTTACAATTTAAATACAAATACAGCAAACAAATGTTCATAACTTGTACAAGTATAAAGTAAAAAATGAGTATTTATGGGCATATTTAATTCACAAGAATAAACAATATAGAGTCATAACAATTATTAAAATATTAAAATAAATGTTGTTATAATTTTAAAAATAGTGAACAGAAGGTCAATCAATCTTGACCTCACAGCAGCGGTGAAGTCAAATCAATTTTACGACCATGCTCTTAATCCCTCCATCAATAGGTGCTAATTGGGTTGTGAATAGACACTTGAGTGGATCAATACTAACTGCCATGGTGGGGAGTATAGTGAGGGTTCATTTTCAACATTTAAAACACACAATTTTGAGCTTAAAGTCGACTGAATCTAAAAAAAGTCGACCTATATGAGTAGCATAATCATAAAGAGGAGATATTAAACTCAATTTTGACTGACTCAGTTTTAAAATCGTACGACCAGTTAGCTCACAATAATTGGTTGAAAATTGGGGTCAATTGAGGTCATGAACATTTAGACAAAGCAGTCAGTAGAGGTGTGTCATTTTACTGCAAGTTGATTGGACAAACCTTTGCCTGTACAAAATGATTTTTTTATTGACTAGTTACACTGTGCCCTTCTCCGAATCCAGATGGACTCCTTTAACCATCTTGTGGTCTTATGTGCCTCCTTGTCGATTACCTTGGCCTTCTCCCACCCAATGACATGGTTCTCGGGTGGGAGAACCATGTCAAATAGTCTGAGGAAGTGCTCAGTGTAGCATGAAACTGTCACAAGTGAGTATAATAATTTGTTTTATTATTATACTTCAACTAATTTTGGATTTGTTACATGAAAAAACAATTTCATATAATAATTTCTGAACAATCCTGATGAACTTACACCAAGATAGTGTGGATTTTGTTTCGGAAAGAAGTGAGCGATTCTTTCAGACTGTCATGTAAAGTATTCATCTTTTTACTAATGTTGCTCCCCTTGTGTCGAGCACTTTGCCAGTTGGTTTCACCCTTGCTTGGATTATAGTATCGGCCTAACTGGATTTAGTTGGATAGATTTGTCGCTGTTTTGTAGAAAACTGGCGAAGTGTTTACTTGTGAGTACATGTAGGCCTACACTCTAAATGTAGAAGAGTGAAAAATCACTCTAAATTTCGAGTGAATATGATTTAACTCTAATCGAGTGGGTTTTAGCTCTGAAAGAGCGAAAAAACGTTCCGACTATTCCCTCTCACATCAGAGTGACGTCCGCTCGCTACAGAGTGATACTAAAACACCACTCTTTTGCAGAGTGAATTGATAGACAATCAGGAACGCCGAATTTGTTTTGCGCTGTATGGCCGGGATTACCGTTGAAGAGTGGCTCCCGGGAGTGGCTCAACTAAAAGCATTTTAGTGACGAAATTATACAAATATTTAATGGTGAGTACATCTTCTAGGTAGGCTGTAGTTCATAGCATAGTTATGTTACGATCAAATCTGAACCAGTTTATGCCGGACAGTGCATGGTAGATGCTTGTAGAATGGGGAATGATTCATAATTTTTAGACTTACTATACTGTAATGCAAGAAAATGCACGGCCAGATTACTGTAAAACACTCAATGCACAATTGGTAGTCTGATAACGGTTATAAGCGTAGTGACATCGTGCTGATGAAGAGTTTTACACAATACTTCAGAATCATAACCGTTTGCACAGAGAAATTTACAAACTCGACCAGTTTGTTTATACGTAATGCTCTGCGCGTACTGCATGATTTGTACATGTAGTAGGCGGATAATTTAATTGAGTCTATTCATCTAACTCTGACACATGATAGCTCTATTACATTACACTTATAGACTTGTGTAGACCTACCATGAACTGGTTCAGATTTGATCTTTACATAATTATGCTATGAACTACAGCCTACCTAGAAGATGTACTCACCTAAACATAGTAGCCTGTATTAAACTCTAAAATAGTGAAATTTCACTCTTATATAGAGCTAACTGAGTGACCAATCCTTAAGAGTGAAGTTCACTCTCGAGAAAGAGTGATACAATTTACTCTATAAGAGTAAACAGGTCACTCTTTCTTAAGATTGAATTTTGAAGGATTGGTCACTCAGTTGGCTCTTTGTAAGAGTGAAAATTCACTCTTTTAGATTTGTTTTTCAGTCTTTCATATTAAGAAGGAAAGTAAGTGAAATACGATATGAATTTGTAAAAAAAATGACTATTAACTAATAACTATTTTAATAACTATTTGGACTATCTCTAACTAACGTAAACAAAGACACTTAATTTGTCATGTTTATGTAATACATGTAGGTAGAATAAGATGAACCTAAGTCATCATCATCATCATATTATCTGCAAGACTGCACCAACCATTTTAGAGCTGTATATACTCATTATACTGAACTTATTTTGAAATGACAATTAAGAAGTTGTAATTGCTTGCTAAACGGTGAGTCAGAAGGAACGGGCACTTTCTTCACAAAGGCGTCACAAACAATGTAGGCATGTATTTGAAAACCAATGGTAGTAAAATAAAGACCTATAATTTGGCTTTCTATCCAGAGAAGAATGTTAAAAATCGAACGTTTCACGCTACACTATGTTGGCAGAGCCCTGCATTTTGAAGCCAATCCACGGATGGCAGAAATATCAAGCAATTTCTTATTAATAATGAGGTTCGCTTTCTAAATCGGCTGAAATGCCTCTTTTCACTTTACTTTCTTGAAACCATGCTTTATTACTCAAATTTCACAGTTGTATTAATTACCAGTGATTTTAAGATTTTGTATCCAACATTCACGTAGTTTTGCACTACTTTCATTGGTTGACATCTCTGGATCAGCCACCCAACAATATTGTGTGCTATTGCCATTTCGTGGGTGGCTTAGAAATACCGGGTTCTACTATCATTGTTGCAACATTGTGACGCAATGTTCGAATTCAAATTAAAAAAAATTCTGAATGATTGAATGGTTTTGAATATGCAGCCCCAAATTGTCTGTAGCGCTTTCGCTAAAAAAGTTCTTTCTGTCTAAACCTGTAGTATTACTTATCGTTACACATCATGAGTATTCGTGAATTTATTAAGCCAGTTCATTGGCCAAACACAACAAATACTACATGGTTTACATATAACATAAATGTAATATAATTGTAGTAAAAAGTGTACTTTAGGTCCCAGATGGCTGGTATATTAGAATCGCACTATGGTATTTGCCAATATTGCTCGATCCTGGTACCATTTTTTGGATTTTTTTAATGGATCATATCGAGCGATACTGGAACGTTTTTATATTCCAGTATCTGGCAATACTGGTACACATGCCATCAGTATTGATGTGTCTCAATATTGCACGATACTTGTTTATTTTTGTTAAACCTTTTGTTGAACTAATCCATTATGTTACTCACATTTAGACGGTTTCGTCACAAGTGTTACAGAAGCTTATATCCGGACAAGATTATCTGCTTTTGACGGTTACCATATGTACCCATACTACACTAAGCTTAGTGAGTGCATCAATTGAAAATAAAAATGTGACCCACCAAAATCAATACCTCTCTCACCAACCGACTTTTGGTGTGACGTCATACTCGAGTAGGCGTGATTTAGCATCCCCGTACTTTATAGATACATATCTGTCGCCACGATTGGACAAAATACACTTTTGGGACCCAAGATAAGAGCAAATTGACCAATGGAATAGTTCGTTTGATGGCTTGATATCGTAGATAATGAAGGAGTCCCGTTATTATATGTCAAAATCTTTTGGAAGGAAATTGTAAAATTATAGTAGTATAGCATGGTAAGGAAGCTCATAAAATTTTTGTTCTCATAGTATGATTTTAGAAATTAGAGGGAGGGTGGTTCTTATTTTTATTTTTTTAAGAAATTGACACGTATATAGCTTTTTCATGCAAAATGGATATTGCCAGCATCTTTCTGCAGCATCAAGAAAAGGGTGACGAGGCCCCTTTTCATGGTTAAGTTTATGAGGGTTAGACCCCTGGAGTTCTATCAAAACAATTGAAAGTGGCTATAGAGCTATCAAATGAAATTTAAAAAGACGTCAATGTATATTTTCACCAATACTTTTCATCAAAACAAAGCGAGCGCTTTTAGAAGATTTTTTTATCATACTGAATATCATTCAATGTATTTGCGGGTCATTCTCATCCATTCAAGTGTGTCAGACAGATTCTCTATTTGGATTATCGCAAATTAAGTAGAGTGTAACGTGAATCTTTACGATAATGGATTCTCGGATTCTCCTTGTATTTCTGTCCCGATTTGGAGGGGGAAATAGCCAAATCCATTGTATTCATATTTCTTTGTAAATTAGCGATCTTGTAAGTTTAATCATCTCTTAATATCATCTCACAAATTATAACAAAAGAAAACAATATTAGAGTATTGGTATTTCGTCGAATATTTAATTATTCATTATTTTACATTTACTCCCAGAAAAACTGAAAACTTTAGTCCGTAATTGAACGAACAGTTGGGGAATAGCCGATAACCTTACCCATTCATAAGATCAAGCACATGGCCCTGCCACAGTTCAAAACGTCTTTAAAAACTCAAAACACAGGATGCTTTATACTGATGTGTTTTTTGCCATATATTATATTCCTTTTTTCAATTTGGTATATATTTGTAGGATTAAGTTTAAATGATGATATTAGTATTCCTATAATTATTATATTATGAATTTGTATAAGTTAAATTATGTGTAGATTAAGTTATGTGAGTAAAATTATGTTGTAATGTAAGATATTCTTTGTAGGCGCGCTTTTTTGGTGGATTTGTGGGCAATAAAAATCTGCATTATTATTATTATTATTATTTGTAGTAGTAGTAGTAGTATTGTTATCTGATTAAAACTGTCCTTAAGGCGAAAGAGAAGATTCAAGATTTAAGATTCAATTTATTATAAAATAACATCGTGGCCAAACTCAAAACACAGGATTGCGCATTTGCGCATTTTTGAGTTACTAGTGGTCTATTGCGCATTTTTTACAATATAAAAAACATATAATATAATCATCAAAAATACATATAAATACATGATACACAGCGATAACATATAAAATACATAATTATGATTGCAAATCCCCACACAAAATTTATAAAATCCCTTAAGAATCCAAACACACACATTTTATAAGCAAATGAAACAAAACACCCTCACCACAAGTGTACACTCACACCTCTACACATAAACCCCCTTTACCACACAATTCGACAACACATGTATCCACTAAGCATCTCATACACAAACTCACAAGCCCACCTACCAAACAACATTGCGCATGAAAGTACTATTTCGGTTGATATTATGCTATTTTATGGAATTTTGACCACTTTTGGCCATGAATTTGGCGGCCATTTTGGTTTTAAGTATGTTGACAAAGATAGAATACTGAATATGAGTTACTAGTGGTCTAATACATACATCCCACCATAAAACTATATTTTCATCATACATTTAGGTGGGTATTATATCATTTTATGGAATTTGACAATTTTTGCAGCCATTTTGGGACCCATTTTGGTGGCCATTTTGGCAGTCATTTTGGAATTTTAACTATGTTAACAAAGCAAAGATACTGGACATGAGTTATAAGTGGTCTAACGCATACATACCATCGTTAAAATTATATTTTCATATTACATTTCGGTTGATATTATGCTATTTTATGGAATTTTGACCACTTTTGACCATTTTTGGCCATGAATTTGGCAGCCATTTTGGTTTTAAGTATGTTAACAAAGCAAAAATACTAGATATGAGTTTCTACTGATCTAACGCATACATACCATTGTTAAAACTACTCTGATCATGCATGTTGTTCATATATGCCCATTTATGGAATTTAACCGTTTTTGGCGGCCATTCAATCAATCAATCATTCGTAGAGGGCACGCTAATTTTAAAGTTTTCGGTTAGGAATGAAACCTAACTTTTTTTCTCTTCCTAAATCGTGCCCCATCTGCTCTGATCTGACTTAAAAACTTAACTATTAGCGTGCCCTCTACGAATTTATGTTTTATATTGTTTGGTTAAGAAATTAGTGAGGTTCAAAACCTAACTTTGGAGAAACAAATATTTCTTATATTTTATATTGTTTGGTTAGGAAATTGGTGATGTTCAAAACCTAACTTTAAAGAAAAAAATAATTTCTTATGTTTTATATTGTTTGTTTAGGAAATTGGTGATGTTCAAAACCTAACTTTTAAGAAAAAATAATTTCTTATGTTTTATATTGTTTGGTTAGGAAATTGGTGATGTTCAAAACCTAACTTTAAAGAAAGAAAAAAATGCTTATGTTTATATTGTTTGGTTAGGAAATTGGTGATGTTCAAAACCTAACTTTAAAGAAAAAATAATTTCTTATGTTTTATATTGTTTGGTTAGGAAATTGGTGAGGTTCAAAACCTAACTTTGGAGAAAAAAATATGTCTTATGTTTTATATTGTTTGGTTAGGAAATTAGTGAGGTTCAAAACTTTGGAGAAACATTTTTTGGTTTTATAAAATAAACGTCATTTTACTGGCAATATTCAAGTAGCCTTAAACTGCTGAATATAATATGTGACTTAATTTGTTGAAGTTAGGAGTTAAAGTGATATTTCAAAATAAACATTCCATCATTTTTTCTTTGTCCTAAATCGTTCCATAATAGGTCAAACGAAAATGTATAGATAAATGGGAAAGCAAGTTAGACATATCTAGAAATGTATAGATAAATGGGAAAGCAAGTTAGACATATCTAGAAATGTATAGATCAATGGGAAAGCAAGTTAGACATATCGTACGAAAATGTATAGATAAATGGGAAAGCAAGACATCATATAGTTTTAAAAAATGGTCGGTTGTTTTTCTTATACCATTCAAAAATGTACCGTCGATACAAAATTAAGATGGTTCCGATTTCGCCTGACTCATAGAATTTTAGGCGTAAACTCTTTTTAGGAAAAAATAGGGCGGAAAGACTCAAATGTATGCACTTTTTGTAAAGAAACCGAAGAAACCATACTACACATATTTTGTGAATGCCCGACCATATTAAAACTATGGGAAAATGCTATAAACTGGATTAAGGAAAAAACAAATATCCCCATCGTTATGGATAGACAGATTCAACTATTTGGGCTAGCTAACCATAACATGAGTGCTTTCAATGTAATTTTTCTACTATGTCACTTTTATATATACAAGATTAAAATGAAAAATATCTCGCCGTAAAAAACGGGAACATTGCGAGTTTAACAAAAAATGGGATTCCTCTTACCATATTTTTAGTATATATCAGCCAATGACCGTGTTATAACATTTATTTAATGCTCATTATCGTCTGTATTGTACTAATAATATTACGAATAAATAATGTTATACTTTGTATTGAACATATGGATACTGTGAAAAAAAGAATAATACACATATTAAAAAAAGTTCGTGTTTGCAAATGTCAGTGACTATAGAAAGGTTGAGAAATCAGATCTGAAGTCCTTGGCTGTGAATTTATTGGTCTTAGATGGTGGTGACTGGTAAATTGTAATTAACCGAACATAATATAAGCCAGAGTTTAGTGTAAGGTCCATATGCTCGAATGACCTATAGCTGGATGTGACATCCTATATGTGACATCGTGACAGATCTTGAAACCCTTCCTATGCAAAACACACACTCCACAATATTGAATAGCACAAGTCCAATGAAGCTACTGATCATCACAGTATATGTCATACTATATAGAGCAACTCGGATCATGGCAACCAGATCACATGAGGTCACATTTCCTAAGTTGGGACCCTAAAAAGGGTGGATTTGTCACATTTTTTCGCTTATTTGCCATTCAAATGCTTATATTTGTCAAACCATACATCACAATTGAGTACATTTAGTCTCATTTGGAAGATAATTTATTGCTTTAATAGTATCTATAAGAAAAATGTATAAATTAAGTTGAGATTAATTTCTAAAAAAATCGTTCATTACAATTAGTCAGGGTGGTGGAGGGTGAGGATGCATGAGGGTGAGGATGCACACTATGTATTTCAATGGGATGGGCAACATGTTTTCGCTTATTTGCCATTCAAATGCCTATATTTTTCAAACCATACATCACAATTGAGTATATTTAGTCTCATTTGGAAGATAATTTATTGCTTTGATAGTATCTATAAGAAAAATGTATAAATCAAGATGAGATTAATTACTATAACTCGTTAAATTACAATTAGTCAGGGTGGAGGCGGGTGAGGATGCATGCGTGAGGATGCATGCATGCTATGTATTTCCAATAGGATGGACAAAATACATGATTAAACCTTGTGTATATTAGTTAACCGAACATATAAGCCAGAGTTTAGTGTAAGGTCCATATGCTAGAATGACCTATAGCTGGATGTGACATCCTATATGTGACATCGTGATAGATCTTGAAACCCTTCCTATGCAAAACACACACTCCACCATATTGAATAGCACAAGTCCAATGAAGCTACTGATCATAACAGTATATGTCATTATATAGCCTACTATATAGAGCAACTATAACCATGAGCATACAATGACCATCAGGAGCTGGCTACCATACACAGGCGCATCAGTCAAGACAGGTAGCATGACAAAATAAAGATGACAAATACTTGCAAACTTCTCCTTCAAATCCAAAATAAAGTTGATCAAAACAGTCAGTAGGCATCCAATGACCATCAGTAAAAATCTCAAATCTGTATTTCAATTGCAATCAGTAAAAAATCATAACACATTTCTGGAGCTGGCTGCCATACACAGGCGCATCAGTCAGGTGTTTCTACAATGTATAAAGCATTGTATAAATGCTTGCCTTGTCTATGCACTCGGATCATGGCAACCAGATCACATTAGGTCACATTTCCTAAGTTGGGACCCTAAAAAGGGTGGATTTGTCACCTTTTTTTCGCTTATTTGCCATTCAAATGCTTATATTTGTCAAACCATACATCACAATTGAGTACATTTAGTCTCATTTGGAAGATAATTTATTGCTTTAATAGTATCTATATATAAGAAAAATGTATAAATTAAGTTGAGATTAATTTCTAAAAAAATCGTTCATTACAATTAGTCAGGGTGGAGGAGGGTGAGGATGCATGAGGGTGAGGATGCACACTATGTATTTCAATGGGATGGGCAACATGTTTTCGCTTATTTGCCATTCAAATGCCTATATTTTTCAAACCATACATCACAATTGAGTATATTTAGTCTCATTTGGAAGATAATTTATTGCTTTAATAGTATCTATAAGAAAAATGTATAAATCAAGATGAGATTAATTACTATAACTCGTTAAATTACAATTAGTCAGGGTGGAGGCGGGTGAGGATGCATGCGTGAGGATGCATGCTATGTATTTCCAATAGGATGGACAAAATACATGATTAAACCTTGTGTATATTAGTTCATTGAATTATTATTTTGTGTGATTAGTATCATTATTATAATTACCAAACCTTAAAATTAGTGTTAATTACATCCCCAATTAATTAATATTACTAAAAATCAACGGCAGATTATTACCCATTTCAAATGTTAACTGGGGGTGTGGGCAATATCTCTGCAGTGTTTAAATGAAATTGGACCTAATATTGAATGTTCCTTAACATTTTAGATAATCTTTGCTAATTATATTGATACTAATTACCTAGGAAGTGCTTATTTTATCCACCAAATCCGCACAATAATATCACTTTTTAGTGTTTAGGATTAACATGTCCGTCGCCGTCACCCTACTATTTTTTAGAGATCAACAGTTTTAACTATAATGTTAGCAAGATGTCAGTGCAGTTAATGCCAGGCATAACATTGTAATCAATTCATAATGCAGAAATGAGGTTGTAAGTCATCAGCCGAATTTGTTTTCTACATTTTTGGACACCCTGTTTAATAAAATGTGAATGAATTGTACCTTTCTACCAGAAAGGTATGTTCATAAACTTCATTTAAGTGTTTCTTTTGAACAAAAAAACATTTATATACATTTTTGTCATACTGTCCACACAGAATATATAGTTTTGTTATGTGAAAATTGACACATTTTGATCACCCTGTATTTTCGTATGACAATTAATTAACCCTACATATAATATATGACCGGAAAGGCCTTGCCTTTGGCTTATCAAATCTGGGGTCCAATATTTATTTCAATGCACTATGTTTTAATTATGAAGCATACATTAAATTACATTTCATAGTAATATTTCTTTTGTTACACCCTATATATTTCCTAAATCACCCTGTATATTGGAACAAACACTGGCTATTCACAGTCCTAGATATCTCAGCTTTCTAACACTGTATAATTTTGCACACTTTGGATTTATACTTTTTGAGTTATTAGGCTTAGAGCATTATCACATGTAATTTTTGTCAAATGTATGCATGTGACGCAATAGGGTCCCAACTTAATAAATGTGACCATGAGTTATGTTATGAATTATCATACTATGGAGTGGGTCATATGGAATTATATGGATTATTTGGGATCCAAGGTCATGTTTTGGATTTAATCTTTTATGGGATTCAATATACAAACAAACAATACAGGGCTAAAATATCTGCTTCTCTCTGAAATATTTATCCATGCCACTAGATTTTGCCTTTTTAATATCAACATATAGCTATATTAATAAAGCTCAATGTATATGATTTACGCATTCTGTGGCATCTAAAATAAAATCGACCTACAGACCCAAAGAGAAATTGCGGTGAAAGGGCAATCAAACCTGTTTAGACCTAAAGCATGCCGTAACTTAGAGTCCACTTTCCGAGTGAAGCACCTGCATTGAAAAGAATTATCAACATATCGGGTCAACGTACTAACAAGTACTAGCGAGTTACGCCAAACTGGTGCACTCGGCCGAATGGCCGATTATCTTTTAATTAAACATTGAGACACTAGACCATGACTATGGAACTATTAAATATCAATTCCATGACAATGGAACAATTAAATATCAATTCCTTAATACTTGTATATATGAATTCCTTAATACTTGTATATATGATGACCTTGAACATGTTATTGGCGTCTGAAACTTAATAACGTCAATAAAATAAAACGTTACTAAGGCGACGTCTTCAATATCATCAACGTTATTCTAAAGATTCGCGACATTGACCTTCGATGCAGAGTCCATGTATAGGACAAAACTCTACATATATCATTCTTGAAAACATCTCTTACGCAGCAAGTATCATCATTTTGAGTTCCCTACTAATATCGCTACACCATGGAAGCTGTAACAAAGATCTGCTTCGCGATTTTTCTTGCCGGTAAATATCCCCGAAACTTACAATAGTACATATTGAATTTCATTTTATATTTCTTCTTGGCGTAGTTGGCAAAACGTGTTCCATTATATGGTCACACCAAACGTAATATTATTATAGAAAATATTTGATTTGTCTCGAAACTATAAATTATGTACTTAGTCCATTTTGCAACTCTTGATCTTTACTAACAGTGTATCTTTTTCAATACAGGGTGCTTCACTCGGAAAGTGGACTCTTACGTGTGCATGCTTATCCAACGACACGATTCTGATAAGAATGCTTTGCGTTATTCTATTCCTTCTTTGAAACGATGTGAATGTCAAGGAGTAATGTTACGCAAACATACTAGAAACATCGATTGCCCCATCATAGTTGACGTCACTGAAAATCTCTGGTTTACTGATGACCCGGTACCTTTGACCTACAGGTGGAATTGGACTCCAGAGATACTGGATGAAATGCTTGATAGAAAAATTGCTTGCGGTAAGTCAGAGCTGCCTTAGTTACGATTTTATTATACAGTGTGTATCAAATAAAATCGGACATTATTTCTTGTAACCTTGTATTAAGGTTAACACAATTAAATATAATCAAATTAAACAAATATTAAAAAATAATGATAACTTCTTGTTTGATTTTAAGTTTAACTAATAATCATTGCAAGAAATGTCAAATATTTAGACTTACATGTATATTGCACAATCCTCTTCTATTACTATATTTATTTGTTAGAATAGTCCTTATGTCTTTGAAGATATGGTTATTTGTATCACACGTGTAGTAGAATCTGATGAGATGAACACAAGGTCTCGTGCGTTTCAATTGAACGTACAATATGGTTAAAGGCCCGAAGAATGTAAAATTAACACCTCATCTCTACATGTATTCAGGAAAATTGATGCACAGAACTCATTGTCCAGGTAACATTCCACATTTTTGGAGCAATTGTTAGGCAATAAACACTTCTGCAGAGCTTGAAGTATCTACATGTAAGTTTGTTTAGATACATCGTTATACGGGATGTTCTTTCAGCCTCTGTTATAGTTCTCGCATCTATGATGATATTAATATATTCAGAGGTGGATATACGATAAAATAATAATAATTTGTTCGGGTAATTCTTTACAGATTTTGAAAAGCCAGTTATCTTTGATATGCCAGCGGATGTTACACAGACCACAGATAGTGGGTTGCCATCTACCGTTGTGAGCTGGAGCGAGCCATATGCCACCGATAATTCTGGGTCTCAAACTTTGACATCAAGTCACCCTCCCGGGTCAACATTTCTACTCGGTAATACAACAGTTGAATATACGGCCACTGATTCGTCGGGGAATACAGCTACCAACGTGTTTGGTGTAACAATAAACGGTACGTACGTAACAAACTACAACTACTTCTTGAATCACGGCTACCAAAGTGTTTTGAATAACAATAAACGGTACATACGTACACACACAACAGTTTGTCGAAACGTCGTGTTTTCCTTTTTCTTCTATGTATTGTCTGGTGTTTTTTTGTGGTTTTTGTAAATTGTTTATGTTGTTCCCCGCCATTAAACAGATAGGCAAGTGAGTTGTAACATATGCTAGCGCTAATTTATTATTAATGTATTAATTAATTTATTAATTAATGTATTATTTATTTATTACTAAATGTATTATTTATTTATTACTAAATGTATTATTAATTCATTCATTCATTCATTCATTAAGCAATTTAAAAGTGTGTATAAATTGGATGTTGTTCAACTTACAACTAACAGATGAACAGAATGTACCAAAGCGTCTAGCGATAAAGGCGATTTTTACAAATCTATTTACATGTATTATTAAGGATAACCCATGATGAGATGTAGCTCGATCAGGAAGCTGTCTTAAGACAGGAGACGAGTATTATTAAAATGGAGAAACTGTCTTTAGATAGACGACGAGTGTTATGAGAAAGGCCTAAGATATTCATTCTTATTTGGCGTCTTTTCCAGATATTGAGAAACCAGTTATCTTTGATATGCCAGCAAATGTCATCCGAAATGCTGATAGTAGTTTGGCATCGGCTGTTGCGAGCTGGATTGAGCCATATGCCACCGACAATTCTGGGTATCAAACGTTGACATCAAGTCACCCTCCCGGGTCAACATTTCTACTCGGTAATATAACTGTTGAATATACGGCCACTGATTCGTCGGGGAATACAGCTACCAGCGTGTTTGGTGTAACAATAAACGGTACGTACGTAACAAACTACAAATACTTCTTGAATCACGGCTACCAAAGTGTTTTGAATAACAATAAACGGTACATACGTACACACACAACAGTTTGTCGAAACGTCGTGTTTTCCTTTTTCTTCTATATGTTGTCTGGTGGGTTTTTTTGTGGTTTTTGTAAATTTGTTATGTTGTTCCCCGCCATTAAACAGATAGGCAAGTGATTTGTAACATATGCTAGCGCTAATTTATTATTAATGTATTAATTGATTTATTAATTAATGTATTATTTATTTATTACTAAATGTATTATTTATTTATTACTAAATGTATTATTAATTAATTCATTCATTCATTCATTAAGCAATTTAAAAGTGTGTATAAATTCGCTGTTGTTCAACTTACAACTACTAACAGATGAACAGAATGTACCAAAGTATCTAGCGATAAAGGCGATTTTTACAAATCTATTTACATGTATTATTAAGGATAACCCATGATGAGATGTAGCTCGATCAGGAAGCTGTCTTTAGACAGGAGACGAGTATTATTAAAATGGAGAAACTGTCTTTAGACAGACGACGAGTGTTATGAGAAAGGCCTAAGATATTCATTCTTATTTGGCGTCTTTTCCAGATATTGAGAAACCAGCTATCTTTGATATGCCAGCAAATGTCATCCGAAATGCTGATAGTAGTCTGTCTTTAGACAGGAGACGAGTATTATTAAAATGGAGAAACTCTCTTTAGACAAACGACGAGTGTTATGAGAAAGGGCTAAGATATTTATATAATATTGGATGGCTTTGAGGGTGATACAAGAAAATATTGCACGAGCTATAAAAAATATTGCACGAGTCGGAGACGAGTGTAATATTTTTTATGGCGAGTGCAATATTTTCTTGTATCACCCGAAAATAAGACATCCAATATTATTATTATTATTTATATCAGGCTTTTACCGCGTTCCGCGTTGATTTAATTGTATTTGCAGACTCCCTGTTCCGCAAAAGTTCGTCAAAATCATCATCACTTAGAGAAGCGAATCTCCCGGGAGTCTGCTGCGGTTCCAACATTTTGCAAACTTGTTGATTTGTTGTTGTTTTCGTAGTGGTACCCCACGTAAGCCTGCTTCATTAACAGTTAATCCGATAACACGTATTTGCGAAACACGTGCAATCAGCGAAAATTAGTCTCGACTGCATGCTTAATAAACGCTAAAGTTGCGTGAGCTCCTTTGTATACAATAGTATAGACGAATATTCGTGACGAACAAATAATGGGTATGAGACTAAAAAATATTGCACGGCAATATTTTTAGAATATTGAATGCATCCGGGTACTTTGGTTAAACAATATTGAATACACAGTTTTATTGTATCGTTAAAAAGCCTGATATAAATAATAATCATTCTTATTTGGCGTCTTTTCCAGATATTGAGAAACCAGTTATCTTTGATATGCCAGCAAATGTCATCCGAAATGCTGATAGTAGTTTGGCATCGGCTGTTGCGAGCTGGATTGAGCCATATGCCACCGACAATTCTGGGTATCAAACGTTGACATCAAGTCATCCTCCCGGGTCAACATTTCTACTCGGTAATATAGCTGTTGAATATACGGCCACTGATTCGTCGGGGAATACAGCTACCAGCGTGTTTGGCGTAACAATAAACGGTACGTACCTAACAAATTCATAATATATATAATAATTTTTTTAAAAACCCGATCAATGTGGTTTTGATGGCGTCAAAACCCACATATCGTCCTTAGTTTTTCTTTTAATAAATAAAATAAATAATCATAAATAAATATATAACTTAGTCCTTTTGGAACGGTAGTTGCTACTCCGAGTTTCACGCTTGAGCGATCATCAGACAACTGGTTGTTATTCTACGTATAACGGTAAAGACGTTTATTACGGACGTTGGTGTAGATGGCAGTTATTGCGAACGTGAATGTAATTAGGTAATGTCTCTGGAACAATTCGTAAGGTAGTACTTGTTTCATGACGATACTTCGAAACAAGCTCAGATTTTTTGTTTAGAAGTTTACTTTTGTCGCCATTGATGATGTACAACTTTTCCGTGCGGCAAAGGTCGCACCGCTTGGATCCGTTGACGTATGCACATGTTCTGGTGATGATAGACCATTTGATGGTGAATGACTGGTTCTTCTTCTTTAGCTGCCACACATGTCTTGAGAGCTCAGTGCTGTGTTGGTGTTTCTTCATTTCACGGACTGCATGACGTTGTAGTATCTCAGCTTTACGGCAATGATCCGTGAGTCCGATGTATTCCTGTCGTTGGTGGATGTGATCTGGAGCTGCAGGTTTTCTGCCATTTTGAAGGCCCGGGAGCGAATTTATTAACTGTAAACAACAGTTAGATTGAAACAGATATACATGCATATGATGTTTACAAGTGTGTTGCACTTGTACTTACATACATAGGAGACACCCTTTTAATCTGTCAAAATATAAATCGGGGGAATAAAGAAGGAGGGAAAAGAATGAGATAAAACTACAGGACATTACACATGGAAGATAACTATACATATAAAAATGAAAAAACCCCGATATACCGCCCATCCCTATAATACGAATCGCCTAAGAAAGTATTTGCGAACATAATAGAATGTTTCGGTTTTTTCTTACCTTTCTTTCCAAGAAATAAGCTATGCTTGTGCGAACTCCAAACGTATTTCAATTCCATTCGACACGTTTCGATCCAGTTCGACATCTTTTGACTCATTTCGATACATTTCGACCCATTTCGACTCATTTCGATACATTTCACTAAATACTAATACCCGGACAAAACACTTTACCCATGAGCTTTTTAGTGGCCGTGTGTAAATGGATTATTATTTTGTGTTCTCCTCAGAGTGCTCTGGAGAACTTGGTATGCAAGATGGCAGAATTGCCGATGCTGATATAACTGCAATCGATGGTATTCCAGCTAATGCACGACTCAACGGGACCGCGTGGTGTGTCAACATAGCAGTTAACAATGGCTATCCATGGGTACAAGTTGATCTGAAAACTACCAAAATCATATCTGGCTTATTGATTAGCGGATTTAAATCTACTCGTTATACTTATTGGGTAAAGGAAATTAATATCTATATCGGACTTGACGAGGGTGCACTTGTTCCGATCCAGGATGAGAACGGTGCTTCCAAGGTATGTTTGTCATTCACTCAGTTAGTCATCTCTGCGTTAAAAAATATTCGTAAAAACATGAAGGATCGAATGAATGGAATAGAAACGGCCTTGTATTGCTATTATTATAGCATATTCAATTACATAATATGCGTGTTGCGGTTGTATTTTTATTCAAGGAAATCAGAGGTTGCCCTATTATAATCTTTCGAAAAATGATCAAAGCATAATATTTCAAAAAAATAAGGCCTAGGTCAAACTGAATACAATATATACGTGATTTGAAGCGTTCTAGTGTTAACAATAATACTTTTCCTGAAACGTTTAACTGTAGACTTGCTGTTCCTATTGATTTCAGTTGCAAAACAATTAGCACAATGATGACCTGTAATGATACCTATTTGCATAGTTCAGCAGAAAGTACACATTATGCTCCATTCGTATCGGCAGGATACACAATGACATTTTCGGCATTCTGAATAATAATTATTTCTTGAAATCGGACCAAGTTCAAATAATGACGCCATAATGCAAACGTTCAACGACCTGTTTACGTTTTGTCTCGTCAATTTTAACGAAACATCTTATATAGGGCAAACTATACATTT
The DNA here is from genome assembly GCA_035610835.1 of Ophiura sarsii. Classification (NCBI taxonomy): domain Eukaryota; kingdom Metazoa; phylum Echinodermata; class Ophiuroidea; order Amphilepidida; family Ophiuridae; genus Ophiura; species Ophiura sarsii. Next base: position 20,610,515 of record CM069454.1, read on the forward strand.
TCTGAATCATTGTGCAGTTGTGCTAAGCAGAACAAATTAGTACGCTTTTCAGCTCAATTGAAGCAATTTTTTTAATTTGACCCCCGCACAGACAAACGGTTGGTTTGAAAAATCCTTATCCATCGTTAAGCTAGTTCTACCGTAACGTGTTACACCTGTTTGTCGTGTAATAACTCTGGGGTCTCAATTCCCCCTCCAAACATTAGGGATGATAAACTTGCAACACATATTTCAGTGGAGTTTGAGTGTCATTGGATAACAGTTTCATACAAAATATGGGGTAGTTATGAGTCTGAAAAGCCTTGCACCACATCAAGGAATTAACCGTACCAAAACCTTTATTGTATTACCTTTTGCAGATATTTCCCACTGGAATTGTCTATGCAGATATCTTTACCCCCAGTACCGTCTGGTTTTCACCAGGTGTTGTCACGCGTTATTTCCGCATCAGACAACTTGATGGATATCGTGATGCGTATAATATAGGGACCATTTCCTGTCTGAAATTCGAATTACTGGGCTGTGATGAAGAAGGTACTTATTTTATTCTTACATAATGTAACCATAACAATTTCAACGTAACAGCGAGGGCTATACCTTGATACGTTGTACCTGTATTTTGCCAAGTTATGTAAATTCCTTTCATATCGCTATGCAACGATAAACGAAAACATGTAGCAAATCCAATTCACGATGGAATATAATTCATTTCAGAATTGTGTTTGTGTACTACGCAGTCACAATGTGGATGTAGTGGTGGGTGCGTGAATTACAATATGGGTCTAGTGAATTACAGCTAATCATATCATATAGTTCCTTGTTACTCATCTATACATGCCTGGCTACTTTCAATATCGCACAGTGTACAATACAAATCAATGACACCGTATAGAGCATTGGATATGCTACCGTTCATTAGGCATTTTAGGTCTAGTTGATAACAAAAATTGCATTAAAGATGCATGTTTTGTAATCATTTTCTCGAAAGGAAAGTAAGTATGGTAGAGATTTTACACCTTTTTTGGTTGTTGTTTTTCTTTTTCTGTTTTCTTTTTTCTGTTTTCTTTTTCTTTTTCTTGTGAAGTTCTTTTTTTTTCAATTTTTGTCTCTGTTTTTTCTCTACTATTTAAAACAATCCCACTTTTTGTCTTTTCTATTTTTATCTTTCTTTTCTTTTTTCCTTTATTTCTCTCTTTTTTTCTTCTTTATCTTAATCTGTTCTTGCTTTTCTATTTGTATCTTTTATTTTTCCTTTTAGATACCACGAACCTAAAATTGAGAGAAGAAATTATATATACTAGCTTATACATGCATAGACATCCACAGCATCCTCTTTGTGTTGACAAATCTAACCTATTCATTTTATATGAACTCTCTTACAGAAGCTTGAGAGGCTACGCACTTAATAAGCAACACTACACAGAGGTCACACAAGAACCTGCCATAGTAAACATGAAGATTGGTACATTCGTCTCTGTTTGTGTTTGGCGTAGTGTTTGTTTTTGAGTACTGCAAATGAAATACGAAGTGAATTGGTAAAAAATGACGAACTATTTGGACTATCTCTTAACAAACGAGGACACTTTATTTGTCATATATTTATAGAAATAGGTAGAATGAGTTGAACCCAAGTCAGCATCTCATATTATCTGCAAGTCCGCAACATATTTTGACATTTCGATTAAGAAGTTGTAATTACTTGCTACAGGGTGAGTCAGAATAAACGGGCACTTTTTTCACAAAAGTGTCACAAACAATTTAGTTATGCATATTCAAAACCAATAGTAGTAATATAAAGACCTATAATTTAGCTTCCTGTCCAAAGAAGAATTCTAAAAATTTAACATTGCACTATCATGTTACACAATTTCTAGCAGAGCCCCACATTTTGAAGCCAATGCACGGGATGGTAGAACTATCATTAACCCTTACAGCCCCGCACCCCATGAAATCCCATTTCCCAGCCTGTCGGTTCCACCTGGCGCTGAGGTTTTTGGGTGAAATAATGGCCCCGGGCTACATAGCTCCCCCCGTGGCTCAGTTGGTAGAGCGTTCGACTTGTAATCGAGAGGTCGTGGGTTCAAACCCCGGGGCGTGGCACCTCTTGTTGTGTGGGTTTTTTTGGCTTGAAAAAAATTTCGTTGGAAAATCCACCGGGAGTGTTAGGGTTAAGCAATTCCTTATTAATAATGTGGTTCGCTTTCTGAATCGGCTGAAATGCCTCTTTTCATTTTTTGTAACCCATATTTATGTAGTTTTTTACTAGTAGTAGTTTTGATCAGCCACCCAACAATACTGTGTGCTATTGCCATTCCGTGGATTGGCTTAGAAATAATGGGTTCTACTCTCAATCATTGTTGTAACATCATGATGCAATGTTCAGATTTTAAAAAAAATCTAATTTTGATCGAATAGTTTTGAATATGCAGCCTCAACATAAATGTAATACAATTGTAGGAAAAATTGAACTTAAAGTCCCATATGCTGGTATATCAGTATCACACGATACTGACACATGGTATTTGCCAATATCGCTCGATTCTGGTTCCAATTTTGTACCAGTACCGTCCAATAATGGAACATCAAATTGTGTTCCAGTATCGAGCGATACTGGAAAGTTTTTATGTTCGAGTATCCGGCGATACTGGTACACAAGCCAACAGTAGTGATTGCACGATATTGTTATATTTTAGTCACATTTAGACAATTTAAGTGTAACAGAAGCTTAGTTATATATGTGAATGCATATATTGTAAAAAAAAAAATGTGACTTGTGTCCCACCAAAACCAATACCTCTCTCACCAACCGGCGACTTTTGGTGTGACGTCATACTCGAGTGGGCGTGACTTACCTTCCCTGTACTTTATAGATACATATCTGTCGCAACGATTACGATTGGACAAAAACACTTTTGTGACCCAAGATATGAGCAAATTGACCAATGGTATAGTTCGTCTGATGGCTTGATATCGTAGATAATGAGGGAGTCAAACTAGTTAGTAGAACACAAAGCATGCCGTATTGTTATGATCGACTACTGAAGTTGGGATGACAAAATACAAGCCTATATTCTTAAATGTTTATCTACATGCAATGGACATTCATGTTTGAACAAATGTATTTTATTAACAAATTCTACGAACCATTTATCTTATAGATCAAGTCATGTGTTTCTATGTAAAATCTATTGCAAGAAAATTGTAAAATTATAGTACACACAGAAAAAACTATGTAACAAATAAATATGTAAGAAAAAACAATGTAAAATATTACATCTCTGAAGTAAAAGCTGTATAGAAATCGAACATAACGTTTATGTAAGCCTTTTGATTACATTTTTGTTATGTATTCCTGATAGTTTACTATGTATTCCTGATAGTTTACCTAAGTAAGGAAATTGTACACACCAGTTAGTAAAATAAATACATAATTATTATATAAAAAAATATTTTACCGGTATAATATGTAAAAAGGGCGAATTTATACATATTATGTACCATGTAAACTATAAACTTTTAATGTTTTAATACACAATTTACGGTGTAAAAATACTTCTTACGACAACGTGAGAATGGCGAACAATATCGTGTCCGCGTGTGTGGAGTGCTAAAACAAAGAGGAATTATTGAAGAAATAGACGAAATATTTAACGGTGAGTAGATTGTATGTGTAGGTCATATCTTATAGCACACAAAATCTAGAGAGCCGCAAGGACGTCATAGATGCACTATATAACAATACATGGTGATGAAGACACACGGTCATGTAAATAGGCCGAACACATAGAGCTGCCATGTCATCTGCCAATTATACAAGCTTAGCTTTTGTTCACTCAAAGGCGTGCGTTGTCGTCTTTTTGGTACACAGGCCCGCCTATGTATATGCTATACATTACGACCTATACGCATACATGTACTCACCGCTATATTTCAACTATTTCTTCACCAAATCCACTTTGTTTTTAAGCTTTAGGCCTAGGCCCTTATCACATATTGTTATGGTGTTGTTTCAAAAGTTATTAATGAAACTGTCGAGTTGTTTTTGATATGATGATGTAACTGTTCAATGCTTGTTTTGTCCGATATTTGAAATAAAGCTCACCATATTTTGATATAACGAATATCATAATATAAATTATGTAAGGTGTCGTTTTACTTAGATTATGTAAAATATTTTACATAATTATGTACAAATATTTTACATAGCTATTAAGTAAGCATTTTGCATAATAATTAGGTTGGTGGTACATAACAATTGTGTAAAATGTTACATAATTAATAAGTAAAACCTTACATAATTCACATTATGTAAGGTTTTACTTATTAATTATCTAACATTTTACAATGTGAATTATGTAAGTTCTTGATAAAATTCATCAGGACTGTTATAATAAGATGATTGATGAATTTCAGTGAACTAGTCCAAGGAAAACCACTTACTTGTGGACGTTCCGGAAACGAGCTGTTTCCTTTATCAACACTTGATGTGGAGTGATGACGATCTGCTGTTTACAACACGTGATATTGGTTGTTTAGTTGCAGTGATGCTAGATGATTTATCCGCAATCAGTAGATCGTCAAACACGTGACTCAGATTGTATTGCCCCTCGTCTCTGTTCATTGTCTTGCCCTGCTTTCTAATAGCGATTGCCTCTTTGATCCAGCGTTTGTATCGATTTGCCTCTCTGCCTACGATCCCTGCCTCATCCCAGTCGATTACATGATCTTTGTCCATTACGTGGTCGGTGATAGCTGATTTGTTAATGGCGGATTGAGAGCTCTTACGGGATGCTCTGGTGCGAACTGACGTCACCGCTCTTTCCGACTCTGTCTTGTGCTCCTCTAATCGCTTCCCGAATTTACGACCGGTCTCTCCTATGTACGGGGTGTCACAGTTTTTGCACGGTATTGAATAGATGACATCTGTGGTATGGAGAGGGTCACGCGCTTGTCCTTCGGGTGAACAAGAAGGTTCCGAAGAGTGCAGTGCGGTTTCATGGCCGTAGATATGTTGTACGATTTTAGCACTCTAGAGAACCGTTCAGAGAGTCCTTCAACGTATGGAATGACAACCATGCCCAGCGACTTGTTTGAATCTCCTTTCTTCTTCGTTTGAACTTTCTTCGGTTTTGGTGTACTCATTTGTTTCTTGATCTTGTCGATGGTCCACTGTGGATATCCGCAGCCTTTGAGTGCATGTTTTATTTTAGACTCTTCTTCCTCCTTGTCAACGTCTTCTGTTACAATCTTATCTTTGCGGTCAAGGAGGGTGCGTATGACACCCAGTTTGTGATGTAGAGGATGGTGCGACTTGAAGTTTAAGTATTGGTCAGTATGAGTTGCCTTGCGATAAACCAGAAGTTTGAGGGTGCCATCTTCTCGCCGCACTATCAGTGTGTCAAGGAAAGGTATCTGTCCATTCTGTTCTTGTTCGTATGTAAACTTGATGGAGTTGGTATCATCCACTTGATTTAGATGTTCAGTGAGTTTGTTGACTGCATCATGTTTGATTACTTCAAGGATGTCATCAACATACCGTTTCCATAACTTCGGCGCACAATCAAGGGGTGCGGTAGCTATAGCTTGTTGCTCCAAATGCTCCATAAAAATGTTGGCTGCCAATGGAGATACAGGGCTGCCCATAGCGGTACCAAATCGTTGCCGATAAATCTTACCCCTGAAGGTGAAGTAGGTGGTGGATAGTATGAACTCAAGTAGTTCAACCACATCATTGACTGTAAGGTTTTACATAATTAATAAGTAAAACCTTACATAATTCACATTAGGTACTTTTTCATACATAAATTATGGAGTTCTATGTTTTACATAACTATTAGATCGATACAATTTATACACCAACGTAAAGATATGCAATACCGGTGATGTTTATTGCAGAGATACATCGAATCAAAACTTGTACATAAACTTAAATGGCTCAAAGGCCGAGGTGCCATTCCATAACATCAAGATCAAGCACTCTGGCACCTCCTTCCACCCTCTCCCTGTACTAAATGTCCTCCACATAACTAAGGACTACTACTACAATTTAATTATGCAAGCACGTGGCCATTCAAAAAGTTGAGAACAACTAAGCCCGTAATTTGATATCCAAACTAAGAATATATGCATCATTATCTTCAACTACTAAACTGATGAAGAATTTCTTTATCCTAATTTTCTTTATCCTAATAGATGTGAATGTGACAACCAGGACACAGTCCTCAATGCCCGTTAGTAAATAAACCATTTGATCGGGAACCCGGTCCCAGCTGCCCCTTATTAACCCTTAAAGGTATATTATGTGATCTTTCCAGGGAACGCCCTCAACATCGAAAAAAAAAATTGAAAGAAGATTTTCTTGCAGATTTACATTTCTGATCATAAATCGTACATACAATCCAAGTTACAGGGCGATACGATTCTTAATTACTTCAAAATCATGATTTTAGAGTGAAAATAAACTGTCGGATAATCCGACAGTTTATTATTTTCACTCTAAATTCACTCTAAAACCATGATTTTGAGGTAATTAGGAATCGTATCGCTCTGTAACTTGGAATGTATGTATGATTTATGATCAGAAATGTAAATATGCAAGAAAATTTACTTTCTAAAAAAAATAATGAATAGAGGGCGCTCTCTGGAAAAGATCACATAATATGCCTTTAATCCACCCTTGACCTCACCTGACCCTTGATCTGGTATGTGGCCCTAATATAATTATAAAAAATAAAATAAAATATTAATAACCAATCAATAATCAATCAATCAGTCAATCAATCAATCAATCAATCAATCAATCAATCAACCCTTCAACCCCTCAATCAATCAATCAATCAATCAAATCAACTAACTAAATTAACTAAAAACCCAATCAACTAACTAAATTAACTAAAAATCCAATCAACTAACTAATTTAACTAAAAATCCAATCAGCTAACTAAATTACTAAAAATCCAATCAACTAACTAAATTGACTAAAAATCCAATCAACTAACTAAATTACCTAAAAATCCAATCAACTAACTAAATTACCTAAATATCCAATCAACTAACTTAATCAACTAAAAATCCAATCAACTAACTAAATTAACTAAAAATCCAATCAACTAACTAAATTAACTAAAAATCCAATCAACTAACTAAATTAACTAAAAATCCAATCAACTAACTAAATTAACTAAAAATCCAATCAACTAACTAAATAAACTAAAAATCTAATCAACAAACTTAATTAACTAAAAATCCGGAAAAAGTGTACTTTAGGTCCCAGATTCTGGTATACCAGTATCGGTCAATACTGGAACATAAAATTTGCCAGTATCGCTCGATACTGTTACGATTTTAATGTTCCAGTATCGGTCGATACTGGAACACCAAATTGTGTTCCAGTATCGAGCGATACTGGAACGTTTTTATGTTCCAGTATCGTTCGATTCTGGTACACAGGTTATCAGTAGTAATTTGTCCCAGTATTGAACGATACTGGTACATAATTTTATTCTAGTATCGCCCGATACTGGTACATTTTATATGTGCCAGTATCGGCCGATACTGGAACACTGACTTTGTACCAGTATCGAACGATACTAGGTGTACCAGTATCGGACGATACTAGTACAGTCCAGAATCTGGGACCTAAAGTACACTTTTTCCAAAAATCCAATCAATTAACTAAATTAACTAAAAATCCAATCAATTAACCTAAGTCAACTAAAAACCCAATCAATTAACCTAAATTAACTAAAACCAATCAATTAACCCAAATTAACTAAAACCCCAATCAATTAACCTTAATTAACTAAAAACCCAATCAATTAACCTAAATTAACTGAAAACCCAATCAATTAACCTAAATTAACTGAAAATCCAATCAATTACCAAATTACCTAAAAATCCAATCAATTAACCTAAATTAACCTTAATTAACTAAAAATCCAATCAATTAACCTAAAATTAACTAAAAATCCAATCAATTAACCTAAATTAACTATAAATCCAATTTAACTCAATTGACCCAATTGAAAATTTAAATACAAATTTGAGAAAAATTTAAACCCGGACCAAGCAAAAATTACCCACCTATCATATCACAACATGTGCTGTTACTATAGGTGCCATACAACACACATAACTTTAATATGGTGCCCTTTGTCACCCAGGAAACCCCTCAAAGACCCTGCCACAATATAAAGCAACATGTTTGATATATGGACCCCCCCCCCCCCCCCCCCCCCCTCCCCGCCGTCACCCCTTGCTCGATGATTATCTACCTATGGACCGAACCAAGCAACGAACGGAACCCATTTCACTGGACGTCATAAAATCCCTCAATAATTCAACCCCTTATCTAACCCCTAACAACTACCCTTCCCCCCCCCCCCCCCCCCCCCCCCCCCCCCCCCACACACACGAACCTGCAGGATACCCCCATAAGGTTGTCTTTGGACAATTTAAAGTTTAATACAGCCCCTATCCACAAATATCCCATCCCCCAGTAAGTTGCTCGATTGTGAAGGGGTAAAGGGACTTGACACTGCTACACCAAAACCACTGGTATTGCAGGTACCAAAATTCTGCACTCCATACACTGTACAACCTGCATTGTTCAAAGATTTTGTAACTGTAAATGTCACCAAAAGTTGAAACTAAAATTCAACCAAATTTACACCAAATATACAATAACATGTTTGTTGACCAAACCTGTAGAAAATATGTAATGGATGGCCTAAACCTTTGATGAAATCCTCATGATATATCACACACATGAAAACATACCTCTACCGCTGTAAACATCACCATTTTGAAGGCTAGCCAGTAGCCAATCAATATGCAAATAAGCATGACCCCGATCCACTATTCAAATTTCGCTCTAGCAACACAAAGCCCATGTCAATCATCACAAGAGGGGGTACTTGTAATTTAACAACCATATAGCCTAGCCTTTACCAGGGACAGCTTGTGTATCATTGGTCTATCTAAATCCAGGTTAGAATGTAGTGTCCATTCTAACTGTTATTAAGTAGGCATTTTACATAATAGTTATGTTACTGGTTAAACATAGTTATCAAGTAAATTTTTACTTAATTAATAAGTAAAGTTTTACATAATTCATTATGTAATTTTTTGCATAGAAATTATGGAGTTCTATACGTACATGGTTAATATGTACTATTTTACACAAGCTGTGTAATTATTTTTCTGTGTGTAGTATAGCATGGTGAGGAAGCTCGTTAAATGTTTGTTATCGTATGATTTTAGAAAATAGAGGGACGGTAGTTTTTTGTTTTATTTTTTACGAAATTGACACGTACATGTATACGGATTTTTACGCGCAAAATGTATATTGCCAGCATCTTCCTGCAACATCAGGAAAAGGGTGAGCCTTTTTACACACATGAAAACATACCTCTACCGCTGTAAACATCACCATGTTGAAGGCTAGCCAGTAGCCAATCAATATGCAAATAAGCAAGACCCCGATCCACTATTCAAATGTTGCCTTTTTATATTAAAGTTTATAAGGGTTAGGCCTAGACCCCTAGAGCTCTATAAAAAAAACCCACTTGAATGGGACATATTTGGCAACAACTTTCTTTTCATTTTCTTTAAATTCCAGTTGCCAGGTCATTTCCAAACGATGTATAATAATGTATGCATAAAATACGCAAAGCAAAGTTGGTGGATAGATGATATGAGCTATGATGAAGTGACTTGGTACATTTGTAGTACACTTTAAGAGCTTCACATGTATGTTAACTTTTGGCTGATTTCCATTTGCATAATTAATTACGCCCACTAATTAAAGTGTTTAAACATTTTTTAATTAGGGCATAATTAATTATGCAAATGTTGATAAGCAAAAACCCAATGTACGTTTTTAGTTGACTACCTGACGCGCAGCCGAAGGAGGTATCACCAATCACCAAACACCAAAGGACCAGCAGTTTGCACTACTTTCCCGAAATGAACCGTGTTGTATTTGTTTTATTGCACCTCACCCATATGGTGCTCCGCTTACGTGCTCCGCGTACTAATGAATGGTGACTAACTCCTGACACATTGTCACGCATTGTCAAAACTAAATTGAACATTGTAAAAAGCTTACGGTACACGTACATGTAGCGCACATGATGGACTCTTCCGTTGGCAGAAGAACATCGAATCGAAAACCAAATCCTTTTATCTACATTGATTGCAGATGACCTTTTATTACTACATGCTTGGTCAATGCAGCATTATAATAGTTCAAATTAACCCCCAAATTTACTTCTGTTCGTTGCGCAAATATCGTCAGAAGATAATATCAAACGACGCCATTTTTACTAAGTTCGCCGAGCAGGTTTTCGACCTCGCACTTGGCGTCGCAGTTCATACACATAATACTGTTCTGGTACTGTTTCGAGGGACTGTGTTGAAACGCTAGTCGAAACTCCCGCACATTTGGTAGTAGTAAAGAATGTCGGCAGCCATTTGCATTTATCAAATTCTGTTAAAATTAATGAAAAAGGGGATACCCTTATAAATATGTTTGAGATGTAATAATTTGTTTTATTGAGCACTTTTCCAATTACTCCCATGGCAAATAGCACTTTGTTGTACAAAATTACCAAATAAATTGACACAATTATGTCATGAATATTTATGAGGTGTAATAAAAGATAATACCATCTTATAAAGCTGCTTGAACCCCTGAACACCTGAATGATATGTTTTTGATTAAAGGAATAATTATGTGTTTAGATTAGTTCTTTGGAAAAACATACCCTTTACACTTGTTTTCTTTGCATTCTAATCACTGGTATGGTGTGTTTTTACAGGACTCATCGCAAAAGCGTATCATTTTGTTTTTGTTGTATGCGTGTGCGAACCAAAATGTAATCAAGGGGTGGGCAACCTGTGGCACGCGAGATGTCTCAAGAAATGAGAAACAAAATCAATCTAGTTTACACCATCACAAAAAACAGCTAGCTGCTTAGCATTTATCGGCACAAATGATGTTCCTCAACGTGCGTAGGTCTATTTTCCCCATTAATTGTCATCTGTACTGTATTGAGATTGTTTTTTTGTGAAGATAGATCATTAAGCAAACACACATCTATTGCCTGAAATCTTCGGAATCAAAGGTTTGAAATCAACAGCATGTCATTGCTATACTCCCGTGGTGAATATGGTCATTCTTTGAAAGTGGCATATGGCAAAATGCCAGCAATCCCACCAGATTCGAGTCACAATTTCAAAACTTGATTTGATTAGAAGTACTGTTCATAAGGACTTATCTTGACTAGAGTCACATTTTCAAAAGACTTGACTAGACTCGAGTTACATATTTAAAAGACTTGACTTGACTCGATTCAAATTTAAATCACCATTTATACAGTAGTCTGAATAGTATTATATGTCACTGCCATCGTTGTATGCCACTCGTGTTGACTAGGCCTATTGGCAGATGCCACTTATGCGATGTGTTTCATACACTGGCGTATATATGCTTGTCCTCACCATATTTGTCTTGTCCGCCATTTACATCACCATTTCTACAGTAGTCTTGAATGTGACTGCCATCATTTTATGCCACTCCTGTTGACCATTGGTAGATGCCACTTATGCGATGTGTTCCATGCACACCCTGCTCACCCAGTAGAAGTCTGGAGACTGGCATATTTGTCTTGTCCGCCACTTACATCACCATCTATTCAGTAGTCTGAATAGTCTTGTAATGTATGTCACTGCCATCGTTGTATTCCACTCCTGTTGACTACGACATGCCACTTATGCGATGTGTTCCATGCGCACCCTGCTCACCCAGTAGAAGTCTGGACACTGGAATATATGTCTTGTCTGCTATTTACATCACCATCTTAGAGTAGTCTTAATAGTCTTGTATGTCACTGACATCGTTTATACCACTCCTATTGACTTTTGGTAGATGCCACTTATGCGATGTGTTCCATGCACACTCTGCTCACCCAATATAAGTCTGGAGATTGGAATATTTTTCTTGTCCGCGATGTACAACACCATCTATACGGTAGTCTGAATAGTCTTGTATGTCACTGCCATCGTTTATGCGACTCCTGTTGACTATTGGTAGATGCCACTTATGCGATGTGTTCCATGCACACCCTGCTCACCCAGTAAAAGTCAGGACACTGGCATATATGTCTTGTCTGCCATTTACATCACCATCTATACAGTAGTTTGAATATAGTCTTGTATGTCACTGCCATCGTTTATACCACTTCTATTGACTATTGGTAGATGCCACTACCCAGTAGAAGTCTGGACACTGGCATATTTGTCTTGTACGCCATTTACATCACCATCTATACAGTAGTCATGTATGTCACTGCCATCGTTTATGCCACTCATGTTGACTATTGGTGGATGCCACCTATGCGATGTGTTCCATGCACACCCTGCTCACCCAGTAGAAGTCTGGACACTGGCATATTTGTCTTGTCCGCCATTTAAATCACCATTAATTCAGTAGTCTGAATAGTATTGTATGTCACTGCCATCGTTGTATGCCACTCTTGTTGACTAGGCCTATTGGCAGATGCCACTTATTTATGCGATGTGTTTCATACACTGGCGTATATGCTTGTCCTCACCATATTTGTCTTGTCCGCCATTTATATACATCACCATTTATACAATTGTATTGTATGTCACTGCCATCGTTGTATGCCACTCCTGTTGACTATTGGTAGATGCCACTTATGCGATGTGTTTCATGCACACCCTGCTCACCGAGTAGAAGTCTGGACACTGGCATATTTGTCTTGTCCGCCATTTAAATCACCATTTATTCAGTAGTCTGAATACTAGTATTGTATGTCACTGCCATCGTTGTATGCCACTCGTGTTGACTAGGCCTATTGGCAGATGCCACTTATTTATGCGATGTGTTTCATACACTGGTGTATGCTTGTCCTCACCATATTTGTCTTGTCCGCCATTTACATCATCATCTATACAGTTGTATTGTATGTCACTGCCGTCGTTGTATGCCACTCCTGTTGACTATTGGTTGACTATTGCCACTTATGCGATGGGTTCCATGCACCTTGCTAACCCAGTAGAAGTCTTGCATTGAATGAATGAAATTAGTTTTCGTAGTCGATTGAAAACAGATATTTCGCCCGTAATTTGATCAGCATGGATATCAACATAATGTAATCTTAACTCCATATTTGGTCATAAGAACCCTTATGTGCACCACTGCTCAGGTTGTAAAGCATAAGGGGTCATAGGTCACACAGGGGTCACTAGGTAGGGGTCAAAACGTGGACTATTCTTTTCCTGTGCTCATTGATAAGCCAAGATAAAAAGTCAATGTTAAGTTTGGGGTCAAAGGTCAAAAAAGGGTCACTAGGGGTCAAAAGCCCTCGACTAATATCCGTGATCTATGATCACAATCATATCTAGTTTAATTTGCCTGACCGCCAAATGTCGAAATTTGGAAAATGGACCCAAATATCATTATATGATTAAATAATTCTTTTTTTTTGATACGTATGAGATCCATGATACAAAAAAGTCAAGCCGCAATCAATTTGGCGACAAAAAAGTCATTCTAATAGAATTTTTTTAATTTTTTAAATTCTAAAATATCAAAATTTGAAAAATTAGTCCAAATACCATTATTTGGTTAAATAATTCAATTGTGTTTGGGTACGTATGAGATCGATGATGCAAAAAAGACAAGCCGCAATCAATTTGTCGACAAAAAAAAGTCATTCGCATAGAAATCATAATTATTTTTTAAAATTCTAGGCTTGACCGACAAATATCAATATAAAAATTAGCCCAAATACCATTATTTGGTTAAGTAATTCAATTTTTGTTGGTACATATGAGATCAATGATACAAAAAACTCTTGGCGACAAAAAAAGTCATTCGCATAGAAATCATAACATTTTTGTTTTTAATTCTAGGCTTGACCGACAAATATCAAAATTTGAAAATTAGCCCAAATACCATGATTTGGTTAAATAATTCAATTTTGTTTAGGTACGTATGAGATCGATGATACAAAAAATTCAAATCGCAATCAATTTGATGACAAAAAAGTTGTTCGCATAGAAATCATAACAATTTTTTTTAAATTCTAGGCTTGACCGACAAAAATCAAAATTTGACAAATTAGCCCAAATACCATTATTTGGTTAAATAATTTAATTTTCTTTTGGTACGTATGAGATCGATGATGCAAAAAAGTCAAGCCGCAATCAATTTGGCGACAAAAAAGTAATTCGCATAGAAATCATAATTATTTTTGTTTAAATTCTAGGCTTGACCGACAAATATCAAAATTTGAAAAATTAGCCCAAATACCATTATTTGGTTATAAGTAATTCAATTTGTTTGGGTACGTATGAGATCGATGATATAAAAAAGTCAAGCCGCAATCAATTTGACCACAAAAAAGTAATTCGCATAGAAATCATAACACATTTTTTTTTTAAATTCTGGGCTTGACCGACAAATATCAAAATTTGACAAATTAGCCCAAATACCATTATTTGGTTAAATAATTCAACGGTGTTTGGGTACGTATGAGATCGATGATACAAAAAAGTCAAGTCGCAATCAATTTGACAACAAAAAAGTTGTTCGCATAGAAATCATAACCATTTGTTTTTAAATTCTAGGCTTGACCGACAAAAATCAAAATTTGAAAAATTAGCCCAAATACCATTATTCGGTTAAATAATTCAATCTTCTTTTGGTACGTATGAGATCGATGATATAAAAAAGTCAAGCCGCAATCAATTTGGCCACAAAAAAGTAATTCGCATAGAAATCATAACAATTTTTTTTTTAATGCTAGGCTTGACCGTCAAATATCAAAATTTGAAAAATTAGCCCAAATACCATTATTTGGTTAAATAATTCAATTTTTTTTGTTACGTATGAGATCGATGATGCAAAAAAGTCAAGCCGCAATCAATTTGGCGACAAAAAAGTCATTCGCATAGAAATCATAATTATTTTTGTTTAAATTCTCTAGGCTTGACCGACAAATATCAAAATTTGAAAATTTAGCCAAATACCATTATTTGGTTATTATAAAGTAATTCAATTTGTTTGGGTACATATGAGATCGATGATACAAAAAAGTCAAGCCGCAATCAATTTGACCACCAAAAAGTAATTCGCATAGAAATCATAACAATTTTTTTTTTTTAATTCTAGACTTGAACGACAAATATCAAAATTTGAAAAATTAGCCCAAATACCATTATTTGGTTAAGTAATTCAATTTGTTGGGGTACATATGAGATCCATGATACAAAAAACTCAAGCCACAATCAATTTGGCGACAAAAATGTCATTCGCATAGATTTTTTTAATTTTAATTCTAGGCTTGACCGACAATATCAAAATTTTAACAAATAGCCCAAATACCATTATTTCCATTATTTGGTTAAATAATTCAATTTTTTTTTTGGTACGTATGAGATCGATGATATAAAAAAGTCAAGCCGCAATCAATTTGACCACAAAAAAGTAATTCGCATAGAAATCATAACATTTTTTTTTTAATTATAGGCTTTACCGTCAAATATCAAAATTTGACAAATTAGCCCAAATACCATTCTTTGGTTAAATAATTAAAAATTTTTGGTACGTATGAGATCGATGATACAAAAAAGTCAAGCCGCAATCAATTTGACGACAAAAAAGTCATTCGCATAGAAATATAACTTTTTTTTTAAATTCTCGGCTTGACCGACAAATAGCAACATTTGAAAAATTAGCCCAAATACCATTATTTGGTTAAAAATTTCATTTTTGGGGGTTACATATGAGTTCGATGATTCAAAAAAGTCAAGACGCAATCAATTTCATGACAAAAATATCTTTTGTGTATGAGCATTTAAAAAAAACTAAGTAGGCCTGAGTCTGACCGACAAATGTCAAAATTTTGAAAATGGACGCACCATTAATATTAATGTTTGGATAAATAATTTTTTTTTTTTAAAGAACCGATCGTTTCTATGTGCGAGTAAATGGGCTTCCAAATAGCAAATGACATTCAATCCCAAAAAGTGTAACACCATGACTGTGGGACTAAAGACATCCAACGTTCACAAAGACTACACCATGCTTGGTGAAACCCTCAAGCAAGTTCAAGAGCACACATATCTGGGAGTAACAATATCTGAAAACCTTTCCTGGGAATCCAATTATCGGCGCACTGTTAGCAAAGCCAACAAAATCCTTGGTCTTCTTCAAAGAAACATACGTCAATGCAGCATGGAAACCAAAGCCAAAGCATATAAAGACAAGACCAGGGCCTGGACACCTATTGTTATAGAACAATACAGGTCAGCGACGTCATGAATATACAATGAATAATCATATCAATGAATATACGTCATTTGTGAAGTCGAAAATGAAAAGTACCAGACCATAGTGGACACGAACGGCCGTAATCTTTGAATCTCCGTTGATTTCAATGTTATGTCGGAGTGTTTTTATTACCTAATTTCATACTGACACGACCTGAGTGATAATCAAACGGTCCCCGAACGATGCCCTGGCGCTGTTGAAGTCAGAAATATCATCGTTCCCTACAGTCCGAGCGTTTCCACATCGAATTTCACCTAGAATATTCGTCACACGAACCTATGTCCGCCATCGTCTGAATATCGAAAAGGCCCTCTGGAGAGTCAAGGGGACACCATTTTTTTTCTACGCATGCGTCCGATCGCTTTGGATTTGTCCACTAAAATTGTGGACAAATGTCTAATGAGTATGTGCTGCATGGCAAGTGACACAACTTCTTGTAATGCGCTAATCAACCGTAGATCTAACCCCCGGGCTCCGGCCAGTTTGGGGTGGAAAAGCTCAAAGTCAGGAAAAGTTCACGGAAAAGGTTCAGGCGTTGACGGTTCCGATGGTATATCACAGATAGGCAAAGTGGGTATATCCAGTGACAGTTGTATATCCCTTGGTATATAATATTTAATTTTGACTAAAGCAGCCGACAATGCATTGGATTGATGATAACATCCAGAAGTGGTTTGATGTGATAATAATACCGCCGTGAGGAGCCGTGTAGCGAGGGGCCACGCCGAACTATGATCGAGAGTGACCAACCAATAACGCCGCAATGCGGACCCGCTGGCGCGGCGGGCCGGCACATCCAACATGCGCGAATCAGTGGCGTAGCCAGCTTTAAACAGGGCCATAGGGAGGGGGAGGGGTGGACTTATCACTAGACAGTAATAAGTCCGACTAGTTGTACCGACGAAAGGCATGATGTACAGTCAATAAAACTATACGGTAGTGCCCACATGTTGTGGGCACTACCGTATACACTTACTTGCAACAGAGTGACGGTGGAATCCGGGGGCCGACTATACGACCGTAACAGAGCGACAGTAGAATCCGGTGTTTAATTTTTTTTAAAGTTGAGTGTATTGTTAATATAGTCCCGGTTCTGAGCACTTCTCTAGCCTGCCCGGCCTAGAGACTTAATTGCACCGTGCATATGCTAAAACCATCTAATGATTGGAAGCGTAGCAGCATAAAGTATTATGAGAAAATGTGTACATATCTCCTAAGATTCTGGAGATTCGGAGGCTACCATCCCCGCTACCATCGGACCGGGCTTTCAGTTGACCTACGCATAGGAGCATCGTCGAAGCGAGAATGTCCCCTGTAACCTTTTTCAAGATCTTTGGCCCTGAAATTAAAATTTTGGTTCATTATAGAGGGAATCCACTTTACTCATACGTGCCCGTAATCACCCTTCAAAGGTACAAGACTTGATCGCGTCTATCAATAGTTGTCTGATTGCCTTTCCACATATATTTCGACATGAATATTGCGTCTCCCAATTCGTTTATTAAAGCTAGCTAAATTTTCTTAACTTTCTTGAAATGAAGTTGTACCAAAGATTTTCTAGAAATTCATCGGTTGTACAGATTTTAAAAAAAATGGTAATCATGGTAGATTTAACATTAGTAACGGTCTCATTTCTCATGTTGTACGATTGGCTATGGCCTGTTTTGGAAATGTGTTTGCTTTGTGTATCCAAATAGCTTACAGTTGTATATTATTAGCCTAGCTATAACAAGCTATAAAAATGACATCTCTGAATGTATAAACAAAGTGTGCAAAGGAGAAATAGTTGGTTGGGCACACTGGTAAAATGGTTTAACAACAAGTGTTGCTATCATTATCAAAGTGAACTCAACTTTAATCACTTATTTATCGAGCAATAATATATTGTTTACGCATTTTAATTGTTTAGATTATAATTATAAAGTTAAATAAATCCAGAGATAAATGATAGATAGAAAAAAAGATTAACAAAAGAATAGAAAAAAACTATAAAAGCATTGGTGGCCTTTATAAATTATAAAAATTGACATAAAAATGATGTTACATACATCCACAATCAAGTTTTAAAAAAAATTAAAAAAATAGAAAACAACAACGAATACACGGAGATTCGAACCCGTGATTGCCGATTGCAAACGATATGGCCAACGTATGCACGCCACAGAGATCGACGAGTGTAATTGTGTCAGTTTTATTATTTAACCATTGATTCTTTTATTTATAACGAACGGATTTTTATCGTGCCATTTTTGACATTTTAAACCATATTTATATGTTACTCTCGCACAAAATGTGTTTGTAATGTGATTATACTCCTTATTTTGGAAAGAATGGTAAAAGCGTTGACATTTCGAACACAATAAATGGCATCTTGTATACTGTTTATACGGTCGCTCGACTGAACGAACGTTGTGTGACCTGTTGCATTATTCATGTTACGATCTGTTTATGTATGCTTTTGTTATACTTCTCAATCGCTCATCGCCAACTCTGTACAAGAAACTTCATGCGCTGTCCCAACGCTGTCGTTAGAGAACAATAGAAAAGTCCCTTCGACTCTCCAGAGGGCGTTATCTGCGACCTTTGACTGGGTTCACGGGGTTAATCATATTAATGAGCAAATATGCAAATGAGCTAAGTGTCCCCTCCTATTATATATACTCCTTGACAAGACGTTCAAACCCGGCTGAACGTCGCTTTGTTATAACAATAGATTCTTTACAGACCAACAATCATTTGTTGTCACCTTTGTCTGGCGTCTCTGAAATCGTTATAATCTCAACCACTTAAATGCTACTGGCACACGCGATGTTTCAATAGTGATCACATGATATTGTTATATTGATACTAGCGTGATCGATACCGTTATCAGGCATGGCAGGATTCGATTAAGTGTCAAAGCGAGCCGCCCTCTTATTCTAAATTGGTTTTTAAATAAAACTATTTATCAACAGTAATAATATAATCTTGTTTAAAAAAAGGTAAACAGAGACCGGGCATGACAATATCGCAAGGGGAAAAAACGGGAGTTTGTATATATGGAATATAATTCAATGAAAATCCGCGAAGTTGCCTCCCGTGAAAATAAACTTTCAATAAAAACGCGCGAAATTGCATTAGACCCCATGCAAATTCAGAACAACGGCAACCAATGTCCTTCGATATTATAAAATGACTTTATAATTTTCTAGGCATTTTAGGTCTATAACAATGTGGTCTATATGTATATGAAACTCAAATCCGTATACGATATTTAATAGTATAGTGTTACAATCCGCTTAAATTACGTAATATGAAATAAAAAGTAGTGAAATTCATTCATTCATTCATTCATTCATTCATAAAAGGTTTATTAAAAAAGGCCATAGCAGTCATGAACTAAATTGGCATTTTGCGGCCAGTATACAATAATACAACAATATCATTATCAACAATATCAACAATATACACAATATAAAGCCCTTGTTCTACCACATCTTGAATATGCTGCCGCAGTCACCGACCCCTACCAAAATAAGTACATTCAGATGTTGGACAAAGTTCAAAAAAGGGCTGCACGTTTTGTAGTCAACAACTATCGGCGTAAATCCAGTGTTTCCAAAATGATCCAAGACCTGAAATGGGACTGTCTGGCGAAAAGACGCCAGAATGCCAGATTATGTCAGTTCTATCTTATTCACAAGGGGAAATCTCCAGTAACACTGATCCGACAAACTTCAACTTAGAGACAACAATCATTCAAGCCGGCACTTCACAGCTGATGCATACAAAATCATAGAATCCAGGACAGACAAACACAAGAACTCATTCTTCCCAAGAACCATCCGCGACTGGAATAGACTACCCTTGGACATCACTACGCGACCGACCCTTGATAGTTTCAAGGCTGCCCTCACAAATTAAAACTCGACTACACCCCACGGCATCATGGAGCTTTACTAGTTCTGTCGCCGTGTAACCAGTGATGATGTTGATGATGATGATAATATAGATATTTTTCCTTTTAAAAGGTATAGCCTATAGAAAACTCCATGTTTACCTCTAGATGAATACAGCGATGTAGTACGATGTGTGCTAGGATGTATTCACTGATGTCTATATAACCCGCACAAGCAACTAGACATCATGAAAGTAAACCATTTTTTACCTAAAATGGTTTCAAATGTGCATGATTTGCCCAAAACAAAAATAGCAACGCCGCTGCATCGTGAGCAAAAAAATATTTTCACTCATATGAGGCAGATTAACCCCAACTTTGAACTCATCCAAGTTATTGAAAAAAACGGAAACTATATCCTGGAGAAATAGGACCTCCCCTTCAAAATGAGCTTAAGTTTATTAAGATTGGTGCAAGCAATCAACCACAATGGCGAATTGCAAATTACTCTATTCTTATTTATTTTCTTAAAATTTCGGTCTACGACGTGTGGGCCAACGGTGCACAAACAAACACGTTATTTTCTTGGCAGGCATCTGACCAGGGATACTATTAATTTTGGGATAGGAAAGTCCTATACTAACACACGTAGCGAAAACGGTGCCGTTTGCATAAATTACATAAATTATGGTAATCATCGGAATGTGTCGGTGACCGGCGTTTAACGCGTTTAACAGTGCTTAACCAGGTTTAACGTAATATTTGGTCAGCATAGGTTTGAGGGCGTTGTGGATTTACACAGACGACGGTGGCCACGCGAAACCTAAATGTTGAATACGTAATGAATAAGGTGAATAACACGTAATCGCGAATGTTAATCTTATCATTTTGACAAATTCATCATAATTAGAAGAATTGTCATCGTTAATCGGGCGATGACTGTTAAAATAATTCAAAATAGTGCACTCCCGTTGACATTATTGGGTCGTCTGAGAGACGCATGGCCACCGTCGTGTCGTCTGCTACAATCACGCCTAATCAGTATAGCGCCACCAGTTCTATGCTGACCAAATTTTTATTTAAAAGTGGACCCGATCGGCAAGCTCACTGGCAGACCCCTGATCTGACTGCATTGTATTGATCCAATCTCGAATTAACCGGATTCAAAGTTCATAGGTGTATGTTTAGCCCTGAGCCATTGCATTCGTGGGCATTGTAATGCTAACGCCGGGCGGATTCTTGGCAAAATTCTTGGCAAAATTCTTGTCAAAATGAGCCGTGCTGAAACCATACTGTGTCTCTTCGACCCAGCAATAAATTGTTCCTCTAGACAAGTTTATGTAAAACGATGTTTAAAAAAAACATGGCAATACTTGGAATGCCATCAAGTTATTAAAGGTTCACCTCGAGGTCATACTGGTATAAGAGTTTCCAGTTCTCGCTTCGAGAGTCATTTTATTCAAATCAGTAGATAACGACGTTATCTTATCATTGACAGGCAAGATGTACACCAAACTTGGTCTTCTCAGTGTCCTCAGCCAATTACGGACGGAATGTTCAACAAAAGGCACCATGGACAGACAAAATCCTGCACACTCTCATCACGTCTTCTTTGTGTCTACTTCATCATCATCGTCTGAATCTGAAAATATTTAAAATATGGTGGAATGATTAATAGTTACAATCAAAATGGTGTTTTCCAGCAGTGACTCTTAAGCACTTTACGTTATTGTCAGCCTATGAGCGCTAACTAAGCTATTTCTATCACAATCACATGACAATATAAACGTATTGTGGTCACTTTAATGTTTTCTTTCCACATGCCTCACTCCCTCTCCCACCCCATCAAGTATTATCATGTTATAAAACCTGTTATTTTAATTTATTTGAAAATATGCCTGATCAATAAGTCCACCAACGGCTTAGCGTACAAACGTAATGGCGCCATCTACGTCAAAATGTCCACAATTGACGTAGAATCTTTTCCAGAACTCTGTAATATTTGATATCTTTTTTTTTATTTTATATTTTTCCACAGTGCATGGAGCACTAGTGCTTATCAACAACATATTAATAATTAAGAAATTACATAAAAATCAAATCAAAACATCCTACTATTATTGTTAGCTTCTTTCTTTTTCTTTTTTGTTGGATACCTCATTTGCATTATGCAAAATCACCAATTTCGGTATAGTTGTGCATGCATCAAGAATTCATGACAAAATGACATCTAAACAAAATGTTTGTTAGTAAAATTGATGAATAAGGGTCATTAACCAAGCAAGTATGAATGGAATATTTGTAAACGATGGGTCTGTATTCCGGTTGTTTGGGGCCAAGTGATTCTTGGTACCATGTGTAGGGGCAAATCTTCTACCTTAACCTCTACTTAAATACTTTGCTTACTAGATTTTTAAATTTTGCAGCTTTAGGCCGCCATCAAAGGTCAAAGGTTGTATAGGGTCAAACAATGCTCAGATTATTTTGTAATGCATATCAAAATGTCCCTGAGACAATAAAGGGTAAAAGGTCATTGGTTGTATATCCATCCGATATGACCAGATTTTGAGCAAAATAGGTCAAAGGTCAACATTTTCCTTTATCATTCTTTGTACAGGGTCAGATTCCCAAATGGTCCGATTTTAATTTAAAAAGGGGTCTCAAAGTGTTCTGATAGCTACAACAAATCAAACAAAGATAGTTTGCTATAGCTATGAGGTCACCATATATTGGTATCATTCAGTAAATGATCTATGACCTAATTAAACTAATGGGTGCTTAACTTGTAAAGGTTTTTTTTCTTCTATGGCTTGTTGTATCAACGTCAACAATTTCAAACCATTTTTCATTAGAATCAGAGCATTTTGAGAATTTGACCCTTGTACTAAGAATTTGAAAAATGTTGACCTTTAACCGATTTCGCCCTATATCTCGGAAACTACACATCGGGTGAACATACAACCGTTAACTTTTTGACTCCTTGTGATTTCAGGAACAATTTGATATACATTACAGTATAATTCAAACATTTTTGCAATTTGACCCTGAACGACTTCTGACCTCTGAAAGCGGCCTTAAGCTGAACGATTGAAAATTGTAGAAAGCAAAGGTATATGTTTAGGAAGAAGTCATTGCCACTGCTGCTTTTCCTCTAAACACTCATGGTCCCGAATCAGCAAAAATCGGCACTTAGCCCAAGGACTAAATATGATAGAATGATAGACAAATGCAATGTTTGTGTAAAATATGAAGATACACATAACAGCTTTTTCATAAACTACGCGGTTATGAAAACGTATGAGTTCTTACATCATGATGATCGTAGGCATGTTCCAGTGCAAGACGATTGAGAGTGATGAACCAACATAAAATCATTAAACATCACGACCTATAATTATTAACACATATAAGCTGATTTTAATGGGTAGCAAATGGGTGGGGCGTTCGGAGGAGTCAGCCATTTCTCTGTTTATAAGAGTTGCAGTAATATGTCATGGTTCCGGGGTATTTGTAATATTACGTTTATGTAAACACGAATCATCAAAAACAACGATTGTCATTCCTATACAAAATAAGAAACACAGACAATGAGACGGATGGCCCTGTTTTGTTAACCAAATTAGATTATTTTGTGATATAAGACTCATAAAATGAATATGGATTCTTCATAGAAGGTGGCATAAAGAAAAAGTGGCAGCTATCCGACTTTTGCAGTACATTATATATATCAAAGATAATGAATAAATCATAGTATTTTACCGTCTGATGAGTCTCTCCGTCTCCGGTCAAGTTCATCTGCGGCTACCGATGTCATGGCAACGGCGGCTTGGAATGTTGGATCTTTGTTCAATTGTTCTGATGCTGTTTCCTTCTTTTTCCCTTTCTTTGTTGCATCTTTTCCTTCTTTTCCTTCTTCTTTTCTTTCTTTTCCTTCGTTTCCACCTTTACCGTTCTTTGATATTGACATGCTGTGTTGTGGAGCTCTATGTCCGTTGTATTTCGTTGTGTAGTACATTTCAGGATTCACTGCAAAATGCGTCGGTTTATTGTATTTCAACTGGAGCGCACACACGAACTGACCACTTAAACAAACAAGCACAGAGATAATGGATAACTAAACTTGCCCTTCTATGATTAAATAGGCTACTTTAAGCGGTCACCAGTGCCTTGGCCTCCGAAATACGTCAAATCATATTTAACTTAAAGGGGGCGTGTTCCTCTCAAGTGTTTGTCCTGGAAGTCACATGACTCCCTACGTATCTGAGTCTCCGTAATGGTGAAAATGTACGACAGAAACAGGTGTTTAAGAATCGTTTTTATGTTAAAAACGCATTACAATCGAAATATAAAGCATTTTAGCCTCCGATTTAAGGGATATTCGTATTTGGAACTTTTTGAATTTATTTTCAAAATATTTCATGTATAGCTTTCATTAGCTCAAACTGCATATGTTATATGTTTTTCCGTTTGTTATTACACTTTATTTTTAGAAATCGACAGGATTGCTTATTGTTCGCTTTATTCATTGAATGTTGAATGATACTTTTTTCTTTTCTTTTGCAATTTCACTGCGATTAAGAATATCCTGTAAATATAATTGTGTTGACTATTCCGTTCGATTGATCTATGGAGACCCTAGCTAGTCTATTATTGAAAGACACGCCTTTACCTGTGATTTGGACAAAGCATGTTAAGGTTTTGGGTATCTTCTTTTCTTACAATGAGCAGTTAGCTAATGACCTAAATTTTGATTCTAAGATCTCTTCACTTAAGCAAGCTCTTGCATTGTGGAAAATAGCGATTTGACAGCAATTGGTAAAATAGTTATTGTCAAAACTTTCGGTTTGTCCAAATTTCTGTATGTGTCTAGTTTAATAACCTCACCAAAAGCTGTTCAAAGGTAAATTAATTCTATCATTCATAAATTCGTTTGGAATGGTCCAGATAAGATTAAAAGAGCAGTTTTAATGGCTGAATATGATAAAGGAGGCCTAAAGATGAACAGGTAATATGGTTAAAGCGTTTCATGAGTGATGGCATAGTTGCCTGGAAAATAATCTTATCCCAGTATTTAAAGAGAGTTGGTGGAATGAAATTTGTGGTCTGAAATGGGGGTTACTAAACAAGAGTCTGTTGAGGATATTTGTAAACAGGTGATATGGAAAATAAACAAATTCTAATCGATAATAAATCTGTTTACTATCGGTCCTTTCATGAGAATGGAAACATTGCAATCATGTTAATTATCTCCTTGGCCACACAGAGAAATTTAAGAAGGTTAACACGTTGGGTAGAGCATCTAACAATGCTGAGTATTTAGGTGGTATGGTATTATACAGGCTATCCCAGCTACATGGAGAGCACAGATTACTACCAAATTGTGTATTAATGAGATTGACCATGGACCTGGGTTTGATATACATGTAGATGGTAGTAGAATGTTACTTGAAAGTATACATTCTAAAGAGTTTTTTCAAAGTATCTTAACGCCAGTGTGTCAGTATACAATGGTAAATTTTGATGTGAAAAAGTGTCGTGATATTTATATTTTACCATGGAAACCTACAAATAATAACCGGCTTAGATGGCTTCAGTACAGGATCATTCATCGCATTCTTCCAACAAATCAATGGCTTCAAAGAATTGGTATAATTAATAGTCCAAATTGCACTAAGTGTAAGAATAACTAAATCATTTATTCATTGAATGTGTTGAGGTCGATCAGTTCTGGAAAATCTTTAAAACACATTGGTATTTTATTATTCATGACATTTCGAATGATGAGATATTATTTGGTATTATTGATTTAAACAACAGCAAAAATTGGGATTTGAGGAATCAACTTCTCTTAATTGCCAAGAGGTATATTTATATCACCAGATGTAAAGGGTCCTCCTTGTCGATCCGGGTCTTCAATAATCTTTTAAAAGATACATTTCGATTGGACGAGATCACTGCAAGGCAAAAAGGGAAGCTGGTATTTCACTTTAATAAATGGAATGCTGCTGGTAATAATATCTTCTAGCTATGAATGCAATTGTTTTCACATCACACAAGTAGTGTTTTTATTTGCATTTCTTTATTTTTTAAACCTGCCTTGTATTTTTCATGTTTTGGGGTTTTATTTACAAGCCCTCGGTGGTTGGATTTTCCACTAATGTGTTCACCACCGATATGGCTCTAGTGGGCTAATAACTGAAGCCTATAAGCTTGGAGAATGGGTCTTGTCATTTTTAATCTGTAGTTACTATTGTGATTATTGTTTCTTTTGTGCATTTATGTCTCGTTAAAAATTACCAACTTGAACCGATTTTCTTATGATTGTACGGACCTAAACGAAATTCGCAAATCCTTTATGAAAATTATCAGAGTTGCCCAAATTGCTAATTTTTGCGACCAAGCTTAATTTCTTTTAGGATCACGTGAGCATAAAATAAATAAAAATGTTAATATGACTTGACTATTACCGAGTGTCAAATCGACTAAAATATAAATAAAAATCTGATGTTGGATCGTATACAGGGTGAGTCAAAATGTTCAGGTCCCGTTTGTAGAAAATCAGAAAAGATACTTCTTGTTAAAATTTGCAATTTTTTTCATTGTATATAGGAGTACAAATACCTCTTCATACTTGGTGAAATTTCCAAGACAATACCTTATTCCAGGCCATAATTACAACATGTAAGCGAAACAAAAGCGAAATCAAAAGTGTTCCAAATTGTCCATTGTATGCATTGTGAATACCAACACGTCATTGATTGACATTTCAAAATGCGTGCGTTGAACTTTTGCATTCATAGATGTAACTTTGAAAAATGCACATATCTCCCGTTTGAAATAACCCATTTGAATAAAATAAAATTCAAGTTATAGTTAACAATGCGTTCTTACTGTGCATCAACAAATATATTATGTTTTGAATATTAGCCATCATGTATTCGGGCAAATATCTCGTGTTTTCGGGCAATGATCTCGTGTTTAAACGTCAAGATCGGGTGCTTTAAAGTACGACGCAACTCGTATTTGAGCAACAAACTCGTATTTAAACGACAAGATAAGATAGTTAAAATTTCATTGGCTCCCGTCTAAACCATCTAAACCCCTTAAAAGGGATTTAGATGGTTTAGACGGGAGCGCGTTCTGCTTGAGGGCGAGCTATTTAGTGACGCACTGCATAAAGTGACGGGAGACCGTGTTCTGCTGGGTGACGATATTTCAATAGATGGCGAGCTTGGTAACACAAGATTGATGGCGGGCATGGGAACGTGACTACGTTTACAAGGGAACGGCCATCCGTGACAGTCATTTTCAAGATTGAATAAATATCCTATTTTGCCGATTTTTAACCATAAGATAAGTCTTTTATCTCAGATATAATGTTAAAAAATCGATCCCTGTATAATACTACAAGTCTTACATTTTAACGGAAACATTATTACACTTACCCTAAAAATTCATTAAAATGGTGTAAACTTGCCTCGAAAATGGTCTCATTGCGGTATATAAGCTCAAAAACGTGTAATTGTGACCTGTATTGCGAGATGTTGTGGTCAAGGGTGAAATAACATCATCGGACCTGCTGCCGCGAGGAATTGTGGTACCTAGGCTACCCTCGATGTGTATGCAAATATTTAGGGTTGAAAAGCAAAAATGCAATGACTGCACAAATTGACGGGTACACCTTACCATGGTGGCGCACACCAGTCAATTTCTAGTGCCCTCAAGTTAGATCCCGATCTCGTTCCGGAGCTGACTGCACACGGCTTAGCGTAAAAACGTTATGGCCCCATCTACGTCAATAAAACGTCCACAATTGACGAAGAATCCATTCAATAATTCTGTGATATTTTATAACTCCATATAATATTTGCTGGCCAATATGTGCGAGGCAAATAAAAATAATGTAATCTCATAAAACCTGCTCGAACCACTGAAACCCAATTTGGAGCAATTCATAATATCCCTGTAATGAAAGGTATGATATGTTTTTGGTCGAGTCCTTTTAGGAAAAACATATCATTTACCGCAGAAATGGTGTGTGTTTTTCTGTAAGGACTCAACCAAAACATATCATTCCTTCTTAAACCCGTAACATTTGTGTGGGGGTGTGCATGTGCAATCCATGCTGTTATCTATCCGGTATGGGAAAGGTCATCGTAGAATGGCTATCATTGTCATATTTTATAGTCATATTTTGTGTATTTAATACATATTTGTGTACCTTTTAAAAAAAATGTTGACCACAAGTTGTGATTTATTATTTAGTTTACAATGAACATTTGTTGCATATTTCTCAATTTCCAAATATTCAAGTTCATGTTCAAGACTTATTCAAGTATTGATGCATGCATGCTATCTCAAATTCCTCAAGTGATTAAAGTTAAATGAGGCATAATTAATTATAGTTCCATCCATTCTGGTTGTGCTGCCATTTTATATTAGTCAATAGCTTCATTGGTTATAGAGTTATAGTCATTGTGCATATTAATGAGGCATCCAAATTAAGCTAATTTGTTAATTATTAATTACCTTTCATGTACAAAAATGGAACATGGGAATGTGTCAGGACAAGACGATTGCTCAAAGAAGATTAGCACCAAATGGTATCCATGCAGCAGCTACGGTTTTTTGAGAGCGCATCAAAATGGATAAATAAGGGTCCTTCTACCTTAACCAAGTAAGTATGCATAGAATATTTGTAAACGATTGGTCTGTATTCCGGGTTGTTTGGGCCAAGTGATTCTTGGTACCATGTGTAGGGGCAACCAAGTTGTTCCTTAACCTCTACTTAAATACTGTTGCATCCCTAAATGTTCCTTGAAGTTTGTAGAATACAACCTAGGTTGGCATCCTTGCAAACGTGGATGATAAATTGACCTCATGTGTTTCAATGAGATGTCAAAATCTAAATTTAAAGTGGTACTGAGATATATGTATTGGAGTGCGCCCTCAATTTCCTGGAAATAAGGTTATTTGCACCTAGGTACTTCTTAGGCCACCGTCTTTTGTATGTATAATTTCACGATCTGGTCATTATTTTCAGCACCCCACTCGCCACATAAATTGCTTCAACTGGATTTCTATTAAGCGCCATCATTCAACCCTTTCCCATAAATTATTACACTTCAGGGTTCCTAGGTACCTTATCTATTGAAACAAGTCATTTTGTCAACATTTATCGGAAATCTTTCAGTGCCCCTTTAACATGGTCAACAAATTAAAAAAGAGGCTATTGACTTGTCATTTTCAGGTGAAGAACTATTGATCAACGATCAAAGTTATGATTAACATTTATTGACCATGTTAAATTTAGATTTTGACGGGCGATCGAAACACATTTGACTTTTGACCCTAAATCGAGGTCAAAGGTAACTTTAACATCCACATTCGTAAGGATGTCCACCTAGGTTGTATTCTACAGACTTCAAGGAACATTTTGGTATATATAAAACTCCGTGCCAGCAGACCGGGACCGAAAGACTCAGAAAATGGGCCTGCGCTCCCCAGCTATGAAGGGGGCGGGGGAGGTTTAGTAATCTCTCCCTCAGAACATGAATTTACTCAAGTTTTCTCACCCAATATAAATCAAATTTCAAGAAATCTATAGTTTGCTTCAATGTTTGTAAAAATTAAAAAAAAGTATTGTATACCGAAATGCGCTATTTTCTGGCAACACTGCTGATGCTGCAATCAATACCTCCAAGCTTTTCTTGTCAGATATGAATGTGGCTAAGTCTTTTGTACTTTCAGTATAATGTAGGATAGTTATTTGCAAGAAAAATGCTTCAATATACAAAATACAATTATCTGAATATTGCAATATTGCCAAAATGCAAACTTTCTGGGAACAATTGTGTTGCCGTAGGCCCCATATTGCCACATGCTTACATATCGGGTAGTTATGGTACAGGCGAAGTTCCATGAATTTCTGGCATACACTTAATCCAATTTATCTTAATAGAACTGCTTCAATATTCAAAATTCATGTCATTATGTGTATCAAACGCTATACAGGGTGAGTCAAAAAGAAGTTTACCCGGATTGGTGATGTTTTAAAAAACAAACAAATGACACTCGAGAGTTCAGTAAAGCATATATTTAACAAGCATTCTCTCCTGCTTATTAGGAAAAAAGAATGACACAAATTGATCATTGCTAAGAGGCGTTATGCCTATTTTAATAAAGGTACTCATTTTGCAAGCTGTCCACGGAATACTTGACAAAACAAATGTAAAGTAAGCATTTTAGCTTGACAAAACATGAGCGCTTTCAGTAAAACAGGCTTAACTTCTCTTAGAAATGATCAATTTGCTTCATTGATTTTCTCTAATAAGCAGCAGAGTATGTTTGGTAAATAAATGCTTTACTGAACTTTTAAGTGTCATTTATTTGTTTTGAAAAACATCACCAATCTCGGTCAATAGGGAAGTACGCAGCTAAAATGCATACTTTACATTTGTTTGGTCAAGTAGTCCGTGGACAGCTTGCAAAATGAGTACCTTTTTTAAAACAGACATAACTCCTCTTAGCAATGCTCAATTTGTGTCATTCCTTTTTCCTAATAAGCAGGAGAGAATGCTTGTTAAATATATCCTTTACTGAACTCTCGAGTGTCATTTTTTTTTTAAACATCACCAATCCGGGTAAACTTCTTTTTGACTCACCCTGTATTGTAATTTTTCACAAATGCGTACTTATCTGGCAACACTGCCATTATTTACATATGAAGAGGTATTTTGCAAAAGGACCTACATCCACTTTGGCTCTTATTGAGAAAAAGTCAAAAAACTGTTTCTAAATATTCAAGTTGAGCAATTGAAAAACTGAATGGATTATGAAAGAGGTACACTACATACTAATTGAAATTGAAATAAATTTTAAATGTGCTAGTTTTAATTTTTTTTTAAATCATGTTTACATTTTTTGAAAATTTGGATGTAGGCCCTTTTGCAACAAAACTCCATCTGTTTGTACATAAAGAAAAAATACCACACACAAAAAATCATTTATTTTAATCATTTCAAATAAATAAGTTTGATATTGAAATGTATAGGTCACAATCATATGTTTCAAGGAAATAAAGTCATTTTTTTCAAAAATACCTACATCTCATTGTAAACAGCCATTGAAGTTGTTGTTTTGTTGCAAAAGGGCCTGTATCCCAATTTAATTCTGGATACAGGCCCTTTTGCAACAAAACAACAATTTCAATGGCTGTTTACAATGAGATGTAGGTCTTTTTGAAAAAAATGACTTTGTTTCCTTGAAACATATGATTTTTCCCTATACATTTCTATATCAAACTCATTTTTTGAAAAAAATGCACCATAGCCCTTTTGCAAAATACCTCTTCATATACAATACCCAAGCTGTTTTCATCATATTTGTGGGGCAACATTATCTCTCCATCCTCCTATGAGGACAATATCCAGAGTGCCCTGGCAAGAATTTTTACGACATGCAAAGATGGGCTAAAATAGAAAGATTAAACGAGAACTTACCTTAAGTTCGATGTTTGATCGTTATTTTATGAAGAAATGGTAGTGGAGGATTAAAATGAGAATAGAAACACTGCGTACAGATCAACCTTTAAAGTAATGAGGCTAGAGGTGACAAACACCTAATAACCATCTGAAATAACCATTATTTCTGGCTCTTAAATTTCAATTTGAGCTTTGTTTTATTATTAACTTTGTTTATGAAGAAATGGGGATATGGGTTGGGAGGGCATTTTAATCCTCCACTACCATTTCTTCATAAAATAACGATCAAACATCGAACTTAAGGTAAGTTCTCGTTTAATCTTTCTATTTTATTTCGAAATACGTGTAGTATTTAAATGAGACTTTAAAGCAGCGCTAGCCTCATTTACACACACGTATGTAAACATAATTTCTCAATAGTCATAGAGAATTTTCTTTTTCACACAATAATATATTATATAATAAATAAGTTTATAAACTCTTTAACTTTTTCAAACTTGTTAAACTTCAACTTTTTTAATTCAACTCTTAACTTTTTCAAACTTGTTAAACTTCAACTTTTTAAATTAACATAAGCTGGATTTTCTTACACTTTTCGAGTGCAATTGTGTTTGAGTTCTTTCTAGTCTAGTATTGCATTTGCAAAACTGTTTTCATTTTCTACAGGCTTATTATAATAGGTCTGAAAAGTTTGTTCACTAGCCCATCCAGCCGATGCTAGAATGTCTGTGATTGGAACCTGTTTCCTCTTAGCCGCTGACGAAGCGGCCGCCCTTGTAATGTGATTTGAACTGCATAGTATCTAATGTGATTTGAACTGCATAGTATCTATTCCGGCTGATTTCATAGTTCTCTTTATCCAGCCCGCTATGGTTGTTTTGGAAACCTTTCCATGTGGCTTTCTGAAACTTATGAATAATTGTTGTTCTTTCTCTCTAATAGGCTTAGTCACTCTTATGTAATGCATTAGCACTGAAAACACACACAGACGCTCATCTGGTTCATAGGCCTTAAAAATGATTTGCATACCAGCCTTGCCTGGCTTTGATTGCTTCAATAAAGCAACCTGAAATGTTACATCAGCTTTTCCAATAGTCATAGTGCTCAGACTCAGCTTATGCAAAGTTTGTGTCCTTTGTGCTGTGGTCAGTGCCATAAGCATAGTGAGCTTTAGTGTTAAATCTCTGAGCCTTAAATCCCTCATGGGAGAGAGTGTTTTCAAATAACTTAACACCACACTGACATCCCACACCGATTTATATCTTGGTAGGATGGGACGAAGATGAAAAACTCCTCTAATTAATCTGCTTACTAATGGATGGGTACCCACCGTGTGGCCCCCTGGTAAAATCAGAAATGAAGACAGGGCACATCTGGCCGTGTTCATGGTACTGTAACTCAGGTTGAATTTTTCAAATTGTTCAGTAAAGAAACTTAAAACAGCGCCTAAATCCGCCTGCAGCATATTAAACTGCCTTCTGCTGCAAAACTCAATCCATCTTGAAATATATGTATGATACTGTTTGGCTGTTGATTCCCGCCATGATTGTTCAATGATGTACATTGCTGCTTGCGGTACTCCCTGCTTTTCCCATGATTTCCTGACAACCTGCAAGCGAGAAGGTACAAATTATCAGTTAATGGATGAGATGCACCCGATATGGGTTGTGATAGGGCACCTTTGGGCAAGAGAATTGGTTCTGCAATCAGCATGTGTAATAATTTTGCAAACCATGGCTGTGTAGGCCATTTTGGAATTATTATAACTCCCTCTGCTTTGCTTACTTCAATTTTTTGAAGGCATTTTGATATCAAACAAAATGGTGGAAAGGCATAAAAGAAAACATTTCCCCAGTCAATAGTAAATGCATCTGTTGTTTCTGCTCCAGGGTCAGGCTTCCATGATATGTACCTTATGAGCTGATTATTAAGTCTTGAAGCAAACAGATCGATTTCTGGTTGCCCTAAACTATTACATATTTTTTGGAAAATGTGTCTATCCACCATCCATTCTGTTTGGTCTTGAAATTTGCGAGATTTCTGATCTGCAATGATGTTATCTTTTCCTGGTAAGTATGATACTGATATCCAAATAGTGCGCTCAATACACCATTGCCACAATTCTTTTGCCAAAAGGTTGCACACTGAAGACTGTGTTCCACCCATGTTATTTACATAGGCCACAGCAGTTTTATTATCACACTTAACATGCACATGGGTTTCAGAATTAGTATGCTTACAAAAAGCTTTGACATTAAAATACACTGCCAATAATTCCATTGCATTTATACCATGTTTTTGAAACATTTTTAATTCATGATCATCCCATCTGCCTCCAATGTTTTCTTGGCCATTTGTTCCGCCCCATCCTAATCCACTTGCATCACTTTCTATAAATATATCAGGATTAGGTGTCTGTATTCTACCTTGAATGTTGTCCTTATCAATATTTAAAATCCACCATTTCAAATCATCTTTGGCAGCTTTTCCCAAATTTGTTTTTGCATCAAAATTTCCCTTGCTTTCTCTTAGAGCAAATATTTTGGCAAGTTCTAACGCCCTGTAATGCAGTTGTCTATACTGCACAGCTGGGAAAGATGCAACAATTTTTCCAATAACCTCTGCTATCTGTCTAATACTTGGTCTCATTTTTCGAGATAATTCAACACACCTATTCTTAATATCCTCTCTTTTGTCAGTCGATAATGAAATTGTCATTTCATGTGAATTCAATATGAATCCTAGATAGCTAATACATTGAGTTGGTTGGAATATTGACTTTTTGGGGTGAATAATAAACCCCAATTCTGACAGGACGTTTGCTGTAGTTTGCACTGCTTTTTCTGCCTCTTCTTTTGTGGGTGCTATCAGAAGTGTATCGTCTATATAACCCACAATACAGTAGCCTAGGCTTCTAAGTTTGTGCTTTCAACAATTTTGTGAATAATCTTGGTGCTGGTGATAATCCATTTGGTAAAGCTTTATATTGATACAAAGTGCCATTCCAGAAAAATTTTAGGTATTTTCTATGCTCTTTGGCTATAGGCACCGAATAATAAGCATCTCGGAGGTCGATTGAAGCCATGTAACAGTTATGTGAAATCAGTTTTGAGGCTACCTCAAATGTATCCATCTTAAAATGATGATATGTCAAATGTTCATTTAACTTGGATAAATCCAATATCATTCTTCTTCCTCCATCCTTTTTTGGACGAGAAAAAATATTTGACCAAAAATCATTTTCTTCTAGAACTGATGGTTCAATGACCTCTTTTTTTGCACTTCTTCATCAATACCTTCAGATTCCAGTTTTGATAATTTATATGGATGTGGTTTAACGAGCTGTTTTGGTGGCAAATATTCAAATTTTAGCTTATACCCCTGTACAGCTTCAATAATTGATGGATCTGATGTATACTTGTACCATTGACTAACACAGGACTTCAATCGACCACCTACAACACCATTATTTGATTGAAAATGATCACCTACCTCAATAGGTAGTTCTACTGGCTGGGCCTTGTCTGTGTTGAGGGGGGTTTCCCTCGTCCTCGGCCTCGATTGAAGTTGTTGTAGCGACCCTGTTGATAGGGTTGGTACTGTTGCTGGTTGTACACCGGCAGTACTCTCCCTAAAAAAGGGCGGTTTCTCCTTTGTTGCGGATTGTATGGGTGGGCTCTATACTGGCCAAATTGACCTTGCTTATTCTGTCCACGGTTAAATCCTCCAAACCTTTTCACTTTTGCACACGCTACAAAAGCCTTCTTTTCTTCTGTGATGTCTTTCACATGCTGTTGGAGGTCATCACCAAATAGGTAGTCTACACCTGTTGGCTTTTTGCATAAGTGGTGGTATGATGGATTGAGCTCTGGTCTGATAAGGTCTTTTCTAGACAAGTTCAGCTCAAAATTAGCATTACATAGCAGAGCCATAGCATCCTCTAATTCTGGGGAAGCTACCTCGTCTCCAATGGAGCGAATAATCGCGTTCAGTCCACATGTAAGCGATGTCTGAACCCTTTGTAGTCTTGTATCATTTTTGCGGATTGGTTCAGATATGGTCGACCATATCGGGAGGTTCACCTTAGGTGACTTCAGTCTTTTCAAATTTGATGGTGAATGGTATGTTTTCAAGACTTCCGCAATCTTTGAATCTTGTAATCTTTCTGTAAGCATAAAGTCAACCTCTGTTGCTAGAGTTTCATTTACTGGAGGTCCCACTTCTTCAACATTTGCAAATTTGCTAGAAAACCCCTTGGACTTGAGGCCTGCAACACCAGCAGTCTTACATGTAATTGGCTCTGTTTGTTCTCCTTCGCTTTTATTTAGCATGTTCTGT
Organism: Ophiura sarsii; assembly: GCA_035610835.1. NCBI lineage: Eukaryota > Metazoa > Echinodermata > Ophiuroidea > Amphilepidida > Ophiuridae > Ophiura > Ophiura sarsii. Next base: position 20,646,576 of record CM069454.1, read on the forward strand.
ATTTCACTTTCCTGGTCCTGACTGACACTCTGACTAGCACTATGACTATCTGCTGTGTCGCTCAACGCATCATCATTAGCATTTAAATCATCATAATTACCAATGCTACTGGGCCCGTATTGGCCTCCTTGATTGGGGTACTTATCAGCATCATATTGCCCTTGACTTCCACTTTCATTGAGGTACATGTTCACTTGTGAATAGTCTTGTTCCAGTTGATCTAATCTGGATGACATTGTTTTTTCATGCTCTCGGCTTTCCCGGTGCATTTGTTTTAACAGTTTCTCAAATTAGTCAAATCTATCCGTACTGGGCTTACTGCTACTACTACTAGCCTTTCCCACTTTTTTGGGAGGTTTAACTTTAATAACCCCTTTATCAAGAGTCTTGTCTTTTTCTTTTCCAGCTGCCGAGCTAATCGACGCTGTATCTTTGGCTTTATTATCAGCTGCCGAACGAATCGACGCTGTATTTGCCGCCTCGGTACATGTGTTATTTATGTCTGCTGAATTCGGCGACTCCATAATTCTCTGTGACTTGCGCTCGGAACAAGTCCCGCAAAACACAGTCAATTACAAAATATGTCCGTTTTATGGATTCTACACAATTAACAAACCGATACTCCACGTCCGAAATTCAATATTTCGACGCAATTAAACTTAAATGACCGATATTTTAAAAAAATTATCACGGAGCTTTACGCTTCCGACGGTCTCTCTGTAAACGCAAGATGTCTCTCTGATCTGTACGCAGTGTTTCTATTCTCATTTAAATACTACACGTATTTCGAAATAAAATATCAGTTTTTTAAATATCTCAAACCTAGCAGTGTTGCCACCCTAATGACATGATTGCGCAGAGCACGAAATGTTAGGACCCGTGCTTTTAAAACTCGCGCCAAAGCATAATAAAGGGCAATACGGCATAGTGGACAGTGTTGTGGTCATATGCTGTTCCTTCAAGCGTGTATCGACAGTCCAGTCCCTTCGATCGTTGCGTTTGTTGATAAACATTGGATGTAAACAACGGTCACCTCGTCTTACAGGGCTGGTACTTCAGAACCCGGGTGATTCAGTGAAAGAGAATACCTAAAGGCCCTGTAACACCATGGCGTATCGCCTGAACGTATGCCAACGTATGCAAAAATATCAAAAATACGTTGGTGTACGTTGGTGTACGCCGATATAAGTTAGGGGTAAGTTGGGGATACGTCGTTTACGTTAAGAGCACGCTGTGATACGCTGTGAAAATTTGGAACACGTCGAGCCCGCGAAAAATGATTGAGCATGTTCAAAATTTCTCGGCGTACTCAACGTGCGCTTAATACGTTCTGCATAAGTTCCCTGTACGTTCGTGGTACGTTAGACATACGTTGACATACGCTGACATACGTTAGAGTTATGTTACTAGTAAGTTGGTATACGTTGATGTACGTCGGCTGAAAATATATGGCTATCTAGCATTGATACAAACCAAAATATTGCAATTCGTTGGGAAGTTGGACCTTCTTGGACTCTGACAATTTTCGAGCTATTTTGTATATACGTCGGCATACGTTCAGGCGATACGCTATGGTGTGACAGGGCCTTTAAGGCCCTGTCACACCATGGCGTATCGCCTGAACGTATGACAACGTATGCGAAATATCGAAAAATACGTTGGTGTACGTTGGTGTACGCTGATACAAGTTAAGTTGGGGTAAGTTGGGGATACGTCGTTTAGGTTAAGAGCACGCTGTGATACGTTGTGAAAATTTGGAACACGTCGAGCCCGCGAAAAATTATTGAGCATGTTCAAAATTTCTTGACGTACTCAACGTGTGCTTAACTTACGTTCTGCATAATTTCCCGATAAGTTCGTGGTACGTTAGACATACGTTGACAAACGCTGACATACGTTAGCCATACGTTGACATACGCTGACATACGTTAGAGGTACGGTACTCGTCGTAAGTTATAGGTTGTATCTATAGATTTACCCTTCTAGATATATATGTTAATAGTTATCATCTAGGCTGCGTTTGCTTGAACTGGCAACACTTGTCCCGCCGTGTACAAAACTCAATTCCTGCAGCGGCATAAGTCACGTGTTCGTTGTACATAGAGGATACGTTGAGGATACGTCGAACACGGCAGACATACGCTACGAATACGTTAAGCATACGTTGGTCATACGCTCGCCGATCGCATACGCTGTGATACGCTGTCATAAGTTTGTTATAAGTTAGTGATACGCTATCAATACGTTAGTCATACGCTATGTATACGTTCAATTCGCTATGGATACGCTATGGATACGTCCATTGACTCCATTCCATCACCGTTGTCGACTTTTCCTACGCAATTCGTTGGGAAGTTGGACGTTCTTGGACGTTCTCGGACTCTGACAATTTTCGAGCTATTTTTTGAATACGTCGGCATACGTTCAGGCCACGTTCAGGCCATACGCTATGGTGTGACAGGGCCTTAAAACTGTAACGGATCTAAAATTCAACATATTCAGTCTTCGGAATCATACTCCCATCATGATTTGCATTTGGCTTCCAATCAATTCGCGCATAATTGCATGGTTTTCTCCTAACTTTTAAATATTCTCAATGTATTGCACCAAAGTATTCACATGATTTAATTCATCATTACAATCCGAATCGAAATCTTCAATCCTCTGGCTCAAAACATCGACTCGAGTCGAGTCGCCATTCATTGAAGATACTCCGGAACAAAATCGACCTCCGTAACAATAATATAATGAACCTCATCACGTTAATATTATACCAGTTTAAATTTCTGCTAAAGACGCATTTTCAGTTTGAATTCTTAATTATAATTGTATCGTATTTGGTTACTTTTAAATACTGGTTCTTAATCTGTTATTTCGTAGCGAAAATCGATCTGGACTACCTCCAGTCAATCCAATAACGATTAATTAAACCTAACGTTAAAGACTAATAATAGCGACAGTCCGTTTTGTTATGGTTTTTTGTTATGTTTTTTTCCACTAGCGCCTATCATCCCCTGGATCAATGGTGGCATTTTATAAGGCGACTGGTGAACGAGATTAGTCTTCTCCTACGGCAAATTTTCGGATTTGGAGAGGGTATCCCAAGCCACAAATCTGTAGCCTCTCCATGAATCCAATGTGGGATACCTGGTCTCCTTACTAAACGTACTGATCGTGCTATGCATTTTACAAAAGAGGTTTAATCTGTATGTATTTGGCAATTTAACCTGTGTAACGGTGTTATCTAATTGTAATTAAAAACACCTCTAAAACGATATTCATGAATAAGTTTATGTCAAAACACTCAGGGGGTTGGTGGTCGGGGAGGTAAAACTAAGGATGGAACAAACTTAAACAATAAATATTGGATATCCTACATTCTTAAACAGTAAATATTGGATATCCTACATTCTTAAACTATTTTGTCAGTGTTGTTGCGCTTTATTCCGTTGAGGGCGCTATAACGGAATAAAGCTAGAATAGATCTAAAGAGGGCAGTCTCATAACGCCTTGAAAACTGCCAAATACATACAGATTAAACCCCTTTTGTAACATTTTACAAAACAGGTTTAATTTGTATGTATTTGGCAGTTTAATCTGTGTAACGATGTTATCTAATTGTAATGAAAAACACCTCTAAAACGATATTCATGAATAAGTTTATGTCAAAACACTCAGGGTGTTGGTGGTCGAGGAGGTAAAACTAAGGATGGAACAAACTTAAACAATAAATATTGGATATCCTACATTCTTAAACAGTAAATATTGGATATCCTACATTCTTAAACTATTTTGTTAGTGTTGTTGCGCTTTATTCCGTTGAGGGCGCTATAACAGAATAAAGCTAGAATAGATCTAAAGAGGGCAGTCTCATAACGCCTTGAAAACTGCCAAATACATACAGATTAAACCCCTTTTGTAACTGCCAAATACATACAATATTAAACCCCTTTTGTAAACTGCATATATAGCAGTTTAGTATGGAGACCAGGTTGCTCTCCAACACCGTAAAAACATAACGAGAGAGCCTCTCCAACGCCTTATATCATTAATTAGAGTGAACTCCTTTTTACTCTCCTATTGCGGAATTGGGGAATTCAGATACCTGATCTAGGGGAAAGTATACTTTAGGTCTCAGATTCTAGACTGTATTATTATTATTATAAGGATTTATATAGCGCATTTTCAAAAGACCAATGCGCTGTACAATATGTATACATTAGATAAAAATATGTTGAACAAAAACCAGCAGTAAAATAAGAATTATACATACATATTACATGATAAAATACACAGAGTGAACTCCTTTTTACTCTCCTATTGCGGAATTGGGGAATTCAGATACCTGATCTAGGGGAAAGTTGTACTAGTATCGTCCGATATTGGAATACCTATAATCGTTCGATACTGGTACAAAGTTAGTGTTTCAGCATCGGACGATACTGGCACATATCAAATGTACCAGTATTGGGAGATACTGGAACACAGTTATGTACCAGTATCGTTCAATACTGGGATACATTACTACTGGTAGCATGTGTACAGTATCGAAGGATAGTGGAACATAAAAACATTCCAGTATCGCTTGATACTGAAACACAATTTGGTGTTCCAATATCGAACAGTAGAATCGTACCAGTATAAAGCGATACTGGCCAATTTTCTGTTCCAGTATTGACCGATACTGGTATACTGACCTAAAGGTACAATTTTGCCATCTCGGTTTCTGTGTATATAGTTCCTCTTTGCGTGTGTCTTAGGTTTGAAACAAAACTGAAATGGTATAAAATGATAAACCCTTGAATTTGTGGAGTGCTGTTTCAGTCATCATTACAGTAAATCTCATGTAATTCAGTGCGATATCTAGCATTAAAATGATCACATTTCTAGTGGTATTATAATGATAATTTCAGAATTTTTGCAGAGTTCTTTCATTTTTTCAGTAATTTTTCAGAGACTTCAATCCCGTATTGACATACCCCGAAATTGAAATTAACTGAAGAGAAAAACAAATTCGAATATAAATAGAGTTCAATCAATCGGCATTTCTAATTAGCAACATGTTTATTGCGATTGATATACAAATTAAATCATCTTAATGTTAGCGTGACGTGTAACACGGCGAGGGGAACTGTTAATGACTTCTACATTTCCTATGGATACCCGGATGAGCGGGGTTTTGATTATTGTAAATAAAATTGGAGCGAAACGTCGGCTCAATCAGTGATCGTTTCCAGCAGCTGCTGGTGCGATCGTCCGATACAGTAGCGTGATCTGCTCTTGCTAAATGGTATTCAGATGGAGTCGGCACTATCCGGTTAGTCGTGGTATTGGTAGCCGGGAAACTCGAATTTAGATCTACATTTTACCCGCTTAACTCCATACCATCGAAGCATTTGATTGCATAGGGAGTTTAGTATCCGATTATGTCTGCTCTCGCACACTAAAAACATTTTTCTTTGTTAATTGTACTCGTAAGAGATATCTTAAAGATCCTACTAAAGAACAACAACTTTCTCCTAACGACACACAAAACCATGTTCAGTTCCTTAAAATTCCTTTTGGTTCTTCAAATTTTCATAAACAATGTTTGAAATTTCCATTGAAAAACTTGCGTTTTGAACCGTTAGAAAGAAAGTAAAGAAATAACATTGGTTTTGTGTCATTCAGAAAAATGTTTTTATTCCACTGTAAATCTTTAAGGGTATCATTAGCAGATATAGAATGTGTTTGGGTTTTTTTGGATTGTTTTTTCCACAGTGCATGGGGCACTCGTGCTTTTATTTTTAATTAACGTTTTTACATAGTAACATATCATTTATATCAATCATCAACATATTAATGACAACAAAATTACAAAAAATCAAATAAAACATCATACTATTATTGTAATTTAATTTAAAACTGATGTATTTAGTTTCCAAATACGAGGTCCTCTTTTTTCGGTATTGATTTGGAATTTCAAGGAAACAGCATGATGATTTGAGCCCACACTTGGTCTAATATCACAATAATTAATCACATCTACAAGAGTGCTGCTTACAAGAATAAAATCAATTCTTGTTCTTACAAGTGGTTTTTTCCCTATATACGTGTATTGTCTTTTTGATGGGTTGAATGTCCTCCAAATATCTAGAAGGTTACGTTTAGTTATCTCAGCATTAATATATAGTGTGTCTTTATTCAAACATTTTATACCACCTTCTTTATCTTCTGCTTGATTCAAGCAGGTATTAAAATCACCACCTAGAACAAGGGCGTGACCTTCTGGAACATGTTGATCAATTTTTTTGCAGAACATTTTTTGGTAACATTTATACCTCTCCTTAACATTATTTGGAGCATTATATTATATTCATGAGGGTAATCTTTTGATCATCAATAACCGTGTTCATCATTCATCATCAGCATGCTACCGTTGTCATCAGAATGTGTATCCTCTACCTTTATATTTGCGGAGGATTTGATTAAGATTGAGACACCTCTGGCATTTGAGGCACCAAAATGAATGATATGAAACACCATCAGGCCAATTACATTATATCATGGTTTAGAATGATTTCATTTGTGAAATGTGTTTCTTGTATAAACAATACATTCCCATTTTGATTGCAAAACCAATTATAAATGTGTAGTCTTTTTGCACGGTCTTTGAGACCGTTAACATTAAGAGTAATGACATGTATCATGAGTAAGATGAGTGATGACAATCAATATTATCAATATTATTGTTCATTATTGTTCATTGTTTGTTCTCGTGGTCTTTTTTAAGAAACACAAGTACTGTCACTAGGAGTTTCGAATTCACTGCTGTCGGTCTCATAATATGATGCGTGTTTTGTGTTCGCTGATTCGCGTTGGCGTTTCCTTGCAGCGCGATTGGATTTTTTGCCCGATCTTAGTTTACGGTCGTTTGTAGTTGTGGGTTTACTTCGTGTTATTGACCAGGCGCGATTTTCGCCGACTATAACAGTATCGGTACTGTCATCATTTGCAATGGGAGGGTCCTCTTCACCTTCAGCATCACTGTCCGCGATCGCGGGTGTTGTATTATCTCTGACCACACAGAGCGCGTGACCTCCGGAGGATTAGACACTGATATAGAATGTTCGTTATATTGGAATACATTGTTCCTCTAGACAAGTTTATGTAAGACGATGTTACACAAACTATGGCAATACTTGGAATGCCATCAAGTTATTTAAGGTTCACCTCGAGGTCATACTGGTATAGGAGTTTCCAGTTCTCGCTTCGAGAGTCATTCTATTCAAATTAGTAGATAACGACGTTATCTTATAATTGACAGGCAAGATGTACACCAAACTTGGTCTTCTCAGTGGTCCTCAGCCAATTACGGACGGAATGTTCAACAAAAGGCACCATGGACAGAAAAATCCTACACACTCTCATCACGTCTTCTTTGTGTCTACTTCATCATCATCATCGTCTGAATCTGAAAATATTTAAAATATGGTGGAATGATTAATAATTACATGGTGTTTTCCAGCAGTGACTCTTAATCACTTAACGTTATTGTCAGCCTATGAGCGCTAACTAAGCCATTTCTATCACATGACAATATAAACTTATTGTGGTCACTTGAATGTTGTACTTCCACATGCCTCACTCCCTATTCCACCCCATCAAGTATTATCAAGTTATTTTAATTTGTTTGAAAATATGCCTGATCAATAAGTCCACCAACGGCTTAGCGTACACACGTAATGGCGCCATCTACGTCAAAACGTCCACAATTGACGTAGAATCTTTTCCAGAACTCTGTAATATGAGACCTGTCATCACAAAATGAGCGTTAAGTAACCAGTGTGCATTAGGAGATATAGTCCAATGAACATGCCAAATATCAATAGAAAACAAAGGCATTTATAAACTTAAATTTGATTTTTGACCAGGAAAACATTGAGAAATTATGACATGTTGCGTATCATTTTAAAGCTTGTTTTCTGAGCATTCTGAATCTGGACAAACCTCAAAACTAAATTTTCCGACTTAACTCTCATTTCGTGATGACAGGTCTCATATTTGATATCTCAATATAATATTTGTTCACGAATGATGTATGAAGTGAATAAAAATAATGTCATCTCATAAAACCTGCTCGAACCACTGAAACCCAATTCGGAGCCATTCATGATAGACTTTAAATGAAAGGTATGATATGTTTTTGGTCGAGTCCTTTAAGGAAAAACATATAATTTACTTTTTAAAGCACAGAAATGGTAAGGACACAACCGAAACATATCATTCCTTCGTAAACACATAACATTTGCGTGGGGGTGTGCATGTGCAATCCACGATGTTATCTATCCGAAATGGGGAAGGTCATCGTAGAGGGCGCTAATATATAACCACTGTTAAAACTGCAATTGTGTATATTGTCATATTTTTATTTAATAAATTATGTTTGTACCTTTTCAACAAAATGTAGACCACAGGTTGTGATTTATTATTTATTTCCAATGACAATTTTAACCTGTGAGGTTTGCAAGAAACATTTGTTGCATTTTTCTCAATTTCCAAATTTTCGGCTTATTCAAATTTTGATGTATGCTATCTCAACAATTTCTCAAATGATTTAAGTGAAATATGGCACAATTATATCTTTATCCATTCTGCCTGTCCTGCCATTTTGTATTTTCCAATAGTTTCATTGGTTGTAGAGTTGTAGCCATTTTGCATATAAATGAGGCATCCAAATCAAGCTAATTTGCTTATTATTAATTACCTTCAAGTAAAAAAATATTGGAAAGTGTCAGGACAAGCAGAATTGCTCAAAGAAGATTAGCACCAAATGGTACCCATGCAGCGGGTATGGTTTTTGAGAGCGCATCAAAAATGGGCGGCCATGTATGCATCATCAATCCATGACAAAATGACAACTAAACAAAATGTTTGTTAGTAAAATTGATGAATAAGGGTCATTAACCAAGCAAGTATGAATGGAATATTTGTAAACGATGGTTCTGTATTCCGGGTTTTTGGGGGGCAAAGTGGTTCTTGGTACCTAGAGTGTAGGGAAAAAGCTAGAGTGGTACCAACTTGTTCCTTAACCTCTACTTAAATACTTTTGCTTACTAAACTTCAATTTTACAGTTTTAAGGCCGCCATCAAAGGTCAAAGGTCACATAGGGTCTAATTGCAAAACACAATGCTCAGATTATTTTGTATTGCATATCAAAATGTCCCTGAGACTATGAAGAACAAAAAGGTCATTTGTTATATATCTATCCGATATGTTTACCAGATTTTGAGCAAAATATGTCAAAGGTCAACATTTTCCTTTATCATTCTTTGTACAGGACCAAATTCCCAAAATGCTCAGATTTTAATTTTAAAAGGGGTCTCAAATTGTTCTGATAGCTACAACAAATCAAACAAAGATAGTTTGCTATAGCTATAAGGTCACCATCTATTAGTATCATTAGGTAAATGATCTATGACCTAATGAAAATAATGGGTGCTTAACTTGTACCTATGGCAAAGTTTTCTGTTTTCTATGGCTTGTTGTATCAACGTCAACAATTATTTCAGACCATTTTTCATTACAATCAGAGCATGTTGAGAATTTGACCCTTGTACTTAGAATTTGAAAAATTTTGACCTTTGACCGATTTCGCCCTATATCTCGGAAACTACACTTCGGGTGGATATACTAACATTAACTTTTTTGCTCCTTGTGATCTCAGGAACAATTTGATATACATTATAGTATAGTTCAAACATTTTTGCAATTTGACCCTGTACGACTTCGGACCTCTGAAAGCGGCCTAAAGCTGAACTATTCAAAATTCTAGCAAGCAAAAGTATATGTTTAGGAAGAAGTCATTACCACTGTTGCATTTCCTCTACACACACATGGTCCCGAATCAGCAAAAATCGGCACTTAGCCCAAGGACTAAATATGATAGAATGATAGACAAATGCACTGTTTGTGCAAAATATGAAGATGCACATAACAGCTTTTTCATAAGCTATGCGGTTATGAAAACGTATGAGTTTTTACATCATGATGATCGTAGGCATATTCCAGTGCAAGAAGATTGAGAATGATGAACCAACATAAAATCATTAAACATCACGACCTATTATTAACACACATAAGCTGACGTTAACGGGTAGCAAATGGGTGGGACGTTCGGACGAGTCAGCCATTTCTCTGTTAATAAGAGTTGCAGTTATAATGTATATGGTTATTTGTAATATAGCGTTAATGTAAAAACGAATCATCAATACCAAATGATTGCCATTCCTATACAACAACAAAAAGAAACACAGACAATAAGACGGATGGCCCTGTTTTGCTATCCAAATTAAATTATTTTGTGATATAAGACTCATAAAATGAATATGAACTCTTGATGGAAAGTGACTGACATAAAGACAAAATGGCAGCTATCCGACTTAATGCGCTACATTATTTATATTAAAGATCATGAATAAATCATAGTATTTTACCGTCTGATGAGTCTCTCCGTCTCCGGTCAGTTTCATCCGCGGCTACCGATGTCATGGCAACGGCGGCTTGGAATGTTGGATCTTTGTTCAATTGTTCTGATGCTGTCTCCTTCTTTTTCCCTTTCTTTGTTGCATCTTTTCCTTCTTTTCCTTCTTCTTTTCCTTCTTCTTTTCTTTCTTTTCCTTCGTTTCCACCTTTACCGTTCTTAGATGTTGACATGCTGTGCTGTGGAGCTCTCTGTCCGTTGTATTTCGTTGTGTAGTACATTTTCTGTGCATAGGGAAATACAAAAATGTACACGTGAATGATTAGAATGAATAGCGTGCAGTGTGCCGAAAAATGGCAATGCGTGCGTGCGCACTATGGTATTGCTGTTATCGTCACTTCCAAAATGGCGTATGTCGTTGGTGGCAGTGTATCGAGACACCATTAACTACCGACAGAAGTACATGTATATAATTACCTCGATGGAATGCAAATATTCTTGAGATTACATTGATTTGTTTATGTTTTGAAGACGGCTGTGTTGTCCCTTTTGTGCTTGGTATAATCCAGCTGCTACCGTAATGTTTCTGATATTACTAAATGTTTGGGTTTTTTATTTACGGATAAAAATAGAAAATGGTGTTTATTTCATTATTTTATTGTATTGACCTCGTTATACAATGTTGTCACGCTCCTAGATCATGACGAACTAATCTGTTGTGTAGCTTGACAATAGGGTTCATGTTACACCTTACGTTGAATAAAATGTCAAGTTATATGAAATGATATAAATCATAGGAGTATGCGTCATAGCTAGTATCAGGTGATGTTTACCAAAATAATACACATTGAACACCTTGTGATTGCAACAATTCATTATACTATATGAACAAAACAATATTCGGTCGCAGATTATATGACTATATCTCAACCAGCTATGCCGGTATTATCATGCATTGACTGCGTAAAACCGCAGTATGGACCCGTTGTCATTTTTCGGCCGAGGATCCAAATTTTAAGACGATCCCTTAACGATGCACACACACACGATGCAGGCAACAGCAATATCGCCTGTAGTCACGCTTTCAATGGCGGCGGGATAGTGCTTTAACGTACACCATGATTCGATACCATATAGAAGGATATGTTTTCGCACAGATCCATATGTCAAAGCAATACAGATTGATAGGAATCTTTAAGGCAAAATTTGCCGAATTTTGGGCATTTAGCAAAAATCGATTTACTAAGATTAATAAATCGTCTGCCAAAATTGGAATACACTCATTACAAGCCATTTTTCGGCAACCCGTAAATTTAGTTTAAAAAACCTCATAGCCAAATTGTCTTTTAATATTTTGATACTGGTATAAAATATGAGTTTTTAATACAAATTTCCATATTAAATGTCAATAATTATTGCGATGAATCACCTCACATAGTATATCATGCATGATTAACATTCGTATGTATTGTTGACGAGCGTTTAACTAACAGTGATGCTCAAAGTTCACTAGACAGCCTCGTCCTCGGCTTCGTTGCTACAAACCCTACGCCCATTTCTACATTTGCATCAAGGAAACGAGAGTACCTTAATCAATGTAGCTATGGATACCAAACAACATATGACCCGTGAATGAATGCAATCAGCACCCACGGTTTTTTTTGTCCGATAAAAACAGCGTGCCTTGGCTCTAAATATAGAGCAGACAACCAGGGTATTCGGTATGTGTCTGGATAACCTTTAGGTCGTCCAGGAATATTTCATGAGCAGAAAATATCCCCTGCTTTGAATAACTGGCAGCCGAATCGTGTGAAACTTAGCATAGCAAACACGGACGCTGTGGCCACAATAGAAACCTAATCTAGCTTGAAATGCCGAATAAATGACGCCATGCGTCTATTTTAGAGTTTATGCAACGGTATGGGAAATTTTGGCGACGTAAAATCCCGGTGGTCGAAAATGCCGAATTTGGGCATGCATGAACTTGCATTGAAAGGCGTAATGGCGTGATGGAAAATTTTCAATACACAATGGTGTGAAATGCACCTGTTTGTTTGTTATTGCGTAAAATATCAATAGAAAATAAAATGCCATATCAATGAGTAAAGTTATTGTCTTACTACCCAATATAGCTTGGATATTTCCGGTATAAATTTGGTCATTAACATTGTTTGTGTTTATTAGTTCCCTAGAAAATTGCATGATCTGGAACTATTCCACCATTAAGCAGGACATACATTGCGCAAGATTATCGTATAAACTGTACACATCGAATTAGTTGTTGCAATGAAATATGTGTACTTATGGAGTATTTTAAACAAGGGTAACATTTTGTTTTTGGTGTGTGTGTGTGTAAGGTTTTTTGAACTTTGTTTTGCCTCGCTAACAGAAGAGACAAGGCTAACTCGTCCTGTGACACTAGAGGAGTTCAGCCCGATTAAAAATATATATCAATAAACAATCGATATAAATAATGGGCCGTTGAAGCCCCATTATTTTACTTAATTTCATTCTGCAATTTGGGATTCCCTTCATTTTTCATTAGCCAAAATCAGTCGCTCAAGAGATGTTACCTTACGCGGTTCCACACTCACTGCACAATACCAGATTCATCTTTCTCCTTAAAAACATAAATTCTTGCGAGAGGAGAACAAGCAGGAGAGAAAAAAACCGTTAAGCATAAAACCCCGATACCATAGACATTGAAATACAAAAACCTATCTCTTCAGTGACACGGTTATTCAGTAATGTATGTTGTATAATAAAATAGTACACATGCAACAGTGAGTCATCGCTGTAATATGCAACGAGTGACGCAAATACTCCAGATTGGTTTTATGCACAACGCAGGTTCTATTAATATATCTGTATACTCACTACTGATATATTATGCAGTCTTGCTTCACCATTCATATGATAAATACTCTATGTCAACGAAGATGATTTTCTGAGTTGCAGTAAACTAATTGATTGGCCCATCAGAGCTCTCTGTAGAGAGTTACTAGTTTGATTTGTGATCACTCAGTTCCTTAACTTTGTTAATGTAATGTCTGTTGGGCTATTGTTCACATTTGCTCTTTATATACAAAAAAGGATGAAAAAAAAAGAGACGATTCCAACATTATGGCGAAGTCTAAATAATATGTCAGTGAAGATGACCCCAAATGATGGCGTAGACAAATAACTCTAAATATATCAATGAAAACGACGGCAACACGTAATCAACGTTGAGTAACATTTGTCCAACTCAAGCAAATTGGAAAGCTTTATTCCAAAATATTTGGTAACTTATTGGCCGCGACCCCCTCCCTTCCCCCACCCTCTTACCCTGGATATCTGTTAGCAAATAACGGATGGATTTTGAAAATTGATAACCATTTCCTCATTATTATCTTTTTTTGAGGGAAACAATGATTCGTCGACATACCCTGTTCTGCCAACAGACTGTCCGATTTTCCCTGGCCACAACTTCAACACTGAGAAAATCCAATGGGTGAATATCAAAATACTACACAATCAACAAAGAGATAATGCTCTTCTACTCCTATTAGATAAGTGAACAGGGAAGACGATAATTTTGATCTGATAGTAATTCAGTATCATTATATATGCGTATTGCATTGCCATCATTTTCATTTTTGATATCTTCTTAAGATTATTCATAATTGCTCCACACAGAAAACACTATGTAAAAAATTATGTAAATATAGAACTCCATAATTATTATGTAAGAGTTTACATAAAGCATGTAATATATACCCAAGCTTGTGTAAATTCCTATGCAAAAGCTTAACACAACTGTTTACATAGTATTATGGAGTTCTATTTTTACACAGATTGTGTATTTTTTACATAATTTGTGTAATTTTTTTACATAGTGTTTTCTGTGTGTCGATTTGAACATAAGACAATTTGGTGACCCCCACCCCACACACACCTAAAAAATAGATTTAGAAAATATTAATAATAATAATTTACACATGCTATACGAAATTGTGGTAATCAACAAGTATACGAGGGGTGACTGATAAGTTATTGGCCTAAGGTAGAGGGAGTTGGTTTAAGATAATCATATTAATTTATTTTTCAACATAGTCCCCTCGAACATCAACACACTTGGTCCAGCAGTCAAGGTGCATACGGATCCCTCCGGCTTAGAAGGCTGGATCTTGGCCCTTCAGGAAGTGGTCCACATCATCAATGACGTCATTATCTGAGGGAAGATAATGACCACCGAGTTCCTTGTTCAACTTCGGGAACAGATAGTAGTCAGAGGGTGCCAAATCCGGAGAATAAGGCGGGTGCTCGACCAGTTCGAATCCCATTGCTGGATGGCAGCCATAGCCACTATGGACTCCGGGCTGAAGCATTGTCCTGATGGAAGAGCACCCCCCTTGTCAGCTTTCCATTCCGATTTTTTTTCTTTCTTTTTCTTCTTTTTCGCGGAGCTGTTTCAGAAGATAAGCATAGTAAGCCCCGGTGATAGTGTTACCTTTCTCCAGGTAGTCCACCAGGAGCACACCCTCCCAGAATACAGAGGCCATCACCTTGCCTGCAGACTTCACGGTCTTCGCCTTTCTGGGAGCTGAAAACGTTGCGTGTTTCCACTGCTTTGATTGTTCTTTAGTTTCTGGTTGGAAGTTGCGGACCGAGGTCTCATCCATGGTCACGAATCATTGGAGAAATCTCTCCCCATCCATCTTAAAAATGGCAAGATTGTCCCTTGACATGTTGTGCCGAATCTGATCTGAGCAGGACTAAAGAGCTTCAGAACCCAAGGAGCTGACACCTTCGACATAATAAGTTCGTCGTGGATAACTGCATGGACGCGTTCCTGGGAAATACCCAGCTCTGTGGCAATGTAACGCTGTGTTACCCGTCGATCTTCTAAGATCATATCAAGAATTTTGTCAATAGTGTCCTCTGTGGTGACTGTGACTGGTCTTCCCGGATGGGGTCGTCTTACAGGCTCTCCCTGCCCCGTTTGAATTCCGCAGCCCACTTATTTACCATGGTGTACGAAGGGGCATCCTCCCCAGTGTTGCCTCAATGTCCTTGTGGACTCCCTTGGGCATTAAGCCCTTGCGACCGAGGTAGCGGATGACTGCGCAATGACTGATTTTGTCAATTTGTTCCATTTTCAAGGCTTATTTCACAAAAACCGCTGACTGACGATATTTAATTATTTGTAACAGAAAAGCAAGACAAGATAACAACATCAAACTTTCTGTGTAATCATCCAACAAGTCGAACTACACACATGCCAAATTAAAACTATGTAGGTCATCTCCTTCTACCTTAGGCCGCGAACTTATCAATCACCCCTCGTATATGTCCTTGTGGATCATATATCGCTGTCTAGACCTACACATTATCAGCAAGAGATACGTAATAAGATGCCATATGAACATCATAGTTTAACATTCAGTTCAGAATTCTCTTAAAGAGAAAGTCCATCAAACACAACATAGAAAAATAATTATCGAGCCCAAATTGCGTAGTTATATAGAACAAACATCATACTTTATACGAATAAAAGCGGCCATCTCTCAACATGCCATTTTTAAAATTCGCGGTAATCGAAAGTCCCTGTATCAATGACGTCATGGTGATTGGTGCTCAAATTTACGCAAGTGCATTGTATAACTATGACTTCATTGATAACTATTTTCTACCTCAAATCCCATGATATTATAAACCGTTCCTTGCTACATCTAGGTACAAGAGCAAGCACGTACGATAATAAAACCGCAAGCAGCCGGTCAATTAAAATATGTCCGTCCAGCAGAGCCAAACAGTACAATTAACTGTTAATATCACCAGGCGTTATATTTTCAAGCCTTGGATTTTATAGTGACTGCTACAAATATCGCTCTTAACACTTTCAACACGGCAGTCGTCTGCAGACAACAGTTCCATAATTGCACAAAATTATTTAATTCCAAAACCATATTTGGAATCTACATGAGAAATGCGTGAAGTGTTGTCCCCAAACCGGCACGTAAAAAAACGATCATTCGATAACCGACAATGCCAGTATAAACCGCCAGTAGCCAATTTCAACCCCCCCCCCCCCCCCCCCCCCCCCCCCCCCCCCCTTCCTCTGGCTACGCCACTGGCTACGCCACTGGCTACGCCACTGAATAATATTTTTGGAAGATGGGAAATGTTTCATACAAATCTGTTTTGTATAATGGTGAAACTAATAGCTGCGTGGAAAGTGTTAATCTTTAGATGATAGTTTTTCAGGGCTGCACAAAGTGATTTATTCGTCAGGAGCACAAGCCTAAACCATTGTGAAACGGAGTATAGGGTTTCTTCCTGAATAGATCAGTTTCATTACCTTCCCGCTCCCACAATTTGCATACAGCCCAGTTTCTTGGTTTTATGTTTCAACGCAATCGGACAAGTATAATACGCATTCAATGGCCAAGCTAAACTCTAGAGGGCGCTCTATGATCAAACTCCCATCTTATTAGCGTGTAAGCAATGGCCTTAAGAGAATAGTTCCAACGCCTATGGGATGGTCTGTTTATGTATTTATTTATTTATTTACAAGGAAGACTCAAAACAATGCAGTTACATCTCCAACTATTTAATATTTTTAAACCATATAACCAAGGTCAAATAATTTATGTTGTGTTCGTTGCAGGCGCATTTCGGTAAAATGACACCGTGGTTATTCACGCTAATCCACAACATATCTGATTTGCACATGTTTTACCACTTTCCACGCGGCTATTAGTTTTACCATTTCAAAACATATTTTTCAGCAACCTTTCAAAACCTATCTCAAGAAAATACTGTACCGATACTAGGAATGTTTGTACTTATTTTAATATATTTCTCATGGTGATTCTAAATATGATGATAATGAAATTCAATAATATCGATATTTTAAAAATATTTTATGACATTTTTGAATGTCGTCTGCAGACGCTGCCGAGTGAAAAGTGTTAATAGTGACTACTCATTGTTTTAAAATTGTGTAGTTCGGCTCAAGATAATTTGACTCAGCCTGCAGTGTATTGGCAATATTAAGCATCTTAACATTTCTGTGAGTCGCCATGTTCCATTACAGCTGCATCAACATAATTTGTGAATAATACTGCAGTGATGAGTGGCTCTCTTGGGCATCCGTTATGCATGATTATAATACTGCAGTGATGAGTGGCTCTATTGGGCATCCGTTATGCATGATTACCAGTCAAGTATTCTACTTGAGGACATCGAATTATTATTAGCTTAAAAACGGGAGATACAGCGTGTCTCAAAATAGTCGTGACCGTCAGAGAGGTGGATATCAGTTTTGCATTTACATGAACGTGTCATAAACAAAATATCCTGTGAAAACGTATGCCTTGTTCTTGTTGAATTTGGATGCTGGGATGGGGGCAGTATTCCGAACCTTCATATAAGATGTGCCATATCGCATGCAGATGCAGCCACAAAGTTCGAACACTATCAATGACTGAGTTGCAAGGTTACAATTCGTCGCTGTTCTGACATACCGGCACATCACAACAGAATTAAGTAAAGTGATGTGCCGGTATGTCAGAACAGCGACGAATTAACTTCAATGTTATTATTTAAACATTTGTTAATATTATAATTGTGATTATTGTATAGTCATGGAAGTTGAGAATTGTGATTAACGTCCATTCAAAGTGCTGAATTTAAATATGAGACAATTTCAATCCCTCACGTTCCAAATAATCTCACCTTGGCTATTTAAACAAACGCCCGTACAAAAGCTATACAAATATCATAATAGAGATTATCCATGTAAAGGATTAGCTGCCATCTTGTCGGGAATAATAACTGTATGTTGGCCAATTTGGCAACATGGTTCATGCAATGAATCGGATGTCATGCACATAGGCCCGGTGCGATTCCCCTTTGTAGTCCGTTGCGCATGGCAACACGGATAACCTCTATATACTTTGCAGTTCCATAATTTCATATTGCCAAACGACGAAACTTCTTAAGCAGTCCAGCATGCTTAGCACACACAAAATGCTAAGAATTTTGATACAGGCTCACTTATTTTAGTAACAAATATGATGATAATAATTAATCTTTCCGTAATGGTGGTCGAGAAATTAAAAATTCATTTCTCGACCGGGATTTGATCCCGGGAACTCCTGCACTATGTACATGTATAGTTATTACTTTTTACTTGAAACAGTCAGACTAACCATTAAACTACAGGTAAACACAACTCGCCACATTATGCTGACCTTTAAATCAAGGGGTTTAATGAGATGAATTGATGGTCGGAAAAGCTGTATTTATATATGTATTTTCTGCCTGGAAAAGCCATCTCGGTTCTGTGGCGTCCCGTTGTTTATCGTTTAACGTTTCAGAATGAATTTCACTAGTTTTCAGCATTTTATACACTCGGACGACAAATAAAAGATTGCCTATACCGTCAACATACTTGATATATCTACTATACATGTACATCATTGATGTAGCAGAAAGTAATTTTCTATATTAAGAGTAGCGCCTGGTTGCCGTGTACGTTGTCACGGTGCATCGGACGTTTTATTAGATTACATCTTCCCAATTATGCGTATATCTATAACTCAATTATCGAGCTGTGACCGAGGGCATGCCCCACAGTAGCAGCTGATGATGGTGATCTCAAGATCATACCTCAATAGTGTCAATGGGATGAATCATACATGCTGTATCAGTTATATATATCTGTGTACGATAGAGATTGATGCGGGCTCTGTGCATGAGATGATTTCTGTTTCATTTTCATTTTTATTTATTAATTATTATTTTTATTTTTATTTTTATTTTATTTTTTATTTTATAGAGGGTGGTTGTGAAACCTACATCGGATACAGTTCTTGTATCCAAAGGTTGAATCTTACATACAATTGTGGCTGTTTGTGTGGTGCATTTACCTTTTTTTCGTATGAAATATGAAAGCATGGGGACTGTATCTTAAATCAAAATACAATACACGTGAAATATTGGGGTAAAAATATTCATGGACACAAACATTGAATTATGATTGATATTTATATAAGGATTTACCATTCGATTTAACATAAGTGACTCATCCCTAATTTCTGGACCATATAGAGGATCTTGTTTTGAATACGTTCTTGCAAAGTTTAAATCAAAATGTATCATTTCACACTAATTTGACCATATAATTAAAGTACATAATATTGGGGTGGGGGTATAACCCCCCACCCCGGGATTTACGCCGCGCCTATGCATTAGAATAGCATGAAACATCTTCCTTTTGTTAATAGTGTTAAGACAATATACTTGTATTAGTGTACATATATATATAATTAGATCCATATGAACAAGATATTATTAAGTATATAATTCATCCAATTGCTGAATACGATAAATAATTCAATGCGCATTCAATCAATATTGGAATATTGTCTATACATTAGATTATTACAATATAGATTGTTTGAAAGTACACCCATTTTATGCGATGACAATAAATAAGAGATTCTTAAAAAAGAAATGTGTCTCCTTAGCATCTCCTTTAATCGCTATTATTTAAAGTACTAGGGTCCAGCAATCACAACATTGTCCATTAGATATTAGAAAAGTAATTATCGAGCCTTTATCGCACAATTATATTGAACAAACATTCAATGCGCAACATTCAATGCGCGTTCAATCAATATTGGAATATTGTCTATACATTAGATTATTACAATATTGACTGTTTGAAAGTACACCCATTTTACGCGATGACAATAAATAAGTGATTCTTAAAAAAGAAATGTGTCTCCTTAGCGTCTCCTTTAATCGCTATTATTTAAAGGACTAGGTGTCCAGCAATCACACCATTGTCCATTAAATATTAGAAAAGTAATTATCGAGCCTTAATCGCGCAATTATATTGAACAAACATTATACTTATCATAAAAACGACATTTTTATCATCATATTTTGTATTTACAGCTGCTCCACCGCAGTAACGATGTGTTTTGTTTATATTTTGTTATTATGTATAACTTCTACATCGACGCAATATGGTTAACGTTCTTTCTCTGTGTCTGCTATGAGTTATTTGGAACAATTTGCCAATGTATGTGAAGAGTTCGAGCTCTGAGACTCTAAATCACTTCAATAGTTCAAGAAATCCTTGAAGACTCATTTGTTCACTCACAATAGCTTTTTCTAATGTTCTTGATTGTATTTATCTATGTTTTTTGTATTGCTGTATTTATGTTTATGCGCTTAGGGATCTCGATGCTTTATAAATATGGTTTTATTAGTATTATTATCATTTTTATTATTATTTATGGAGATTTTTTAAGAGGTTGGTCTCTGTATTCTTAACCATGTATATTAGGTAATGCGTATTTTGTGATGTGTTTTTTGTGAAGCACTTTGTGTTGCTTGTAATGCGCTATATAAAGCATGGTCTTATCATTATCCCTAACACTCTTGAGTACTACGAATTACTACGATGCGGTGTGCTTGTGTCATCCGGCTCGGCAGTTTTTTTATGAAATAATGGCCCGGGGGGGGGGGGGGGCACTTTTTCCCCTCGCTATTTGGCCGCGAAAAAAAATCTTTGGAAAAGGGTTATGGAGCGGGTTTTTTCACTATTTTTTGTTTTCATTTTTTTTCTTCTAATTTTGGTCTTATTAACCCTAGCACTCTTGAGTACTACGAATTACTACGATGCGGTGTGCTTGTGTCACCCGGCTCGGCAGTTTTTCGATGAAATAATGGCCCCAGGGTACATGTATGGCGGAATATACTCCGCCATGCATAGTTCCCCCCACCCTCCCTCCATGGCCCCCACCCCCACCCCCACCCCCCCCCCCCCCCCCCCCCCCTTGGCCTAGCGGTAGATCGTCTGCCTCTGAACCCAGAGGGGGAGTGGGGGCACTTTCCCCCTCGCTATTTGGCCGCGAAAAAAAAATTCGTTGGAAAAGGTGCCTCGGGGGTTAGGGTTATTATTATTAATACAAAAACTGATATCTCTCAACATGCCATTTCCGCGGTGATTTAAAGCCCCGGTATTAATGACGTCACGGTTAATGGTGCTCAAATTTGCGAATTTAACTATGACTTCAGTGATATCGGGCTAATAATCAACGCGAATTTCTTTAAAATTGCATGTTGAGAGATGGCAGTGATTATTCGTTTTTATGATAAGTTTAATATTTGGTTCAATATTACGCGATTAGGCTCGATAACTACTTTTCTAACATATAATGGGGCAATGTTGCGCTTGCTGGACACCTCCTTTCAGAGGAAATAAAGCATAGGCTACCAATATACACTCACGGGTCAACGGGCGCGTTGTACAAACAAAAAGTATTTATATTCGAAAGGGGCGGGACTATTATACGATTCCAATTTTTAAAATCATATTTTTGTTTACTCTTTATAAAATAAAAAGAGTAACTAACCGATTGTGTAACCAATTTTTAACCGATATGCCCATACTAAAACATCAACTTAGTTTTTACAAATAGGCTTAGGCCCACCGTGTTTTACTAGGAAATTGGTGCATGAATGTGTAGTTTTTACACAACAAATCACCAGGATCTAAATCGGCTATTCTATTTGAAATCCATACACTCCCATATGGAAGACATTTCGTGTATACCTACCTATTATAGGCCTACCTTAATATTCCACATAAGAGTGTAGATTTCAAATGTAGTCACCCATACAAATGCGGGTAACCCCATTTGAAATTAACACTTCCTGTGGGAAAGATTCAGGCAATTATGCTCCTCGAAATTTTGCGATATATTAATTAACGGAAAATGATAATATTAGGCCTAATAATAAATAAATAAATATATAAATAAATAAATAATAAAGTTAAATAAATAAATAAATAAATAATAAAGTTTAACTTCAAGTCTCGTGTTTATTTATTTAATATTAGGCCTATATACAAATGGCTGATTTGCACTATTTTTTAATATTTCCGTAGCCACCCTCTTTCTTTCTATAGGCTACTGCCCGGCTACTGCTTATCCCCCGGGTATACTCTATAATGTATCTGTATGGTTAAATCGAAGGGGTGAACTATTGAGAAAATACAGGGACAATTATAGAGAAATAGTATCTCGTGTACGCGTGCAGCTGCAACTGAGTATTTAACACAACGGAAACACGTGGAAACATAATGGTCTTCTGTTTAGGAGAGCTAACTGATATGAACGAAATTTCGGTAAAATAACATATATCTCTGAAATTTACATTATTTTCTGATAAAACACGAACAATACTAACATAATTTATTAATTTGATAGAAATTTATGTATCTACTGTATGTTAAAATAGCATTAATGTTCACTATAAAAGTGCTTTTTGATTAAATAACGTGAGGCTATAAAACCTTATTGAATTGAACTTTTAGATGTGGTTTAAACAACTAATATGTGTGTAAATTTAATTGATAATAAAAAAATTACTATAGCAGTATTTATATCAATATTATCATTAATACAACTTGGAGAAAATAATAATAATTAGGCGACTTTAAAGTATATTACAATATATTTACACTCTGATAATCTGCAGGTACTTTATGTACTTTATGTACTGCAGTGTTATGTATTACGGCTCCATGCCAGCCGTCTGTGCTGATAGTAGCGCGTGACCTTTGGGTGACTGTATTGACAATATCTCGCCTGCATGTACATGTACGTGTGCGTTAACGTTGATACTAGTCTGTGCATACCGCCGCGCTGGATACATCGCTGCATAATAAATTAGCTTGAACCCGAGTGGCTTCAGTCAACGATATTATTTGTATGAACAAAATTCGGGACCAAAGTTCGTTTTCAAATTGTTGCGTCTGTTAACGATTTTAAAAGTCGATCATGGCATTGTATTAGAATTAAAGAAGGTCATTTTATTCTCCGGGCTTTACTTATTTAACGATACAATTGAAAACATCAATATAATCACACACATTTAGCCAATATGTTAAATATAAGCTAGCAAGGCATCTGGTTTTTTTTGTAAACAACGAAAATATTAAATTTATTTGTGATTTTCGTTTAAAAACGCCAAAATCCTAAAAGTAATGCCTTTTTAATTACAAAACTGCTTAAATACATTAGGCCTATAATGCACAATTCTCAAAATAATATGATTTTGTTTTCAAATGTTAGACACATCAAATGTTTTACAATGTATACACGATTGTTAAAGTCTTTTTCTAATGATAAAAATCTCTACAATCAATCATCATTCGTAGACCAATATAAAAGCACCTTTAAATATTCGAACATTCTAGCATAACATGTGAGTATTTTAGGACGTAATCATAATGAATTGGGCAGGTAAATAACTCCGGACATAACGTTTTTTACATCGTTATGAATTTGTTTCAAATGTATTTTGAATTTGATGCTGTAAAATCATGAGAAAATAAAAGTACCACTATATTTTGTAATGCGTGTTCAGTAGGCTACCACAGGAAACATGCTACGAGGGCAATGGTTTCCCAGCCATAGGCTACATCTGATGACTATTGCTTCATAGGGTTGACTTATGAAACATGAAACGTATCCGTTTAACATTATAATTTACATGATCGGAACCAGGATCGAAACTCAAGTGCAGTAAAAACGCAATCGTAGTCTGAAGATGGTAGTCCTGTGAGACAAATTGCGATGAGATAGGCCTACCTGGTGTTCTGAATTATAAAGTGCGAGTTCGAAATTAAAATGCATGGTCTTCAATATGGAGCCTATATAGGTGGTTTCTGATGAAAGTTAACGTAAGTTTCTTCTATATCTATATGCTTATTAATGAAAGAAAATATGTTTAGAACATTGTTCAAAAACAATAACATTGTGTTGGGCTTATTCCCTATTTTGAGATAAGGAATGAAATAATAAGCATCTTGATTAGCTGTTGCTAATTGGGTCTAAATTAGGTTCCGTGGCTCCAAAATATAGATGTAAATGAAATATATTTTATCAACACAAACATGGCATTAAAGAAATATTTAAATTGTCTACATTTTGACAACTTCTGCATTTTTTCGTTACGAAATTGGATATATTCGATTGGGTAAATGGCAACGACACGCCGGCTGCATTTCTACCGAACGGCAACTCTGGAACTGCTATATCAAGCAGCATGTATGGCATGGACAATGCAAGGGTATATGCCTACTTTAAAGAAACTAAATATCGTTTCGTTATAAATTTTGATAATGATGAGAGAGATTAGTAAAAGGCGATCTCAAGTTGTTACACGCCGAACTGACTGCATGGGCATATCGCAATGAGCAAAGTCTCTAGCAACTTCTACGTAAACGTTGGACACTCTCACTGTTTTCAAACATCATGATCATGTGCATTGCGTCATGTTAGCCACTTCGAGCTGATATGACCAATCATATTCTGCCAGGCGTAGTATAAGCAAAGTGGGGAATTCCAAATTTGAAAATAATGGCTAGTGCACCGGGTATAAAACAAACGAACGGTCTTAGTTCAGGTTAAACTATCTCTTTATCTACACAAACGTAACACGCAAGAGAGAAAGTTACCATAACGCCATATCCGTCGTGTTACTAAAAAATTATTTAAAGTTTTAAAGTGAATTGATAATATTTTTTGAAAAATGGCTAATGAGTCGGACAAAACAACAACAGTTGTTTTTATTCCCGGTAGTCATGGTATTTCGTGTGAATCGGACAAACGAATTGACCGGGTGAGTATTAAATAGATAGAATGTTGACAACAATTTATTTCTATCATGCTCATGATTTTGAAATCTGTTATTATACTAAGACAAATTATCCTCCCAAAAACGGTACCTACTTTTACTGTCACTGTGGGATATATCAGAATTAGTTCGCTTCACTTAGGTGGCTGTACGCCTATATCTTACAAATATCGATAATTTCTCCCCACTTGTATACACTTTTTTGCTCTTTCACATCTTATGCTGTTCTTTCTGAAAGAGTTACATTCATAAAAAAGACACTCTTTTAGAGTGGTGAAATTTCATTCCATGAAGAGCTTGATGTCGACAACTATTTCAGGGGGTCATGGAAAACCTGGAAAATCGTTGAATTTTGCATTTGCATTTTCCAGGCCTTGAAATCCATGGAAAAAAGATCTCCACCTGTAAAAGTCATGGAAAGTCATTGAATTTGCCTGATTAGAAACTCAGCTCAATGGTATTAAAAATGTATAAGTCAGTATCAGAGGGCAGGAAAAATCATGGAAAAGTCATTGAATATTTGTTGTAAATGTCATAGAAATTCATGGAATTAGGTAAGTAAAGAAGTGTACTAAATTGTTCCCTCAAAAACAAGAGGTAACACGTGTAAGTTACCACTCCTCATGCGCGAAGCTTGTGGCGTAAAACAAATATTGGATACATTTAGAAATGTTATGGTGCCTACATTACTACGTATCATTTCCACATAGTTGATCACGGACTTCAGGTGTTTATTATATTTTCAAATTTCAAAACATGCGGAACACTCGCTACCCTTTCATTGTTTTCTACTTTATGAAATTTCTGTTTTCATTAATAGTTATTGTTAATGTTTATTTCATTTATTTACAGGATATATGCACCAGTTGTGGATATTGTTGCAGAACGTGGTTTCTGTTACTAGTTATTGCTGTACTAATTATTTGTGGCATTCTAATAGTACTGGCTGTTACTGGGGTGATCTAATGACCAACCGCAGATTTGACAAAGGTATGTTAAAAAATAATAGGTGGTGATTCATTGATCAAGTACAAACTACTACATGGTCTAAACAGAGAAAATAATATCAAAGATAGTATGTAAACAGAAACAATGTGTTAAAATAGAATTCTTTAGATGCGTTTTGCACACAAATTGCGTTAATTTTACACAGATTGTATAGGCCTATTTTTATACATATTTGTAATTATGTGTACCTTTTATAATAATTAAAGGTAGATGTTCCGATTTTCAACTTGAAGTTTTCTATTCTACATGAAAGGTCATCCTTAAAAACGTCGTGTCCCAAAATTTGAGATGCATAGCTATTATGGTTCTTATTTTAGACGCACAAGATGCTGTGAACTGTACCCATTGAGTAGTACACAAACTATATCGGTGGTAACCACCATTCGCGGTAATTCAACGCTATTTCGTCGATTTCTCTGTCATTATACCGAATTAGGCCGTCAAATTTCAGAATGATGATGAGAAAAATACGAGCTTTCATATGATATGACAATCTCCGTATGTTTGAAATAATTCTGTGTTACGAAAATGTGATCGGATCATCTACCTTTAAGGAGTCATATATTAACCTAAATTACGTCTCTGTGATAAGGACTAGACATAGATTAATAAATGTAATGTTGTCTAGAAATCCAAGGTTGGATTAATACATTAGATTTTTTATTTGGATCTGCAACTTCTGGGTCATTAACAACAAAAGTTCTGATGGGTACTGATCCCTTTGGTGTTCAAGATATTTGAGGGTTAATGTCATAATGGTTTCATCTAAGCTTATTTTGTTCCTTTACTTTTCTCGAAATGCAGATATTGAACCTGGAATCTACGACAAGACCAGAACAACATGTGGCTTTTACACAACTCGAAACAGATCTGGAATCGAACCCTCTGAGTAGCTGTGGTTTCGTTTATGAACTATAAAAAGCATTTCGGGAAAGACTTAAGGAATCTTCGACACAAACAGTAACTGACCAGATTCGTTTAACTGAGATATAAACATGACAAATGCGAGCTGTTAAAGGCAAAGGTCCACTATGCCTAGTTCACCCAGGGTGAACTGGCTTACACCTTTTCATTTGGTGACAGATGGAATAGAGTTAAGATGGAGAAATCTCAACCCACATTTTTTTCCAAAAGATCTGGCTGGTAAAAGTGGACCTAACGATGCCAAAGTACTATACAAAGCCAGATCCATCGTTCATTGTACATACTGTATTAATAATATTTATAAGCTTTTCAATTTTACATCATGTTATTTATCATGTACACCTACTGGTTAGAGTGTATATAAAACATGTTTTGTATTGCCATATTTTCCCATTGTTGCTGCGCACTATACTACCGCAGATTATATATAATTGTACAGGGTGAATCAAAAAACAATTGTGCACGGATTGAAATGGCCCTTTGTCATTGATGTGTGCATTGATGACCATAACATTGTTGTAATTAGATCTAGCTCATCTTCCAAAAAAATGAAAGTAATCGACTGAAAAATAAGCAAAACGTGATAAGTTTTGTAAGGTGACCAATTTTTCACCTTTCCAATGGGATTTACACAGCTAATACATGGAATAGGCTACTTTAGTATGAAAGATTGCCACATTAGTCACATTTGGTAAGGACACTACTTGACAGGTTCCCATTATAATAAGTTCAGAGTCAATTGCTTCTTTTGCCAACGTTTTGTAACGTATAAAGGGAAATTTTAGCTTTCTTACAATTTGAAAATTCCAATATTAGTTCTCCTTGTTAATATTTAGTTCTTTATCGAAGCCCTCCATTGATATGGCCACCGTTCTCACTCTATTTAGTCCTGTTACAGTAACCCTGGTAACAGGCACGTATTATGTCTTAACTATATAATTCCCATTGTAATTCCCAGTCGATTACTTTCATTCTTTCGAAAGATGAACTAGATTAAATATGCTTTATAAAAACGAACAAGAATGTTTCATGGTTCAATGCACATATCAAGGTCAAAGGGCCATTTCCAAATGTGCACACTTTTTGATCCACCCTGTATAGTGTATACAACACAAGTCCAAGAACGATATGTAGTTGGGGATGAATGCATGATGAGCTACAGGCAGAATGAATTACGGTGTTTCATGATGGTCAGGGTAATAGACATTTAGAGTTTATTTTTCGGGACCAAAGTCTGTCTTCCTTCCTGAAAGTGTTGACATAGGGAAGTACGAATAGCTTACGGACCAAAACTGTTGCTTGATAATTAAGCAACATTTTTGGTCCGAAAGCATTTCGTAAGGTTACACGAAGTTCGTATAAGTATCAAATTTGCTAGCGTTACTCGCGTAACGCTCACCATCTCAATTATCATCCCTGACTATACGTTTTTATGGTAACGCATGCTAGTGTATTAGGTGACTGGCCACCCTTACCCGGAAAACTGTGTCATAGTTTTATAGGTGCGGTCCTTTTGTCATAAAGACAAATGTATGGGTTTATATATCCATGACGTACCGTTCTCGAGTTATTAGCAATGGGTAAAAGGTTATGTAAGGTCAAATTTCTGGTCCCAATATGGGTCACAAACATTAGAGATGTGCTCGAGATGTGCGTGTAAATGGTCTAGAAATGTTCATGAAGTTAACATATTGTATAGTACAATGATAACTTCCATATGTAAGTAAATTGTTGTTTGAAAATCATAATTCAAATATGTTACGTACCTTTTCAGATGTAAATATCCTCCAACTATTGTAAGCTTTCCTCCCTAAGATAATATGTATGACTGATTACGTGTGCAACTGAAAAATAGATAACAAAGAGTATTAAATAAGTCGGGCTAAAAAATCTAATTTTTTTCCAAACAGCATGTAGCAGTAAGTTAGTTATTGTATTATCCATCAAAATCACATAACATAAGCTATTTTCCTTGTCATGCTTATGTCATGCAAAACAATAAAGACTCGTAGTTATATATACCCAGGGTACATAGTTATGGTGTTATTTCATACTAATGTGGCCATATAATTGACAGACCGGTTGGCATTGGCTCTCACCTCCCCCCCCCCCCCCCCCCCCCCTCCCCATTTTTTTGGTTACGGCACTACACTGCAGTGTTGCTTAGCATAATGGAATTGCATGAGACATCTACATATCTTTTGTTAGTGTTTAGACAATATACTAAATTGACACATAAAAATGGCTGTTTTCATACAAAATTCATATTGCAAGCATCTTTCAGCAGCATCAGGAAAATGGTGAGGCCCTTTTGTATGTTTAAGTTTATGAGAGTAAAACCCTAGAGCTCTATAAAAACACTTGAAAGTGACTGTTAATTGTTTAATACATATTTCACTATTAGAAACTCAATCATTTTTGAAAAATTGATAAAATAAAAAACAAGTTGTTCATATCCTAGAAACTGAGGAATTGGGTTTTTTTAATTGTTTTTTTTTAATGGCCTAAAATGTTAATTTAAAGCTCAAATTCTAACTAACATACCACCACCAATACAAAATGAACTCGCGGGTCAACGAGCGCGTTTACGTACAAACAAACAGTAGTTATATGAAAAGTGGCGGGACTATACGATTCCAGTGCAATTTTTAAAATCATATTTACTCTTTATAAAATGAAAAAATTACAAACCGATTGTGTAGTCTATTTTTTCCGATAAGCTTATAAGCAACATCAATTAACTTAGTTTTCACAAATAGCTAGGCCAACGTTGTTTTATTAGGAAATTGGAGCATGAAGTAGTTTTTACACAACACGGTCTAGTAAAATCCCCAGAGGATCTAAACCGGCTATTTTATTTGAATCCATACACTCCGTATGGAAGACATTTCATCATGCATACCTTACCTATAGGCCAATACCTTAATCTTCCACATAGGAGTGTAGATTTCAAATTTTGAAATTAACACTCCCCGTGAGAAAGATTAATGTAATATGCTCGACATTTTTCGATGTATTAATTATCAGAGAATAATCATATTATATACAAAATGGCTATTTTCACTATTGTTTTAAACATTTACGTAGCCAACCTTCTTTCTATAGGTTAGGCCTACTGCTTATCCCCCGGGTATAAACTATAATGCATCTGTATGGAAAAATCGAAGGGGTGAACTATTGATAAAATACAGGGACAATTGCTGCGTGGGCTGTCTGTAATTCGCTTCCAGACAGTTTTCGCAACATTCCAAAAATTCTCTCAGTTAAAAAGCCAGCTAAAACCTCATTTCTTCCGCCAGGCGTTTCCTGATTTACAGAATTAATTGTTGTTTGTTTGTTATGTTTTGCGCGCTCTGAGTTCCTTGGAAGATTTGTTTGCGCCTTATAAGAACACTCTATTATTATTATTAATTATCTAATAGAGAAATAGTCCCTCGTATGCGTGTGCGCACGTGCGTGCAGCTGCAACTGAATAGTGTATCTAACACAATGCAAACAAGTGAAATAATGGCTGGCTGTTTAGGAGGGCTAGCTGATATGAACGAAATTTCGGTAAAATAACATATATCTCTGACATTTACATTATTTTCTGATAGATCACGAACCATACTAACATGATATATTAAATTTACAGAAATATATGTCTTTATTGTATGTTAAAATAGCATTTATGTTCACTAGAAAGGTGCTTTTTGATAATAAAAAAAAACACGTTTAGGTTATAAAACCTTGTTGGATTGTGGTTTAAGCAATAAATATTTGTATACATTGAGTTGATAATAACCAAATTACTAATAGCAGGATCCAGATATCTTTAATAACACTTGGAGAAAATATAAATAATTAGGCGACATTTATAAAGAATAGTATAACAATAATATTTACATCTACTGTATGCCAGCCGTCTGTGCTGATAGTAGCGCGTGACCTTTGGGTGACTGTATTGACAATATCTCGCCGGGAGTACATGTACGTGTACGTTAACGCTATTCTGTGCATACTGCGCTGGATAAATCGCTGCATAATAAATTAGTTTGAACCCGAGTGGCTGCAGTCAACCATATTATTTGGGACCAAAGTACGTGTTCAAATTGTTGCGTCTGTTTACGAATTTAAAACTCGATCATTGCATTGTATTATAATTAAAGAAGGTAATTTTTATTCTCTGGGCTTCACTTATTTAACGATAAAATTGAAACATCAATATAAATCACACACATTTAGCCAATAGAATACTGGGTTTTTTTAAACAACGAAAATATGAAATAAATGTGTGACATATTCGTTTTAAAACGCCAAAACCCTAAAAGTGATACCTTTTTTAATTACAAAACTGCTCAAATGCATTAGGCCTTTAATGCACAACTCTCGAAATAATATGATTTTGTTTTCAAATATTAGAGACATCATATTTTATTCGATGTATACACGATCGTTAAAGTCTTTTTCTTATGATAACAATCTCTAATACCAATCATCATACGTTGGCCTATATAAAAAAAAAACCTTGCACATATGCGAACATTCTAGTATAACATGTGAGTATTTTAGGACGTGTTCAATGAATTATCAACACAAACAAAAGCATTAAAGACATATTAAAATTGTCTACATTTTGCAAACTTCTGCATTCTTTTTCGTTACGACATTGGATATATTGGATTGGGTAAATGGCATCGACACGTGCCAGCTGCATTTCTGCCGAACGGCGACTCTGGAGCAGCTATATCAAGCAGCATGTATAGAGATGGATGGACAGTACACGGCTCACCAAACAGTTTAGTATGGATCTCGGTCTAATTTTATGACAATATTTGTGTGTGTTTTCAATGAAAGAGTACAAAGAATCTAAATATTGTTCGTGTAAAGGACGGTCTAAAGTTGTTACGCACTGCACTGATATCGCAATGAACGAATTATCTATCAACTTCTGCGTAAACGTTGGACACCCTCACTGCTGTCAAACATCATGACGATGAGCATTGCGTCACGTTAGACACTTCGAGCTGATATGACCAATCATATTCTGCCAGGCGTAGTAAGCAAAGTGGGGAATTCCAAATTTTAAAATAATGGTTAGTACATGCACCGGGTATAAATAAAACAAACGAGGTCTCAGATAAGGTAAAACTAGCGCTTCATCAACACGAACGTAACAACATAGTGCACAATAGTGAGAGAAAGTTACCTTAAAGCTATACCATACGGCTCCGTCGTTTTACTAGGAATTTGTTTTTAAGTTTAAAAGTGAATTGATAATAATTATTGAAAAATGGCTAATGAGTCGGACAAAACAACAAGAGTTGTTATTATTCCCGGTAGTCATGGCATTTTGTGTGAATCGGACAAACGAATTGACCGGGTGAGTATTAAATTTGCAGAATGTTGTCAACGGAACGATGTATTTCTATCATGTTCATAATTTTAGAAAACTGTTATTTTAAGGACAAATTATCCTCCCCAAAAAGGTACCTACTTTTACTGTCACTATGGGCAGTATTTGTAAATTGTAATTGTAAATAAAGGTTAACCCAAAAGTGACTTAAGAAAGCGGTGCGGACGCGGACAGGGGGGGGGGGGGGTCTGAGGGGGATGTGCCCCCTAATAATTGGTTTTCAATTTTCTAACCCATTTGGTGCGATTTGGTGTGTAATTTGTGACCGATATTTCATTGACAGGCCATCACTTCATTTTCCAATCAATATTGGTTTTTTTATCAAAGTTAGAAACTATTTACATGAATCGTGCCATAATTTAGTGATATTCATGGATATAATACGTACGTAGCTCGCGAGAATTTGATATTTGTATTATACCCGCGGACGCTGGACAGACGGACGGACGGTATGCTATTGGTCAAAAGTTTACAACAGTGAGGGTGGGCGATATGCTGCTCGGTTTTCAGACGATGCCGGACATGGGTTCGTTCACGAATGTACGTGATCAGAACAGGACAAACAAACGGTCAACGACGAATTAAATTATTAAAAAATCATTTGAAAAATGATAATGACACTGAAGTTGATTATTCAACTCCATTTGATTATCCAACGGTTTTAGGATGAAATTATTTAGTGCCAACATTAAAATCCATATTTAGATTGACACAACGGAAATTCAACATTTACGGCCATTTGTGTCCCCATCTGCTAAGGGTGTTTTTTTTGGTTAAATTGTTATTGTTTTTTTATATTGGGCTATGTCGGGGAGTAGGCTCTTTCGGTTACTCACTTTGTTTGATCATTTATCATTTATTTACCACATCATCAACTCATCAATATGATCATCTTCATTATAGACTCCTCTGTTTTCCTTTCCTCTTTTCTTTCCCTTATTTTCTTTCTTTCTCCCCTTCTTTCTTTTTCACCCCATCCTTCTTTAGGGGGCGCCGCCGCTGACTATGGGATAGCTATAGGCCTATATCTTACAAATACTGATCATTTCTCCCCACTTTTTGTACATTTTTTTAAAAACAAGGAAAAGGACACTCTTTTAGAGTGGTCAAATTGTATTCCATGAAGAGTTTGACTTTGACAACTTATTCAGGGTTAGTACTCTTCAGATCATGGAAAACCTGGAAAATCATAGAATTTGCATTTTCCAGGTCTTGAAATTCATGGGAAAATAAACCTGTAAAATATTGGAAAATAATTGAATTTGCATGATTAGAAAGTAAAAATATAGAGAAACTTATTACAACTCAGCTCAATGGCATTACAAATTGTATAAGCATGGGCAGGAAATAATAATGGAAAGTCATTGAATACTTGTTGAAAATGTCATGGAAAGTCATGAAATTATGTAAGTTACGAAACGTTCTAACCCTGTAACTGTACAAAAACAGTAATAACTATTATTATCACAAATGTAAGTTACCACTCCTCATGCTCCTTGTATGCTTGTGGTTTTAAAAATATGTCGGAAACATTGGGATTAAGGTAGGCTACATTTCGGCACAAGAAAAGACAATAATCATGATAATGTGACACTTCCAGAGTTGGCCACGGACTTCAGGGGATGTCTTATTTTATTTTCAAATTTCAAAACATGCGAAACTCTAACTACACACTAAAAACTGGTCATTTGGAATCAACCTCGTTTGTGGTTGTTTTGACCACATAGGCCTAAGGGGGCTATTATTGTTTTAGGTTGACTGCGTTTGTAATGGTCATATTGACCAAGGTGCGGTGAACGGGGTCAAAATCTTCGGTGGTCATTTTTCCGATATGCCAATACCGTGGCGTATTGATATATAGGTATTGACTATCAGTCTCAAACATAAGCTATGGAAATCTTAATGCAAGATTGAGCATTTGCATATAATGAAATGCGCTTGCATTATTATCATAATATGAGGAAAAAAAAGATAATAATGTGACCAACTGCAGCCCCATTTTTCAACTTTATAATGACTTGCACAGAACTATTTGACACTGTGGATCGGCTTCGTGGCTTCGATGTGTGGACAAAATTAACACCACGGAAAGAAGATTTCGTACGGTTTTATATATCCAAGTTACCAACAATATCAATTCAAGACGTCAGTCACTTAGTGATTGTTCACAAACCTGAAACACATGCGTTATATTAATGAAGTAGTGTAGAAAATTACGCAAACAGCAAAATAAAATGATGCTTGAAACAATCTCTTTCTAAATATTATTATTAATTGTGTGTTTCACTTTTATTTGACTAGGTAATTGGGTTAATTTTACCCAGTAATTGGGTTAATTTTACCCAGTAATTAGGTTAATTTTACCCAGTAATTGGGTTAATTTTACCCAGTAATTGGGTTCATTTTACCCAGTAATTGGGTTCATTTTACCCAGTAATTAGGTTCATTTTACCCAGTAATTGGGTTAATAAAAACCACCACGTAATGTGGTTATTGAGTATTTCGTTTGACTTCAAAATGGGGTCATATTTTGACCACAACGGGGTTAGTTTTTAACCACAAGTACCGCGTGGTCATTAGAATAACCCCGACCAATTGGGTCATTTTGACCAAACCGGGGTAGTGTGCATAGTTGATACCTAAAACAGGGTTAAAAAATTATCACGTCGGGGTCATTTTTTGACCCCGGAGATTTTAGTGTGTACCCTTTCATTGCTTTCTAATTTATGAAATTTCTGTTTTCATTAATAGTTGGTTTTAATGTTTATTTCGTTTATTTGCAGAATCTATGCACCAGTTGTTTATATTGTTGCAGAACGTGGTTTCTGATCCTAGGCGTGCTAGCTATTGCTGTGGGGATTATTGTTGCCATTCTAATTATACTGACTGCTACTGGGGTGATCAAATAACCAAGCGCAGATTGGACGAAGGTAGGTTCAAAAATAAAAGGTGGCGATTCATCGGTCAAGCACAGATTAATACATGGTTTACACAGAGAAAACGATATGTAAAATAGTATGTATACATACAATTTGTGTTAAAATAGAATTCTTTAGATGAAATTGCGTTAATTTTACGCAGATCGGGTAGGCCTAATTTTTTACATATTTGTAATTTAGTTAACTTTTTATAATAATTACGGTGTCCTATATGTCCCTAAAATTACGTCAAAATGTTTCTCTGTGATAAGGACTAGAGATAGATTAATAAATGTAAAGTTGTCTAGAAATTAATATAGAAATCCAAAGTTGAATTATGTTATCAAAATGATGCATTATATTTGGATCTGCAACTTCTGGGTCAAACAAGTCATTAACAAAAGTTTTGATGGGTACTGATCCATGTGGTGTGCCAGATATTTGAGGTTTAGTGTCAAAATGTATAAACATCTAAGCTTATTTTGTTCCTTTACTTTTCTCGAAATGCAGATCTTGAACCTGGAATCTACGAACAACACCTAAACAACATGTGGCTTTTACACAACTCGAAACAGATCTGGAATCGAACCCTCTGAGTAGCTGTGGTTTTGTTGATGAACTAAAAGACTTGAACGGGAAAGACTTAACGAATAATCGACACAAACAGTAACTGACCAGATTCGGTTAAATGAGATATATAAACATGACAAATGCGAGCTGTTAAAGGCAAAGGTCCACTATGCCTAGTTCACCCAGGGAAAATTTCAACCTTGAGATATTCATCGTTCATTGTACATAATGTATTAATAATATAAGCTTTTCAAATTTACATCATGTTATTTATCATGTACATGTACACCTGCTGGTTAGAGTGTATGTCTAAAACATGTTTTGTATTGCCTTATTTTCCCATTGTTGCTGCACACTATAATATACAATCGCAAATTAGATATAATTATACAGGGTGAATCAAAAAACCCAATTGTGCACGGATTGAAATGGCCCTTTGTCATTGATGTGTGCATTGAACCATAACATTGTTGTAATTTATTTAATCTAGTTCATCTTCAGAAAAAAATGAATGTAATCGACTGAAAAATAAGCAAAACGTGATAAGTTTTGTAAGGTGACCACTTTTGCACCTTTCCAATGGGATTTACACGGCTAATACATGGAATGGAGTGATTGTTCACTACGCGCATGTATCTGTTAATTTATCGTAATACTGGCATAGTAAACGAGAAAATGTTCTCACAAAATGTAGGCTACTTTTGTATGAACAATTATCATATTAGTCACATTTGGTAAGGACACTACTTGACAGGTTCCCATTGTAATAAGTTCTGAGTCAATTGCTTCTTTTGCCAACGTTTTGTAACGTATAAAGGGACATTTTAGCTTTCTTACAATTTGAAAATTCAAATATTAGTTCTCCTTGCTGATATTTAGTTCTTTATCGAAGCCCTCCATTGATATGGCCACCGTTCTCACTCTATTTAGTCCTGCTACCTTAACCATGGTAACAGGCATGTAGTATGTCTTAACAGCGTAATTCCCTTTGGAAAAGAAGGGGTCAGCTAACAAAACCTCATTTTGCTTATTTTTTACTCAATTACTTTCAAAAGATGAACTAGATTAAATATGCTTTATAAAAACAAACGAGAATTGTCATGGTTCAATGCACATACAATTATCAAGGTCAAAGGGCCATTTCCAACTGTGCTCACTTTTTGATTCACCCTGTATAGTGTATACAACATAACTCCAAGAACGATATGTAGTTGGGGATGAATGCATGATGAGCTACAAGCATTCTGCATACTGTGTTTCATGATGATCAGGGTGATATACATTGACAGTTTGTTTTTCGGGACCAAAGTATGTCTTCCTTCCTGAAAATGATGACATATGGAAGTACGAATAGCTTACGGACCAGAAATGTTGCTTAATTATCAATAAGGTTACACGAAGTACGTATACGTATCACATTTTCTAGCGTTACTCGAGTAACGCACATCATCCAAATAATCATCCCTAGCGTTTTTATGGTTACGCATGCTCACAGTGTAGCCTATACCCCGGAAAACTGTGTTATAGTTGTGTAGGTGCGGTCTTTTTGTCATTAAGACAAATGTATAGTTTGATGACGTACCGTTCTCGAGTTAATATAAGCAATGGATCAAAGGTTATGTAAGGTCAAATTTCCGGTCCCAAGAGGGGGCACAAACATAAGATTGCTCCAGATGTGCGTGTAAATGGTCTAGAAATGTTCATGAAGTCAGCATATTGTGGTACAATAAATAATCCCCTATGTAAGGGAATTGTTGTTTGCAAATCATAATTTAAATATTTAAAGTACTTTTACATCTTATCCCCCGGGTGGCCTATAACCTATAATACATCAGTGAAGAAAATACATGGAGAAAATACAGGGGAATTTATCTAAAAGAAAAATAGTCCCTCTCGTGCGTGTACGTGTGCAGCTGCAACTGATTTGAGATAATGCGGAAACCTAATGATCTTGATGACTGTCTGTTCAGGAGGGCTAGCTGATATGAACGAAATTTTGGTAAAATAATATATCTATCTGACTTTTACATTATTTTCTGATAAAACACGAACAATACTAACATGATATATTAATTATATAGAAATTGAAGTCTTTGTTTTATATTAAAATATCATTTATGTTCTCAATAAAAGTGCTGTTTGATAAAATAACGTAAGGCTATAAATCCTTGAATTGAACATTTTGATGTGGTTTAAACAATAAATATCTGCGTAAATTGAGTTGATAATAACAAAATTACAAGTAGAAGGATCTAGATATTATTAATAAGATTTGGAGAATTTTTTTGGTGATTTTGTTTAATTCGCGCCCGGTTGCGTGTGTCGAAAATGCTAATGGGATAGCCATACCCAGTATCGTGACGTCCTCGTTACTAGAACCGCCTCATCAGCAACATGTCGTTGCACGTAATCAAGCAGGAATTCTGTGCATAAATCGAAAAATGTAATTCCAGAAACAGAGATGTTGAAATCTCGTAACTGTTTCGTCATAGCTTTGATCAATAAGGCGACGTCCAAACGGGTGACTTTTTTTCTTTCTAAATCCGATTTTGTCTTAACGCGGCACTTTTAAAAACTTTAACCTACAGATTTGGTCTGTATAATAATAATGTTACGTATATAAGCGCGATATTTCCATGGCAAGGATTTCCTTTAAAGTTGGTACTACATGTATTCTGTGCATTCCTTGCTGGCTTTTGGCTGGATAAATCGCTGCATAATAAATTAGTTTGAACCCGAGTGGCTGCAGTCAGCCATATTATCTGTATGAACCAATATAGTCGGGAACAAATCTTTAATTTCAATCATCGTACGTATATAAAAGCACTTAGGCCCTATAAATATTCAAACGTTCTAGCATAAAATAATGTGATATTTTAGGATCTAGTATTTAGGGTCATTACACAACCGGGCAATTATAACGTTTCAACATAACATTTTGAATTTGAAGACCTTCATACTATGAAATCATAACATAAAACAAGCACGGGTACATGTACATCAGGAAATGAAACTAACAAAATATTAATAGTGTATTGAAGATTACATTTTAGAAAAAGAATACATGTTCAGCTAGTAGCCTACCACTGGAAACATGCTCGCAATATTAAAGCTACGGGGGCAATGTTCTCCCAAACGTACCTGTAGTTGAAAAGCACATGCTTGATAGGATTGACCTATAAAACGTGTCCGTAAAAGACATTTAAAATTATAATTTATATGATCGAAACTAGGATCGAAACACAAGTTGAAATAATTAAATGCAGTAAACACTCAATCCAACCTGAAGATGGTATGACATATAGGACAAACGGCGATGATATGCCTGGTGTTCTGAATTAAAATGCATAGTCTTCAAAATTAAATAAGTTAAACCCATTCACAACAAAGTTATCGACGGGGAAAAAAGTTATCGACGAAAACGGAAGATATTGCAATTTTTCTTTCGTTCCATCATTTTCGATATGTTGACCCATATACTTTTGCGTGGGAGATATCTCACGTCCGGGAACTGGCCCACAGGTACAAGTGAAATAGCGTCAACCAGCGACTACGAAATATTAAATTTAATAGGATTAAATGTAATAGTCTAAGCTCACTGTTTAAAGAAAACAAATATCATTTCGTGTTAAAATTTTGATAATGATGAGAGAGATTAGTAAAAAACCAATCTCAAGTTGTTACGCACCGCACTGATATCGCAATGAGCAACTTTTACGTAAACGTTGGGCACTCTCACTGCTTTCAAACATCATAACGATGTGCATTGAGCCATGATAGCCACTTCGAGCTGATATGACCAATCATATTCTGCCAGACGATTTGTAAGCAAAGTGGGGAATACCAAATTTGAAAATAATGGTTAGTGCACAAACGAACGAACGGTCTCAGATCAGGTTAAACTATCTCTTTATCTACACAAACATTACATTGCGTTTACTAGTAAGTTTGAAAGTGAATTGATAATAATTTTTGAAAATATGGCTAATGTGTCGGATAGAACAAAAGCAATTGTTTTCATTCCCGGTAGTCATGGTATTTCGTGTGAATCGGACAGACGTATTGACCGGGTGAGTAATAAATTGATAGAATATTGTCATCGAATTATTTCTATCATCATGTTCATAATTTTGAAATCTATTATTGTAAGGTCAAATTATCCTCCCAAAAAGGTACCTACTTTACTGTCACTATGGGAGATATATCAGCTGCGCCTTCGCTTCACTAAGTGCAGCTGTAGGCCTATATCTTACAAATACTGATAATTTATGCCCACTTTTTATACGCTTTTTTGCTCTTTCACACCTCATGCTGTTCTCTCTGAAAGATTTACATACATGCAAAAAGACACTCTTTTAGAGTGCTCAAATTTCATCCAATGAAGAGTTTGATGTTGATACTAATTCAATGTTAGTAGCCAACAGGTCATGGAAAACCTGGAAAATCATTGAATTTTGCAATTGCATTTTCCAGGCCATGATATTTATCGAAAAAGATCTCCACCTGTAAAAGTCATGGAAAGTCATTTCATTTGCCTGATTAGAAAGTAATTA
Source organism: Ophiura sarsii (assembly GCA_035610835.1). Classification (NCBI taxonomy): domain Eukaryota; kingdom Metazoa; phylum Echinodermata; class Ophiuroidea; order Amphilepidida; family Ophiuridae; genus Ophiura; species Ophiura sarsii. The sequence continues at coordinate 20,687,116 of CM069454.1, forward strand.
TATAGAGAGTAACTGATTGAAACTCAGCTCAAAAGCAGAAAAAGATGTTTTAGTTGTTGTAAATGTCAACTGGTCATGGAAAGTCATACAATTATGCAAGTAAATAAGTGTTACTAAACCCTGCAATTGTTCCCTCCACAAAGTTAAACAGTAGCATATTACCATCACAGATAGATGAATAAGCTAACCACTCTCCATGTTTCTTGTATGCTTGTGGGGTAAAACAAATGTCGGAAACATTGGGATTTTATATGCTCACATTTCGGAACAAGAAAAGACAATAATTATGATTATGTGTCACTTCAAAGGTTGATCATGGACTTCTTGGGATGTTTTATTTTATTTTCAAATTTCAAAACATGCGGAACTTACGCTACCCTTTTTTTGTTTTTCTTATTTATGAAATTTCTGTTTTCATTAAGAGTTATTTTTAATGTTTATTACGTTTATTTACAGAATCTATGCAACAGTTGTGAATATTGTTGCCAAACGTGGTGTGTGGTCCTAGCTATCATTGTTAGTGCTGTAGGGTTAATTGTTGTCACTCTATTTATGCTGTATACTAGTGAGGTGATCAAATGACCAACCACAAATCGGACAAAGGTAGGTTCAAAAATAAAATGTGGCGGAAAAAAAATCATCGGTCAGGCACAGTAAAATGTAAAATAGTATGTGAACATATGTGTAAAATATAATTCTTTAGATGAGTTTTGCACAAAAATTGCATTAATTTTACACAGATTGTGCAGGCCTAATTGTTTACATATTTGTAATTTAGTTAACTTTTTATAATAATTAACGAGTCCTATATTTACCTAATATTACGTCAACATGTTTCTCTGTGATAAGGACTATAGAGATAGATTAATAAATGTAATGCTGTCTAGAAATGTAGAAATCCAAGGTTGAATAAGATGCATTGTATTTGGATCTGCAATTTCTTGGTCAAACAAGTCATTAAATGACCAACCAATGGGTACTGATGGGTACTGATCCACGTGGTGTGGAAGATATTTGAGGTTAAGTGTCCAAATGGATACACATATAAAGCTTATTTTTGGTTTTTTTACATTTCTCGCACGAAATACAGATCTTGAACCTGGAATATACGAACAACACCTGCACATGTGGCTTTTACACAACTCGAACATATCTGGAATAGAACCCTCCGAGTACACTCTTAATGTCAGGGATTTAAATTTTGATTCTAAATCGGGATTAAAAAAATATGAATCTAACAATACTTCATTTTAATCTGAATCGGTTTTAGTCTAAATCTTTTGAAGGACTTAAACTTTAAACCAATCAGCCTATAGTGATGCGTGCACGTGATCCAATCTAATTCTTTTGCCGATGTTGCTACGACGCCATCTTTCTTTTGCGACTGGGTGCGGTGTACATCTGTGGGGAAACGTGGAGATACTTCTGACCGAAAACGACCCCGATGCTAGCACCACTAACACCAAAAGGCATGCTTCAGACCAGTGCACATCTGAGAGCATTTTTAACAGTTTTCACGGTGATAAGATGTAAACTATACTAGAATTTGTGTTTTTCTGTTCGAACTCGTAGGTGGATGGAGTAAAAGTCAGGAAATCCCTACATGCGTTTTTCACTCATTCAATGTAGCCGTGATCGGCTCCCGTATTATTATTATTATTATTATTATTATTATGTACTCATAATTATGTACTTATAATGGAATTGTTTGACACATCTACATATCTTTTGTTAGTGTTTAGACAATATGCTAACATGGCTAAATTGACACATAAATATGGCTGTTTTATGCAAATATTCATATTGCAAGCATCTTTCAGCAGCATCATTTTATTTAGAGGAACTAACATACCACCACCAATACACAATGAACTCGCGGGTCAACGGGCGCGTTTTACCCAACAAACAAACAATATTTATGTGTAAAAGGGGTAGGACTATACGATTCCAGTGCAATTTTTAAAATCATATTTTTGTTTACTATTTATGAAATGAAAGAATGACAAAATGATTGTGTAACCTATTTTCCCGATAAACCTATAAACAACATTATGAACTTAGTTTTCACAAATAGGCCGACGTTATTTTATTAGGAAATTGAAGCATGCAGTATTTTTTACACAGCTCGTTCTAGTAAAATCTCCAAAGGATCTAAATCGGCTATTCTATGAAAGATATTTCATGCATACTTTAATTTGAATTACATTCCTATATGGAAGATTACGGTAGGCCTTCAGGTAGGTAACCTACATGTAGGCCTACCTTAATCTTCCACATAGGAATGTATTTCAAATTTCATCTCCCATAAAAATGCAGGTAACTCCATTTGAAATTAACACTCCCAAAGATTAAGGTAATATGCTCGACATTTTGCGATATATTAATTAACGGAGAATAATTATATTAGGCCCTTATACAAAATGGCTGATTTGCATTATTTGTTATAACATTTCCGTAGCCACCCTCTTTCTATAGGCTACCGATTATTCACCGGGACACGAGTATCTGTATGGATAAATCGAAGGGGTGAACTATTGAGAAAATACAGAGACAATTATATAATGGAGAAATAGTCCATCTTGTGCGTGTATGCGTACGTGCAGCTGCAACTGAGTAGTCTATCTAACACAATGCAAACAAGTGGAAAATAATGGCTGTCTGTTTAGGAGGGCTAGCTGATATGAACGAAATTTCGGTAAAATAACATATATCTTTGACATTTACATTATATTCTGATAGACCACGAACCATACTAACATGATATATTAAATTTATAGAAATATATGTCTTTATTGTATGTTAAAAATAGCATTTATGTTCTCTAGAAAGGTGCTTTTTGATAATAGAAAAATAACGTTTAAGGCTATAAAATCTTATTGAATTGTGGTTTAAACAATAGATATTTGTGTAAATTGAGTTGATTATAACAAAATTACTAATAGCAGGATCTAGATATCTTTAATAAGATTTGGAGAAAATATCAATAATTAGGCGACCTTATAAAAAATAGTATTACAATAATATGTACATACTACTACTGCACTGTGCAGGTAGTGTACCGTATAAGGCTCTTTGCCAGCAGTCTGTGCTGATCGTATCGCGTGACCTTTGGGTGACTGTATTGACAATAATCTCGCCGGCAGTACATGTACGTGTACGTTAACGCTATTCTGCGCTGGGTAAATCGCTGCATAATAAATTAGTTTGAACCCGAGTGGCTGAGCTGCTGCAGTCAACCATATTATTTGTATGAACAAGAGTCGGGAACAAAATACGTTTTCTAATTGTTGCGTCCGTCATAGCATTTTATTAAAATTAAAGAAGGTCATTTTTATTTTCGGGGCATCACTTATTCAACGATAAAATAGAAAACCTTAATATAAATCACAAACATTTAGCCAATGGCCAATAGCCTATCTGCTATGTTAAAACAACGAAAACATGATATAAATGTGTGATTTTCGTTTAAAAACGCCAAAACCATATTGTTTTAATTATATAACTGTATAGCCAACATTTGAAGGCCTGTGCACAACTCTCAAAATAATATTATTTTTGTTAAAATGATATAGACACATATGTTTTCAATGGATACGTGATTGTTAGGTATTATTCTTTGTTTTAAAGAATCTCTAATATCAATCATCATGTATACGTAGTAGGCCTACATACATGTACATCAGGAAATGAAAACTAACAACATGTTGATATTGAAGATAACGTTTTAGACAAAAAAATACATGTTCAGTTATAGCCTACCACAGGAAACATACTCGCAACATTATTTATTAAAGCTACGTGGGACACGTAGGCCTACAGTTGACCAGCATAGACGTTTAAAATTCTAGTTTATTATAATAGAATCGAAACCAGGATCGAAACACAAGTTTAAAATAATGAAATGCAGTAACAATCAATCCAATATGAAGATGGTATGTCATGTAGGACAAATTGCGATGATGTGCCTGCTGTTCTGAATTAAAGTGTGTATTCTGAATTTTAAATTCATAGTCTTCAATATGCAGCCTATGTGGATGATTTCTTATGACATGTAACGTAAGTTTCTACTTAATCTATATGCCAACTAATGCATGTAATGACAGAAAATACTTTTAGAACATTAATTGTTTGAAAACAAGAAAAGCAGAGGAAACGTTATTAGGCTATTTTATAACATTATGTTGAGCTTATTCCCTATGTTTACATAAGGATGCTATATAATAAGCATCTTGATTCTGTTGCTTATTGCGCCTAAATGATAAATATTTGTTGTCGAAAAAACATATACATTCTAAAAATTCGCCGAAATATTAAAATTGTCTACATTTTGCCAACTTCTGCATTTTTTCGTTACGACATTGGATATATTGGATTGGGTAAGTGGCATCGACATGCCGGCTGATTTTCTGCCGAACTGATATATCAAGCAGCATGGGGATGGATGGCCAGTACACGGTTCATCTATATAACAGTTTAGTATGGGTCTTGTTCTATTTGTATGACAAATGATTTTTTTCAATGCAAGGGTGTACTTTAAAGAAACTAAATATCGTTTCATTTTTATATGTTGATAAATGATGAGAGAGATTAGTAAAGGACGATCTCAAGTTGTTACGCGCCACACTGATTGCATTATTGGGCATATCGCAAGAAGCAAAGACTCGGGACGGGCGAATTCTACGTAAGCGTTGAACTCTCTCATTGTCCTCAAACATCATGATGATCATTGCGTCATGTTAGACATTTCGAGCAGATGCAACCAATCATATTCTGCCAGGCGTAGTAAGCAAAGTGGGGAATTCCAAGTTTGAAAAAATAATGGTTAGTGCGCCGGGTATAAAACAAACGAGCGGTGTCCAATGGTGTCAGATAAGGTAAACCTATCGCTTCATCATCTACACGAACGTAACATAGCGCGTGAGTGAGAAAGGTACCGTAACGCTATCATACGGCTCCGTCGTTTTACTAGAAATTTGTTTTAAGTTGAAAAGTGATTTGATAATATTTTTTGAAAAATGGCTAATGAGTCGGACAAAACAACAACAGTTGTTTTCATTCCCGGTAGTCATGGCATTTCGTGTGAATCGGACAGACATATTGACCGGGTGAGTATTAAATTGATAGAATATTGTCATCGAATTATTTCTATCATCATGTTCATAATTTTTTAGAATTTGTTATTATAAGGACAAATTATCCTCCCCCAAATTCACTGTCACTATGGGATATATCAGAATTAGTTAGTTTCACTAGGTGGCTGTAGACCTATATCTTACAATTACTGATAATTTCTCCCGACATCTTGTACACTTTTCAGCTCTTTCACATACCTTATGCTGTTTGTTCTCTCTAAACATGCTAAACGAGTTAAAGACATGGAAAGGGATATTCTCTTTAAGCATGTTTAGATTAGTCAAATTTCATTCAATGAAGAGTTTGGCGTCAACAACTAAATCAGGGTTAGTACCAGTCATGGAAAAACCTGGAAAATCATGGAATTTCGCATTGCATTTTCCAGACCTTGAAATTCATGTAAAAAAGATCTTTACATGTAAAAGTCATGGAAAGTCATTTAATATGCCTGATTCGAAAGTAAATATATATATAGAGAAACTGATTGAATCTCATCTCAATGCCATTAAAAAGTTGTATAAAGTAAAAGAGGGCAGGACAAATTGTAAAAGTCATTGAATAGCCTACATGTTGTAAATGTCATGGAAAGTCATGGAATTATGTCAGTAAAGCTAAGAAGTGTATATACTAACCCTGTGTAATTGTACAAAAACAGTAACATATTACCATCACAAATGTAAGTTACCACTCTTCATGCTTCTTGTATGCTTGTGGTGTAAAACAAATGTCTGAAACATTATAATTATTGTGGGCTACATATCGGAACTAAATAAGGCAATGTGTCACTACCAGAGTTGATCACGGAGTTCAGGGGAATTTTTTTTTTAATTTTCAAATGTCAAGACATCCGGAACACTCGCTGCCCTTTCATTTTTTTCTTCTTCTAATTTATGAAATGTCTGTTTTCACTAATAACAGTTTCATATGTTTAATGTTGATTTCGTTTCTTTACAGCATCTATGCACCAGTTGTTTATATTGTTGGAGAACGTGGTGTGGAGTCCTAGTTATTGCTGTAGTGATTATTTGTGTCATTCTAATAATACTGGCTGCTACTCGGGTGATCTAATGACCAACAGAAGATTTGACATAGGTATGTTCAAAAATAATAGGTGACGATTCATCAGTCAAGTATAAATTAATATGGTATACACAGAGAAAACGATATGTAAAATATTATGTAAACAGACACAATGTATTAAAATAGAATTCTTTAGATGCGTTTTGCACACAAATTGGGTTAATTTTACACAGATTGTATTGGTCTAATTGTTTACATATTTGTAATTCAGCGAACTTTTTATAATAATTAAGGAGTCCTATATTTACCTAAAATTACGTCAAAATGCTTCTCTGTGATAAGGACTACACATAAATTAATAAATGTAATGTTGTCTATTGAAATCCAAGGTTGAATGATTAAGTTATATTTGGATCTGCAACTTTTGAGTCAAACAAGTCATTAACAACAAAAGTGATGATGGGTACTGATCCATGTGTGCCAGATATTTAAGGTTCAGTGTCAAAATATATAAACATCTAACTTATTGTGTTCTTTTACTTTTCTCGAAATGCAGATCTTGAACCTGGAATCTACGAACAACACCTGAACAACATGTGGCTTTTGCACAACTCGAAACAGATCTGGAATCGTATCATCTGAGTAGCTGTGGTTTCGTTTATAAACTGTAAAAAACATTTCGGGAAAGAGTTGAGGAATCTTCGACCACAAACAGTATTACTGACCAGATTTGGTTAATTAAGATATTATATACACATGACAAATGCGAGCTGTTAAATCGATGCCAAAGTACTATAAAAAATCAGATCCATCGTTCATTGTACATACTGTATTAATAATATAAGCTTTATAATTTTACATTATGTTATTTATCATGTACACCTGCTGGTTAGAGTATATATATATATATAAAACAAGTTTTGTATTGCGATGTTTTCCCATTGTTGCTGTGCACCATAATGCATACTACCTCGAATTATAATTTATATAGGCCTTATTGTCCAGGATGAATCGAAAAACAATTGTGCACGGATTAAAATGGCCCTTTGACATTGATATGTGCATGGAACCATAATGTTGTTGCTGTTTATTTAATCTAGTTCATCCTCCGAAAAAATTAAAGTAATCAATTGAAAAATAAGCAAAATATGATAAGTTTTGTAAGGTGACCTTCACCTTTCCAATGTGATTTACATAGCTAAGACATAAAATGGAGTGATTGTTCATTACATGCATGTATCTGTTAATTTATTGTGATACTGGCATAGTACACGAAACCATTTTTCACAAAATGTAGGCTACTAAGTATGAATATTATCATATTAGTCACATTTGGTAAGGACATTACTTGACAGGGTCCCATTGACAGGTTGCCAAAGTTTCGAAAACATTTACAGTGACATTTTAGCTTTCTTACAATTTGACAATTATAATATATTAGTTCTCCTTGTTAATATTTAGTTCTTTATCGAAGCCCTCCATTGATATGGCAACCGTTCTCACTCTATTTAGCCCTGCTACAGAAGATCTAACCATGGTAACAGGCATGTATTATGTCTTAAATGTGTCTTATTTTGCTTATTTTTCACTCGCATACTTTCATTCTTTTGAAAGATAAACTAGATTAAAGTTGCTTTATAAAGAAACAAGAATGTTTCATGATTCAAAGCACATTTCAAGGCCAAAAGGCCATTTCCATCATTGCACACTTTTTGATTGACCCTGTATGGTGTATACAAAATCAGTCCAAGAACGATAAGTAGTTAGGGGATGAATGCATGATGAGCTACAAGCATTCTCAATTACTGTGTTTCATGATCAGGGTAATAGGCATTTAGAATAATGTTTTTAGGGACCATAGTCTGTCCGAAATTGAATGTTAAGTTTCTATCAAGAAAATGGTGACAATATGGAAATACAAATAGCTTACGGACCAAAAATGTTGCTTATTACTCATTATTATTAGTTCAGTTCAGTTCAGTTCAGTTTTTTAAATTTATTTAAGCCCCCATAAATTAGTATTATTATTCTAAGGTTACGTTACATGAACTACGTACGTTTCGCATTTCCTCGCGTTACTCGTGTAACGCACACCATCTCAATAACCACCCCTGATTACCTGTTTTGTTATAGTTACGCATGCGCATACTTACAGCATAAAAATTCAAAAGTGCAGCCCCCCCCCCCCCCGAAAAACGTTGTTATAGTTTTGTAGGTGCGGTCCTTTTGTCATAAAGTATTAAGGCAATGTATAGTTTGATCTATCCATGACGTAGCGTTTTCGAGTTATAAGCATTGCGTCAAAGATCACAAACATTAAAGTGCTCCAGATGTGCGTTTAATGGTGTAGAAATGTTTCATGAAATTAATATATTGCGGTACCTATTTATATAAAGTAAAGTGATGATTGTATATACTGTGACCAGTGACGTAGTGCCCGGCGGTATGCGTGCGCACCTACAGGGAATGTGCTTTGTAAATTAAATTTACATTTGATTGATCATTACTTACGGTGTAGAATGGTGCAGTAGTCATGGTCTGCATCCCTAAGCACAGTGAGAGACCAGGTACTAAATTTGCCCGGCGGTATGCGTACGCACCATAAGGGCAGGTGCTTTTGGCGCTCAGTGATGAGTATTTTGCTTTTGAATAGTACGTATGCAGTATGTCTTCAGACCAGGCGCTAATCAATTTGTAAACACTACTGATGTAAACAACGGTCGCATCATCTATATCCTGATTTAAATATGTTACGTACCTTTACAGATGTAATAATCCCTCAAGTTGTGTCTGTTAGTTGGCCTACCAAAACTATGTATGACTGATTATACGTTTGCGTGTTCACGTTACTGTTAAATAAAATAATAAGAAAGAAAAGGTCTATTTATCAAACTGCATACCATAAGCTATTTCCTCTGGTACTGGATGACCAGTAAATTAGTTATTGTATTATCCTATCAAAATCGCATAACATATGCTATTTCCGTATGTCATGCAAAACAATAAAGACCTGTTGTATTGTAATATCAAAATTCACTAGTAGGTATACCTGGGGTAATAATACTATGTTGCTAATCATCAATTCATTGTATGAGACGAAAAATGTTTGTTTATACTGCAATTTGTAAAAGGAAGGTGCTAAAATTGCACGTAAAATAGTACAGAAGTAATAAAATGTCTAAGTAAATGGATGTAACGTTTGAACAATTGACGTCTTTTATTAACTGAGACCATAAATTATACTGTTGTACAGAACCAATAGGCCAACGCTTTACAAATATTATATTTTGTTATTATATAAGCTTTGTTCCCCCTTCCCCCCTTTTATTACAATTTTTTGAAAATTGTGACCTAAAAACATCTTTACTCTGTTTCTAATTCTAATTCGGCATAAATTCGGTTCCGTGGCTCAAAAATATAGATACAGGGTAGGACAGGAAGAACAGGCACCTTTTTCACAAATGCGTTACAAAAAATGTATGCGTGCATATTCAAAGCCAATGGTAGCGTTATAAAGACCTATAATTTGGCTTTCATTCAAAAGTAGACTTTTAGAAATCGATTTTAAAAATCGACCATTGCATAACCATGTTTGAAGCCAATCCACGGGATGGTTAAATTATCAAGCCATTCCTTAATGAGGTTTGTTTCTGAATAAGCTGATGCCTCTTTTCACTTTTTTCCTTGAATCTAGGCTTTATAAATACTCATAATTCCACAGTTGTATTAATTTCTGGTCATTTTTAGATTTTGTATCCAACATTCATGTGCCTTTTCATGTTTTTCTCTAGTTGTATTGGTTGGCATCTTTGATCAGCCACCCAACAATACTGTGTGTTATTTCCATTCCCTGGATTGGCTTAAAAATAACGGGTTCTAATTAAACTAAAAGTGTTGTAACATTATGATGCAATGTTCAAATTAATGAAACCCAAATACGTGGTCTTTGTAGAGCTATCAGTGGATTTGAATAAGAATATGCAGACCTGAAATGTCTGTGGCGCTTTCTCTAAAAATTGCTCGTTCTTTCTCAATAAAATTGTGTTTGTCAACACAAATGGAAGTATTCTAAAAATTAAACTGAATTACTCTAGATACATTCTTCCATTTTATGCGTTTCATCGTTTACGACATTGGATACAGTGTTGTCGGGTATAAACGGGGTAGGTACCGTACATCCGGACTGCCCAAACAAATGGGGGGTGGGGTGGGGTTCACAGTAACGCCCGTTAATACCCGACTATTGGGTAAATTTGCAAAAATCAACACGCTGTATTTCGGCCGAACTGCAATATCTTTAATCCGACGGGTAGTTTACTTTAAAGAAACTAAATATCGTTTCATTTTAAAATGTTGATACTGTTGAGAGACGGGATGGTCAAGGACTCAAGGACCCCACAAGGACTGTACATTTTGAATGGAGTTCCCTGCATGATTCAATTTGAAAGATTAGAGTCATGTCTTCCATAGGTGGTGGTGAATGGGTTTCAAATGGAATAGCCCGATACGCCGCATTGATTACATGGGCATATCGCAAAGACTCGGGCGAATGCTACGAAGGTTCAAACATCATGATGATAAACATTGCATCACGAATGTTATCCACATAGATCTGATGCGGCCAATCACGTACTGCCAGGCGTTATAAGCAAATGGGGAATTCCACATTCGAAAATAAGATTAATGCAGGGGGTATACAGACAAACGAGTGGTCTCAGATAGGGTGAAGGACTATCTATTCATCAACACGAACGTATAGCGCGAGAGAGAAAGTTAAGATATATCATACGTCCGTCGTTTGAGTAGCAGTTTAAATTCTTGAATTGATCATCTTTTTTAAAACATGGCTAATGAGCCGGACAGAACAACAACGTGTGTTTTAATTCCGTATACTCATGGTATTGCATGTGAATCGGACAAATGGATTAGCCGGGTGAGTGTTGAATCTATTGAATATTGCTGATTATTTACCCGTACATAATATCATTTTGAGTGGTGTGTGCAGGATTTTCCTTGTGTGTGGCCAGGCACACACTCCCCCAAATGACTTCACAAGATTTTGCGCGAGTATCTGTTCCTGTCCTGGCATACCGGCACATGTATCTACGAATAAATGAAACTTTTGGTTCTCAAAAAATAATTGCATTCTGCCGTTACGGGCTTCAAAAATGATACAAAATATAATCAACTCATGGCCCCCCCCCCCCCCCCCCCCCCCCCCCCCCCCCCTCTCTCTCTCTCTCTCTTTCTTTTTTGACACGCAACTGATCATTATTGAAAGCTGTGATTACGTGAAGTAAGAAGAAAAAATATTATCCTACTCCCCATCTGTATCCCATTGAGGTCATGATAAGCTTTTACTGTCTAAAATAATATATAATTACAACCAAAATTGTAAGTTAACGTTTTTGGCACTTCTTTGAGAGTGAGAAGAAAAATATTTTAGACATAGAAGAAAGGCAAATAGTTATTGTGAAAGTTCCTCCAAAAACTTCGAAGTCCGCAGGTTTTTCCAAAACTAATCATCGCTTTGTAATCTATGAAAGTTCTGTTATTTAAAGGTGTTTTATTCCTATTTTGGTCATTTACAGGATACGTGCACAAGTTGGGGTTATTGTTGCAAGACGTGGCTTTGGATGCTAGTCATTATTGGGATTATTTTTTGCATCTTACTGGCAACTGGTGTTATTCCCTGAACAACCAGACAGGTAAAAGTACGTGAGTACAAACAACAAACCAATAAATAGAAATAATAATTGATAACAAAACTTTTTTTTAAAAACCATGACATCAACAGAACAAGAATTCATCACAGTCAAGTACAACTTAATTCCTAATAGTCTAGAAAGACTACACTTTGAAATTCACAGATAACAATGTTGTCCTAAAATCTAGAAACCCAAGATGAGATGAAGTTCCCAAATGATGTATCCATTTATCTACAACCATGAGACTGGGTCTTTCATAACATGACATAAAGAAAATTCAGATGCTGCTGATCCGCGATGTGGAGGTTGTAATGTAGTGGTTATTTTTAAAAAAAGACGGCAGTGTGATTTTCTGTTAGGAAATGTGTACTAAACATCACTAACGCAACAAAAACTATTTTCCTGATGTGTTTGCTTAATAAAATCTAAGTATATATTTCTTATTTTGGTACCCAGATGCAGACCCAGACACTACCATTTGCGATCAACAACAGAAGGTTTATGTACAACTCGCTGCTGACATTATCATTAGAACCTCCTAAACAGTGATGACAAATTATTATTTTCGTTTGAAAATCATGTAAACCCTTTTCGGGAAAGACTTCAAGAACCTTGCATCGCAGAGCAATCATGTAAAACTTAGATATTATCGTGATTATACTAACATCACTTATCCGAGCTCCGAAGGCGATATCAAAGTACTACTAAAATCAAGGTCACCGTGCATTGTATACACTAAGACCGCACTGCAATATGAGTACGTATGACTTATACGTATAAGTGACTTGTACGAAAGACTTATACGATTGTCAGCAAAGTAATATTTTGCAGTGCGGTCTAATATGAAAGCTTTAAAATGTAATTTATCACGTGTTTCTTAAAAACAATAATTCCGAATGCCTGTAACCTATACTTTTTAGGAAAAAGGAATACTTTAGGTCCCAGGTACTGGCATATCAATATCGTTCAATACTGGAACATAAAAGTTGCCAGTATCGGTCGAGACCAAATTGTGTTCCGGCACCGAGCGATACTGGAACATTTGTATGTCCCAGTGTCGGGCGATACTGGTACACGTGATACCAGTAAGATTTGTCCTAGTGTTGAACGATACTGGTACATAATTATAATACAAATAAACAGAATAGTTCGCCATATACTGTAAAAGGTTTAGCATATATTAGTTTCATTAGACATACATGTAGTTACGTACCTTATATATATCCCGCAAGTATCTATGTATTAATTGTCTTCCCAAACTTGTGTAATGATTACGTGTGCGTGTTCACCACAGCTGAAAATAAAAGAACAAAAAATCAAAACGTCAGGCTAGATTTGTATTTTACAATCTCATTTATTTGCTAAACTACATAGCATCAAGCTCTTTCCTCTGGATTCCTTTCCTCCGAGTGAATATGTTGCAGTACGTTATAATTATGTCATGCAAACAATAAATACCTTAAAGGTGTATGTTCCGATCACTTTTTGGGGGCTATGATTTTTGTTTTCACATCCAGATATTTTTATATCAGAAGCATTCCCATATTTGTCTCATCTATTTATATATTATAGGCTAACATGTGGTGAATTACTGCTAAAAGTGGATAACCACCAACCAGTCTGTGTACTACTCAATGGGCAAATGTATCGCGCCCTTGTGCTTCTAAATATAGAACCATTTGAGTTATGCAACTCAAACTTTGGAATGTGACAATTCTAAGGATGACCTTTCATGTAAAATTGAAAACATCAAGTTAAAAATCAGGCCAGCAATCGGAACATCTACCTTTAAATATGTTGTATTATCCATCAAAATTCAGCCTACCAAGGGTAGTTATGTTGTTATTCATCGGTTCAATGCACAAGGTGTCGCAAAATAAACCTTTATAGTTTATCGTAACTTCCTAATTTTGTATTCTTTGATTACTTTGACGTAATAGCGCACTTCCATCCAAATTTGCTCATATTGAGTGATTCAGACAGCACATACAAGAAATCAATCAATTAATAAATGTTGAAGTTCAATATTGCCAATTGGCACGATACGATCAATATTTTTATCACAAAAACGATGGTTAGTCTGTACATTTATTAACTAAGTTTAATATAACAAATAATATTGCGCATAAAAACTATCATGGTTCTATCTTCGCATTTTGAACTTGATAAACACACACTTGGATGGAAGTGTCCTTTGACTGCTGTTGCGTATCGTTCATTTCTCCGTAATTACTGAACTAAATCAAATGCGGATTTCTTCAAATAATAGCCAACAACTTAGACTTTATTTGTTTTTTGAATTGTTCTATTCCGACACTTATGTAAGACGTTCCGATCAGCTAATTTTTGAGAAACCCTATATAAATAGTACAAATATGGTGAGGGAATGATTTATGATCGAAGGTGGTAACATGTCACGCAAAGTAATGAATATTGATTTGGATTGCTAAACAGAAGTATTACAAATCTAATAAAATCCATGTTCCGTATAAAAAAGTTGATTTGAGTCTTTTATATTAGGTGATTTTCGATAATGGATTCTTAGCACTATTTCTATTATTATCCAATGTTATCTAAATGTCGCGCTATTTCAAACAATACGGAACTAATTCAGAGGATGGATACAAATCAGTCGAAAGGTTAAACCGACATTAGAATGACAACAATAACACCGATTACGACCACAACAACAGCAGCAGCAGCAGCAGCAACAACAACAACAACATCAACAGCAGCAGCACCACCAGCAGCAACAACAACAGCAGCAGCAACAGCAGCACCACCAGCAGCACCACCAGCAGCAACAACAATAGCAGCAGCAGCAGCAACAGCAGCAACAAGAGCAGCAGCAGCAGCAGCAGCAGCAGCAGAAGCAGCAGAAGAAGCAGAAGCAGCAGTTATGTGGAAACTTATCACGGCTCCTTTAGACCAAAGCAGATAGCACCAACAGCAACAGCACCAGCACCAACAGCAGCAACAATAGCAGCCGCAGCAACAACAACAACAGCAGCAGCAGCAGCAGCAAAGGCAACAGCAACGACAACAGCTACAGCAGCAACGGCAACAGCAACAGCAGCAACAGCAGCAGCAAAAGCAGCAACAGCAGCAGCAGCAACAGAAGCAGAAACAGAAGCAGCAGCTATGTGGCAGCTTATCACGGTTCAATTAGACTAAAACAGATAGCTTGAGTATGATCTCATCAGGATAGAACCCGAGCACGTTTCCGTAAACAAAACAATCAACAACAACAAATTACCGCAGTAGCAGCAGCAGGCACGATACTTGTCCCCGCCCCCACCCTCCCTCCCACCCCCCCCCCCCCCCCCAAAAAAAAAGAAAAAAGAAAAGACGTTTCATCTTCTAGTCTATCATTTGTATGTTGCTATTTATTCTTCTTCATTCGAGTGCATATCAAAATTTGAATGTGTGACTGAATAACCTGTGGAATTTCCAGTCTATTTTAAAATACTCGTTCAAATTCATTGAGCCACACTCAGCGATTGGCGCTGTCAATATTCGATTAGAGGGGCGTTTTCATTTCATTCCACTGCGATACAACAAGATAACGAAGCGAGGCATACTCGCACAATAAACAAAACCAATCGACCATAATTGTTGTTCTGGAGAACTGACATATTGACTAAAATAGCTTTACTCCAAAAGGAACAACGATTTACATTATATTTCTAACAGGAAAGTATTTGGTCATTAATATACCATAAAGGGAAATGGATGAAAATGACAGAAAGAGCAATTATATACCTATTCCTGTTACCCATGGTGCGTCGGACGAGCTAGAGAGACGTCGCGTTTGGCATAAGGTTAGTATTAACATGGCAAAATGCTGATCTAAATTTAAATAGAAACGAGATTGATTTGCAATGTCGGCCAAAATATCAGCATACTTTCGACTAATTTGTTTGTGTGTTTAGTCTACACTGATATACAATAATGTAATCGTTTAACCGTAAATGCTTATGATCACTACTATTTACTGCAGGAAATATAGGAGACTCCTCATTGCCAAATCATATACGTCCATCAATACACTCGTAAAAACGAATTAAACGTAGCACGGACTTGTGGGGCAGCACGCATTGACTAGTTCTCTCAACCCAGACACCGGGGTTCGATTCCCGTTGGAATCAGATTTCCCCTTCATTTAGCCTATTTGTTACCCGTGTTAGTTTTATTCTTTTGCTGGGCTTTTTACGGTTTGTTGAAGGTTTACTAAACATTATCACGATTCCAGCTGGTTGTTTGGTCCAAAAACAATTATTACATAAACAAGATAGCTCACAACCTTATCATATACATCACTAGTGTACAAAAAAACACATTCTTGTCTCATATTTTAGTTTAATTAATTCGAATTATATTATTTTGTTTATTTTATACAGCGTGGATGCTGGTTCTGCGGAAATCCAAACCATAAACTGCGCCAATGCTATTTCGACCGTAAGCCAAGATGTTTTATGTGCAACATGCGAGGGCACATCAGCAAGTGGTGCTGGCATAATGAGGACACATCATCCGATAGTGACTGATTGTTGATATCATCGATATGATTGATACATGAACAAATACATTATACATAAATAATATAATTTACTATAGTATATCCTGATGGCATAGTTTGAAATTCATGTATAAAACCACCTGTCCAGCTATGCATGATAGAGAATAAAAGATGGAAATGATTGTAGTTTGGTAGCCGGACTATGGTGTGATAATGGATGGAAAGGTCCATATGTCGGCGCATAATTGTATGCAGGTATGGTATTCCATGTCATTCAGAATTAGTTAAATGTAGAATTAATGTATTTTCTTAAAGGTGTATACGTTCTGATCACTTTTTGGGGGTATAATATTTTTTTCACATCCAGATATTTTCATATCCCCGTATTTGTTCATCATGTCTGTAAAATCTTAGGGGCCAGACATGTTCCATTTAGAAATTATAGGCTAAAATGTGGTTAAGTACTGCCAAAGGTGGTTTACCACCAGTCAGTTTGTGTACTACTGATTGGGCAAATTTAGTGTGACCTTATGCTTCTTAAATAAGAACCAATGGAGTTATGCAACTCAAACTTTGGAATGTGACAATTTTAAGGATGACTTTTCATGTAAAATAGTTGAAAATCGGGCCAGCAATCAGAACATCTACCTTTAACTATATTTTTTAGCCATAACACAAAAACAGAAATCCTAACCACTTTTAAAAAACGAATACAGCAAGTTGTTTACTTCTTTTTTCAGCGCATTGTGCCATGTCAAACAGGCAGAATGCACCATATGACGTAATTGCTATTCATTCCGGCCTGGTAATAAGCAGCAAAGAATTTGCAGCAACCGATCAAAAGCCACCTATATTTGTTAATTTACATACAGAACCAGTCTCACTGCATAATAACATGAAATCATTCCTGACATCCCATTATATTTTTCGAAATGTTGCCAACTACGTGACACTAAGGGCGTACCAACACTCTCTGTAAAATCTTATCGCCACATATGAATTGTCCAAAGCTGAATAATGACATCCCTGAGTAAAGATTTGATATACTTTATTGGAAAAACCTCCGTTAACACAGAACGTTTTTCCTGCCCATTAAAGATTAGTTCTTTGGTAACACGGTTTATGCAATGATATTGACGTCGTGCACCGATTCATTTTGAATGTAGAATAGGCCGGGTGCAATTCCCCTTTGCAGTCCGTTGCACATGGCTACATGCACAGAAAACTTTTCTGGGTCAAAGATGGGTCAAGTGACTCATTTGCAGTGGGTCATCTCACATTACCCGTCTATCTGTGTCAAGTGACCGTGTCCCAGCGAAGCGACACACCTGTGATGAGTAGGTGCGTTCGGACCCATTTGAATTGACCCACGTAAGATGGGTCAATGCATTTTAATGGGTCCCTTGACACGTTGACTCACGTAAGATGGGTCACGTGCAGTCTGACCCATTTGAATTGACCCACATAAAAACGTAAGACGTGAGTCAATTTACTCATTTACTCATTTGCAAGTGAGTAAAAGACGCTCAAAAAATCGTGATTGGTCGAAAGAAAAATATATTATGGGATAGCCCAGGCACACCATTCACACGCAAGTCTCCGCCCGTCCGTTGTTGTTGTGTTGCAGTCCGACCGTGTACAGGTATGCAGTCAAACAAGGTAAGTTTTTAAAACGATATTTATGTATATTTCATAAAACATACTTGTGTGATATTCAACCAGCCAGGTGTAGCCTTGCATGACATGGTCCATGGTGCTGTAGAGGATTTAAAATCAAAACCTGCACATCAAATTCAAGTCCGGCGATCATTCCTAGCAGGTGTCCAAATTTGGCCACCGATTTAGTGGCCAAATTCTCCCACCAAGACAAAATACGTAATAAATTCACTATTTTTCATGTTTGAAACCCAAAATAATTGTTCCAATGGAGTAAAAATCTGTTGAGGTTAGGTTTATGTTTGATTTCCTGTTTGAATTTAAAGCAACTTCTGATACTTGTTGAAGAGATGAAGAACATTCTGTGATTTTGGGTCAAGCAAAAGTTTTGTCTTGTGATGGGCGGCGCTACGATAATCGATACCATGGGATTTTTGTAATAGGGGGGTTTGGTGTGAGGTGGGGTATAGGGAGGGTGTTTGTGATTGGGAAGGGGTTAGTGATGGGGGATTGTGGTTGGGAGGGGGTTAGTGGTGGGGAGGGGTTGTGGCAGTGACGTACCGACCGGGGGGGGGCAATTGCCCCCCCCCCCCCCCCGCTTCAATTACCGGGATGCTAAATTCCCAATACCGGGACGCTAAATTTGCATAAGGAAAAAAAATGACATAAAACACTGAGGACTTGGCATTATTTGTTGACTGTTGTGCTTTTTGGACTGCGAAATTTTGTGACCGTGCGAAAATTTGTGACCGTGCGAAAATTTGTGACTGCGAAATTTTGTGAATGTGCGAATTTTTTTGACCGTGCGCATTTTTTTGACCCTAACACCCCCCCCCCCCCCCCCCACACTTATTTTATATGAAGGCAGGAGAGTAATTTACGCCACTACCGGGACGATACGCCACTACCGGGACGACATACTTCTGCCCCCCCCCCCCCCGGCTCACATGCCGCGGTACGCGCCTGGGTTGTGGTGGAGGGCAGGGATTTGTGGTGGCAAATGGGATGGCCCTGGGGAGAGGGTGTATGGTGGCGAAGGGGTATGGTGGCGAAGGGGTATGGTGGCGAAGGGGTATGGTGGCGAAGGGGTATTGTGGCGAAGGGGTATGGTGGCGAAGGGGGATGGTGGCGTGGATGCATGGGGTGGGAAGATTGGTCATGGGGTGGGGTGGGTAGGGTGTCTGTGGTGGGGGAGGGGTTTGTGGTGCGGTGGGGAGGGTAGGCCGTGGGGTGAGGTAGAGTGTTTGTGGTGGGGGAGGGGTTTTGTGAATGAAAGGGGAGGGGTTTGTGGTGGGGTTTGTGGTGGGGATGGGAAGGGGAGGGGGTTTATTGGTGGGGAGGGGGTTTGTAGAAATTGTGAAGGGGAGGGAGTCTGTGGTGGCATGGGGGTGGGTGGGGCGGGGAGGTTGTAGGGGTGGTTTAGATTTATTTTTATTTATGCTTTCTTTATTGAGGGTAATATATATGCTTCAGTGACTTTCACTGCTTTCCAAGCAGGCCCTCATTTCGATACATACATAAATACATGCAAATAGCAAATGTTACAGTGTTTAAATATAATACAAATTATGATTCTTCAATGATAATTTACAGTGGAGATAGAGGATTTGAATTGACTGAGTGACATATTTTCTAAATCAATACGAATAGATGGTGATAAATTGTTCCACTGCGGGAAGGTGGAGTAGGTTTGTGGTTGGGGTTGAGCGGGTTTGTGAATGTGGGTGGGGATTGATGTGTGTACACCAATAAGAACACAATAACGCCCAAAAAAGAGTTGTGTTGCCCTCACCGACCGACCCTAAAATCGTAAAAACTAGGGTCACATTTTTTTACAAATTTTTTTAGATTTAAATTTGATTAAAAGTGTCTAAATGTTACTATTTCTTGCTTGAAATGAATAAGTAAGCTTAAATAAATGTTTATTTAGACTATTGTCACACTAGAAACATTAGTTCAATTGACATGATGGGCCTTTACCAATTTTGTCTTGACATTAAAAAGCATAATATATATATTTCAGCCAAAAAAGTTAATAAAATAAAATAATTGAAAAATATTTTCAAACAAACAAAAATATCCGACCGACCGACCGATCCGATTTTAAATTTTTGGCACTTGAGGGCAACCGGCAACACAACTTTTTTTCTTCTCCTAAGCGTAGAGGATTCCCTGTTTGTTAATGTAATAGTGCACTTTCAATGAAAGCTTGAAAATGAAATTTCAAAAATAGTTTTTGCAAAAATTGACTGAAATTGCATCTTTTTTCTAGTAAAACGTACCGGTAACCATGAATTGTTTTGAAGCCGCGCAAAATATTTTGGTATCAAGTTCAGCTATCAATATATGAAGGATAGAAGATGTAATTTTGTGTGTGGAAGCGCTACTTTTGGATTAACTGTAAATACTGGCAAATGTCCACTTGCCACAAAATGACTGAAATGTCATCATTTTTCTGGCAAAACGCAACCAAGAATTTTTTTGAAGCGACACAAAATATTTAGGTAAGTTAAACAATTGATATATGAAGGGTAGAATATGCCATTTTTTGAGTAGAAGCGCTACTTTTGGATTAACTGTAAATACTGGCAAATATGCCCACTTAGCGGGCATATTTGCCATGCCAGTCCACTGGCAAATTTGCCAGGGCTGGACAATTCGGACACCTGCTAGGAATGGGATCAAGTCATTTTCATGAATTTTGCTTCTGATTCAGAATTTGGAAGCTTTGCATTGGTTGATTGAAGGTAGCGCTGTGTTCCAACCATACACCGGAACATTACATATTATTTATAAAGACGAAATAAATGTCAAATTCATGAAGTAGACTATACGGTTTATTCCGTCATATATTGTGATTCACAAGGAAATATACACTGTTTTCTCTGCCGGACTAGACAGTATTAGTTAGAGATGTTCATATCATTGACTATCATGACTATAATAGAGGGCGACATTTAATTTTTTTTTGGTGCAGACGACGATGGACACGCGAAAACCTAAATTTTGAATTCGTATTGGAATAACACGTAATCGCGAATGTTGATCTAATCATTTTGAAAAATTTATCATAGGTTAGAAGAAAAAATTTCCAATCCAAAACCGTTGTGGGTGGCTAACCACCCGCAGTGTCAGTACCTTTTTTTAAAAATGTAAACCGTTGTCAACCGTTCGTCCCATTCAATTGATCACGTAACCTCGTTCGCATGTTAACCTGAATACTCGTGAATACACCCGTGTCCAGCGTCGTCTGAATTTGTGGAAAACTCTGATAGTGATTACCTCTTTTAAATCCAGCCAAAAAGGAAGAAGCGGGCTGGGATGTATTCACTGATGTCTAAACTAACCACACACAAGCAACTAGACAACATGAAAGTAAAGCCGATTTAAGCTAAAATGGTTTAAAATGTGCATGACTTGACCAGTTTTTTGGTTATAACTTTTTGATTATTCAGCCTGCAGACATGGTTGAACCAGGGAGGTGTTGAACCATCATTTTGTATTGTAAAGTACTTTGTTTCCATGTAGCCCTATTCCATTTTCAAAGACATCTTTTTATTTTCAACATTTTATGATCATGCCTATACTAGTACTACTGGACTACTAATAATAGGCGGATTTATAATTGAACGAACATATTGAAGCAGTGTTTTGCATACATTGCGTGAAGCGCGGATAACCATGAGCGTGACATTTTCGGGCGCGATCATCTTTGTGCTGCATGCGTGATGTTCGTTCAATTTTTAATCACACTATAGGTAGGAATGTTCATATCATGGCCTATAGAGGGTGCCCTTTGTTTGATGATTTTGTAGCAAAAATATGGGGAAAACTCCTGTTTACCTCTTTTAAATCCAGCAAAGTAGTACGAATTGGGCTGGGATGTATTCACTGATGCCTATAAATAACCAAACACAAGCAACTGGACATCATGAAAGTAAACCTTTTTTTACCTAAAATTTGCATGACTTGACCAGTTTTTAGCATTATTATGCATTGAGATTCTTCCGTCTTATTCTTTCAATGCATTTGTAATAAACCTATTATTCTGCACATTATGTCACTAGAGGTCTCTTTAACACATTAAAGCTTACAGTAGCCTACACTGCACGAATACACTTAAAGTGTTATTAATATGCTGATTGTATGTGTAAAGCAGTCACAAAATGCAGTAGAGACTTTTTTTTTTAAATGTTGTCCTCTTTATTTTGAGAATTTTTGTAAATATTTTTGTTGTATTTTTGTTAATTTTTTGTTGCAATTTTTTGGATTTGTTTTGGATTTGTTTTTATAACAAAATTGAACTTTTTTGAGAATTTAAAAAATAAATAAATAGCCTACATTATGAGTTCCCCGGTATTTTTTTCTTCTTTCTGTATTCCATTCAGCCCCATCAGAGCCCCAGACCGTAAATATTTGTCCATATTTTGTGAACAAGCAGGGGGAAACTAAAAGTGTTCGTGAATAACTAATAGTATGGAGCAGAGCATCAAATGGTTGATTTTGAGAGTGTTGATGTTGATACCATGTTCTGAAGCATTTTTCTCTCTACATTTCAGGACTACATGTACTGTTGCAAGTAAGAGAAAGGTTTCTTTAAGTCGGTGGCCAGTTTCCTTCCGCATTCCAAAATTCAATTGATTGAATCCTTATATGATGAAATGACCAAGTACACTTTGTAAGTATTTGTTTGTTTAAAGTTTTAAACGTTAGTTTATTCGGTTGGTTCATGCAGACACCATGTATTTACATCCATTATGAACTGTTCTCCAATATTGTAGTTCTGCACAATTTTAATTACAAATCTGAATTTGAAGAAATATAAAAAGCTCAAATTTTGTAAGAGTGACCTAGCAATAAGCATACAGAATATCATTCATTAACCCTAACTCTACCCCCCACTTTTTTCAGAATTTTTTCTTCAACTTGGAAAATCGACAAAAATATCCCCCCCCCCCCCCCCCCCCCCCCCCCCGGATTTGATCCAGGGACCTCTCGCACCAGAGGCGAAGAATTTCCCACTACACCACGGCTGTCAAGGCTAGTTTGCGCAGTATATTGCGCAAACTATATGGGCTGGGTCCATTTTTTCATCAAAAAACTTCCACGCCGGGTGGTACCAACGTGCCCAGTCGTGGTATTTTGGGGTATATGGTAGAGTTAGGCCAACAACAACAAAAGTTGACTTGCCCTTTCAGAGCCAGAGTCTGGGTCGGACGGTCGTATTTTTTTTTTTTTTTTTTAATTTTAATTTTTAAACAAGCAGATACTACTCAAAAACACGTTTTCATTTTTCTTTATTGTTATGTACTTCTTTCAATTTTTTATTTTTTATTTTAAATTTGGAAGAAAAAAAATAGCGACCCTAGATTTCCGAAAATTCGGGTCGGTCGGAAAGGGCAAGTCATTTTTTTTTTTTTGCCTTAGGGTTAAATATATGGTAGGGTTCTAGCCTTAACACCACACCCGTGGTGTAGTGGGGAATCGTTCGCCAGGTCCTGGAGGTTCCTGGATCAAATCCCGGGTGATCGGGGCAATATTTGGGGTCAATTTTCCACATTGAAAAAGTTGGGGGTAGAGTTTATGGTTAAGATTTCAACCAACATTTCCCCCATTGTTTAGGTGAAGAAAGTGTGTGTTACTGTTTTGAGCAGTTTTATTGGCAAATACAAGTTTTGAAGCCATCCAAATCCTATGTAAAACCTGTGAAAATTAACAGTAAATGAGTTCAGCTACATTCGGTAGCGATTATAGCCGATCATGTAGGACTATATTTGGCTTGTTGCAGTATTGAATCGCACACGTAAAGTTGATTACACAAGTGTAGATGCTTGTACACAGTTGATATCTAGTCACTGGGGTAAAGGTAGTATGTTTTTGTCACTTAAAGGGGCACAGAGAGATTTCTCAAAAAATTAAATTAAATTTTGTTAACCTTGTTTAGATTGATGGTATACATGGAAACCCTCTGTCAGATTACTTCAAAAGAAATCAGTAAAAATGAAAACTAAACGCATTTCCGATGGTATATTAGGGCTTTTCACTTTTTTGTATTTTGGTTAAAAATCACCACCAATTGAATCAGGGAGGTCATAACTATGCATCACGCAGCAAGCCATGGGTGGTATTCAAGGTTATTTTGAATAAACATGAAACAAATAAGTAAGAAGCCATCTGTGATCTCATCGAAACTCGAAACGCTATCAAATGCATGAATTTCACATTAGGATTGTCTTATAAGTTATAATGATTCGTTTAACTGGAGATGAATGGAAGATACTAGGGCAAAATTAAATTAAAATGTGTTTTACATTGCATTTTTATTTCAGAACTATTTGAAAAATACCTTGTCACAAAAATGCAGAAATGAACAAAAGCAGCATGAGAACGATAATGGCCATGCAAAGCCACCAGCCAAGTTAGCCAAACCTTCTAAAAGTACATCAAAACCTACAGATACTGCAAAGAATAGGCCGAGTAACCAGTGGGGGAGTTACGCACTACTTACTAAGCGGCCGGCGGGCGAAGATGATACAACAATAGAGAAGCACATTCAACTGATGCAGGTTGAAAATCGAAAGTTGAGGCAAGATACTACTAAGATTAGCATGCTTATGGACCTCACATTGCTGACAGACCTCACATTGCTGACAGACGAGATGGGATAGTGAACAAACTGTGGAAGGTTGACAAAATATCGACTACCTACCCTGCTTGTTTGATAAGGATGAGGTAAATTATGTGCATGTTAAATGGTTTCACAACATTTACATTCAAATATTTAGATAAGATTTAATACCGCATTATATTATAATAGGATAAATGTAATTTGATACCAATTTTTTCTATTGTTAATCCTTTTGTTAAATTCCACAGTGAGCGAACACGAGAAGGATAATTGTGCCTCATTGCATACCTAAGGCAAAGGATGCCCGAAAGCACAATTGCTCTAAGAATCATGCCCATAGTTGTCACTATGCTGGTCGGCACTGGTCGGTACTAATTACCATCACTCAGCCAAATTAACTGGCACTCAAGGGAATTTAAACCTTGCCGAATAGCACTAGAATATGCCAAATTGAAAGTATTTGTCTTAAAAACAGCTACAAAATGCCTCTATTGCAACATGATTCATTATTTTGATTCAAATCTCGTCAAATTTAGGCAGCATTGAATTTTGGCTGGTGACAACCCTGATCATGCACCAAAACTCAATGCCAGCTATAGGTGGCATGCAATGCAAATGCAACAAACAACAGCTAATGCAACAAAGGGAGTTTAAATTCTTATTGTTATAATACATGCAGATACTGACAGAGTTCCACCGCTTGACAGAACAAGACATTTGCAAGGCCCAACAGAAGGGTATTGATAAGTATGCAGATGCCATCATCAAATGTGCACGTGTGCATAAGGGGACGAGAGACCAGATATTTTCTGCAATTGGAAAAGCAAAGAGTGCCAAGGCCAAGAAACGTAAGTTTTTGTGTTTTATCACAGTTTTCTTTTCCTCAATTTTCAGTAAATATCTTCCCAACGTGTATTATAGTTCAACAATGTGAGGAGACATACATGATTTCTTCTTGACTGATAGCATTGATAGCCCAGTGCTAGAACTTTTCAAAAATACTGAGAAACTGTATGTTATGAATACGTAGAAGTCATTTTTTTCCTTATAATATAACCCTTGTCAACAATCATCAAACAGACCCAGGTTTTGAAAAATGTCATCTCTGTATGATATTGCCTCTCATCTTTTAATCTCTATTTTCCCCGTTGTCATTGTTCTTTCGAGATTACTCTAAATTCATGTAAAGTAAATCAGTTTTCATTCTGTCAATGATGGGCATCTTTCCCTTGATGTTTAATTGAACCAAACACCAGGCACACCCCTCCAACTGGTGTCACTGCTAACATTTCAAAAGACAAAATGAACTTGGTTAATTATATCATTCTTTTCAAGCTGATCCTTACAATTATTAAAACTTATCAAGCCTATGTGTGATTAAAGGCCTTATTTATAAATCTGATTTCAGATGCAGCAGAAGTTGGTGAAGTTTTGCTGATCTTTCACTTGCTGCATGAAAATGTTGAGTTTGCATTTTGTTCAAAGGCCAAGGTAAGTTGTGATTTAAGGGGTACAACAACTTTCCTGATTGTTCAGCTGCATAAAAAATAATAAATTTGTCATGATCTAGATTTACAGAATAAATGAGGGATTTTTGTTTGGAGTGTCTTCTACGTGTCATAAGGGATAGGCGAGTCCAATATTTAAGTAGTGAGCCGGCATCCACTACGATGAAAATATTGAACATCTATCCCATGTGACATGACAGGGGTTCCCATTTACTGTGGAAAACAGGACAAAAAAAATGTATTGATTTTTTTCAGAAAGGGAAAACTCAGGGAATCTGAAAACTAGCAAAAATATCAGGGAAAACATGGAATTTGAGTGGCAAGGGGAAAATGCATAATTTGGCACATGAGTGTGGACATGTCTTGTGTTTTTTCAAAAACTTTTAACCAAGACAAATGGTAAGTATTTCTCAGGGATTATTTTGAAATTTAGTTTCCTAAAATGATGGGAACTCTGCCCAAAAGAAGACACCACAAACTCAAGTCAGTATCTGTGTTTTTCATATTAATACAATCAGTAGTATTCCAATCTAAAAATACAAATATTTTCAGCAACTATGAAACCAAACACAGGTCATACCGCTTTTGCATACACGAATGACGTGTGCAATATGTGAAAACTTGCTTTGAATCTGTAGCATATAATCTGACACAGTATAATACTTATAGTTCCAGAACAAATTATTTACTGCGGGTGGGTCACTTTCTGCAGTTTGCCAAAAAGGTTTTTCTTATAGTTCCAGAACAAATTATTTACTCCCTCGATCCAGCCAGCTTGTAGTCTTCATGGTCGCAACCTGTGTGCTGCTGACAAATTGTCGCAGCTCTTTTCTTTAATACAATGTACCAGGCGCGTACCGCGGCATGTGAGACAGGGGGGGGCAGAAGTATATATGTCGTCCCGACAGTGGCGTACATTTTCGTAAAAGGTTGCCCCATTTTTTTTACCAGTCAGTCACCTCGTGAATTTCACGTAAGTGGGGTGGGGGGTAGGGTAAAAAAAATTGCACGGTCAAAAAATTTGGCATAATTCTGTAATACCCTCCACACCCTACATTAGTAGTATGCGTCGTTCTTAAAAATCATGCACTGTGAATACCCCTGTGAAGGGTATAACAGAATTACTCCAAACATTTCGCACAGTCAAAAAATTTCGCACGGACGGCACGGTAACAAAAAAATTCGGAATCCTAAAAGCAAAACAGTCGACAAATAATGCCCAATCCTCAGTTTTTTCGGCCTAGGCCCTATTTTTTTTTCTTATGCGAATTTAGCGTTCCGGTATTGCGAATTTAGCGTCCCGGTATTTGGAGCCAGGGGGGGGGTGGGGGCAACTTGCCCTGCCCCCGGTCGGTACGCCACTGCAATGTACTTGTTACAAAGGTTTATGTTTGGTTTGTTATTTAAAAATAAATGAATAATAATAGTTGTTTGTTTTCTTTCAACTTTTTAATAGGTAGATGAAGATTCCTTCCCGTCACACATACACATTCAGTATAACGGCTCAATTGCTGCCATAGTAGATGAAACCGTCAAGGATTACACCCTGATAGCTGAAGGTGAAGAAGTGTGTTCCACGGCCGACTTCATGAAAGCAGTAGGCATACTCATGGCTACACATTATGTTTTCAACGTCGCATATAAGTTTTCTGCAGAAGATTATCCTGAACTTGTTCAAATACCACACCCACAGAAAGGTATTGCATCTCCTTTACAACATCAACTCTAAGTTGAAATGAAATAACCAATGGGTAAGAATGTTAGTAGTTTCAAGGTTTTGTAGTTACCAGTGTGTAATGAAAATTAGTGATCTCAAATTTGGAGGATCCAGAGAGACACCCACCCTGTACATGTGACTGATTTGTTGCTATACCGTAGTGAAAAGTGGTAAATTGCTCATTATTTTTCCAGTAAATGTTAACTTGTTGATGATATCTCAAATTGTTCGTCTGATTGCAAGGATTCCAGAAATGATAGTTTTTACCACCTAAAGTGTCTGTTGTACCTTACAAAGGGGTCAAAAGGTCAGATTCTATATAGGTCAGTATACCTTGACCTTTTGACCTACACAAAATAATCCTGGTGGTAAAAAAAACCCTATTTCTGGAATCATTGTGATCATACGAACAATATGAGATATTGTTTTTCAAAATCGGAGCAAGTTTAAATTTTGACCCATATGTAAAGGTCAACGACCTTTTTACGTTTTACCCGATAACTCGTTAACCAAACATCGGAAGTAGCGCAAACTATAATTTTTCGGAATCCTTGTGCTCAGCCGAACAATTTGGTGTGCTTTTTAGCTTAATTAAAGCCATTTGAATTTGTGGGCCCCTGTATGGTGGCCATTTTGGAATTGCGCTATAAAACAACGTTCCCGTAACTTTTGAGAAATGCATGGGAGCTCATTTTCTTTTAAAATGGTTCTAGTTGACAAATTCACAAAGAAACTAAGGTAGGAAGAAAATGGTCACGGAATCCAAGATAATGACTCTACTAATACGTTCTATTTCCAAATTTTAGTCGTTATATTTTGAATCTTTTTGGATTGAATACTACTGATGACTTTTCGACATATTTAATTCCAAATTGATTTAGTGGATATGTTGCCTAATTTTACACACATTTTGTCATTCCAATTTATCTTTATGGTTTGGTTTTAGCATATCCACATTACCCAAATTATATTAGAGGTTCTGATTAATATTATTGTATGTAAATTAATTATTATCATTATTATAATTGTCATGACTAGTGTTGATTCGCATCCGGTCAAGTTGTCAAAATTGATATCAAAGTTAAAGATAAACCACCTACTTATGGCGGGACTCAAGAAGTCACTTTTTGCATTTTTCGAGTGCTGTAATTTTTGAACTATGAGATTGAGTTACTTGAATATAAAAGTATACATTTTTGTAAAGAAAATGGGTCAGAGAATCAATTTTTGGCATCAATTTTTAACCAAAAATTCTTATTTTTTTACATTGCCCAAAAAAACCAAACAGTTACTGACATTTTTAGTAAAATATGCCCAAATGGCATGTAAAGACACAAACTTGGGGTAGGTTTTCTCATTATTTAACCTTTTGGGCACTTTTGGTCAAAATTTCAATAACAAAAAGTTTAGGTGAAAAAATTAAGAAAACCGACCCTAAGTTAGAGTGTCTTTACTTTTTCCCAAGAAAAAATGGATTCTCTGACCCAAATCCCATCCAAAAATGTATACTTTTATATGCATTAATAGTTCAATAATTACAGCACTCACAAAATTCCAAAAAACTTTCCTTAGTCCTGCCAATGTAATACTAAAGAGTACCATAACTCATCTTTGGCATTTGAATTTGTGTATGAAAATATTAATGATGGAGTCAATAAATTCACTGACATCAAATCTCATTGTTTTGTAATGTGTGTATCATTTGGAATTATCTGTCCGAGTCATTTGACTCGCTTTAAAGTGTGTCCATTGACTCGCTTGAATTGTTAAACGGATTTGACTCACTTTCAGTATGAAGTGTGTCGATTGACTCACTTGAATTGTTAAACAGATCCGAGTCATTTGACTTACTTTGAGTTTGAAGTGTGTCCATTGACTCAATGGAATTGTTAAACAGATGTGAGTCATTAGACTCACTTTGAGTTTGAAGTGTGTCCATTGACTCACTGGAATTGTTAAACAGATCCGAGTCATTTGACTCGCTTAGACTTTGAAGTGTGTCCATTGACTCACTGGAATTGTTTAACAGATCCGAGTCATTTGACTCACTTTGAGTTGGAAGTGTGTCCATTGACTCACTCGATTGTTGAACGGGTCGCCTCACGGACAAAAATGAATACCCACCTACGTGAGTAATGTGACCCACGTAGGCAGGTCAATTGACCTATTTAAATAGGTCACTTGAGACATTTGTACTTTCAGTGAGTAATGTGACTCGCACAAGTGGGTCAATCAATTACCAATGACCCACTTTCATACCAATTATACCTACTTACATGGGTCATTTGACTCGCTTAAAGTGTGTAATATGACTCGCATACATTCTGAAGGCGGGTCGCCTCACGGACAAAATGAATACTCACGTAAGCGAGTCGCTCGACTCAGAAAAGTTTTCTGTGTGGATAATAACCTCTGTATCAAAATTGCATGCTCATTTGAAAAATTAACAATGCTCAGAGATTGGAAGCATATTTTCGCACCATGTTTACTTTCGAGACACAAAACCCTCTGTTCCATGGATGCCATGTGTAACGTTGCATTTGTTCAAGGATGCACCAGAATTGTTTATAATATGGCAGCTATTCCATAGCGACTTTTTATATCACCATAATCTGAACAACAAAAATCCGAGTTACATTCCGTTTTTATCATTTACTTAACATAACAAGTTAAACAACCCCATGCATTAGGTAACAACTGGCAGATATTAGATTAGAGTTAGGGCCTTGTGGCAGTAAGCCCTCGAGGTATATGACATGAAGAATACTTTTTGAGAGCAATAATGGTAATTTTGCTAAAAGATGAAATAGTTTTATATATACATGACTGCAATAATGTCTTCATTTTTACATGTATATTGTAAATAAATGCATATATGACGATGACATGAAGCTTACAAACTTATATATACAAATATATTCAGTAACATAAATGCACAGTATGTTTTGTCTATGAACTGTCATATATAGTAGGTAGCTCATTGTTGTACGCTAGATTGTGTGTAAAAATGCACTCCGCAAAGCTAACGAATACATGATAACTAAATACATTTTACGGAGTGTTATTGTCTACATTTACGAGTAAATGTGTAAACTATACAGTTCAGTAGAGTAATATTTTTCAAGATAATAAAAAACAAAATAAGTTGGTTGTTTTTTACGGGGTTACGGTTATGGAAATATGGTAAATACAGCAACTGTATTAGTAGGTAGTAACTGTTTTGTTGTGGCCCTCCTCATAGACTTAAAGCTTCAAAAAATACATTTTAAAACATCATCATTAATAACATCAATCATATGATTTGATTTGACTTGAAACCAGTATTATACTCTATTGTGAACCATTATCATATCAGTGTAGGCCTACATAGGCTACATGTATACTTATGACATATCTGAGATACGTCTACATTCAGAGGGTTTTGAGCCACAAGGACCATCTACAATGGATGTGTAAGATTGTGTAAGATGTGCACAATATAGACGTGGATAACATATTGTAGCTACAGATAGTAACTTTTCCCAACACTATGAATCGGAACATAAGATCATTATCTACAATAGCTGCTCTGAGTAACATTTAGATTGTACCAATTGCTCTGCATGTCAACAAACTCATCTGGCAGCTATTACAGATAGGCACTATTTTAAGCCCTCGATTTTATTCCAATGGACTCACGTCACATGAGGTTGACTTCGCGTGAAGTACGTGAGGTCGACCTCACTCCAAAAAATGGTGCAACGGACATCCGTGGTGCGCAATATAGTACGTAAGCTCGCAATCACGGGTCTGATTGGTTAGCGGGATTTTGTGAGTTTTCAAGCATGCGCGCGCAGCTAATCGAAGTGCGCCCGCGTATGTCGGACTTGTGACCAGGAGAATATGTGCCGTAGGTCCATTGAATATCGAAATTATCTGTATCAATTTATTGTAATTACTAATTTTTAAATAACATGTCAAACAGACAAAAATTCACTGATTATTTTTATTTATTTTTTAAACAGTTTTCACAAGTTTAAATTCATGTTCCTACATTTCTGTTGAGATTATGATAAATATTAAATATATTAATGATAACTATATACATTCGGTGGTCCTCGCCGAAAGATATCATATAAAATCTATCAACTAATTATAAATGCTTTCTTGTAATCAATTATAATGAATTACTTTGTTTTATTGTATAGTGCGAAACCTATTTTTCATGTATACATTACTATTGTAATTGATCTAATTGCCATCATCTCTTCCAACGTTTGTGTTTGTCTCCACATGTTCTGTCCGGTTCTGTCTTGCACAAATACTGTCCTGTCCTTTGTTTGTACCCGTCATGTTGATGGTAAACTTAAGGTATACTTATATTTAAGTATTCCTGTAACAAAACTATTCGTGACCATATTTATCGATATCTGCTCTTTTTGGTTTTCCCGCCATTGCTTTTGACTTGTATAATAGTATGTGATGTTGGTAAAATAAGATTAAACTGGGTGAAACTGAAATATAATTGTAACTGTGTATTAAATTAGCCACAGATGTACCCTGTAATATACAATAGGCCTACTGGGCGCAATATACTTTCAATTGCTGGATACAACAACATGTAGAACGCGATATCGATTTTCGTTTGAGTATTACTAATGAATGGCATAACTTGTCGCGCTCCTATTGGTCAGTTTGATGATATAGATATATCGAACTGGGAGATGTGTTGGTATCACCAGAACATTTATCCATTATATTTTAGACATTTGAAGGTTTATGGATTGAAAACACTATACCAATTCTGTTCAACCATCCATTAGCCTTAAAGTAGATCAGTTCTTAATCGATATATATATCAACTGGAATCAAGGAATCCGTGACTTAAAATCATGTCGGGCAATAAAAGCGAAAAACAAGGCAATCCAGGTGGAAGCAGCACAGGCTCACAAGCCGCTTCTGATGGCAATAAAAGCGAAAAACAAGGCAATCCAGGTGGAAGCAGCACAGGCTCACAAGCCGATTCTGATGGCAATAAAAGCGAAAAACAAGGCAATCCAGGTGGAAGCAGCACAGGCTCACAAGCCGCTTATGATGAGCCTGTTCGACGTAAGGTATGTTTTTCGACCATCTAATAGATAGACCTATATCTTTCTGGCGTTGAAAGTCTCCCTATAATGAAGGGGTACGAACGGCGCCTTCATAAAAATGGGTGAATTGGTACAAATAAATTATCCACTTACATGTATTTATACGGTATCCAGCTAAAGGAAACCATCCTCTGTAGACATGGTACAGCATGGGGTCTCAATTCAATAACTGACTAGTGCTCAAGGACTCAGTTCCGAAGGTGATTGCAGGCTTCACGCGCTAACTGTAGCGTAACTATTCGAAATTGTTCGACTTCGGCTTTACACTTATTTTTTGGCACGAATGAGGTACATTTTGGCTCTAAAATAGCTTGTATTGAACAATATTTATATTTTGGGACACATATGCGCGCGCGCGAAAATTTTTCATCTGTGTACTCTTGACCATCATAATTCCATGATTCCTCTTGTCAAATGAACCGACAGTGCCAATCTCAACCGACACGACGTCAATATTGGGGGCGATCCCCCCCCCCCCCCCCCCCCCCCCCCCCCCCACTCTGGTTACGCCACTGCGCGCTAATTTTTATTGACGTGAACAAAATAATTTGAATAGAGAAGCTGCCACTGCTATTACCATGAATACTACATACAAGCACCTTAAACTTGACAACTGATAAGAAAATGTTCTAGCCATTAGTTTCGAATTTTCAATTGTGTAGGCGGCTAGGCCTATGAATTAGATTGTTCAACTGGTTTTTTTTCTTCTTCAGGTTGCTAGTGTTACTGGAGCTACACCAGATTCTTCCCATGGATTCCGAGGTTCACGCGCTGCTTATGATGAGAGTAACCTGCGACGGCCGGTATGTTCTTTATCATCTTCATATCTAACTGTGGCGTAGCCTGAAGAGGGTAGTCCAATAACATTAGGTTTATTACCCAGAAATAGCTGGGTAGGTCATTCAGATGTGTATAATAAACATACCAAAGGCCCACGCGTGTGCTAACATTTTAGAGCTAAAATTCAAAATGGCCGCCGTACAGGGGTTCAAAAATACAAATTGCTTCAATCAAGTTGACAAGCAAACCAAATTGTTATTCTTGGTATGAGTGGATAGTTTGCCCATCTTCCGATGTTTTTTGTTACCAAGATATTAAGCAAAATGTAAAAAGGCCATTGCATTTGGGGGTCTGATCACAAGGATTCCAGAAATTGCAGTTTTTATCGTGCCTTATAGGCCTACAGCGAGTCAGAAGGTCGAGTTCCATATACCTATATAATGGAACTTGACCTTTGAACCCCTGTATAAGACACATCAAATATTTCAGAAGGTTTAAACACTACTATTTCTAGTATCCCTGTGATCAGACGAACAATTTGAGATATTGTTTGTCACAATCGGAGCAAGCTCAAATGTTGACCCCAAATGCGAAGGTCACCGACCTTTTCACATTTTGCTCAATAGTGGGGCAAACTATACGTTTTTTATACTATACGTTTTTTATACTATACGTAGAATCCTTGTGATTCAATATGACTGGTGCTCGAAGACTGAAGGGGGACTCAAGGAAGTTTTTGATTTGATTTTTTGAATTTTGTGAGTGTGTAATTATTGAACTATTAATCAAAAGAATCCAAATTTGGCGTCAATGTTGACCAAAAATGTTGATTTGTTTAGAAAATCATAAAACTCACTTTTTTTACCCAAATCTTTTTGAACATAGCTAACAAAAATAATTTTGAGTAAAAAATGCCAAAATCGCTTGATTATGATGGAAATACACTAACTTAGGGACGTATTGTTCATTTTTTAACTAATCTTATATTTTTTTGAAATGTTGATCAAAAAGTGAAAAAAGTGAAAACAAATGGACACTTTTTGGTTGGCACTTTTTGGCACTTTGAGCCCCCAACCCCCTTAATAGTGATTGCACACACATCAATATTTGTTTCATCATTTGAAACTGTTCAACTTTTTTCAGATGAAACCTGAGGTCTCAGATGAAACTAAAAGTGGTTGCAAATTTACAAAAGGCAATGCAGACTAACCATGGCACTGCTGATAATAAGGACCCAAATCAGGTAGGGGTGTTCTCGTTTTCATAGATAAATCTAAACAGTGGCGTTGAAAGCCTGAATGTGATCGCGGTAAATGCAAAGTATGTGAAGTATGCAATGTGGAAGAGTGTTAGAACACTTCATTATTTCACTACACTATCATATTCAAGGACTTACATTGTTCAACTTGTTTTTCAGGGTGGATTTTGAAGACGATTTTGATAGAAATAGCAACACTTGATTTACAACGAAAAATATCATAGCACACCTGAAATATGTATGAACAGAGGTAAAATAATTGTCCACATGAATGTAGTATAATCCAGTGTCAACCATGCAGTCACCAACCCCGCCATCTAGTCTATGAGTACCATGTACAGGATGTATGCCTTGGACTAAACCAACCCTTTTCCGATAATACCAGATGTCATCAGATTTTGGATGAATTCTTTCAACACCTCTTCAACACAACACACAATCAAATGGTCATCATTGGAATCTTGAACGCTTACCATCATGAAGTGTGTCTTATTTGTTGTCGGTTCAATGAAGTGATACTGGCAACTACAACATGGTGCAGAGCTGATGCTTTGTTGACTTTTGAGCACCGAGTTTTGAAGAAAACATGACCTTTTGTATTTTGCATTCGATACAAAAACCATGGGTGTGTTGCAACAGGTGCTCACATAACAGTTGAATGCTGGTAATACGACATGAAGAATAGGATCGTTATGATCAATATTCAAATGAGAAACTCTCAACAGGTTTTGTTAACGGATATTCCTTTATCGAACACGAATTGTGAAATATTGCAGAATAGCCTTTTTAGTGCAATAACAACTACGTCCAACTCCAAACAGGAGGATATTAGAAGATGACTTTTATTGGAAAAATAACGAATATGTGATAACAAAATATATTCCATGTAGTTTTACGAACTATATAATTATATCAACTGGAAAAATAACGAATATATGATAACAAAATATATTTCATGGAGTTTTTCGAACTAAAGATATCCACTGGCAAAATAACGAATATATGATAACAAAATACATTCAAAGGATTTTTATGAACTAAAAATATCAATGAGTATTTAAACTATGTGTTTGTACAAATCATTATATTGAAATGGCATCCCATTGCATTGTGCGATTATTTCAGAAGTGTAACGAGTGTAAATTCAAAAGGAAACCGTGTTGCTTGAATTTGTCAAATACATAAATTATGTAAAATGTTGCAGTGTTTAAAAGGGATCTAAATATATTATCGTGTATTGAATCAAATACCTTCGAAAGAAAGTGCATTATTAATATAATTTATCACCATATACATTAATTTACAACGTAATTTAATCAAAATAATTGTGCTTGGGTAAAATCATAAGGGTACATTTTTAACACTGTCTGACTGTTGATCGCGTAGCAGCATAGCTATGGTTAGTACAGACAATGTGTGCATGTGTGCCTCACCTTTGCTTCCACCTCTGCATGCTGCCATGACAACCATGCCACTATGAATTTCAATTTGAACCCTGTGCTTAACCAAGCGTTAATATCAGCATGATTTCAAAATATAAATCAGGTAAGAAGAGAAGTGCGTACATCTTATATGTACGATGGGGTGTGTGTGAGGAATTATTCGTAGGTATCTGATAGCATTCGGTTACATTGTTATTAAAATGATCGTCCAATCATATATTTTTAATCATATGTTAATCAATTTGGTAGCCATCATGTCATTTCATCTGACCAATTTGTAGTTATTGGTATCCATTCCATATGGTACCCTTAAATTTGGTGAATATGATATTCTGTTATTATTTATTAGCTATTTTTATGTTTTAGACGGTCATTTTTGCGGCCATCATGGATGTGTGTTAACAATGAAAACGTGCTGGGTGTGAGTTTAAAACATACATACATACATTTATTATACATGTTGGCCTATGTACGTTCTTTAATGAAATTTGACCCTTTTGGTGGCCATTTTGGACGTCATTTAAAGGGGAAAAACCTTAGAATACTATCACTAATTTTAGTAACACCCTGAATATGTTTTAGGACCATGAAAGGAAGTTTAAAAAGTACGTTTATGCTGAAAATGGCCTAAAATCGTCACCCCATTCATTGTAAACCTTACTCACTAACATTCTAAGTACTTGATTTAGCCGAGATGTAGAGCTGTAACAAAAATGCCGTGATACGTTTTTATAAACACATGTATTGCCTATGGATGATAGCTGATGATGATAGACGTTAGTTGTTGTTTTTTAAAGTATGATTTTGCTGAATATAGAATACGACCAGGCAAGCTAACGAATACGTGGTTACTACATATGTTATTTGGAGTTTTATTGTCTAAATGTATACGTCAGTGTTTAAACTATACGTGACAGCTAGGCCTAGCCTATATCATATTTATCTTTACGCGTTTAATATTAAATAATTACATGTTTATTTACGGTTTGACCTAATGGGTGATATAGCGATAGTTCATGTAATAAGCATTATGGCTTTGACCTTCCAGCTCACAAAGATTCAAAACAACATATTTCAAAGAAGCCTTTACTAGTTAAATCCGTTATAATTGTCCTAAGAGATTTGTACTCTCTTTGACCATTTGTACATATGCATAATAATTAATATTATGTAGGCTACATGCATACTGACAGCAGGCTAAATGTAATAGGCAGGCTAAGTGTATAATAGGCAGGCTAAATGTAATAGTCCAAGTTTGTGATGTGTGCAGTCTGTATATCATTGCATGTGTAACGTGTGACCTTTTACCGCGTCCATACCTATCCATGATATCGCTATTACCACGGTGCATTAGCCCATATATTTTAAAATCTATGATTAGCCGCCATATTCCTTGGTCGTTTTTAATGACGTATTCAGCCACGCTTTGTCGACAAACATACTTTATATTATATCTAAACACGAAACTAGCAAACATTATCACATTAATTTCGATCTAAATCTAAGTATTCAGCCTACATTTAAATATTATTTGATATCGTTGGAGATTTTCTTATAGGCCTATGCATTATAATATTATGCATCGATCAGATTGTGTGTATAGAAATGTAACTAGCTTGTCTCATATGAGCTTGGATTTGTAACGTTCATGTCGGCTACTCTTTTGATTTAGTTCGCAGGAATCTATATAAAAGTATACATTTTTTTGCAGGAGAGGGTTCAATGAATCCAACCATGATCATGAAATTGACTATTTTGGAAAAAAATTATAAAAAACACGTTTTTTGACCCATTTTAGGTTCTGCCAAGATAACTCAAAATATATTGTGTCAAATTTTGTCACACTAGTTTTATTATATTCCTCATACAATTCCCTAGGAATCGGGTTTTTTTGTTTTTTTTTGGAAAATCTTTATTATTTTTTGAATTATAGACCAAAAAGTGCTAAAAAATGTTTTTTGGCACTTTTTAGTCTATAAGTCAAAAAATAATAAAGATTTTCAACAACAAAAAATACTTCCCTCCTGTTAGTATCGAATAACCCAAAAAACTTCCCTCCGATTCCATTGGTGTGAGTACGCCAGCCATGCGTAGGCGTAACCGTAACGGATCGCATAAGAATGCAGGTAAAGTGCAGTAGACGCACACTGCAGAAGTGCGCGTTGTGGAAGAAAACTATAGTTACAACGCACTGCGCGAGGGCGGTCACGCTAATTAATATACGCCGTGTTCAGTTGTCTCATATAAATATCGCCGATTTCTCTGAGAACCAATGATGATTGCCTAAATATTCTTAGATGTTTAAGAATGACTATAGGTGAGCATGTTTTTCAGAGCAACTCAATGGGCTTTTTAAGAACGGAATGATATGTTTTGGACGTTGTCAGGACGTTTTCTATGTGTAATGAGCTATGGTGTTTTCTGAAAGGAACCATTCAAATCATCATTCCTTTCATTAAAAACCTATCATGAGTTTCATTAAATCGAAAAAACCCTGATTCTGATTTT
Source organism: Ophiura sarsii (assembly GCA_035610835.1). NCBI lineage: Eukaryota > Metazoa > Echinodermata > Ophiuroidea > Amphilepidida > Ophiuridae > Ophiura > Ophiura sarsii. The sequence continues at coordinate 20,726,122 of CM069454.1, forward strand.
GACAATATAGTTGTGTAAGAGCCAAGCGGGCATAGGGGCCTTACCTATCAAATTTGGCACAAAAGTGTCTATAGAGGAATACAATGTGGGTTGGACGATGACGGTTCTTCGCATTTATTTGTGAGAAAAAACTAATTAATTCAATCATCATTTTTTGTATAAACCATTTGGCCTAGAACAAATTATATCAAACTAGGATACGGATTATAAACGTTACTTTGTGAGACCACCTGAATACCTTTATCAATGTATCTGAATAACAACACATATTCTTTATAAAAAAAATACGCGGGTTATTGACCAACACCTGTTTGCAGGCAAAGTCAATGCAACTAATGCATGTAATTTTGCCGCATGTTCCCAGTCACTAGGTTTAATAATAGTTGTTCACTCTATCTATACATAGTGCTGAATACGTCACAAAGTACAGGCACTGACGATGACAAGGTATTATGCATAATACTATTAAAATTCGAATGCCTCCTCCTCTTTTGCTTCTGTTACCTCTGACTGAAATGGTAAATCGGTCTGCGAATCAACTATAGTGTATAGGCTTCTCCCTATTCAAACTTTTGTTTGCGGTAAATGTATAATACGCGACCGGGCGTTATCTTTATATTATTCCAAAGCAAAGCTGATGCTGGCATCTCATTGGCTGTGCAGGCGGCGTAGAATAAAAACTTATTTTATATTTTTACCCATGATCCATCGGGAACTTTATGCTCTTACCATAGAAATATTTTTGTCACACTATCACACGAGGAAACACATAAATCGCATGCAAATCATAATCGGTCGTTAAAAATGGCCGATGAATTGAATAAACGCAAAGGAAAAAGCCAAAGCAAAGGCAGCTCAAATGCGGCGGCGGATGAAGTTGATCGACGACGAACAGGGGTATGATGATTTAAAAGTCTTTCGATTAAACGGAAAGTTCGAAATAAACCAAAGCTGACTTTTGGCGATGTTAACGCAGTGCGTGATGAAAGCACTTAGTGTATTTTCTCCATGCATTTCAGTACAATTTAAGCATAAGCGGAGGCATAAAATCTCGTGATGGTGTCGTTTTCTGGTATTATCCCAAAATGAACTAACTGTGTAACTATAAATTGAGTATGAATGTTTTTAATGTGCAAGCTACCCATTTCGTCTGGGCTCATTTTCAGCATGTAGATCATTCAGTATCCGATTCCAATGATCAAAATATTTATAATTATAATATTTAGTAAACATACCTGTATCAACGTGTGATTATCTAAGCGTGTTGTAAGGTGTCGCAGAATGATTTATACCGGGAGAGGGCAATTTATTTGGCTATGAATATCATTAGTATTGATCAAAGTACTTATGATTCTAACTTGTTTAGCTAAAGCTTTCATAGGAATTTTGAATTTAAAAAATCAGATTTCTGATTTTTTTGTTGTAAAACAAATGCTAATAATAAAGGGCCGTATTCTCGTACTAAACACGGTTTTAGCTTAAAACCGTGTCTAACTAAACGCGTGTCTAACTAAAACGCGAGTTTATCTTTTAAACAACGTGTTTAACTAAACACGGTTTTAAACTCTGCGCATCTCGTCCCCAGGGTGGTTGTGCGTTACTGTATACATGTATTTATTTTTGTTGTGGTCCTAATAGGTTACAATAGATATCGACTGAATACCTCGAACGCACGTGTATTTTTAATACTACGCGATTTGCTTGGCAGCTTACACTGGGCACGGTTGAGTAATCATTCAAGGCATACAGTTGTGTATTTGTTTAGTTAAACGCGCCTTAAACTACCCCATACCCATGTTTAAAGTTAGACACTTTTCAGTGCGTTAGACGCGTGTTTAAGTAAAACAAATGTACGAGAATCGCGTTTAGTTAAACGCTGTGTCTAAAGTCAAAGTTAGACGCGTGTTTAGCTTAAAACCGTGTTTAACTACGTACGAGAATACGGGCCAAAAATTAAGTCTGACCAAGTTTAACTCTTCTGCTGATGAAACTCGTAAAATTCAATGACCATGTTCGCCACAAAGCTGGATTTAAATGATATGCACATTATGCAGGTACGAGTAAATATGCTGCGTCCTCTTTAATTTTCCACTACAAAGTTACTCAAATGTTTGTGTAGTTTATGAAGCAATATTTGAATGGTGTGAGGGAATTGTTCTACTTGAATGATTTATACCATATTTTCTTCACCGACAGCTTTGAAATGTGAGTGATATCAATTAAAATACGCTGAAAGTGAGTTTCACCACTTTCCTATAATGTCATGTCATATCGAAACGAATACAGGTCTTGATACACTTGATAGAAATAAGATTTGGACTATAATAGTGTTTTTATATTTTTAATATTTTTTCAAACACGGTATAGATTATTCTTGGACGCCCTGTATCTAAGCGAGGCATGCCTTGATCTTATACATGTTATATGTAACGTTTGGACGTAATCAATGGAGTGTACCTGAAGTGTGTTCACTTTATTTTTTTCAGGATGGACCCGATGTTGGTGGATTTCTTTTCGGCGGCGGAGTTTATTACTGCAGTTTTAGGCGCAATAGGAGTCGTTGTATGGGCGATAATTGGGAAACACTAATCATAGTAATAAGGCTCAGTTATAGCGCCATCCATCTACAGCAAAAGCATATCTGAAAATGCCTTCGTACACCATGAAATATATCTATCCGCGCCTTTCCCGTTCCCATTTTATTCTTGCTGACTATTGATACCAGTGCCACCATCTTTGATAATCGCCTATACCGAAGAAGCGGCGGAAAGGGGGACGGGTGACACGCCCCTCTCCATAAAATGTAATCCCCCCCCCCCCCTCCTCAAACAATAACAGATGACGAGATGTTAACAACATTGTAACATTATTCAGCAACATATGGGCTCCCCCTCACTATTTTTTGCTTCCGCCGCCACTGACTACGCCCATCACAATCACAGCTATCGACAGGTCATCTTAGATATAGATGTCACCAAAATCTTCAAGTCTTATTCATCCAGATAGAAGACATTTTGATGTCACCGAAAGGTCGTTAGAAATACCTGTAGCCAACTGGTGAATACTCCTAGAATATCGCGTCCGTTTTTAGCGTTTGAACTTTGCACATGCTGTAAACATGGTAAAGGGGTTGTTTCACAGATGTTTCACAAATACTTAGAAGAAACACATTGGCAGTGAGATTTCTGACAATAATGGATTAATGTTGGTATGGGTACGGTTCCATTTGGTTGGTGATGTGGTTGTTTCGACTGTATGGTGAAATTTCATTTCAGTCGGAATAGCGAATGCGGGATCTAAGCGTCACATTCTTTACTCCAAAAACGTGAACATCTGATATACCCGTGTGCGCCTTGAGAGGATACCCTTAAAAACCCGTGTAAGCTAAAATGTGACACTGCACTGTTGTCCTTCTGCATTCTGAAGATTCTTCAGCAAACAAATATATAGAGCATGGTCGACTCACGGCCTGGAGTCGTCAAATTTAACCAGGTTAAATGATGTTTGACTCGTCGTAAGCATCAACAACAAGGACATTTAAGCATACATTGGTGACATTGTTCATCCAATTGCATCCGATTTCAATATATCATAGTTTATTGCTTTTAATCAAGTTTATTTCAATCACTTATTTATATCGTGGATTTAATCACGTGTTTAACGAAAGAATACCTTTTCATCAATCTCTTGACAACTATTCTAGTTTCAACTTTTCTGAATCACATGGTAAATCCGTATTCATTGCTAGCCTATTGGTGGTTTGTATGTTTTGTGGTAAAATAAAAGGCATAAACAATATTGCCAACCGTAAATATCAGTTTTTCGTTTGTAGAATTGTGTAGAATAAAAGTTTAAAACTATAGCATCATTAAAGGTGCATGATCTGTGTTTGTTCTATGTTTTGGCTATGATCTATTTTCACATCAAGATATTTTGATATCAGAAGAATCACAATATTGTTCTTATTATGTCTGTAACATCTTAGGGGCCAGAAAAGTTCCATTTCGATATTATAGGCTAAAATGTGGTGGATTACTGCCAAAGTTGGAATACACCCGTCAGTTTGGTTACTACTCAATAGGCAAATTTCTCGTGATATTGTGCTTCTAAAGTAAGAACCATTGGAGTTATGCAACTCAAACTTTGGAATGTCACAATTTTAAGGATGTCCTTTCATGCAAAATAGAAAACATCAAGTTGAAAATCGGGCCAGCAATCAGAACATCTACCTTTAATTCAAGCCACTGCAAAGTTATGTCCATCTGCAAAGTTTTCTCCATTTTGATTTTTGGAACTTAGTTCTAGTACATATAAGCCCTATAGCTAGATAAAGCCCGTTCATTCTACATTTATCCCTACACTATCTATAAGATTCTGTTTATAAGATAAAGGTATATATATTATGTGATCTTTCCTGGGAACGCCCTCAACATCGAGAAAAAAAATAGAAAGCAGATTTTCTTGCAGATTTACATTTCTGATCATAAATCGTTCATACATTCCAAGTTACAGGGCGATACGATTCTTAATTACCTCAAAATCATGGTTTTAGAGTGAAAATAAACTGTCGTGATAACACGACAGTTTATATTTTCACTCTAAATTCAGCTCTAAAACTATGATTTTGAGGTAATTAAGAATCGTACCGCTCTGTAACTTGGAATGTATGTACGATTTATGATCAGAAATGTAAATCTGCAAGAAAATCTACTTTCTAAAAAGATCACATAATATGCCATAAAGAGACTGGATACATGTTCCATTCGATACACAACCATGGACATGTTGCAACAGGTGCGCACTGCTAAATGATGATGACTGTACAAGCTCTTAATAATCGATATTCAAATTAGTCGTATCGGAGGGTACTCAAATTATTTTTAACGGGGTGTGCCGCTGGATGAAATCCTGACCCACTTTTAGGGATGTTTCTACCTCAAAGATGGCTGATTTTACTGGGACATATGTTTAGGTTTTTCATATACAAATCATACCCACTGTTTAGGTAATATTACTCTCCAAATTTAATACAATGGGATGATTTTGACACCATAACCAAGTGTCCTAATATTTTTAGTTGCTATTGAAAATGTAATAGTTCACAAAACTACAAAAGCGAAACATTCCAAAAACGAATAATGCAATGTCACCAACCGACAGCAAAACAACATACAAACATTATAGATAGATGATGCTTGATAAATGGAAGAGACCTATCACTGGACAAGGGTAGTGAAGCGCCTTAAAAATTCTGCAATGAAGTTATGACTGTTTTATTATTCTTTTTGAATTCGGATTCATTATCACTATTATATGTGGATACCTTTCCGCACATACAGACACCGGTAAATTGGATAACCATGACCGAACACATACAAGTAAAATGACCGAACACATGCACCTGTTTCATAGGCCTACCACATCACTTTAAAATATCTATTGCATGTTAATGCCAAAAATTAGCCTCGAAACCATGAACATGTTTGCCTAAAATATAGTAGCAAATCGAAAACGAATTATGAAATATATATTTAAGATCAGCCTTTTAACAACTAAACCGGTAAGTCTAAGTCAAAAACAAGAGGACATTTAATGAAAAGTTGTATAAATAACGAATACGTAATGACAAATACGAACTAAAGATATCAACTGGAAAAAATAACGAATATATGATAACAAAATGAATTCCATGGAGTTTTATGAATTAAATATATCAACGAGTATTTAAACTATATGTTTGTAATACAATATTTTTTGAAATGGCATCAAATATTATTTTGTGATTAAGTGTAAAGAGTGTAAATCCATGGTGATAAGACGGAAACCGTGTTGCTTGAATTTATCAATGCATGTATTAATCTATATGTTGTTGTGTTTAAAAAGGGATCTAAATAAATGTTATCGTGTATTGAATTAAATACCAATGAAACAAAGTACATTATTAATATAATTTGCACCATATACATTCATTTGCAATGTCATTTGATTCAAAATAATTGTGCTTGATGGGACAAATTATAAGGGTACATTTTTTAACACTGTTGATCGCGTAGCAGCATAGCTATGGTTAGTACAGACAATGTGTGCATGTGTGCCTGACCTTTGCTTCCACATATGCATGCTGCCATGACAACCATGCCACTATGAGTTGCAATTTCAAATCCTGTGCTTAACCAAGCGTTAATATCAGCATAATTTCAAATATAAATTAGGTATGAAAGAAAGTGCATACATTTTAAGTACGATTAGGGCCTATGACACGTAACTATTCTTATATTATTATCAATAGTTAAATACACCTGTTGGTATCTGATAGCATTCGGTTATACTGTTATTGGGCTATTCCAGATAATAATGACACCACCCCCTATAGAGGACATTGGAATTCCAGACTTTTTTTCCCTCCAATTTTTCATTGGAATTCCAGACTTTTTTGGCACATGTGCTTCGCTCCCTATAGAGGACATCGAATTCCAGACCTTTTCTCCCTCCAATTTTTCAATGGAATTCCAGACTTTTTTGGCACATGTGCTTGGAATTCCAGACTTTTTTCACAATTTAGACCGCTCCCCTATAGAGGACACGGAATTCCAGACTTTTTTTCCCACCAATTTTTCAATGGAATTCCAGACTTTTTTGGCACATGTGCTTGGAATTCCAGACTTTTTTCACAATTTAGACCGCTCCCTATAGAGGACATCGGAATTCCAGACTTTTTTTCCCACCAATTTTTCAATGGAATTCCAGACTTTTTTTGGCACATGTGCTTGGAATTCCAGACTTTTTTCACAATTTAGACCGCTCCCCTATAGAGGACCATCGGAATTCCAGACTTTTTTTTTTCTCCCACCAGTTTTTCAATGGAATTCCAGACTTTTTTGGCACATGTGCTTGGAATTCCAGACTTTTCACAATTTAAGACCGCAGGTTTTTGGAAATTCAGACACTTTTTCATAATAGATTGGAATTCCAGACACTTTCGTCATGTTCGTAATGCTATCCCTGTAAATTTTAGACTTTTTTCTTCTGGTTCACCATGAAGGGCAAGCTTAAGCTACAGTGGTTGCACCATTTTTTTAATTTATTTATTTATTTATTTGGGGGGGGGGGGCGAGGGGGCGCGTTGAGTGGGCAAATTGTGTTTCGGGGGGGGGCAAAATTGAACTGTTTGCCCTTTTTCCCAAGCGTTTTCCAAGCGTTAATAATAGTATGGGAAAGGGGCAATAGTGATGATGAAAAGTTGTCTGGATTTCCAGACGGGCAATACGTCACAGCGCAGTGGCGTTACCAGTGGGGGGGGGGGGGGGGGGGGGGGGGGGGGCTGGAGCCCCCTTTTCAAGTCACTGCCCCTTCTCCCCCCCCCCCCCACCCAATGAAAAAGTCTAGTTACGCCACTGTTGTTCGCACTAGGCCCAAGTGGGGGCACATCCCCCCACAGACTCCCCCGTTCGAGCTTTTAAATCATCTATACTTAAATCAAAAATATATCAGTACAATATGCTCAACTTCTTCGTGCATGATAAAAACAAAATATTTATTGGAAATGAAAAGGTGGCTTTTCGATAAAAGGTTGGTCAAAAGTATACACCAGATCGTACCAAATGAGTTCGAAATTGAAAAAATTTCTACTTCTGAGGGGGGCACATTATTTTCACTATTTTCTAGCAAGGTCACGTCATGGAAATATTGCAATTGGTACTCTAAGTATAGTGTTAAATAAGGCCACCCAGAACCGTCAAATACCCTTGGTTTCATTTGCTGACAAATGTCACCCTCACTATACATGCTATTTCATACTTGACCGGAAACTCTCAGAGGATCAGCCGACGCAATTTCCAAATTTATGC